>CAKAOJ020000154.1:0-600000 GCA_916701645.2 Sebastolobus alascanus
TTAATTAAAACTTAATTTTTTTTAAAATTTTCCCTATTATACTATGACTTTTTCCATAATATTTTTGACATACTTTACTATGACTTTTTTCTCATAAAATTTGACATACTATACTATAACTTTTTTTCCATGAAATATTCAACATACTATACTATGACTTTTTCCATAACATTTTTCGACATACTATACTATGATTTATTTCTCATGAAATTTTCGACATACTATACTATGACTTTTTTTTCATGAAATTTTCGACATACTATACTATGACTTTTTTTCTTGAAATTTTTCGACATACTATACTATGACTTTTTCCTCATAAAATTTTCGACATACTATACTATGACTTTTTTTTCATGAAATTTGACATACTATACTATGACTTTTCGTTTGAAATTTTTCGACATACTATACTATGACTTTTTTGTCATGAAATTTTTCGACATACTATACTATGACTATTTTCTCATAAAATGTTCGATATACTATACTATGACTTTTTTTTCATGAAATTTTCGACATACTATACTATGACTTTTTCCATAATATTTTTGACATACTTTACTATGACTTTTTTCTCATAAAATTTGACATACTATACTATGACTTTTTTTTCATGAAATTTTTGACATACTATACTATGACTTTTCGTTTGAAATTTTTCGACATACTATACTATGACTTTTTTGTCATGAAATTTTTCGACATACTATACTATGACTATTTTTTCATAACATTTTTCGACATACTATACTATGACTTTTTTTCTTGAAATTTTTCGACATACTATACTATGACTTTTTTTCTTGAAAATTTTCGACATTCTATACTATGACTTTTTTCATAACATTTTTCGACGCACTATACTATGAATTTTTTTCTTGAAATTTTTCGACATACTATACTATGACTTTTTTCTCATAAAATGTTCGATATACTATAGTATGACTTTTTTTTCATGAAATTTTCGACAGACTATACTGACTTTTTCCATAATATTTTTGACATACTTTATATGACTTTTTTCTCATAAAATTTTCGACATACTATACTATAACTTTTTTTCCATGAAATATTTGACATACTATACTATGACTTTTTCCATAAAATTTTTCGTCATACTATACTATGACTTTTTTTCTTGAAATTTTTCGACATACTATACTATGACTTTTTTTCTTGAAAATTTGCGACATTCTATACTATGAGTTTTTTCATAAAATATTTAAACATACTAAACTATGACTTTTTTTCTTGAAATTTTTCGACATTCTATACTATGACTTTTTTCTCATAAAATGTTCGACATACTATACTATGACTTTTTTTTCATGAAATTTTCGACATACTATACTATGACTTTTTTTCTCGAAATTTTTCGACATACTATACTATGACTTTTTTTTCATAAAATTTTCGACATACTATACTATGACTTTTTTTTCATGAAATTTTTGACATACTATACTATGACTTTTTCCATAAAATTTTTCGACATACTATACTATGACTTTTTTTCTTGAAATTTTTCGACATACTATACTATGAGTTTTTTTCTTGAAAATTTTTGACATACTATACTATGACTTTTTCCATAAAATTTTTCGACATACTATACTATGACTTTTTTTCTTGAAATTTTTCGACATACTATACTATGACTTTTTTTCTTGAAATTTTTCGACATACTATACTATGACTTTTTTCTCATAAAATGAACGACATACTATACTATGACTTTTTTTTCATGAAATTTTCGACATACTATACTATGACTTTTTTCTCATAAAATGTTCGATATACTATACTATGACTTTTTTTTCATGAAATTTTCGACATACTATACTATGACTTTTTCCATAATATTTTTGACATACTTTACTATGACTTTTTTCTCATAAAATTTTTGACATACTATACTATAACTTTTTTTCCATGAAATATTCAACATACTATACTATGACTTTTTCCATAACATTTTTCGACATACTATACTATGATTTATTTCTCATGAAATTTTCGACATACTATACTATGACTTTTTTTTCATGAAATTTTCGACATACTATACTATGACTTTTTTTCTTGAAATTTTTCGACATACTATACTATGACTTTTTTCTCATAAAATTTTCGATATACTATACTATGACTTTTTTTTCATGAAATTTTTTACATACTATACTATGACTTTTCGTTTGAAATTTTTCGACATACTATACTATGACTTTTTTGTCATGAAATTTTTGACATACTATACTATGACTTTTTCCATAAAATTTTTCGACATACTATACTATGACTTTTTTTCTTGAAATTTTTCGACATACTATACTATGACTTTTTTCTCATAAAATGTTCGATATACTATAGTATGACTTTTTTTTCATGAAATTTTCGACAGACTATACTATGACTTTTTCCATAATATTTTTGACATACTTTATATGACTTTTTTCTCATAAAATTTTCGACATACTATACTATAACTTTTTTTCCATGAAATATTTGACATACTATACTATGACTTTTTCCATAAAATTTTTCGACATACTATACTATGACTTTTTTTCTTGAAATTTTTCGACATACTATACTATGACTTTTTTTCTTGAAAATTTTCGACATTCTATACTATGACTTTTTTCATAAAATATTTAAACATACTATACTATGACTTTTTTTCTTGAAATTTTTCGACATACTATACTATGACTTTTTTTCTTGAAAATTTTCGACATTCTATACTATGACTTTTTTCATAACATTTTTCGACGCACTATACTATGACTTTTTTTCTTGAAATTTTTCGACATACTATACTATGACTTTTTTCTCATAAAATGTTCGATATACTATAGTATGACTTTTTTCTCATAAAATGTTCGACATACTATACTATGACTTTTTCCATAATATTTTTGACATAATTTACTATGACTTTTTTCTCATAAAATTTGACATACTATACTATAACTTTTTTTCCGTGAAATATTCAACATACTATACTATGACTTTTTCCATAACATTTTTCGACATACTATACTATGATTTATTTCTCATGAAATTTTCGACATACTATACTATGACTTTTTTTTCATGAAATTTTCGACATACTATACTATGACTTTTTTTCTTGAAATTTTTCGACATAGTATACTATGACTTTTTTCTCATAAAATTTTCGACATACTATACTATGACTTTTTTTTCATGAAATTTTTGACATACTATACTATGACTTTTTCCATAAAATTTTTCGACATACTATACTATGACTTTTTTTCTTGAAATTTTTCGACATACTATACTATGACTTTTTTTCTTGAAAATTTTCGACATTCTATACTATGACTTTTTTCATAAAATATTTAAACATACTATACTATGACTTTTTTTCTTGAAATTTTTCGACATACTATACTATGACTTTTTTCTCATAAAATGTTCGACATACTATACTATGACTTTTTTTTCATGAAATTTTCGTCATACTATACTATGACTTTTTTTCTTGAAATTTTTCGACATACTATACTATGACTTTTTTTCTTGAAAATTTTCGACATTCTATACTATGACTTTTTTCATAAAATATTTAAACATACTATACTATGACTTTTTTTCTTGAAATTTTTCGACATACTATACTATGACTTTTTTCTCATAAAATGTTCGACATACTATACTATGACTTTTTTTTCATGAAATTTTCGACATACTATACTGACTTTTTTTCTCGAAATTTTTCGACATACTATAATATGACTTTTTTTTCATAAAATTTTCGACATACTATACTATGACTTTTTTTTCATGAAATGTTTGACATACTATACTATGACTTTTTTCCATAAAATTTTCGACATACTATACTATGACTTTTTTTCTTGAAATTTTTCGACATACTATACTATGAGTTTTTTTCTTGAAAATTTTTCGACATACTATACTATGACTTTTTCCATAAAATTTTCGACATACTATACTATGACTTTTTTTCATGAAATTTTTCGACATACTATACTATGACTTTTTTTCTTGAAATTTTTCGACATACTATACTATGACTTTTTTTTCATAAATTTTCGACATACTATACTATGACTTTTTTTTCATGAAATTTTTGACATACTATACTATGACTTTTTTCTCATAAAATTTTCGATATACTATACTATGATTTATTTCTCATGAAATTTTTGACATACTTTACTATGACTTTTTTCTCATAAAATTTTTGACATACTATACTATGACTTTTTTTTCATGAAATTTTTGACATACTATACTATGACTTTTCGTTTGAAATTTTTCGACATACTATACTATGACTTTTTTGTCATGAAATTTTTCGACATACTATACTATGACTATTTTTTCATAACATTTTTCGACATACTATACTATGACTTTTTTTCTTGAAATTTTTCGACATACTATACTATGACTTTTTTTCTTGAAAATTTTCGACATTCTATACTATGACTTTTTTCATAACATTTTTCGACGCACTATACTATGACTTTTTTTCTTGAAATTTTTCGACATACTATACTATGACTTTTTTCTCATAAAATGTTCGATATACTATAGTATGACTTTTTTTTCATGAAATTTTCGACAGACTATACTATGACTTTTTCCATAATATTTTTGACATACTTTATATGACTTTTTTCTCATAAAATTTTCGACATACTATACTATAACTTTTTTTCCATGAAATATTTGACATACTATACTATGACTTTTTCCATAAAATTTTTCGACATACTATACTATGACTTTTTTTCTTGAAATTTTTCGACATACTATACTATGACTTTTTTTCTTGAAAATTTTCGACATTCTATACTATGACTTTTTTCATAAAATATTTAAACATACTATACTATGACTTTTTTTCTTGAAATTTTTCGACATACTATACTATGACTTTTTTCTCATAAAATGTTCGACATACTATACTATGACTTTTTTTTCATGAAATTTTCGACATACTATACTATGACTTTTTTCTCATAAAATGTTCGATATACTATACTATGACTTTTTTTTCATGAAATTTTCGACATACTATACTATGACTTTTTCCATAACATTTTTCGACATACTATACTATGACTTTTTTCTCATGAAATTTTCGACATACTATACTATGACTTTTTTTTCATGAAATTTTCGACATACTATACTATGACTTTTTTTCATAAAATTTTCGACATACTATACTATGACTTTTTTCTCATAAAATTTTCGACATACTATACTATGACTTTTTTTCCATGAAATATTTGACATACTATACTATGACTTTTTCCATAAAATTTTTCGACATACTATACTATGACTTTTTTCTTGAAATTTTTCGACATACTATACTATGACTTTTTTTCTTGAAAATTTTCGACATTCTATACTATGACTTTTTTCATAAAATATTTAAACATACTATACTATGACTTTTTTTCTTGAAATTTTTCGACATACTATACTATGACTTTTTTCTCATAAAATGTTCGACATACTATACTATGACTTTTTTTTCTAAAAATTTTCGACATACTATACAATGATTTCTTTTTCATAAAATGTTCGACATACTATACTATGAAAATGTTGAAATACTATACTATGACTTTTTTCCATAAAATTTTCAACATACTATACTATGACTTTATTTCTCATGAAATTTTCGACATACTATACTATGACTTTTTTTTCATGAAATTTTCGACATACTATACTATAACTTTTTTTCTCGAAATTTTTCGACATACTATACTATGACTTTTTTCACATAAAATGTTCGACATACTATACTATAACTTTTTTTCCATGAAATATTTGACATACTATACTATGACTTTTTCCATAAAATTTTTCGACATACTATACTATGACTTTTTTTCTTGAAATTTTTCGACATACTATACTATGACTTTTTTTCTTGAAAATTTTCGACATTCTATACTATGACTTTTTTCATAAAATATTTAAACATACTATACTATGACTTTTTTTCTTGAAATTTTTCGACATACTATACTATGACTTTTTTCTCATAAAATGTTCGACATACTATACTATGACTTTTTTTTCATGAAATTTTCGACATACTATACTATGACTTTTTTCTCATAAAATGTTCGATATACTATACTATGACTTTTTTTTCATGAAATTTTCGACATACTATACTATGACTTTTTCCATAATATTTTTGACATACTTTACTATGACTTTTTTCTCATAAAATTTTTGACATACTATACTATAACTTTTTTTCCATGAAATATTCAACATACTATACTATGACTTTTTCCATAACATTTTTCGACATACTATACTATGATTTATTTCTCATGAAATTTTCGACACACTATACTATGACTTTTTTTTCATGAAATTTTCGACATACTATACTATGACTTTTTTTCCTGACATTTTCGACATACTATACTATGACTTTTTTTCTTGAAATTTTTCGACATACTATACTATGACTTTTTTCTCATAAAATTTTCGACATACTATACTATGACTTTTTTTTCATGAAATTTGACATACTATACTATGACTTTTCGTTTGAAATTTTTCGACATACTATACTATGACTTTTTTGTCATGAAATTTTTCGACATACTATACTATGACTATTTTTTCATAACATTTTTCGACATACTATACTATGACTTTTTTTCTTGAAAATTTTCGTCATTCTATACTATGACTTTTTTCATAACATTTTTCGACGCACTATACTAGGACTTTTTTTCTTGAAATTTTTCGACATACTATACTATGACTTTTTTCTCATAAAATGTTCGATATACTATACTATGACTTTTTTTTCATGAAATTTTCGACACACTATACTATGACATTTTTTTCATACAATTTGACACACTATACTATGACTTTTTCCATAATATTTTTGACATACTTTATATGACTTTTTTCTCATAAAATTTTTGACATACTATACTATAACTTTTTTTCCATGAAATATTTGACATACTATACTATGACTTTTTCCATAAAATTTTTCGACATACTATACTATGACTTTTTTTCTTGAAATTTTTCGACATACTATACTATGACTTTTTTTCTTGAAAATTTTCGACATTCTATACTATGACTTTTTTCATAAAATATTTAAACATACTATACTATGACTTTTTTTCTTGAAATTTTTCGACATACTATACTATGACTTTTTTCTCATAAAATGTTCGACATACTATACTATGACTTTTTTTTCATGAAATTTTCGACATACTATACTATGACTTTTTTCTCATAAAATGTTCGATATACTATACTATGACTTTTTTTTCATGAAATTTTCGACATACTATACTATGACTTTTTCCATAATATTTTTGACATACTTTACTATGACTTTTTTCTCATAAAATTTTGACATACTATACTATAACTTTTTTTCCATGAAATATTCAACATACTATACTATGACTTTTTCCATAACATTTTTCGACATACTATACTATGATTTATTTCTCATGAAATTTTCGACACACTATACTATGACTTTTTTTTCATGAAATTTTCGACATACTATACTATGACTTTTTTTCCTGACATTTTCGACATACTATACTATGACTTTTTTTCTTGAAATTTTTCGACATACTATACTATGACTTTTTTCTCATAAAATTTTCGACATACTATACTATGACTTTTTTTTCATGAAATTTTTGACATACTATACTATGACTTTTCGTTTGAAATTTTTCGACATACTATACTATGACTTTTTTGTCATGAAATTTTTCGACATACTATACTATGACTATTTTTTCATAACATTTTTCGACATACTATACTATGACTTTTTTTCTTGAAATTTTTCGACATACTATACTATGACTTTTTTTCTTGAAAATTTTCGACATTCTATACTATGACTTTTTTCATAACATTTTTCGACGCACTATACTATGACTTTTTTTCTTGAAATTTTTCGACATACTATACTATGACTTTTTTCTCATAAAATGTTCGATATACTATACTATGACTTTTTTTTCATGAAATTTTCGACACACTATACTATGACATTTTTTTCATACAATTTGACACACTATACTATGACTTTTTCCATAATATTTTTGACATACTTTATATGACTTTTTTCTCATAAAATTTTCGACATACTATACTATAACTTTTTTTCCATGAAATATTTGACATACTATACTATGACTTTTTCCATAATATTTTCGACATACTATACTATGACTTTTTTTCTTGAAATTTTTCGACATACTATACTATGACTTTTTTGTCATGAAATTTTTCGACATACTATACTATGACTATTTTTTCATAAAATTTTTCGACATACTATACTATGACTTTTTTTCTTGAAATTTTTCGACATACTATACTATGACTTTTTTCATGAAAATTTTCGACATACTATACTATGACTTTTTTTCATAAATTTTTCGACATACTATACTATGACTTTTTTTCATGAAATTTTCGACATACTATACTATGACTTTTTTTCTTGAAATTTTCGACATACTATACTATGACTTTTTTTCTTGAAAATTTTCGACATTCTATACTATGACTTTTTTCATAAATATTTAGACATACTATACTATGACTTTTTTTCTTGAAATTTTTCGACATACTATACTATGACTTTTTTCTCATAAAATTTTCGACATACTATACTATGACTTTTTTTTCATGAAATTTTCGACATACTATACTATGACTTTTTTCTCATAAAATTTTCGACATACTATACTATGACTTTTTTTTCATGAAATTTTCGACATACTATACTATGACTTTTTTCCATAAAATTTTTCGACATACTATACTATGACTTTTTTTCTTGAAATTTTTCGACATACTATACTATGACTTTTTTTCTTGAAATTTTCGACATTCTATACTATGACTTTTTTCATAAAATTTTCGACATACTATACTATGACTTTTTTTCTTGAAATTTTTCGACATACTATACTATGACTTTTTTCTCATAAAATGTTCGACATACTATACTATGACTTTTTTTTCATGAAATTTTCGACATACTATACTATGACTTTTTTCTCATAAAATGTTCGATATACTATACTATGACTTTTTTTTCATGAAATTTTCGACATACTATACTATGACTTTTTCCATAATATTTTTGACATACTTTACTATGACTTTTTTTCTTGAAAATTTTCGACATTCTATACTATGACTTTTTTCATAACATTTTTCGACGCACTATACTATGACTTTTTTTCTTGAAATTTTTCGACATACTATACTATGACTTTTTTCTCATAAAATGTTCGATATACTATACTATGACTTTTTTTCTTGAAATTTTCGACACACTATACTATGACATTTTTTTCATACAATTTGACACACTATACTATGACTTTTTTCCTTAATATTTTTGACATACTTACTATGACTTTTTTCTCATAAAATTTTCGACATACTATACTATAACTTTTTTTCATGAAATATTTGACATACTATACTATGACTTTTTCCATAAAATTTTTCGACATACTATACTATGACTTTTTTTTCATGAAATTTTCGACATACTATACTATGACTTTTTCCATAATATTTTTGACATACTTTACTATGACTTTTTTCTCATAAAATTTTTGACATACTATACTATGACTTTTTTTCCATGAAATATTCAACATACTATACTATGACTTTTTCCATAACATTTTTCGACATACTATACTATGACTTTTTTTTCATGAAATTTTCGACATACTATACTATGACTTTTTTTTCATGAAATTTTCGACATACTATACTATGACTTTTTTTCCTTACATTTTCGACATACTATACTATGAATTTTTTTCTTGAAATTTTTCGACATACTATACTATGACTTTTTTCTCATAAAATTTTTGACATACTATACTATGACTTTTTTTTCATGAAATTTTTGACATACTATACTATGACTTTTCGTTTGAAATTTTTCGACATACTATACTATGACTTTTTTGTCATGAAATTTTTCGACATACTATACTATGACTATTTTTTCATAACATTTTTCGACATACTATACTATGACTTTTTTTCTTGAAATTTTTCGACATACTATACTATGACTTTTTTTCTTGAAAATTTTCGACATTCTATACTATGACTTTTTTCATAACATTTTTTGATGCACTATACTATGACTTTTTTTCTTGAAATTTTTCGACATACTATACTATGACTTTTTTCTCATAAAATGTTCGATATACTATACTATGACTTTTTTTTCATGAAATTTTCGACACACTATACTATGACATTTTTTTCATACAATTTGACACACTATACTATGACTTTTTCCATAATATTTTTGACATACTTTATATGACTTTTTTCTCATAAAATTTTCGACATACTATACTATAACTTTTTTTCCATGAAATATTTGACATACTATACTATGACTTTTTCCATAAAATTTTTCGACATACTATACTATGACTTTTTTTCTTGAAATTTTTCGACATACTATACTATGACTTTTTTTCTTGAAAATTTTCGACATTCTATACTATGACTTTTTTCATAAAATATTTAAACATACTATACTATGACTTTTTTTCTTGAAATTTTTCGACATACTATACTATGACATTTTTTCCATAAAATGTTCGACATACTATACTATGACTTTTTTTTCATGAAATTTTCGACATACTATACTATGACTTTTTTCCATAAATTTTCGACATACTATACTATGACTTTTTTCATAAATTTTTCGACATACTATACTATGACTTTTTTTCATGAAATTTTCGACATACTAAACTATGACTTTTTTTTTTAAATTTTTCGACATACTATACTATGACTTTTTTTTATAATATTTTCAGCATACTTTACTATGACTTTTTTTCATGAAATTTTTCGACATACTATACTATGACTTTTTTCTTGAAATTTTCGACATACTATACTATGACTTTTTTTCTTGAAATTTTCGACATACTATACTATGACTTTTTTCATAAAATTTTCGACATACTATACTATGACTTTTTTTCATGAAATTTTCGACATACTATACTATGACTTTTTTTAATAAAATTTTCGACATACTATACTATGACTTTTTTTCATGAAAATTTTCGACATACTATACTATGACTTTTTTTCATGAAATTTTTCGACATACTATACTATGACTTTTTTTCATGAAAATTTTCGACATACTATACTATGACTTTTTTTCATGAAATTTTTCGACATACTATACTATGACTTTTTTTCTTGAAATTTTCGACATACTATACTATGACTTTTTTTCATAAAATTTTCGACATACTATACGATGACTTTTTTTTCAATTGAAATTTTCGACATACTATAATATGACTTTTTTCTCATAAATTTTCGACATACTATACTATGACTTTTTTCATAAAATTTTCGACATACTATACTATGACTTTTTTTCTCATGAAATTTTCGACATACTATACTATGACTTTTTTTTCATGACATTTTTCGACATACTATACTATGACTTTTTTCCATAAATTTTTCGACATACTATACTATGACTTTTTTCATAAAATTTTCGACATACTATGGTATGACTTTTTTTTCATGAAATTTTCGACATACTATACTATGACTTTTTTTCTTGAAATTTTCGACATACTATACTATGACTTTTTTCATGAAATTTTTCGACATACTATACTATGACTTTTTTCCATAAAATTTTCGACATACTATACTATGACTTTTTTTCATGAAATTTTTCGACATACTATACTATGACTTTTTTTCATGAAATTTTCGACATACTATACTATGACTTTTTTCTCATAAAATGTTCGACATACTACACTATGACTTTTTTTCATGAAATTTTTGAGACTATACTATGACTTTTTCCATAATATTTTTGACATACTTTCTATGACTTTTTTCTCATAAAATTTTCGACATACTATACTATGACTTTTTTTTCATGAAATTTTTCGACATACTATACTATGACTATTTTTTCATAACATTTTTCGACATACTATACTATGACTTTTTTTCTTGAAATTTTTCGACATACTATACTATGACTTTTTTTCTTGAAAATTTTCGACATACTATACTATGACTTTTTTTCATAAATTTTTCGACATACTATAATATGACTTTTTTTCATGAAATTTTTCTACATACTATACTATGACTTTTTTCTCATAAAATTTTCGACATACTATACTATGACTTTTTTTAATGAAATTTTCGACATACTATACTATGACTTTTTTCACATGACATTTTTCGACATACTATACTATGACTTTTTTTCTTTAAATTTTTCGACATACTATACTATGACTTTTTTCCATAAATTTTTCGACATACTATACTATGACTTTTTTTTCATGAAATTTTCGACATAATATACTATGACTTTTTTTCATAAAATTTTCGACATACTATACTATGACTTTTTTCATGAAATTTTCGACATACTATACTATGACTTTTTTCTCATAAATTTTTCGACATACTATACTATGACTTTTTTTCATGAAATTTTCGACATACTATACTATGACTTTTTTTCATAAAATTTTTCGACATACTATACTATGACTTTTTTTCATGAAATTTTTCGACATACTATACTATGACTTTTTTTCATGAAATTTTTCGACATACTATACTATGACTTTTTTTCATAAATTTTTCGACATACTATACTATGACTTTTTTTCATGAAATTTTCGACATACTATACTATGACTTTTTTTCTTGAAATTTTCGACATACTATACTATGACTTTTTTCATAACATTTTTCGACATACTATACTATGACTTTTTTTCTATGAAATTTTCGACATACTATACTATGACTTTTTTTCATGAAATTTTCGACATACTATACTATGACTTTTTTTTCCTGACATTTTCGACATACTATACTATGACTTTTTTTCTTGAAATTTTTCGACATACTATACTATGACTTTTTTCTCATAAAATTTTCGACATACTATACTATGACTTTTTTTTCATGAAATTTTTGACATACTATACTATGACTTTTCGTTTGAAATTTTTCGACATACTATACTATGACTTTTTTCTCATGAAATTTTCGACATACTATACTATGACTATTTTTTCATGAAATTTTCGACATACTATACTATGACTTTTTCCATAATATTTGACATACTTTACTATGACTTTTTTTCTTGAAAATTTTCGACATTCTATACTATGACTTTTTTCATAACATTTTTCGACGCACTATACTATGACTTTTTTTCTTGAAATTTTTCGACATACTATACTATGACTTTTTTCTCATAAAATGTTCGATATACTATACTATGACTTTTTTTTCATGAAATTTTCGACACACTATACTATGACATTTTTTTCATACAATTTGACACACTATACTATGACTTTTTCCATAATATTTTTGACATACTTTATATGACTTTTTTCTCATAAAATTTTCGACATACTATACTATAACTTTTTTTCCATGAAATATTTGACATACTATACTATGACTTTTTCCATAAAATTTTTCGACATACTATACTATGACTTTTTTTCTTGAAATTTTTCGACATACTATACTATGACTTTTTTTCTTGAAAATTTTCGACATTCTATACTATGACTTTTTTAATAAAATATTTAAACATACTATACTATGACTTTTTTTCTTGAAATTTTTCGACATACTATACTATGACTTTTTTCTCATTAAATGTTCGACATACTATACTATGACTTTTTTTTCATGAAATTTTCGACATACTATACTATGACTTTTTTCTCATAAAATGTTCGATATACTATACTATGACTTTTTTTTCATGAAATTTTCGACATACTATACTATGACTTTTTCCATAATATTTTTGACATACTTTACTATGACTTTTTTCTCATAACATTTTTGACATACTATACTATAACTTTTTTTCCATGAAATATTCAACATACTATACTATGACTTTTTCCATAACATTTTTCGACATACTATACTATGATTTATTTCTCATGAAATTTTCGACATACTATACTATGACTTTTTTTTCATGAAATTTTCGACATACTATACTATGACTTTTTTTCTTGAAATTTTTCGACATACTATACTATGACTTTTTTCTCATAAAATTTTCGACATACTATACTATGACTTTTTTTTCATGAAATTTTTGACATACTATACTATGACTTTTCGTTTGAAATTTTTCGACATACTATACTATGACTTTTTTGTCATGAAATTTTTCGACATACTATACTATGACTTTTTTTCTTGAAATTTTTCGACATACTATACTATGACTTTTTTTCTTGAAAATTTTCGACATTCTATACTATAACTTTTTTCATAACATTTTTCGACGCACTATACTATGACTTTTTTTCTTGAAATTTTTCGACATACTATACTATGACTTTTTTCTCATAAAATGTTCGACATACTATACTATGACTTTTTTTTCATGAAATTTTCGACATACTATACTATGACTGTTTTCTCATAAAATATTCGATATACTATACTATGTCTTTTTTTTCATGAAATTTTTTGACAGACTATACTATGACTTTTTCCATAATATTTTTGACATACTTTCTATGACTTTTTTCTCATAAAATTTTCGACATACTATACTATAACTTTTTTTCCATGAAATATTTGACATACTATACTATGACTTTTTCCATAAAATTTTTCGACATACTATACTATGACTTTTTTTCTTGAAATTTTTCGACATACTATACTATGAGTTTTTTTCTTGAAAATTTTCGACATTCTATACTATGACTTTTTTCATAAAATATTTAAACATACTATACTATGACTTTTTTTCTTGAAATTTTTCGTCATACTATACTATGACCTTTTTCTCATAAAATGTTCGACATACTATACTATGACTTTTTTTTCATGAAATTTTCGACATACTATACTATGACTTTTTTCTCATAAAATGTTCGATATACTATACTATGACTTTTTTTTCATGAAATTTTCGACATACTATACTATGACTTTTTTCTCATAAAATGTTCGACATACTATACTATGACTTTTTTTTCATGAAATTTTCGACATACTATACTATGACTTTTTCCATAATATTTGACATACTTTACTATGACTTTTTTTCTTGAAAATTTTCGACATTCTATACTATGACTTTTTTCATAACATTTTTCGACGCACTATACTATGACTTTTTTTCTTGAAATTTTTCGACATACTATACTATGACTTTTTTCTCATAAAATGTTCAATATACTATACTATGACTTTTTTTCATGAAATTTTCGACACTATACTATGACATTTTTTTCATACAATTTGACACACTATACTATGACTTTTTCCATAATATTTTTGACATACTTTATATGACTTTTTTCTCATAAAATGTTCGACATACTATACTATAACTTTTTTTCCATGAAATATTTGACATACTATACTATGACTTTTTCCATAAAATTTTTCGACATACTATACTATGACTTTTTTTCTTGAAATTTTTCGACATACTATACTATGACTTTTTTTCTTGAAAATTTTCGACATTCTATACTATGACTTTTTTCATAAAATATTTAAACATACTATACTATGACTTTTTTTCTTGAAATTTTTCGTCATACTATACTATGACTTTTTTCTCATGAAATTTTCGACATACTATACTATGACTTTTTTTTCATGAAATTTTCGACATACTATACTATGACTTTTTTCTCATAAAATGTTCGATATACTATACTATGACTTTTTTTTCATGAAATTTTCGACATACTATACTATGACTTTTTCCATAATATTTTTGACATACTTTACTATGACTTTTTTCTCATAAAATTTTTGACATACTATACTATAACTTTTTTTCCATGAAATATTCAACATACTATACTATGACTTTTTCCATAACATTTTTCGACATACTATACTATGATTTATTTCTCATAAATTTTTCGACATTCTATACTATGACTTTTTTCATAAAATATTTAGACATACTATACTATGACTATCTTTTTCATACATTTTTCGACATACTAAATTAAGACTTTTTTTTCATAACATTTTTCAACATACTATACTATGACTTTTTTTATTGAAAATTTTCGACATACCATACTATGACTCTTTTTTCATAATATTTTCGGCATACCTTACTATGACTTTTTGTTCATGAAATTTTTCGACATACCATACTATGACTTTTTTTTTCATGATTATTATATTATATTATATTTATTTTGTAACAATTCAGTATAATTTGCATAACCCCCCGGATATATCTCTCCGAAACCCTGGGAGGAGACGCTCGTCTCACTCCACTGTCGGGCACCACACATTGATGTGAGGGTGGGGATCGAACCCTGCTCTGCCGCAGCCAGAACCGGGAGCTTAGCAACCAAGCCACCAATGCCACACGCACTTAGGATTGTTCTCTTGGTATATTTGACTTCGTCATTAGAAGTGAGACCTGAAAACAGTCTGTGCCACATGAGGATCGAACCCACAACCTTCAGTATTCCAACCAGTTATCTACCACATTAAGCTACACCACCAGATACACTTGGGACTGTTCTCTTGGTATATTTGACTTCCTCATTACAATTTACACCTGAAAACTGTATGTGTCACATAAGTATTGCGTATCTGTTGTTGTAGTCGTTGTATTTGAGGTTGTTTTTGTTGTAATAGTAGTAGTAGCTCGTGGGGCATAGATGTATGTGAATGTGATGCAAATTCTTATCTTGTCCTTCCTTTCTTTCCTTCCCAGATGAGTGCAGAGTTTCTGGACCAAAACTGACTCACTTGCTTCATCTACAGCTTAGTCTTTTTGTTCTTCTTGAATGTACTCAGAGGGGTCATAAGGGGTCATCTGTTGCATTTCAATAAAAAAATGTTCATTAAAATTTGTGTTTTTTGTTCCACAACCCCTTTTTTTCTATCCATCCGATCCAAACAAATCATTCATACAAAATCCTACAAAGGAAGCTACAAAAATAAATACATCCAATTGATTTTTATAACATTTTTGAATCAACACTGGATCACAACAGTAGTGTTACAGCATGAAATGACAGAAACTGGTCCACTCAACAAAGACAAATATTTCAGTTTTTATTTAGTCAGATTTCAGCTGAAATTTTTTATAGACAACATAAGGTATCTGCCCGACATTTTCAACACTATGATGAACATAAAAGTCTCAGAGTTAAATCCAGAGTACAAAAGATGAGACATTTCTGCTTTAAAAAGATAAATAAATAAATGGAGGAGTCTATGACAAGTCCCAGAGAGCATTGCAGAAACAACCAATCAGAGAGCTTCAAAGTATAAATTAAAGGTTAAATCAGAAGTCTAATTTTGTAGAGCCTGCTGGATTGAAATTCACACATTTGATTTAATTCACTTTTGGATTATTTGGACCAATCCAGCAGAACCCTATATGGTTATAGTTAGCACTTCTATTTCAAAGAATGTACAGCAAAAATTTTAATGAAAAAAAAGCCATAGTATAGTATGCCGAAATTTTTATGAAAAAAAGTCATAGTAAAGTACTGTATGTCGAAAATTTAATGAAGAAAAAGGTCATAGTATAGTATGTCGAAAAATTTTATGGAAAAAGTCATAGTATAGTATGTCGAAAATTTTATGAGAAAAAAGTCATAGTAAAGTATGTCAAAAATATTATGGAAAAAGTCATAGTATAGTATGTCGAAAATTTCATGAAAAAAAAGTCATAGTATAGTATATCGAACATTTTATGAGAAAAAAGTCATAGTATAGTATGTCGATAAAATTTCATGAAAAAAGGTCATAGCACCGTATGTCGAAAATTTTATGAAATAAAAGTCATAGTATAGTATGTCGAAAATTTTATGAAAAAAGTCATAGTATAGTATTTCAAAAAATATCATGAAAAAAAGTCATAGTATAGTATGTCGAAAAATTTTATGAAAAAGAAGTCGTAGTACAGTATGTCAAATTTTATGAAAAAAAGTCATAGTATAGTATGTCGAATTTTTTTTTTTAAAAAGTCATAGTATAGTATGTCGAAAATTTTATGAAAAAAGTCATAGTATAGTATGTCGAAAAATTGCATTAAAAAAAGTCATAGTATACTATGTCGATAAAATTTCATGAAAAAAGGTCATAGCACCGTATGTCAAAAATTTTATGAAATAAAAGTCATAGTATAGTATATCGAAAATTTTATGAAAAAAGTCATAGTATAGTATTTCGAAAAATGTCATGAAAATAAGTCATAGTATAGTATGTCGAAAAATTACATGAAAAAAAGTCATAGTATAGTATGTCGAAAAAATTTATGAAAAAGAAGTCGTAGTACAGTATGTCGAAAATTTTATTAAGAAAAGTCATAGTATAGTGTGTCGAAATTTTTTTTTTAAAAAGTCATAGTATAGTATTTCGATAAAATTTCATAAAAAAAGGTCATAGTGCAGTATGTCGAAAATGTTATTAAAAAAAAGTCATAGTATAGTATGTCGAAAAATTTCATGAAAAAAAAGTCATGGTATAGTATGTCGAAAATTTTATGAAAAAAAGTCATAGTATAGTACTGTATGTCGAAAATTTTATGAAAAAAAAGTCATAGTATAGTATGTCGAAGATTTCGTGAAAAAAAAATTCATAGTATAGTATTTCAAAATATTTTATGAAAAAAGTCATAGTATAGTATGTCGAAAAATTTCATGAAAAAAATCTCAGTATAGTGTGTCGAAAAATTTCAAGAAAAAAAGTCATAGTGTAGCATGTCGAAAATGTAATGAAAAAAAGGTCATAGTATAGTATGTCGACATTTTTTTTTAAAAAGACATAATATAGTATGTCGATACAATTTCATGAAAAAAGGTCATAGTACAGTATGTCGAAAATTTTATGAAAAAAAAGAAATAGTATAGTATGTTGAAAATTTTAGGAAAAAAAGTCATAGTATAGTATGTCGAATTTCTTTTTTTAAAAAGTCATAGTACAGTATGTCGATAAAATTTCATAAAAAAAGGTCATAGTACACTATGTCGAAAATTTTATTAGAAAAAAGTCATAGTATAGTATGTTGAAAATTTTATGAAAAAAGTCATAGTATAGTATGTCGAAAAATATTATGAAAAAAAGTCATAGTATAGAATGTCGAAAAATTTATGAAAAAAAAGACAGTATAGTATGTTGAAAATTATTTGAAAAAAGTCATAGTATAGTATGTCGAAAATTTCATGAAAAAAAAGTCATGGTATAGTATGTCGAAAATTTTATGATAAAAAAGTCATAGTATAGTATGTTGAAAAATTTGATGGAAAAAGTCATAGTATAGTATGTCGAAAATTTTATGAAAAAAAGTCATAGTATAGTATGTCAAAAAATTTCAAGAAAAAAGTCATAGTATAGTGTGTCGAAAAATTTCAAGAAAAAAAAGTCACTTTATAGTATGTCGAAAAATTTCATGAAAAAAAAGTCATAATATAGTCTGTCAAAAATTTTATGAGAAAAAAGTCATAGTATAGTATGTCGAAAAATTTGATGGAAAAAGTCATAGTATAGTTTGTCGAAAATTTCATGAAAAAAAAGTCATAGTATAGTATGTCGAAAATTTTATGAGAAAAAAGTCATAGTATAGTATGTCAAAAATATTATGGAAAAAGTCATAGTATAGTATGTCGAAAAATTTCATGAAAAAAAGTCATAGTATAGTATGTCGAAAAATTCTATGAAAAAAAACTCATAGCATAGTATGTCGAAAATGTTTTGAAAAAAAGTCATACTATAGTATGTCGAAATTTTATTAAAAAAAAAGTCATAGTAAAGTATGTCGACAAATTTCATGAAAAAAAGTCATAGTATAGTATGTCGAAAATTTTATTAAAAAAAATCATAGTATAGTATGTCGAAAATTTTATGAAAAAAAGTCATAGTACAGTAAGTCGAAACATTTCAAGAAAAAAAGTCATAGTATAGTGTGTCGAAAATTTTATGAGAAAAAACTCGTAGAATAGTATGTCGAAAACTGTATGAAAAAAAAGTCATGGTATAGTATGTCGAAAATTTTATGGAAAAGGTAACAGTATAGTATGTCGTAAAATTTTATGAAAAAAGTCATAGTATAGTATGTCGAAAAATTTGATGGAAAAAGTCATAGTAGTGTGTTCCAAAAATGTTATGAGAGAAAAGAAATAGTATAGTATGTCGAAAAATTTGATAGAAAAAGTCATAGTATAGTATGTCGAAAATGTAATGAAAAAAAAGTCATAGTATAGTATTTCGAAAATGTTATGAGAAAAAAGTCATTGTATAGTATGTCGAAAAATTTCGAGAAAAAAAATCATAGTACAGCATTTCAAATTTTATGCAAAAAAAGTCATAGAATAGTTTGTCGAAGATATGATGAAAAAAAGTCATAGTATAGTGTGTCGAAAAAATTTCATGAAAAAAAGTCATAGAATAGTTTGTCGAAGATATGATGAAAAAAAGTCATAGTATATTATGTCGAAAAATGTTATGAAAAAGAAGCCATAGTCTAGTATTTCGAAAATGTTATGAAAAAAAACTCATAGCATAGTATGTCGAAAATTGTATAAAAAAAAAGTCATGGTGTAGTATGTCGAAAATGTTATGAAAAAAGTAACAGCATAGTATGTCGAAATTTTTTTTTTAAAAAGTCACAGTATAGTATGTCGAAAAATTTGATGGAAAAAGTCATAGTATAGTATGTCGAAAATTTCATGAAAAAAAGGTCATGGTATAGTATGTCGAAAAATTTGATGGAAAAACTCATAGAATAGTATGTCGAAAATTTTATGAAAAAAAACTCATAACCTAGTACCTTGAAAATGTTTTGAAACAAAGTCATAATATAGTATGTCGAAATTTTATAAAAAAAAAAGTCATAGTATAGTATGTCGAAAATTTTATAAAAAAAGTCATAGTATAGTATGTCAGAATTTTTATGAAAAGAAATCAAAGTATGGTATGTCGAAAAATGTATGAAGAAAAAGTCATAGTATAGTTTGTCGAAAAATGTTATAAAAGAAGTCATAGTATAGTATGTCGAAAAATTTCGAGAAAAAAAATCATAGTACAGCATTTCAAATTTCATGAAAAAAAAGTCATAGAATAGTTTGTCGAAGATATGATGAAAAAAAGTCATAGTATAGTGTCGAAAAATTTCATGAAAAAAAGTCATAGAATAGTTTGTCGAAGATATGATGAAAAAAAGTTATAGTATATTATGTCGAAAAATGTTATGAAAAAGAAGCCATAGTGTAGTATTTCGAAAATTTTATGAAAAAAAACTCATAGCATTGTATGTCTAAAATTGTATGAAAAAAAAGTCATGGTATAGTATGTCGAAATTTTTTTTTAAAAAAGTCAAAGTATAGTATGTCGAAAAATTTGATGGAAAAAGTCATAGTATAGTATGTCGAAAATTTCATGAAAAAAAAGGCATGGTATAGTATGTCGAAAATTTTATGAGAAAAAAGTCATAGTATAGTATGTCAAAAATATTATGGAAAAAGTCATAGTATAGTATGTCGAAAAATTTCAAGAAAAAAGTCATAGTATAGTGTGTCGAAAAATTTCAAGAAAAAAAAGTCACTGTATAGTATGTCGAAAAATTTCATGAAAAATAAGTCATAGTATATCTCATCTTCATAGTATAGTCTGTCAAAAATTTGATGAGAAAAAAGTCATAGTATAGTATGTCGAAAAATTTGATGGAAAAAGTCATAGTATAGTTTGTCGAAAATTTCATGAAAAAAAAGTCATAGTATAGTATGTCGAAAATTTTATGAAAAAAAACTCATAGCATAGTATGTCGAAAACTGTATGAAAAAAAAGTCATGGTATAGTATGTCGAAAAATTTGATGGAAAAAGTCATAGTACAGTGTGTTCCGAAAAATTTCAAGAACAAAAGTCACTGTATAGTATGTCAAAAAATTTCATGAAAAAAAAGTCATAGTATAGTATGTCAAAAATGTTATGAGAAAAAAGTCATAGTATAGTATGTCGAAAAATTTGATAGAAAAAGTCATAGTATAGTATGTCGAAAATTTTATGAGAAAAAAGTCATAGTATAGTATGTCAAAAATATTATGGAAAAACATATAGAATAGTATGTCGAAAATTTTATGAAAAAAAACTCATAGCATAGTATGTCGAAAGCTGTATGAAAAAAAAGTCATGGTATAGTATGTCGAAAATTTTATGAAAAAAGTAACAGTATAGTATGTCGAAAATTTTATAAAAAAAGTCATAGTATAGTATGTCAGAATTTTTATGAAAAGATTTCATAGTATGGTATGTCGAAAAATGTATGAAGAAAAAGTCATTGTATAGTTTGTCGAAAAATGTTATGAAAGAAGTCATAGTATAGTATGTCGAAAAATTTCGAGAAAAAAAATCATAGTACAGCATTTCAAATTTTATGAAAAAAAAGTCATAGAATAGTTTGTCGAAGATATGATGAAAAAAAGTCATAGTATATTATGTCGAAAAATGTTATGAAAAAGAAGCCATAGTATAGTATTTCGAAAATTTTATGAAAAAAAACTCATAGCATAGTATGTCTAAAATTGTATGAAAAAAAAGTCATGGTATAGTATGTCGAAAATGTTATGAAAAAAGCATAGTATGTCGAAATTTTTTTTTTAAAAAGTCACAGTATAGTATGTCGAAAAATTTGATGGAAAAAGTCATGGTATAGTATGTCGAAAATTTCATGAAAAAAAAGTCATGGTATAGTATGTCGAAAATTTTATGAGAAAAAAGTCATAGTATAGTATGTCAAAAATATTATGGAAAAAGTCATAGTATAGTATGTCGAAAAATTTCAAGAAAAAAGTCATAGTATAGTGTCAAAAATTTGATGAGAAAAAAGTCATAGTATAGTATGTCGAAAAATTTGATGGAAAAAGTCATAGTAAAGTTTGTCGAAAATTTCATGAAAAAAAAGTCATAGTATAGTATGTCAAAAATTTGATGAGAAAAAAGTCATAGTATAGTATGTCGAAAAATTTGATGGAAAAAGTCATAGTAAAGTTTGTCAAAAATTTGATGAGAAAAAAGTCATAGTATAGTATGTCGAAAAATTTGATGGAAAAAGTCATAGTAAAGTCTGTCGAAAATTTCATGAAAAAAAAGTCATAGTATAGTATGTTGAAAATTTTATGAAAAAAAACTCATAGCATAGTATGTCGAAAACTGTATGAAGAAAAAGTCATGGTATAGTATGTCGAAAATTTTATGAAAAAAGTAACAGTATAGTATGTCGAAAAATTTGATGGAAAAAGTCATAGTATAGTATGTCGAAAATTTCATGAAAAAAAAGTCATGGTATAGTATGTCGAAAATTTTATAAGAAAAAAGTCATAGTATAGTATGTCAAAAATATTATGGAAAAAGTCATAGTATAGTATGTCGAAAAATTTCAAGAAAAAAGTCATAGTATAGTCTGTCAAAAATTTGATGACAAAAAAGTCATAGTATAGTATGTCGAAAAATGTGATGGAAAAAGTCATAGTATAGTTTGTCGAAAATTTCATGAAAAAAATTCATAGTATAGTATGTCGAAAATTTTATGAAAAAAAACTAATAGTATGTCGAAATATTTTATGAAAAAAGTCATGGTATAGTAGGTCGAAAAATTTGATGGAAAAAGTCATGGTATAGTATGTCGAAAATTTCATGAAAAAAAAGTCATGGTATAGTATGTCGAAAATTTTATGAGAAAAAAGTCATAGTATAGTATGTTAAAAATATTATGGAAAAAGTCATAGTATAGTATGTCGAAAAATTTCAAGAAAAAAGTCATAGTATAGTCTGTCAAAAATTTGATGACAAAAAAGTCATAGTATAGTATGTCGAAAAATGTGATGGAAAAGTCATAGTATAGTTTCTCGAAAATTTCATGAAAAAAATTCATAGTATAGTATGTCGAAAATTTTATGAAAAAAAACTAATAGTATGTCGAAATATTTTATGAAAAAAGTCATGGTATAGTATGTCGAAAAATTTGATGGAAAAAGTCATGGTATAGTATGTCGAAAATTTCATGAAAAAAAAGTCATGGTATAGTATGTCGAAAAATTTGATGGAAAAAGTTATGGTATAGTATGTCGAAAATTTTATGAAAAAAGTAACAGTATAGTATGTCGAAACATTTTATGAAAAAAGTCATAGTATAGTATGTCGAAAAATTTGATGGAAAAAGTCATAGTATAGTATGTCGAAAATTTCATGAAAAAAAAGTCATGGTATAATCTGTCAAAAAGTTGATGACAAAAAAGTCATAGTATAGTATGTCGAAAAATGTGATGGAAAAAGTCATAGTATAGTTTGTCGAAAATTTCATGAAAAAAATTCATAGTATAGTATGTCGAAAATTTTATGAAAAAAAACTAATAGTATGTTGAAATATTTTATGAAAAAAGTCGTGGTATAGTATGTCGAAAAATTTGATGGAAAAAGTCATAGTACAGTGTGTTTCGAAAAATTTCAAGAACAAAAGTCACTGTATAGTATGTCAAAAAATTTCATGAAAAAAAAGTCATAGTATAGTATGTCGAAAAATGTGATGGAAAAAGTCATAGTATAGTTTGTCGAAAATTTCATGAAAAAAATTCATAGTATAGTATGTCGAAAATTTTATGAAAAAAAACTAATAGTATGTCGAAATATTTTATGAAAAAAGTCATGGTATAGTAGGTCGAAAAATTTGATGGAAAAAGTCATGGTATAGTATGTCAAAAATTTCATGAAAAAAAAGTCATGGTATAGTATGTCGAAAATTTTATGAGAAAAAAGTCATAGTATAGTATGTTAAAAATATTATGGAAAAAGTCATAGTATAGTATGTCGAAAAATTTCAAGAAAAAAGTCATAGTATAGTCTGTCAAAAATTTGATGACAAAAAAGTCATAGTATAGTATGTCGAAAAATGTGATGGAAAAAGTCATAGTATAGTTTCTCGAAAATTTCATGAAAAAAATTCATAGTATAGTATGTCGAAAATTTTATGAAAAAAAACTAATAGTATGTCGAAATATTTTATGAAAAAAGTCATGGTATAGTATGTCGAAAAATTTGATGGAAAAAGTCATGGTATAGTATGTCGAAAATTTCATGAAAAAAAAGTCATGGTATAGTATGTCGAAAAATTTGATGGAAAAAGTTATGGTATAGTATGTCGAAAATTTTATGAAAAAAGTAACAGTATAGTATGTCGAAACATTTTATGAAAAAAGTCATAGTATAGTATGTCGAAAAATTTGATGGAAAAAGTCATAGTATAGTATGTCGAAAATTTCATGAAAAAAAAGTCATGGTATAATCTGTCAAAAAGTTGATGACAAAAAAGTCATAGTATAGTATGTCGAAAAATGTGATGGAAAAAGTCATAGTATAGTTTGTTGAAAATTTCATGAAAAAAATTCATAGTATAGTATGTCGAAAATTTTATGAAAAAAAACTAATAGTATGTTGAAATATTTTATGAAAAAAGTCGTGGTATAGTATGTCGAAAAATTTGATGGAAAAAGTCATAGTACAGTGTGTTTCGAAAAATTTCAAGAACAAAAGTCACTGTATAGTATGTCGAAAAATGTCTTGAAAAAAAAGTCATAGTATAGTATGTCGAAAAATTTGATTGAAAAAGTCATAGTATAGTATGTCGAAAATGTAATGAAAAAAAAGTCATAGTATAGTATGTCGAAAATTTTATGAGAAAAAAGTCATAGTATAGTATGTCAAAAATATTATGGAAAAAGTCATAGTATAGTATGTCGAAAATTTTATGAAAAAAAACTCATAGCTTAGTATCTTGAAAATGTTTTGAAACAAAGTCATAGTATAGTATGTCAAAATGTTATTAAAAAAAAGTCATAGTATAGTATGTCGAAAATTTTATAAAAAAAGTCATAGTATAGTATGTCAAAATTTTTATGAAAAGAAATCATAATATGGTATGTCGAAAAATGTATGAAGAAAAAGTCATAGTATAGTTCGTCGAAAAATGTTATGAAAAAAGTCATAGTATAGTATGTCGAAAAATTTCGAGAAAAAAAGTCATAGTACAGTATTTCAAATTTTATGAAAAAAAAGTGATAGAATAGTTTGTCGAAGATATGATGAAAAAAAGTCATAGTATATTATGTCGAAAAATGTTATGAAAAAGAAGCCATAGTATAGTATTTCGAAAATGTTATGAAAAAAAAGCCATAGAATAATATGTCAAAATATTTCAAGAAAAAAAGACATAATATAGTATGGTCAAAATTTTATAAAAAAAAAGTCATAGTATGTCGAAATTTTAATGAAAAAACGTCATAGTATAGTATGTCGAAAATTTTATGGAAAAAAGTCACAGTATAGTATGTCGAAAAATGTTATTAAAAAATTCATAGCATAGTATGTGAAACAATTTTATGAAAAAAGTCATAGTATAGTATTTCGAAATTTTTATGAAAAAAAGTCACAGTATAGTATATCGAAAAATTTTGTTAAAAAATTCATTGCATAGTATGTCAAAAATGTTTTGAAAAAAAGTCATAGTATAGTATGTCGAAATTTTAATAAAAAAAAAGTCATAGTATAGTATGTCGAAAATTTTATAAAAAAAAGTCATAGTATAGTATGTCAGAATTTTTATGAAAAGAAGTCATAGTATGGTATGTCGAAAAATTTATGAAGAAAAAGTCATAATATAGTTTGTCGAAAAATGTTATGAAAAAAAAGTCATAGTATAGTATGTCAAAAATATTATGGAAAAAGTCATAGTATAGTATGTCGAAAATTTTATGAAAAAAAACTGATAGCATAGTATCTTGAAAATGTTTTGAAACAAAGTCATAGTATAGTATGTCAAAATGTTATTAAAAAAAAAGTCATAGTATAGTATGTCGAAAATTTTATAAAAAAAGTCATAGTATAGTATGTCAGAATTGTTATGAAAAGAAATCATAATATGGTATGTCGAAAAATGTATGAAGAAAAAGTCATAGTATAGTTTGTCGAAAAATGTTATGAAAAAAGTCATAGTATAGTATGTCGAAAACTTTCGAGAAAAAAAGTCATAGTACAGTATTTCAAATTTTATGAAAAAAAAGTGATAGAATAGTTTGTCGAAGATATGATGAAAAAAAGTCATAGTATAGTGTGTCGAAAAATTTCATGAAAAAAAGTCATAGAATAGTTTGTCGAAGATCTGATGAAAAAAAGTCATAGTATATTATGTCGAAAAATGTTATGAAAAAGAAGCCATAGTATAGTATTTCGAAAATGTTATGAAAAAAAAGTCATAGAATAATATGTCGAAATATTTCAAGAAAAAAAGACATAATATAGTATGGTCAAAATTTTATAAAAAAAAAGTCATAGTATGTCGAAATTTTAATGAAAAAAACGTCATAGTATAGTATGTCGAAAATTTTATGGAAAAAAGTCACAGTATAGTATGTCGAAAAATGTTATTAAAAAATTCATAACGTAGTATGTGAAACAATTTTATGAAAAAAGTCATAGTATAGTATTTCGAAATTTTTATGAAAAAAAGTCACAGTATAGTATATCGAAAAATTTTATTAAAAAATTCATTGCATAGTATGTCGAAAATGTTTTGAAAAAAAGTCATAGTATAGTATGTCGAAATTTTAATAAAAAAAAAGTCATAGTATAGTATGTCGAAAATTTTATAAAAAAAAGTCATAGTATAGTATGTCAGAATTTTTATGAAAAGAAGTCATAGTATGGTATGTCGAAAAATTTATGAAGAAAAAGTCATAGTATAGTTCGTCGAAAAATGTTATGAAAAAAGTCATAGTATAGTATATCAAATTTAATGAAAAAAAATCATAGAATAGTTTGTCGAAGATATGATGAAAAAAAGTCATAGTATAGGGTGTCGAAAAATTTCATGAAAAAAAGTCATAGTATAATATGTCGAAAATTTTTTGGAAAAAAGTCACAGTATAGTATGTTGAAAGATTTTATTAAAAAATTCATAGTATAGTATGTGAAACAATTTTATGAAAAAAGTCATAGTATAGTATGTCGAAAATTTTATGGAAAAAAGTCAAAGTATAGTATGTCGAAAAATGTTATTAAATTCATAGTACAGTATGTCGAAACATTTCGAGAAAAAAAGTCATAGTATAGTATGTCGAAAATTTTATGAAAAAAAGGCATAGTATAGTATGTCGAAAATTTTATGAAAAAAGTCATAGTATAGTATGTTTAAAGTTTTATGAAAAAAAGCCATATTATAATTTGTCGAAAAATTTAATGAAAAAAAAAGCTATAGTATAGTATGTCAAAAAATGTTATGAAAAAAGTCATAGTATAGTATGTCGAAAAAAATTTCGAGAAAAAAGCCGTAGTATAGTATTATGAAAATTTTATTAAAAAAAAAGTAATAGTACATATAGTATTATGAAAATTTTATTAAAAAAAGTCAGTGTAGTATGTCAGAATTTTTTTGAAAAGAAGTCATAGTACAGTATGTCAAATTTTATGAAAAAAAAATCATAGAATAGTTTGTCGAAGATATGATGAAAAAAGTCATAGTATAGGGTGTCGAAAAATTTCATGAAAAAAAGTCATAGTATAATATGTCGAAAATTTTATGGAAAAAAGTCACAGTATAGTATGTTGAAAGATTTTATTAAAAAATTCATAGTATAGTATGTGAAACAATTTTATGAAAAAAGTCATAGTATAGTATGTTGAAAATTTTATGGAAAAAAGTCAAAGTATAGTATGTCAAAAAATGTTATTAAATTCATAGTACAGTATGTCGAAAAATTTAGAGAAAAAAAGTCATAGTACAGTATGTCAAAAATTGAATGAAAAAAAAGTCATAGTATAGTTTGTCGAAGATCTGATGAAAAAAAGTCATAGTATAGTGTGTCAAATTGTATGAAAAAAATGTCATAGTATAGTGTGTCGAAAAATTTCATTAAAAAAAAGTCATAGTATATTATGTCGAAAAATGTTATGAAAAAAAAGCCTTAGTATAGTATGTCGAAAATTTTATGAAAAAAAAGCCATGGTATAGTATGTCGAAAAATTTCAAGAAAAAAGACATAATATAGTATGTCCAAAATTTTATAAAAAAAAAGTCATAGTATGTCGAAATTTTTATGAAAAAAACGTCATTGCATAGTGTGTCGAAAAATTCTATGAAAAAAAGCCATAGTATAGTATATCGAAAATTTTATGAAAAAGAAGTCATAGTATAGTATGTCGAAAAATTTCATTAAAAAAAGTCATAGTATAGTATGTCGAAAAATTTAAAGAAAAAAAGACATAATATAGTATGTCCAAAATTTTATAAAAAAAAAGTTATAGTATGTGGACATTTTTATGAAAAAAAAACGTCATAGCATAGTATGTCGAAAATGTAATGAAAAAAAAATTCATAGTATAGTATGAGAAAAAAAATTATGAAAAAAGTCATGGTATATTATGTCGAAAAATGTTATGAAAAAAAAGCCATAGTATAGTATGTCGAAAATGTTATGAAAAAAAAGCCATAGTATAGTATGTCGAAAAATTTCATAAAAAAAAGTCATGGTATAGTATGTCGAAAAATTTTTGGAAAAAAAGTCATAGTAAAGTATGTCGAAAATTTTTGGAAAAAAAAGTCATAGTATAGTATGTTGAAAAATTTTATGAAAAAAAAGTCATAGTATAATATGTCGAAAATGTTATGAAAAAAAAGTCAATAGTAGAGTATGTCGAAAATTTAATGAAAAAGAATTCATAGTATAGTATGGCTAAAATGTTATGAAAAAAAGTCATAGCATAGTATGTCGAACATTTTATGAAATAAAGTCTTAGTATAGTATATTGAAAATGTTATGAAAAAAAAGTCATAGCATGGTATGTCGAAAAAAGTAAAAAAAAAGTCATAGTATAGTATGTTGAAAAAAGTTAAAGTCAGAGTATAGTATGTCGAAAAAAGTCATAGTATAGCATGTAAAAAAAAAAGTCATAGTATGGTATGTCGAAAAATTCATAAAAATGTCAGAGTATAGTTTGTCGAAAAAAATATTAAGTCATTGTATAGTATGTCGAAAAATTCATAAAAATGTCATAGTACAGTATGTTGAAAAAAGTTAAATAAAAAGTCATGGTATAGTATGTCTAAAAAGTTTTTAAAAAAAGTCATTGTATAGTATGTCGAAAAAAGAGATAGTATAGTATGTTAAAAAAAAAATCACAGTATAGCATGTCGAAAAAAAGTGATAGGATAGTATGTCAAAAAAAGTAAAAAAAAAAAAAAAGCGATTGTATAGTATGTCGAAAAATTCATCAAAATGTCAGAGTATAGTTTGTCGAAATAAAGTCATAGTATAGTATATTGACAAATTCATAAAAATGTCATAGTATAGTATGTCGAAAAAAAGTCATACTATGGTATGTTGGAAAAAGTCATAAAAACCTCATAGTACAGCATGTTGAAAAAAAGACATAAAAAAGTCATAAAATACTAGAAAAAAAGTCTGTACTATACTGATAGTATAGTATGTCGAGAAAAGTCATAGTATGTTGAAAAACGTCTGTAAAAAAGTCATAAAAATGTCATAGCAAGTATTTCGAAAAAATAGTCATAGTATAGCATGTCAAAAAACAGTTATAGTATAGCATGTTGAAAAAAAGGTCATAGAATAGTATGTCGAGAAAAAGTCATGGCATAGTATGTAAAAAAAAAGTCATAGTAAAGCATGTCGAAAAAAAGTCTGAGTATAGTATGTCAAAAAAAAAGTCATAGTATAGCATGTCGAAGAAAAGTCATAGTATAGTATGTCGAAAAAATCATAAAAATCTCATAATATAGTATGTTGGAAAAAGACAAAAAAGTCATAAAATACTAGAAATACTAGAAAAAAGTAATAAAAACATCATAGTATAGCACGTTGTAAATAGTCTAGTATAGTATGTCGAAAAAAGTCATATTTTAGTATGTCAAAAAAAGTCATAGTATTTAGAAAAAAAGTCATAAAACTTATAGTATACTATGTCGAAAGAAGTCACAGTACAGTATGTTGAAAAAATGTATAATTAATCTTGGTATAATATCATAGTAAATATCTCTATCAACAGTCATGGTTATAGTGTATAGAAAAAAGTCATGAAAACTTATAGTATAGTATGTAGAAAAAAGTCATAGCATAGTATGTTGAATAAAGTCACAGTATAGTATCTTGAAAAAAAGTCATAAAAAGTCATAGTATAGCATGTCGAAAACAGTAAAGAAAACTCTTAGAAAAGTATGTGGAAAAAAGTCATTGTATAATATACATAAGTCGAAAGAAAACTTAATATAATACGTTGAAAAAAGTCATTGTATAGTATATCAAAAATAGTCGTAAAAAGTCATAGTAAAGTATGTCGGAAATTTTAAAACATTTCTTATGGCATTCCATACTATGATATTTTTTATGACTTTCTATCGTATTTTTATGGCATGCTATACTTTGACTTTTTTATGACAGTTTCTTTCTGACTTTTTTAATGATTTTATTTTATATGACAATACAATATTATTTCTTATGGCATGCCATACTATGACTTTTTATGGCATACCTATACTATGACTCAGTGTGTACCAGTGTACAGTGTGTTATGGCAAACTGCATCCGCAGACTTCTACTCTTCACTTTTTGACCAGAGGTCCATTCTGGTAATTGGAGAGGAGACATGCCACAATTAATAGCTGATTGATGCTCCCTGAGATGGAGAGGGGAATTTCAGTATCAAACGCTTTGTTTTCCTTGACCCTCCTAATTGATTATTATTATTATTATTATTATTATTATTATTATGTCAGGGGACAGGAGAGGTATGATGCCTGACTTCCTGAAGATCTCTGTCACTCACAAAGCCTTCATAGAGTGCTGACACAAATGTTAGAGCACCATGTGGTGCCATGCCTACCATGGACTTAAAGGTGCAGTGGCAGTGGTATGAAGAGAAAACTTCCCTCTGAAGTAGCAGGGCAGAAGGCGTTTGGCAGCGCAGCTCTGTGCACTCAATGATTACCTGGGTGTCTGCATAGTCCCTGAACTCATGAGGAAGATGAGCTTTACTTTTTCTGGTGTCATCTATTATGTGCACAGAGGATCCGAGCAGGCAATGGTGGCCGAGCTCCCTCTGGGTGCATCCATTTGACAGGTAATTCAGAAACAGAAATCTATGGGGACCAGTTTCTGGTGTGGCAAAAAAGCATGATTACAGGGTGGGTCCTTTATTATTTTTTTTTTACGGTTCTTATATCATTCTGTAGCTTCCCAGTGGTGTTTTGTATTCAAAGCCAAACATTCAAATTTTGGTCAAAGTATGTATGTTTTTTGCATCAAAATGTTATTTTCCCAAGCCCTTCTAAAAACTTTTTCCCACGTGACCTGAGGCCTGTACTACGAAGCAGGATTTGGCGTTATCGAGGTAACTTCAGGGTTAACCCTGGGTTTTCCGTCCTACGAAGGTGGATCACTTCTTACCGGGGTAGATCTCCATGGTAACTTACGCTGAACGGCTAACCTGCTCCGGAGCAGGTTATGTTCCAGATAAGAGATCAACTCGTATAAAAACACCGCCTACTGACCAATCAGAGCTCAGTGCGCTGATCGTATGGTAATATTACACAAATACGAAGAAGTTTAAGTCATAATCCAGGCTAAAAACAACACAGTTTAAACTGACAAATGCAGGAAGGACAGATTGATTTATGCTGCGGGTGTTTACTGCTTTGAATTATATTTTTATATTTATTTTTTTACTTGCTCTTGAGTCCGTTTCACACCGCAGGAGACGGGGACGCACCTGACAGAAGGTTTAAATAGTTATACACGCCGTTTGTTTAATAATGGGTATAATAACGTGTAACCGTCCATCCAGCCATCAATATAATTTCTTATTGCTATTTATAACCCGACGACTTTATCCGACTTTTGAGTGTTCCGTTAAATTAATAAGTCTGTTAATCTACGCATTCACACATCGGGAGTTTTTTCTTCTGCCAGCTGTCCTTCCTGCATTTAGCAGCTTCAACTGTGTTACTTTTAGTCTGGATTAAGTGTTTAACTTCTTCTTATTTGTCTAATATAGTTTACTCTTCCTTTGTAAAATGTGCCGCTCTGTCTGTCTGTCTGCTGTCAGTAGACTTGTCCATGTCTGTGATTGGTCAGATGCTGCAAACACCGCCCCGTTCACGTGAACGCGCTCACAACCAGATAGAGAAACCCTGGGTTGACTTACCGAGTTGATAACCACCTTCGTAGGACAGTTTAGCGGGAACTCGTTTGTTAGGGTTGGTTAAGCCAGATAACGAGAAGATACCCTGGGTATGTTGAACTCGCTTCGTAGTACAGGCCTCTGATGTAGGTTTCTGCATGATCACCAGTGTTGGAAATTAACTTTTTGTACTTACTGTGGGTCTGCTGGAAGCAGAGGCTCCTCTGGCCCTTGTAGCTCGTACCATCCTTGATATCACTGGTTCTATGAGAGTCCAGAATTCCATTACAGGATCATAGGAGGGGAATCTTCAGAACAAAACATACATTATACTCTGGTGTTTGTAGTCAGGATACTGTAATATTACCTGAGTGACTGCAGACATAGAAGCAATATGAATGGAAATCATTTTAATTCAAGTGGCTCTGTACATTTAAGTTATAATAATAAAATGAACTATTATTTAAATGTATTTTACATACTAATAAAGCAATCTGCATGCATATTATTAAAGAAAAATACTTTCTGATTCAGTCTCTAGTAGATAAAATAGCATTTGTGGCTAAGCAGTTTCCTGAGTTTAGAGCATCATCAAACAATTTTGAAATAACTATCGTAGTGAGCCGGATTATCTATCTGCACTGTTTGCAGTTTCTCTGTCTCACCTGGTGTAAACTCAGTGTCTGGTGATCAAACCGTTGCACCGACACATTTTTATGGCATACTTTACTATGACTTTTTATGATTTTTTTTATGACATAGGATATCATTTTTTACGGCATGCCATACTATTACTTTTTATGGCATACTTTACTATGACTTTTTATGATTTTTTTTATGACATACGATATAATTTTTTTTATGACATGCCATACTATTACTTTTTATAGCATACTTTACTATGACTTTTATATGACATTTTTATGGCATATTATACTATGACATTTTATTGACATTTTTATGGAATACTATACTATGGCATTCTTTATGATACTATATTATTATTTTTCATGAAATACTATACTATAATGTTTATATGACAATTTTTTGACATACTCTATTCCAACTCCACCTCCTCATCTGTTTGCTGGATGATGTCTGCAGGCTTCTCGGTGCTGCTATCTTCATCCTACACTCACACTATGGGGCGTGTCTGACTTCCTCATACACCTTCAGAATAACAAACTCACACACACTGCAAAAACACAAAGTTGGTTCATTAAAAAATGCACATACTGTCCGTCCTCTGTCTTTCAATCTAACCAAACTCTATGAAGAAAAACAAGTTTAATGTTACAGACATCCAGCTAGACTATACAGGCTGGCTAATGTTGTAGGCTTAATTACTCACTCTCGTAGTTGAGGACGTAACTTGATTTGTACAACTTGAATCTTTCTCCTGTTTGCTGGTGGTTGCAGGTGAAAGTACGTCGACAATTTTGTGTACAACGTTGACTTTTTATCAGGGTAAATCTTGCAGGAATCACGAAAAATAGAGAAATATGCCATTGTTGACAGCGTTCAGCCACAACCCGGAAACTGGGGACTGACGCCATGACGCGACTGACGCATGGATGTATACGCCGATCATGTTTTTTTTTTTCTTTTTTTTTTTTTTACTTTATTGACATAGTTCAAGTTTGGTTGCAGTTGCAGTCGGTTGCAGAAGTTAATACGGTATAAGGCTCGCCCCCCGGGCTCCGTGATTGGATAGTGAAATTATATTCCTGATTTGATAGTCAAACATATGTTAATCTGAGCAACCTCATTGGCTATTCAGGAGGAAGCGTCAACATAGGGTCAAAAATACTTTTACTTATGGTAAGCCATTTTAACATTTAATAGCTAGACTGCATATATTGCAGATAGGCCTATCTGTAATTTAATTATTCCTTGTCAAAAAGGAAGAATTTCATGATGCTTGCTTTATTGAACACATGGGTACAAACAGATACATAGACAAATTAAAAAAAAAAGATAAAAGTCTTAATGGCTTTTTTCTTTTCAACATTGGGTAAGATATTTTTTTAATTCATTAATAAAATGCAGGAAAGTTGGCTTGGTTTCTGACCATTTTTCTTATACAAAATAATAATTGTATGATATACAGCATGTTATTTTCAATCTTATCTTGACTAAAATATAGTATTACATCAAATATTTTTTTATGTTAGATAGAGGAAACTCTCATTTCTGATATCTACAAGCCAATTGTTAATAGTCATAACTTTAATTTCAGATATCCAAAATGTAATTTTGAATATCCAAAATACATTTTGATTCATACAATGTCATTACAGATATCCACAGTTGACATTATGAATAGTAAAAATTGTATTTCAGATATCTACAATTAGAATTATGACTAGAAACAATGCAATTGCAGTCTGTTCTGGATATTCAAAAAGATAGTAATATACCAAAATGGCTCACCGAAGTTATGACTAGTGACATTTGGATGGTATCTGATATGGGAGTTTTTCCTAGTAAATATCATATTGCAGATTATTGACAGGTGCATCCTGCAAACTGTCACTTTTAATCACTTTATTTATGATTTTTCGGTCTTGAATTTTACCTTATGAACATCTGAGTACCGAAAGGTTGTGAATAAGGCGACTACAAGTGATAGACAATGTGTTTTTTTGTTCTTTCACTTTTAAACGTATTACTTAAACATTAGGTTTACATTGGAACTGAATGTAATATAGTTCATAACTTAGATTTTTGTCGCTGCCTCCTGCAACATTACTTGGAAAACAAAGGGTGGAACTATCAAGTTACTAAAACAAATACCAGAGCCACTTTCAAGATAGCATTAAAAAATGCAGTTAATTAATTAATGGCATGAACAAACAGTTACTGATTTTTCTGGTGTGCTGATATTTTATTTATTTGTTTGTTTTTGGTTTGGGTGTGGTGTCTTAAGGTTTGAAATATGTATACCTCACTGCATGGAATTTGCTGGCATAATTTTGTATATAAGGTAATGGATGTTTTGTCATTTTTGTATGAGATGTTTGAATGTATATAATGTATATAATTGTTTGTGATTTCTGTGTCGGACCCCAGGAAGATTATAGCTGGCGTCATGGCGTCAGCTAATGGGGATCCTAATAGATAAAATAAACTAAACTAAACAGCTGACCTCATACTCCCTTTTTATGTTTTGAGGCCATGACTCAAAAATGTAGAATTTCAATCTGTAATAGATGCACTTTCAAAGCCCCATGGGAGCTTTGAAATAAATTTGAAATCTACATCCATGCAGGCAAACTAACTGAGAGTCATCGTTAGTCAAATAGGTCAACAACGTTGGTAAGGGTCTATTAAAAACAATTTTTTCAATAAGTGCTATGATGTTTGAAGCACACAGCTGAGAGTCAGCCAGAGGGATGTTAACAGTACGCTGCCTTTTATTCTAACTCTGTAAACATTTCATTAGTGAAATGTTAGGATGGGGAATCAGATTATCAGTGTCCACCACCTCTTCGGGGTTTGTTTCTCTTTGTGCTTTTCGTCCCTGTCTTGCCTAAAGCTGATGGCTGGCCCCAGCCAACTGGACTCATGTTTTGGACTCCATTCCTCGTTTTTGGAGAGGAATGGATGGTGTGAAAGCACTTAGAGAAAGATGTTCATCTCTGTTTCCTCCTCTTCACTGTTCTTCACTGTAAGAAATAATTAAAATAAGTCAATCTGTTTCTTTACAGCAAATAATTGGATATGAAGTTTCATAAACTGAAATAGTGTCTTTTGCATACATTTGAAAAGAAATGTATGCTTGCCAACTAATATTTTGTTCTTTCTTGTCACACAATGTTTCTTAATAAATACAGTACACTCCTATCAAGATTTGATAAATTTAACTATACAGCCTGGGGAGGTAATCCATTATAGAAATGTTCATCCAGATGTTTTATTTTCAAAGGACTCAGCAAAAATCTGATTATCTCTCAGCCTCATGTATGCATAGCAGAGGGATAAGCTGGTTGCCACTTGCCATGCAGAAAGTAACTACAGCTTTTTGCTTTCGAGGAAGTGTAGAGGCTAAGGAGCACTGGTCTAATCTTAGTAATGAATGCTAATGAGAACTTCGTGCTGACTGCATGCACTTTTGTTCTTACTACTCCCACATGTGCTTTGACAAATAAAAGGCTTACAGAGGAAATCTGAGAGATAAGGTAATCTTTTTTTTCCATTGAAATAGAGTTTGATCTTTTAGCTTGGGCATGTTTCCCCAAAATCCCATAATTCATTTCAGTATTATTCCTTAAGTTTGTCTCAGATGCCACGTCGTATTATGCATATTCCTTTTGGCTTGTGCATAAATGCATATTACGAACTTTCATGGGAAACAAAATCGCTAAAGACAACAAATGGGCTCGACAGTCTGTGCATACTCCTTCTGTTCCCGTTTTTAATAGATTCAGTCTGGATTGTAATGCTAAATCATCTGGAAAGAAACTGCATTTTTTGTGTTCAGTTTATTAACAATTTCTCAGAAATGTTCTGTATTATATGGAAGTCATTATACTAGGATGCGGAAAGCTTTCATGAATCATCTAATTCTAAAAGAAATGGAAAGGAAAATAAAAAAGTGGAAATATTTTTGACCTTTTAGCGTATATTTACGAAACGTATCTAACTGCACTTTTAAGAAGCAACAAATACTTTTTTATCTGCCGTACTGTAAATGATGATGATGATGATGATGATGATGATGATGATGATGATGATGATGATGATGATATTACTTTATTGTCAGATCAAGTCTGATATTTGTCTTGCATCTCAGCAGCTCCATTTGCAACATCAACACAGACAAAGAATTGAAGTCAGGAAACAAAGATACATACATTTAACATAGCATTACTATTATCGCAGACAATATGTTCAAGATCATTCAACGTACATTTGATCTGCGATTAGGCTCCATATTTGATTTTAGGATTGACTGATGCACAAAAGAGTGCTTCAGTCTAACCCTGTTAAATCGTAGAACCCTGTGTCTCCGATTTGATGGCAACAACATAAAACATAAAAAAACATTAAATATTGCCACGGGCACTTTGCAAAATATGATGTCCTTTTTATAAATACTAAGAAATGAAGTAAACATTTTTTATGGTGTATTTCATTGCCTACTGTATTATAAAAAATGGATTAGTTGAACACTCGGCTCAGGGTTTTAGGTGCAGAGAAAACCTGTGAAGCTCAAAGTGAAAGACTAGATGTTACTTTGTGTGTTTGCATGCACAGCAGCGCTCAAAATATTGCAGCAGATAACAAAATTTTGTATTGAATCACACCAGATGGAGTAAAATCCCATAAATGCTTTGCCTGCTCCAAATGTTTCACGGCAGTAAGCTTCGGCAGAGCATGATGTTGTCCTTGACAACAAGCTGCCCCTCAGGGCCTCTTTACGCCTCACTCACTGAAAGATTACGGATCCTTGCTGATTTTCTGAAAACCCCCATAGGCTGAACAGCGGGTTTGTCCCTGCACAGTGAAGAGGTCTAAATATCTGAAGAAATCAGCTCCTGATATGCACTCATATACACACAGGGTGCTATCACACAGGCCAGCACACACCTCGTATACCTTAATCCTGATCTCTCCACCACTCTGCCCCCACCTTGTCCTCTCATTTCTCCTTCTGCCTTTCCTCATTTTGTGATCACTTTCTCTCTGTCTTCCTCTCGCTCATCGTACACATTGAGGCTCCCTCCATCTCATGCATATAATACCCTGAACGCTTCCCAAAGATGGGGAGGAAGGCAGCAGAGTTAACGAGTTGACAGCTCTCTCTGCCCTCTGTGCTCCATCTTTAAGGTTATTACAGTCCGTTGAAGTGCATTGTTAGTCGGTCGTCTATCACGGTATATGGGAGCTCCTACATACCTTGGAGCAAAACAGAGGTTCCTGCCAAAACAAAGAGCTGAATTACACCATGCTTTCTTGATTCTGTTACCTGCAGAGTGTAATAAAAAAAAGCTTCTCTGTAGTCTCAGTGATTGGTTAAAAGCCCCAGCATATCACTGTCCCTCAATTGGCCCCAAAGGTGAAAAGAAGCAATCAAGCGCATGTGACAATTCACAGGATATGGACCGCACTCACTCTTTTTAAGATGAATGGTTACTCCACTCGATCTGATGCCGGCTCTGGAATTGCCTTTTTCTGCTCCACTGTGGAGTGGAAATGGAAATGTCTGTCTCGGAAATTGAGGTCATTCTTTGTGAGGGGATGGAACTAACTAAACCTGTCACATTAATTAAATGCATGTGGCTTTTTATAGGTCTCTTCTGGAAATGAGGAATTTCATTTCAAGGGTAAATAATATTAAATGTAATTTATGCGGAAGATAGTGATATTGTAGGGAAATAGTATCACATTAATGTAATTTATAATGTCAAAAAGGGCAGCTTCTAGAGACAAATTGTCAATCCAGAGCTCATAATCCTCTGTCTCCTACTTCTTCACCAACTCTGCCTATACACTGTAGTATAGTGGAAAAGGTTGAATTATTATCATATTGTTTTATCTAAGCACAAGCTGCATGTGTATACTGCACTTCAGGTTCCTAAATCAATAATCCAGCAGCTATCCTATGAATAAATCCTTCCCTCCTACCACTGCTGGACCCGTTCTCCATAGAGGACGCCTCAAAGGGTCTCACCCTGTGTTGGAAAAATGGTTTGTGTATGCGTAAATCACGTACAGTATGAATAATTTCTCCCTTGTTTAAAACATATTATAACCTCCAAATCTGACAGTGTGCCGTGTCTGTAAGCGGTGCGAAACAGAGGGAATATTTATCACATCCATTTCCTCACCCTCTCCGACTCCCTGACCTCTTAACTTTCCTTTCACATTCACTCACCTTGTCTCCTACCTCTTACCTATTCCAACCGACCCCCCACCTCCTTCTCCATCTCTTCACCGAGGCAGATAATGAGCCACTGAGCAGTGGTTTCCATGGCATCTCCAGGGGGGTTTTCTACTCATTCACATACAGACATTCATGCATTTTATTATCTCCGCCAAGAGATTATGTATTTGGTCATGCGTCTGTCTGTCCTATGCCTAATCTTGCATACTAAGACTTGAAACTTGACTTGGACTTGCAAAAATGACTTGTGAGCATCTCTGCTCTTTAGTTCATGAAAGTATACTTTGTATACTTTAACTTATAGTACTTAGCCAATGATTTACATAAAGAAACTTGCTCCTTTTGCTATTTGACTACATGATTTGTGATGAGATTTTAAAAATAATGAAATGTGTTGTTCTCGCATGCCTCTAAGGTGAACGGATAATCCAAAAACTTGATGAATTGAAGTAAATTCATACCAAAACATCCTTTTACAAACTCTCACACACTTTAATAGGTTACTCTATCAAAATTAAGCACAACTATAAGCCAAGTATTCTCTTCTTTAGGCCTATAAGGCAAGAAGTTCAAAAGAAGTATACTTGAATAAACTTCATTTTGCTAAGGGTGGACCCATCTGTATGCTCAAGGAAGGAGGTTTTGTTGGGTTGTTCTGTCGGGTGGGGTGGTTGGGTTGACCCAGTTTTGAGAGAGAGAGCGATTGGCAGGTGTAAAATTGGGCCCACTTATAGAGAGTTTGCTGCCAGTGACTGAGGTTACCTTTCACATGTATTCTTTTTAAGTTGTGTTTTGTCTGCATCCCTCTCTATAAAATAACCAACACCAAGCCCATCACCCTTTTTCAAATCCAGCAACCGGTCTTCATTATGGCAACGCATTGCCACCTGCTTTGGATGTCCTCTAGGCTATGCACTAGTGTTATAGCTGGTGTTTCAGCTAGTGTTATAGTGTTACAGCTTCGGGCTGTCATGACAATTTCAATCACTGACCTGTCATTGCAAAGGTCACCTTAAAAGGGGGAAAAGGAGAGTAATGGTGATGTCACATCAACAGTGCAGGGTTAAGAGTAAATCTAATTGTGTGCATGCATGTGTGTGTATGTGTGTAGGTGGGGTAAAGAGATGGTAGAGAGGAAGAGAAACAACTCAATGACTGACTGCCTATTTGACCGACAGGTGGGAAGTTGAGGGCTGTTCATCTGCTCCCACTGTGGAGCGACCTAGTGGCCTCGATGAGGTTCTCACGACTCCAAGCCCACTCAAAACCTTGGATCAGAAACACAACAAATCGCTGAGGTATAGACTCCACACACATCCCCATGAACCTACCTACACACACAATACATTTAATCTACCGTCTTTATACAACCACAACAAGAACCCCACTGTTACGCTACGACTTATTGATTTAGTCAGGGTGATGATCTGTTGTGTTAATGCGAAGAATATCTGGGTTATTGTTGTGTAACTGAGATGAACAGTCTGCTGCATCCCGTGAAAATCAAAACCGTCACGACAGTACAACCCTCTTCAGCTGGACTGATAGCGTGGCTGTGTATTATGCAGCAGACAGAGGAGAAATGTATTTGAGACTCATTTTAAAATGACGCTGAAGCAGAAAATGGAGGCTGCTTTCAAACTCTCCCACTGAACTCAAAATGCAAATACATGTAGATGCATCTCATTGCTGCTGTGTGCAACTGTGTGCACGGTATGCATTCATACTCTTCAGTGAACAAAATGATCATCTGTTGTGCAGGTCCTTACAGCTGCATTCTGCATGTAAAATACACTTTCACTTTGTCAAAAGCAGAGACGCACAGATGCACACGTGCAGGTGACTGGAATTGTAAATACATCAACTACAGAACAGTGATGATTCCATTTTTGTTGAGTGCAATCACTTATCATGTGATAAATGACCCAGAGCTCTTTCAACTAAAAGCCATATGTGTGTTGCAGATGAGGCTGTAAGGAAATCGGTTAAAGTTTGTTCTGCCTACTGAAGAGCCCATGAACATGCAGGAGAGACATCATGAGAAGGGCAGGCATGCAAAGGGCAAAGGACATCCACTCAGATTAGGAACACAGCACGAGCGCATTTGAATGCAAATGTCCCTTATTACCATATATCTCGCACATATTCTCCGCCGAGATGGGAACCGCTGATTTCAAACAAAAGCGCAGGTCCTTGCACAACAAACTCATCACAGGTCTCTTGTATGCCGGCACAATTACCCGCACGGTTGATCGTGTAGAATTTCAGGGCTCTTCCCTTTACAGTTTGATCTACAAGCCCTAGAAATCTTGAAGGTCACAGCTTTGTAAATTACACTTATATGAAGATATCACCGCAGCAAGAAACTGCTGTCAATCATGCAAAAAAAATAAAAGGACTTTATTGAGGAAAATACCAGGACCCAGGTGAGAACACCATCTCCATCCATGTTTGCTGTGTGAAAGGGAAGCTAATCTGATGATACAGTATTCCCCAGTGTTATCTTTACAGTATGATGAAACTGTCAGTAAGCCCTGGCATTTGGAAGCTGTTACGAAGGGAGATGGATGCTCTACAGGGAGACAAATAAAACAAAGAGTAGCCCACCTTCCTTGTGAGCTTTTTGCTATTAATGATGAACACACCTTTCTAACATGTTTCTTCAAACTAATGAGAACAGTGAGTTGTGTATTTATTCTCATTTCTGCCACTTTTGTATGTTAACACAACATATTTACCATAAGTTCTGGGCAGCAATCAGTACTACCATGCTTATTTTTTGTCCTCTTTCACCTCTCTCTCTCTCTCTCTCTCTCTCTCAGTCTCCACCACTTTGGTTGATATACCTGTACCAGTCGCCATGGAAACCCTGTAGCAGCCTGTTACTGCAAACTGACATATGGGTTAATGGAGGGAAACAGAACCCACCTGGAGAGACAGTGAACAGTCTGCTCTGGTTATTGCAGTAATAGTATCAGATAGCAACAATAAACATAAATAGAATACATAAAGAAATGTCAGCTGTTGGGTTCGACTGAATCTCTGTGCTGTCGGTGCCTTTCAATAGTCTTGTCTTGAAATTGAGAAAAAACTTGCATGGCTGTAGATTTTTTTCTTGGTTGTGTAGCCTAGTTCATCCAGGCAGGGCCGGCTTAAGTCATAGGTCATAGGCGGTCCCCTAGGTCGCCAGCTTCTGGGGTTCTGGTCGCCCTCTAAAAAAAAAACTATATACAGTATATATACAATATGTCGGTGGGCACCCTTCATCATTTTCTGCATTGAGGTAACAAATGAAAAAGAAAGAAAGAAATACACTTTTAACCCCCGTAACTCTCTTCCTCACACTTTTTCATCTACCCGGCCGCACTTATTTGTTAATAAAAGTGTAAATTGTAGTAAAACTGACTAAACACTTTTAAGCCAACAATATCAGCGACCAACTTTTTATTTATATTACAATAAATACAGTTATCTATGAAAATAAAAATCTAAATTTTTGTCTTAAAACCACTGGGATGTCCAAATCCGAATTTGGCCTGGGGCACCAAAAGGGCTAGAGTCGGCCCTGCGTCCAGCTTTGCACACACAGGTGTTCCTGTAAACAAAATTCACATGGATTCACTAGTTTTAGTATTTTTTGTTTGTTTGTTTATTTTGTACCTTGCCATCCTGACAGTGTCAAGACTTTAGTAGACAGGGAGGTGAAGGCGCCAAAGTAAATCTAATTCTCTGTCTCTCTGTGACTTCAGCTAAGCGTGATTGACTTGCCTGCCCTCTTCGCCCTAGGTTATCCTCTCTACCGCCATGCCAGTTAACAGCACGTGAAGAAATAGCTAAATATGACAATCAATAAAGGCAGCAGTTTGGCATCATGTTCTGGTAAGCAAAAACATCAGTTCACAAACAGATAAGACCATGTAAACCTTTGCTTTTTGGGTGGTTTCCTGGAGTTGGGCTGAAATCATGGGGCACTTGTACTAGTCATTTGATGCCAGAACATTATGTTCTAACCCTGTATGCTTTTTGGTTTTTCTCCAGTATTTTTTTTAAGTGCTATAGGCCTGTCAGTGACAATGTTTGTTGTGCACAGTGTGATGTTACCGCCTGTGACAACTCGTCTCTCCAGTTTATTGCCAATTATTGTGGCACTCATGAGCATAGGAGCACAGAAACATGTAAGATTTCTGTGTCCGTCTGTGGTGCATGTTTTGTTTTCTCTTCCATGAGGACACAGAACAGTACATACTGTTCCTGTATTGCTACACTCTACTTAAGAGGAAGAGGAAGGATATATACATCCAACTCCATCGAAAGTCCTCAAGGTTATGGAATCATTAACAGGAACTGTAGTAGCTTGGAAAAATACAACACAACCACATGCATCTGCGATGTTAAAAATAATTTGATCCTACTGCTTCCCAACGCTTTCTTTGTAGCTTTTTTTTTTTACCAATGTCAAAGGCAATGAAATTGAGAAACAAAAATAGAACTAAATCTGAACACACACGCTTAAACACTCATACATCATTCACTGTCAGTCTGCATGTTCTTAATCATAAATCAAGCATAAATATAAAATGTCAAATAAACAGGAATCGTCTTATGACTGTGGGTTCAAATGAAAAAATAAAAACAGTTGCATCCCTTCATCAGTTGTGTCCGTATGTTTATGTGTGTCGATGCATGTGTGTGAGATGGCGACTTGTAGTTCTGAGGTCTTAATCCGTCTGGAAATCTCTGCGGGGCTTCTGCAAAGAGAAGCAGGCCCGATTGATCATGTCTCATACATTTCTCTTTAGAGGAAGGTCAGAATTACCTCCTGTAGATCAGCCTCTTCAGCCTAATTTAACCTGCTGCTTCTGCTGCACAGCCTCTAGCTGGGCATGTACCTCAGGGTTGATATGTTTTTGTTTTTCAGGAGGGTTATATTGACCTGTTTATGTAGCCAAGACTTTTAACTATAACTCCATTTTGACCTAATGTTTAATTCACAGAACATTAAATCTGCATCTAATCTAAAATCTGAGGATTTTTGTTTTGTTTTTTGTTATAATCTTTGTTTACTGATATGAAGACTTGAAGTAATGTGAATTGAAATATGTGGGTCTTAAGCTACTATTATGAAATCTTTACTATATATTGATGCAAATTGACAGGGCCAGAACACACCTGCAGATGAATGGAGTAATTTCCCCCGTGGTGCAAAAAACGTTCAATAGAGCAACCAACCAAGCAGCAATCTACCATTGCTGAATGGTAAAAATAATGCCGAAGTGTTTCACTGCAAATTTCGCAATTACCACCAGATGCCGGCTCCAATAAACCTTCACATGTACTGAAATGAAGGGTAAAACCCCCAACTTATCCCTTGTATATATTTTTTATTAAATGTGCAAAAAGACGAGACACTTAGGTATGTACCCGATGTCCCTTTTAACGTCCTTTCATGATATCTATCTTAAAGATACAGTAAATGATTTTTGGCTACTAGGAGGCAGGAGAACGCCAAAACAAGCTGACAAACACACAGCCTTATAATAAAATCTGATCTGTGACTGACATCTCTATAATTTAGATGCCCTGAGTCATTTTATTGGGAGAAAAAAATTAGTATCCCAAAAGGAGAAACGCATATAAATGTTTAATATTTGTTGGTCTCATGAAGTCGCCCCCTGTTTGTGTATATACAGTAGTTGTGCTGTTGTGTATCAGTCTGTGTAGATTGTGAATATGTTTGCGAATAGCCATTTTACTTTAAACTGTATTTGCTTAAAGCAGTTAACTGTCTATTATCTGTGACACTGACTGACAAGTCAGAACACACTCAAACGAGCCGTGAACTTTGAGCTGCAACCGACATTAGTCTTCTCGTTGAAACATATCTATTTTGTCTACAAGCATGGACAGATTTCTTGACTTGTACTATGGCTTGTTATATTAGCCATCAATGAGTTGTCCAGTGGGAAAATGTGCACATGCTAACATTGAGGCTAGATAACTACTTAGCTGAGAAATGCAATGCAGAAGTGCCAAAAACTGCAGTTCTTCAAGTGGCCATTTGAAGAATGGTAGTTCGTAAGATGGCAACTTGAGGACTCCAAAAGTGAGTCAATCCCCACAGACCCTCATGTTAAAATGCCCGACTTTACAGCAGAAATAAACATGTTTACAACCTGGTACAAAAAACGGTTTTGGTCTCTATAGCTAATTTCCCTGTTCATAACAACTGTACAGGGGGGGATTTTTTATAGAACTCGTCTGTTTAATTTATATTAAGGCTTAAAGTTAGGCATAATTGAGGGCGTTACCACTTTGAGTGACAGATGGGTACTGTACTAGGTCGCTAGCTGCTAGCTGTCTGCTCTGCTCCGCCTCAGCTCCATCGACGATCCACCTCTTCGCCTATTTTTTGATTAGTCAGGAGTAAGGCTGTGTCGTCACTGAAGAAGGGGACGGCCGGAGCCACCCAGTTTCCCAGGCTCTTCAGAAACCTATGGGTGACGTCAGGGAGACTACGTCCATATTTCGTCTACGAGTTTGACCTGAAGGTCAAGTTCAAGGTTTTATTTGTCAAATGCACAACATTTACATGCGTAGCAGTCATTATTGGCAATGAAATGTTTGGGCTTCAAGCTCTCCCAACACAACGGCAGCCATCCACGGTGCCGTCTCCCATCTGCTACGGATGTTGGCGATAAAATGTGCGCATATTTTTGGTTAAAATTACTGATGGTTGTGTTGTGGGCACACATTTGGTCTGCCCCTCTCATTTCTGTTTTTTGGACAGACACTTTCTCACACAATACTGCCAAAACCACAAGAAAAACAGATAAATATGTCAGAATTTTGGCCCTCCAGTTATGGCTTTTGGTTTTTGTGTGCCACTCCAAGATTTTCAGTAGCCCCATCTGGCCACCCCTATGAAAACTTTCTGGGGGGCGCCACTTTTCTGATATGGTGCGAATTTTTTCCAAAATACAGTTTGGCTGGAGAGATGTTGTATGTCTTGTTCTCTGTATGTAATGGGTGTCAAATGGGAAGCTGTGACTCATGAACTGTCACAGGATGTGAATGCGATCCAAATGCATCACTCTGCTCAATGACCTATTTAGTTTCATGTGGAGATTCATTTTAAAAAACAACATGGGGTTGTTATATCTCGTGTCATAATCTGAACAAGTTACTGACCAGATGATGTTGTGCAATTACATCCAGTGACGTATTTGGTGAATATAATGGCTGACAAATCAATACTTAGTCCAGTAGACAGACACGTTTGTGTACAGTATGTGTGCAGGTGTGCATTTGTATTCTGTGTGTCGTAACTATGTGTAAATAAAAGGCCTATTGTTTATTTCATGCATGTACTCTATGTGCGTGTGTGTCTGTAAAACACAGATAACATTGCAAACATCTGTCCAAAAATAGGACGTATGAATGAAATCAGACTGTTTGCTCATCATGAAAACACTTCGCAGACAAACATTTCCTCCCGCTGAAGCAATGTCAACAGAAAACACGAAGTCCGGTGGAGGTGTGAAACGTGTTTGTTTGTGTTTTCTCTGTGTGTGTGTGTGTGTGTGTGTGTGTGTGTGTGTGTGTGTGTGTGTGTGTGTGTGTGTGTGTGTGTGTGTGTGCGTGTGTGTGCGTGTGTGTGTGTGCACTTGAATGTGTGTCTGTCTGCTTGTAATCTTGCACGTGTTGTGTGCAAGTGCATGCATGCACCGCGTGTGTTTGCCTTGTGTATGTGTTTACAAAGAACATTTTGTCTGGCGTGCCGTCTTTGCACTCGGCACTCCCAGCGTCTTTTGCATCAGATGGTTTTCTGTTGACTTGTCCAGAATACCATTTGGTGTGTTTGAACACCAACTGTGTTATTTATATCACAGGGACTGAAGACGGCTTTTCCGAGTGTGTGATGTGTACATCACTGTTTACAATCAACACTTCATTTAAACATTTGCTAGTTTCCTGCTCTTTAATGTGACTTGTGGAAATGAGGAAGAAATTCAGTAGAATGGTCAAAAAGAAATCACATTTTTTGGTACTTTAAAACGTATTTCTTTTGGTGTTTCATCAGATTCACTTGTGTCACATATTTTTACAAGTTGACCGCTTAGAAAAAAGGTCACACGTCAGGAGTCAAAAATCAATCCTGAAATCAACTCCCATTATGTTTAGACAGATTGGAAAGAATTGATCCCTAATAATATATTACTACAAATCAATAATTCTACTTTTCCCCAAATGGCCCTAAAGTCACTTGTCGTCCTGATGACTAAAAGTAATGCAATGCCAGAATAGCAGCCTCCTTTATGTGTCTTGGATCAGGGTTTTAACTATCTTTTCTTTTGATAGAACATGATGGCTGTATTAATGTACAGCAGTGTGATGCGAAAGTTGTTCCGGTGCGAATTATCCGCGTTGCTGTGTTCCATTTTCGTCACTGAGGCCCAATGAGTTTCCTTCTAAATAGTGTTGCGTCTACTCCACACAACAAAAACCTACCCAGACAGAGAATATCTAAGGGGCTAGCGTTAACTTAAACTAATCAGACCCAAAATTCGATGCTAATGCTGTTCAGCTACGTTCCAACATATAACATCAGCAAATGTATATCAGCTACATTATCGTCTTCAGCTGCTGGGCGATCTCAAGCCATACATTGTCCTTTATTTGTTTGTTTAGGTAGTCGTCGTGGTGTTTGTCGTACATTATTGAGTGTTGACAAGTTGACAGCCCATAGTTATTCCACCAATAGTCCGAAAAATGTCCCATTGGACCAAAAAAAAGCCCATCTGTCCGACAGACCGTTACCCCGGAAACAAGCTGCCATTGCTCCGAAAATACCCAATCTCCATGCAACAAACAGAAGAACATGGTGACTTATTATGCAGAATGACGGGGATCAATTGGAACAAAGGATTTCCGCAGAGTTGTGCAAGCATTCATAAGAACCCATAAAATTATAAATTTCCGAGCCAATTTTTTCGGACAAAAATCCATGCTTGGTGTGAAACGGCTTTAAACCTTTGAGTAAAGATGATTCAACATATAGATAAGAACCTTTTAATTACAGGTGTTAAGACTGAAATCTAATACCATCTGTGAAAGAAACCCAGAAGGCATTTGATTTCCGTTGTTTCATGACCTCGATCTTTCACTAATTAGGTGCTTTTTATATACCGAAATGAAATGATCCAATCAGAACACACCACAAGAACTAATTACCACGTATATATATACTTCATTGTGCACAAAATATGTCAAACAAGAGGTGATAATGTGGGAAATGAAAACTGAGATGAGATGGAAAACATCACAATGCCTGCTTCTGACTTCTATGAATACCTTTCCAAAACAAGTTTTTCAACTTGTACACTAAGAGTGAGTCCTCTACCAGATGGAAAGGGAAAATAAAGTTTGATCACAGACTCAAGAAGTTTTTTTTAAATATATAGCAGAATCATTTCAGAGCGGCCTTTAAATTGGCTCTGCCATCTTAGGAGGATGATCCCCTTTGAAGAGTAAGCCAACTCCATTTAACGTTCCAAATGGGACCATCCGATTGTCCTTTTTCCCCACCCTAATCGGAAACAGCATTAGCCCCAGTCACCAAACAACTCCACCTCTCCTTCCTCCTACGCCCTCGGTCACATCTGTTGTACTTGGAAAACACAAGTATACAGCACTCAGATCTAATGGATATTGCAAGAGCCAAGCATGGTCCCATAGCTTTCAAGCAATTACTAGAATAAGTGAAGATGCAGAGCGGTGTTTGCCAGTTTGGTGGTCTGGGTTGCCAGGTGTTGCATAAATCCCCAGGTTACATAATTTCACAGACACACAAACAGTGGCAGGAAACTGAAGCAGTGGAACATATTGTAAAGCCGCTGGGGTCTCAGAGTAATGAGGGCCATTTGGGTGTTATTCTGCGAGCACACTGAACCATGTCAATCAGACACCAGTTTTGCCTCTAGTGCTTTGACCCCCTCCGTTCATGCAGAGAATGGATGGTGGGCGGCGAGACCTGTAGATTGAAGGGAAACGTTGAAAGGGAGCACAAATTACCATGAATTCTTCCCTTTCTTCTCGGAGCTGAAAAGTAAGATAAATGGGAAGGTATAGCCTACAAGGAGAACAGACAGAGATGACTTTTTGACATGAGCTAATCAGCAGCCCATTGATGCGAGACGTGGAGGTGATTGCAATCCTCCGCAGATGGTGTGTTATGTAACAAGTACGGTAAATTAAGCTTTTATTTATATTGAAAAGGGCTTGATTTAAATCTGGCTCAGTCTGTTCTCTTACAGACCACCTCCTCAAACTTGGTACTCTGATGGATATATGGTAAGACACAATTTGTTCTCTTGAGGAAGATTGATGAGATATTGCTTCTGTATTACTCAGAATGGTTACATAATCTATGCATATTTCATAGGGATCCTGGATATACCAAGGGTTGACCAAGTGGGCAGTGGTTCCGAACCTTTTTCCTGAAGGGACCCATAAAACAACAACCCCTGACTAAAGGACATATTGATATTTCAAATTATATTCATTGCATAACATAACAGTACAGAAAAACTGATAAACTGTACAATTAACCCAAATAGTGAACGCAATAAGTACACAAAAGGAGTTTGTGTAAAATGAGCAATTTGGATTTTTTTTCAGCAGATTATATCCTGTGAATATTGCATCAGAGATGAGTTTTCTTAATATTTCTAGGATCTTTTAATACAATTCTCTGTCTTTATTATGTATTGTTTTGACATTTTAACGATCATACTTACTTAATAGGCTTCTTTTTTGACAAATTCAGTGCCACCTGAAGCTCGGTCATTGTTCTATTAGCTCTTTGGTTGTTTTAACTGCGTACTTTTCTAATGCAGGACGAAGCTGTTTAGCAGAGGGAAGGCTCTGTGTGAATATAGCTTGTGTTCAGGTCTTCACCGTTTCCTTATCCTGTTTATATCTTAAATAATAATTAAAATTAGTTTTTCTTCACACAAATGCTGAATTATAGGCCAACTGTATATTTTATAAAACTTGTCTTATACACCCCTAAAAATCAAGAAGGCCTCGTGACCCCCCTTGAAGTTTTGGCGACCCCCAGTTTGTACCCTACAAAACGTAGAGGTAGAGGACACAGTCAATTTGGAGAATAATAATTGGTTTGCATGCACGAATGAAATATGGTGGGTACACCAATATCTAGACACTCTCTCAATATTGCCACTTTATTTGGACTTTGATCTAAAAAATGGACCAGTTTTCCTTTGATGATGTGAGTAAGAGCCCCAGTGGAACAGAGACTCACTGAGCCCATGCAAACAGATGCTAGTGGGTCTTCCTGTTACAGCTTCAGAGTCAATTTTGTACTGTGACTTTGGAGGGTTTTTTTAAGGAACAACAGGTAATGTAAATGATGACTTACCCACCCATCTATGAATCCATCTCACAGAAGATGAAAGCATCCCATGATTTTATCACACTTGTTTTCTGTAACCCAGGTGACTCACTTAAAAAAAGTTGCTCAAATGTCAGCGTCAAAAAAAATGACATAAAATGATTGTCCACTTTCACTGAGTTAGCCTGATATGATAGAATGCATGATTTTATGCTTTAATGGCCATGGGTTCAAAAATTGTGGTTTTAATGGGTTTCAATTGGGACATTTCTGTCTGAGTGTCTGTATTTTGGCTACACAGTTTATTATAGACTTATTACAGGAGCTGAGGTTGAACTTCCAAAATTCAAAAGAAAACTCACTCTTGCCAAAATTGATGCCATATGCATTAACACAGCCAAAATGATTGAAAAATTAAAAATTAAAAAGCAATAAAAAATCCCTAGTAAGGCACAAGCGTTAAGGCATGCGAGAAAAACAAAGTTTTCTTCAAGATAAAATTCAAGATAACACGAGGAAAGTAATTGATATACAAATAATCATTAGTTGTTGAAGTATTCCTTTAATTCTGAGCAGGTTTTGAGTCTGTAGCGTGTTCACACTGGAAGAGTGGCCCTGTACAGCCACGGTATATACCCGCACAGGTGCGTTCAATTATTTTGGCTGATTAACACGATGTGAGCTTGATTGACATCCCCCATTTTCACCTGGTATTAACATGTGATCTGTATCTGGATAATGACGTCCGCTCCACAGTCCTTTGCTTTTACACCTGGTATTAATATGCGTTCTTGTTATTTCAGGATCAATGGAGCCTCACAGCTCATTTCTGCCCCCGGAGCCTCAAGTGGAATAAATTAAATGTGTGAAATCATTTAAATATGAGTATTCACAGGTGCATCTTTTTAGTCTTTTTGTTATACGATATACAATCTTAATTCTACTGTATATTGCAAATGTGTATAATTTCTTGTCACTTGGATTTTGGTAAAAGCATTATGTTAATGAGGAGGTGAGGATTATAACAGTGCATGGTCTCCCAGGGCAACCAAGGCTAGGAGAGCATGCAGTTACAAGATATACTCCCTTTAACGACACACACACAACTACACAAACAAGCCTGGCTGCTATCTGTGAGCTGTACGAATGCACCGGCTAGCTGTGAAATGTCCTTGAAAGAACAAAGTCTGAAAGGTTAAATGCACGATGTAGGGGAACACATGAGCCTTGACGATGTCAGCTATCTGTAGCGTCAAGGCTCACTTGTGTGCTGCTCGGAAATTGTCATCCTTTTTATTCTCAGTCAGTGGTTTTCTTTCACCATATAGCTGTCCACAGCTTACTGGAAGGAACATGGACAAGAATGTGTACTGTCACATCTGGGCTCCAGGCCTTGGGTGTCCAATGACTTAGGTGCCATATGTCATCCTTATTTGTATCTACATTGGAGGGATCAACAGTGATGCAGATGGAGTGAAAAAAACCCTTATAGAAAGATAACACGAGGACACAGTCACACAGCTTTCAAGCTTAGTCTGTCAAATAAGTGGGAAAAGTGACAGCCCATATTTCATCTCAGCTGTCACACCTGGAAGTAAACAGAGTGTGTATCCAAACACTCTGCATCTCAGCGTAATATTTCAGCATCTTATTATGACACCCAGAAGACTTCACACTGTGTTTGTTGTGAGGCTTTCTACAGGCGGTGTCTCCAGACGAACAGGTTCATCTTTCCTTCAACAGTCTTTGTTGCTGGTCTCCGACTGCTGTAACTGGGGCATCAGCGTTGGCACATATAGCCTTAAAGCATATATTGATCTTTATTCTCATTCATGCCTTTCAACGCTCCTATTTCTCCTGCTGTAACCTTAACATTTCAAGACACGGCATCCTCTCAGTGGAGCAGCTCAGTCTTCCCGCTGGGCTATTCATGTATTGATCTCTATAAAGCAACAGCTGTTATATAAAGCAGCCTTTCAGGAGTCTGGATTAGCACTGAATGACGGATGGGTTTGTACTCTGATAACGTTCGGAGGAGAATAACAAAACAGCGTTAAAATTAAGGCAGAGTTGGGAATGTTTGAGTCACTGATGCTCTCTGATCTGCTATGTAATGTTGGCGATGAGGAGGAGGAGGAGGAGGAGGAGGAGGAGGGATGAGGTGTTTAATTAAACATCCAGTGCTGTCTGACGCCCCAGATATTTACAGAACGTACACAGACATCATAGTGCATTCAGTGTTTGAGCCACCAATGATTTATCTGCAGCTGTGACCTACTAACATACTGTGTAAACTGTAAAAGTATTATGTACTCAAGTACTGTAGGTACAATTTTGAGGTACTATACTACTTATACTCCACTTTACATACAACATTATGATCAACTTAAAAATATATGATAAAATATGGTGTACTGTTATAGATATAACTACCTAACTGTATATAAAGCAATTAAAATACTGCTTACATATCAATGCATCAATAATGATAATCCTTTAATATAATAACACTGAGAGGGGCCATTCCACATAATGAGTACATTTACAAGTTATACTTTAAGTACATCTTGTTTCCAATATTCTATACTTAAAAATAATATAATATACCAAAAAAAAATGGGTACTTTATATACTTAATATTTTACTTGCAATTAAATATGTTCATAGTGTGTTATTGCTGCTGTTACTTGAACCTGCAATTACTGATTTTTTTCGACCACGACTCATTACCACTTTTTAAGTTGACATGATGAACTTGTTAGCAAGCAGTTGCTTATTTATACATTCAGCAGTTACGGAGCAACATTATCATTTGTTTTGAGTCATGTTTTTGCCCCCCTGGCTAATTTGGTCCAATATAAAGAACCAATATAGAGTCCTAAAACCCAGAAATGAGTTAGCATTTTAGCACTTCCGGTTCCCTCATCTGGAAGTCAATGGGTTTTTTAGTTACATGCCTGAAATAAGGTCCGTGGTTAAGATAAGCTGAAGAGATTTTAACCTTTTGTTCTATGACCTAAAATAAATCAGTACTCCACTCATGAATTTTGAAGCCTTTATGTGTCTTAAAAAAGGCAGTTGCTAACAAGTGGCTAAATGAGACTACTAAACCTTATCACGCCGACTCGTCCACCTTTACAGCCTCGTTGTGTATACTCACGTTCGTGCGACCGTGCAGTAGTTCGTTTATAGCCTAACGTTTTACGCTTTTTACTTCTGGCGATTGCATTCACACTTCAAAAATCATAGAAGAGGTGTTCAGTTGTGGAGATTATCTTGCTGAACAAACCATTTAAGTATCATAAACGTTTGTTTGCCACAGAGCTTATTTTCTGCAATAATCCAAAACCCAATGGAACAATCCCATTGGCTTTTTGTCGAGGGAACCAGGGCGATGCTAACTTCCTGGTTGACCTACAAAAATACGACATCCCTGGAGCACTCTCTTTTAGCTCTGTTTTTGGTCTCTACCAACTCCTGACTTTGACCAACTCTGGCTCTTTAGCTGCTAAATGCTCCACTATGTTCACCAGCTAGTCTCTAACTGTGTCTGTCTGCTGTTTGGTGCTGAGCAAATAGTGTACGGTGTACTTTTTTGGCTAAAAACAGCACTATGAGAATGGTGAGATTGAACCAAAACAGTAAAGTTGCAGCCGGACAACTAAACAATGAACTGAAACTCACTGTAAAGCTCTGTAAAGGCGAGGGGAAGCTGCAGATTCAGGTGATAATTCTCTGTAGGTTTATCATCTTTCACATTGTCACTTGATACATTATTGTTAAAATAATCATAGCTGCTTTAATGTGCTGCTTAAATGTTCACGCATCATGAGCCATTAATGTAATAATATAATAATGAAAGGGGCCAATCTGCAATATGGCACTTTTATTTCAGATGATTTAGCACTTTATGTTTCCAGTACTTTTTTTATAATTAATATTAAATGCAGGATATTTATTGTAATATTTGTTTACAGTGTGGTATTGTTGCTTTTACTTAAATAAATGATCTGACTCTTATGCTGAACTGAACAAAATCATACAGTGCTGCAGGCTGTGAAGAAATATCAATGTTTCTTTCTTATGTTTTTAAAACCCATTGGGGTTACACTTTTTATAAAATGTATACAGCAGAATGTGCATGCAAAAATGATGAGAGGAGTGTTGAACAGTAAATGTAACTGCATATAGAGACAGAAAGAAAACACACAGACGTCTACAGGAACTGTGCTACGACTGTCACCAACAACACTGATCCTTGCGTACATCAGCTCTTGGGGCATTAATCCTGAAGCCAACTCCCATTTACCGTAACGTTAGGTAACAGGCTATCAGTGCGCCACATAAATCTCCTCTGTTTGTTGACAGAATCAGGCTTTTATCTCCTCTTTCCATTCCTCCATCCCGCTGTTTCCTCCCTCCCTGTCCCATCTATCCATCCTGCCTCCATGTTTGTCGGTCAGTCAGTTTCTTATCTTGTTTCTTTTGATCCATCCATCTCCCCCCCCCCCCCCCCCCCCCCACCCCCATCCACCCTCTGCTCTTGTGTATGATATAACCATCTGTGGTCGCTCACCTGACCAATGACCACCAGGCTGTCAGGGTGATAATGTAAACCTCTCCGAGAGGAGATAACAACCTGCTAGGATAATTGGCCACACACACACAGATGAAGCCAGGGGCACACAGAGACACCTCTCAGTTACCATGGGAACTTGACCTGAAGCCCCTGTATACACTCACACACACACACATCTCAGTGAATAGACCCAACACCCCCCACTGTGTACTTTGCTCAGATGAGATGCTCGCAGGAGAAATAAACTTCAGACATTAAGAGGTGATGTAACAAGGCAGCTGGGCCACTTGCAGAAACAAGATGTTTCCTGAGGTAACAGAGAAGGTATGTTGGTTTGTTACAACACCGACTTAAAGACGGAACAAGAAATCCAAACATACAACATTTTGGCACCGTGAAATATAGTTACAGATGTTTATTCAATTTGTGAATTTTAGGACAAATTAGTACTTTATTATAACTGATTGAGCTCTACTGAATCTCCATAATGAAGCAAAGTGTTTGTTGAGCAGTGAAAAGGTTCTCTGAGTTCACGCTTCATTAACATGGCCTCTTTGAACCCTGCAGCCTGGCTAGCATCAACATGAAAAGCAGTGTGGATCATCACTATTTGTCCAGAGGACGACTGTTAAGTGTGTAACTTGTTCCCTCTTGTGGTAAAAAGTGCATACTACAAGCACAGAGAGAGACACTGGTGCAGCTTGTTGTTAAAGCTAATAACTGAAAACCAACCAATGTGCAGAAGAAAATATTCTTTTACTGGATTAATACAGTTGACAAAAAAGTCTCATCTCACGGTCCATTCAGTAGATGTTGCAGAGCTTTCAATCACATCACATGATCTTCATCAGCACATGGAGTTTGCGTCGTTGTAATGTAGCTGCAGATGTTCAAATTTTCTTCTTTTTTTTTTCAGCACTTCAAGGACTTCTTGTCCACGTTGGCTTGGACCAAAGCCAACAAAATATGAAGCAAACATGGATGGAAAGTCTTTACAGTGCTCAAATTTTTCTGCATTTCCATGACAACTGAGTAAACTCCATCTGCATGAGGACCATGTATTATCACCAAAAGCTCAAGAATAGCTACTGAATGGAACTTTGTTGTTGGTGAATTGTTTTATTACCCATTTTTACAAAGTTAAGAGTGAACTTTGAAGCTAAACTACACAAGTGTAGCTTCATTTGGACTAAACATTAACTTAAAGCCTCTTACATTACATCCATGTTGTATCTAAGGTTATAATAGTTTTGAATTTTTTATTTCATTTTAGTTTAGTATCAGTTAGTTTTCAGTGTGTTTGCTAGTTTTAGTTTAGTTTCAGTTTTTCAGAAAGGTTTAGTTTTAGTTATTATATATTTTGTTTTAGTTTTACATTAGTTTTAGTTTGTTTTTGTTCAGATCAGATGTAATGTTTCAGAATTATGTAGCTATTTACATACAAAAAACATGGTTTGAGAACTGTGTAGGGATGGCCATAATGTTTAATGTTTAATCTTCACGCTACTTTAGTGAAGCAATTGCGGCATATATAGCGCATCTCCTGGAAGATCAAGTCTGTTCAAATTCTGCAGTTCAATGTCACGACAGTTGACAGAAATTTCCTCCTTTCAATATTGATTGCTAACTTAATTTAATGAATGTATGTTATTTTTTTTATTTTATTTTTACCCAGGTTATATCATTTCAGTTTAGTTTAGCTTAAAGGATATAGTTTTTATTTAGTTTACTAAAAAAATTTGTAACTACTGTTTTAGTTTACTATAATAACCCTGGTTGCATCCAAGCAATGAGATTTAGAAAATATCACTTTCTGTCCCATTTATAAAGCTTGAATCCATCCCGGACTTAAATTTTGTCCAAGATTTGTTTGCACACTTCTTCCTCTGAGATGCATCGGTTATCAGGAATGTTATCGCCATAGATGCTTTTTGATGACATTAATTAAAGAAAGTCGAGAAAGCCGCACATTCATAATCGAAAATTCTGTCTTTCATTTCAAGTTCTAAAGACTGATATTTTAGCATACTGCCTTCTTTAGGATGCACAGTCATTTACATTCATTCATTTGGCGCCTTTGTCCAACGCAACGTACAAATGAGGTACAATCCAAGCCGTAGTAAATCAAGGAGAAGTCATTTTATTCATAAATGCTCTTTATTTCTCTTTAAATGTTCTATAGCAGTTATTACTTACTAGTATTTCTATGTAAACGTTAATGTCAGCTAAATTCTTTAACAAAAATCACAATATACAAACAAAAAGTAATAAAGCGTTCACATTAGTGTCATAACGTAATAGCTAATCAAACAGCTCCCTTTAAAGCTCATCACTGTGATTGTTCTGAGTTTGAATTAAAGAGTTCGTTTAAAAATACAGACATTAAATAATTCAATCATCAGCACTCAGTATGTGAAAGCATTATTTGGTTTTGTATATATTATATAAGCTGCTTTAATTTTGCAGTGCAATATTTGGTAAGTGTAAGTACAGCATATCTCATTTTGTCATTAGTCAAAAATAATAAGCAATATTTCTCAAAATGATGGTTTTGAAAGATAAATATTCCACAAACACAAACATCCACTGGTGTGTGTATATGTGTATATATGTGTGTATCCATGTGCACAGATGGAATGGTCAAGGTGAGGTCGTAGTTATTCACCCGTTGGGCTCTCAGCCGAAGCAACGTCCCGCAAAAAGTTCAACCTGCTCCTGTGTGGCACCGATTTGGTGACACCATTAGCAGAGAGTCATTCTGACTTGGAAAAGGCTCTCACATGTCCTGTCTGAAGGGGCTGCACTGAGGCGTTAAAAAGGCAGAGTTTTAGCCTTGGAGCGGGGTTTGAGCTACACCTGCAAAGACAGAGCGAGTAGTTGAAGATAAGAAACAGGAGAAATGATCTGTGTCTGTCTTCTCACTCGTCTGCTGCACCCAGAACTCTGACTGACTGCTGGTCGGATTTAAAATGAAAAGAAACAAAATACACAGTGTTTCAACTCTGACAAGCTAGACATTATCTTTCACAGTCCCTTTTTATTTATCCATCTTAAAGGGTCGGTTCACCCAAATTGCAAAAAAACATATTTCCTCACTTAGCTTTAGTGCTTTATAGCCATAAAGATAGTTTTGGTCTAGTTTGCCCCGGTTTGAGATATTCATCTCTGAGAATTCTGCAACCACGACAATAAAACTGATGAACATGGGATTTCAGGTGTGGTGTTCAGAGCATTTCTTTCCAGAAACAGTGTCCCAATCATAGAAATAAAATGAGAGTAGAGCCGACATTGAGCTGTTTGACGTGGTCATTTGAGCTCAACACGGTGCATTGACCATAGAATGATGGGAATGAGTTAGCCCGCTTACAGTCACTCACAGTAACTCTCATTCTATTTCTATGGTCCCGATAATCCACAGACAGTTATCATTGGAACTACTTTCTATCGAAAAATTGTTCCTATGAAAACTGTTGATTTTTAAAACTCGAATTACCGGTTGTATGCCTCCGCCAGCCAGTGAAGTTGCAGTTTACATCCACGTCTGTCCAAAATGTCATCACTTCATCATTTTATCCTGTTGGACATTTGTGTGAAATTGTCATAATTTAGATATGAATTCTTGAGTTATGGCCCAAAACGTGTTTTGTGAGGTCACAGTGACCTTGACCTCTGACCTTTGACAACCAAAATCAAATCAGGTCATCCTTGAATTCAAGACGTTTGTGCCAAATTTGAATAAATTCACTCAAGCCGTTCCTGAGATATCACGAGAATGGGATGGACGGTGACCTTGACCTCTGACCTTCGACCACCAAAATCAAATCAGTTCATCTCTGAGTCCAAGTGGACGTTTGTGCCGAATTTGAAGAAATTCCTCCCAAGGTGTTCCTGAGATATCGTGTTCACAAGAATGGACCGGACGGGCGTACGTACAGGCGGATGGATAACCGCCCACGGCAGCGCGGAGGCATTCAAATATAAACCAACCCATTTTGCCCTCAATGTGGACAGTCCACTGCCCCTGAAACAGTTAGTTGTACAGCAGCCACATCCCACTAGACCACTTAGATCACACCAGAGGGCAGCAGCCATCCACAAACCACAGACTGAGTTGTTGCATGACTGAGAGTTCCTGTGTCCAGCAGCTATTTGATATTTCGCACATAAAGGCTTCTGTGTGTCTGAGGGGAATTCACGTCTCTTTTGAGGTCTGCGTTCTGTTCAAAGATGGGCAGATTGTTTTTTTCTTCTTCATAGTGCTCTTGCAGAAAGCGTGCATTCACACAGTAGTCACACATAGACAACCATCCTGTGGACACATAGTGGACACACCTGTCAACACACATTTTCATCTCACTCTCTCAGAATTATCTGTGGCTATGAGGTTTATATCTAAAAGCTAAATTGAACCAGTAGCCAAAAATACTCCCGTGTGTGTGTGTTTGAGTGTAATGAAACCGATACGCTCTGCTCCCTCACTATCGAAACAAAACAACAAAGGCGTTTTATAGAGTCTAATCATTATCAGCCTGTCAGCAGTCTGTAATTTCCTTGTTCACTTCAGTCAAGAGCTAAAAGGAAGAATAATAAACCTTTGGACCATGCAAGATGACTCACTACATAAATATGTAAATCTCAGTACCTCATTGTTCCTAATCAATGTTAATCATCGCTTCACCCTGATAGCTTATCACACTCCATTACATGGGTTTACTTCGCCAAATCCATTATTTCAGTGCGACAACAAGTAACATTGAAATACACAAAACTGTCCACATAGGTCCCTGTGATCCAGCTCCGTTCCTGACATCATGTGTCTGTTCCTCCGGTCTGGTTATCATCATGACCCGGGATTCTGGGTTCTGAACCAAAGTGCTTGCGATGTATCTACCAGATGCGACGCTCTTTAAGGAACAGTTGTAGGGCACGTGTGAACCTTTCAGCTTCATGTAACTTTGGATCGTCAGCCAACCCCCTTCGTCCACATGTTTAGTGGTGCGGTGCGTCACAGACCCGTCAGAGAGATTGTGGGAGCCGTGAAACCAGTGCACGTCTCCGTCTGGGTAGACTTTTTTGAAGGTGCAGGAGGGACCGTCACTGGTCAAATTACCCTCAACGATGCCACAACACTCTGAGGGGAAGACCAGAAGGAGAGTTTTGAAATTAACTTCAATAACTCACAACATTAAGGACACTTGATGTTCTCATTTAGCATGTGAAAACATCAAAAACCCGCCATACCTCACTGATTTATATTATCAAATCCCTACCAATCACAAGGGAGCAGTGGTGGAAAGTACATTTACTCAAATTTTGTGCAATTGCAAGTCTACATTACTTTATATGCGCTGCATTTTAGAACTTTTTACTCCTCTGCATTTATTTGACAATTATAGCAACTTTGCATATTAAGATTTTACACACAAAAGCGCATAATGAGTTTTTAAAATATGATGCTTATTTTGATATATTACACTGCCCAACATTATATAAAGTAGTTCACATTAGCTCAACCAGCAGCTACATTAAACAGCATTTTCAAGGATCTGTCAGCTAAGAAACCATACATTAATGCTTTATAGATTAGCCATTACACATTAAAAAGGACAACTTTTGAGTTACCAAGTAAAAAATCAATTCTGCTGCTGTTCATCTTCCATCAGCATAACTGGATTTGTCTTTATAGCTATCGAGCTATTTAATTAATGAGGAAAAATCCTCTAATTGGCTGGTTCAACCATTTGCTTTCTGCAAAAGAGCTGCAGACAAAAATCGATTTATTAACAATTTATGCAGAACTGAGCCACCAGGTCTGCAGTTAAAAATTGTTTTAAGTCATTAATAAACGGTTCCTCAGCAGTAATCCACCAAAGTGAGTACCTCATTTTAAAAAAAAGGGTTATGGATTTCTCATTTTCTAATATGCCATTAGTTTACAGTTGTAAATAATGAAGTAATAATTTGTGTAACAATTAATTCTGTTTCAGATGCTCTGCAGTTGTTTCCTGGCCTTCTTGATGCTGGTGGAGGATTAAAACCAGGCAGAGAAATGTTCTACAACCTGACAACTGATTATCATTAACAATTTATGCAGAACTGAGCCACCAAAATGAGAAAGTTTGTGACCCGGCAGCCACGTTGAGATCTGTTGAGGAAATACCAAGCACCGCCCACCAGCCGGAGCAAACTTTCTAATTTTACAGCTAAACAGTACACTACAAGATATTTCTGAAAACATTTGAGGCGAGAAATAGGCATTACAGTAACAGAATATTGATTCATATTTGACCAGCGCTGCCTAATTTGACCGTTTGAATTTAAAATAACAGCTTTTCAAATGTTTTATGCCATAGGAAATATATCCAACACGTTTGTTAGAACTCAAAGATACACACAATGCACTTTGGTGAGTAAAACTGAATGTAAATACTTTTGTTTGATTACTAGAAAACACCACAGGGCACCTTTAAGTAAAGAATCTGAATAGTTAACTTCATGCCACCACTGTAATTGAGAAAGTAGCTAAAGAGTAGCAGACTAATCTTGTTGTATTTTGTACTTTCAGTTTTACAAATGGTGTTGAGACATATCACTGATTGTCTAAATAAGAATAGCTGTGGACACTGACCTTGTAACTCCACTCTTGTGTACGCATGTGAAACTCCCTTGTTGGATTGTAGTTTGCACATGTAGCGCTTCGAGTCTCCGCTCTCTCGTGGCTGCACGCTTTCAAAGACGAGGGACAGCTGGCCGAGTGTGTACTTACAATTGAAATCACTCTGAGTGTGTGAGTGGTGTTTGACATTTCCTTCACTGTCCACAGAACAGAAAGCAGTGTGGTTTTGGGACCACACCATGTGTTTGATTGATAGTTCATCTCGAGACGAAGACACGTCGCAGTTTAGAATAACCTGTTGGCCGCACTCTGCAGTGATCTTGGGAGTCACACTTAGTTTCATCAACTCTGTAGACAAAGACACAGATACTGTACTAAGATTTAAAGGAAACAAAAGCTTCTTGTTGGTTCAGCAAAGTTATCAGCACAATCACACTGTTACACCTTTAGAACATTACACCCTGATCTTCCTTTAAACTTTTAAAGGAAAAAGCCAGAGAATTTTTTTCCCTTGATCATTTTGAAGTCATTTTACTTCAGTACATATTTCTACTGAGTTTAAACTAGTTTAAAATAGTTTCACATACCTTGTGTTGTAAGAGCGAATGCAGTTAGAAGCCAGAGAAGTGTATGCGATGCTGTGTACCCCATTGTCACCTCTTTTGCATTTCACTGTAACATGAAGAAAAATCAAATTAAAACAGATCTCAATACAATATACTGTAGAAACACTAGCAGGCAGGTTGAAACCTTGATCTTAGCAGGCTGATTTACCCTTACCAAAATAGATATAATACAAATCCATATAATACAAAATATAAAGAATATTGGAATACACTATCAATATACCCGACTATTACAACTAGCATAAAAAAATCTAAATTATAAACATAGAATAACCCACTATATACATTAGCAAAGTGTGCAAGTTACAATGTTTTGTTCTTTAATAAAAATAATTGAGGTAGTAAATGTGCAAATGTAGCTGTGCAAAATTCAGCATGTATTCAAAATGAAGTTTATTCAAGTGTGCTATTAGTATACTTCTTTTGAACTTAAAATAAGTAGTATACTTTCAGTTAAATTTCTATGTACTTATCAGAGATATACTTAACAAAAGTATACTTAAGTATACTTGGCTCATACTGACACGTATACAGATAAGTCTAAGTATACTTGGCTTATATGCCAACTTAATCTTTTGATCAAGATATACTTAAAAAAGGTATAATTAAGTATTCTTGCCTTATAGGCCTACAGAAAAGAATACTTGGCTTGTATTTGTGCTTACTTTTTGATAGAGTAGTCTATTAAAGTCTGTGAGAGTTTGTAAAAGGATGTTTTGATATGAATTTACTTCAATTCATCAAGTTTTTGGATTATCCCTTCCCTGTAGAGGCATGCGAAAACAAAACATTTTAAAAAAAAACTTTAAGCTCATCGCAAATCTTCAAGTGAAATAGTACATAAATCATTGGCTAAGTACTATAAGTTAAAGTATACAAAGTATACTTGGTAACACTTCAGTTTACAGGTCCGCAAATTTCATGGTAATTAGGTGATAATTAGCAAGTAACCTATTTGAAATTTCATGTTTGTTAAGTCTTATATTTGAGTGGAACTGACCTCAGACGGATTGGTGCTTCTCCTCAGCTCTTCTCAAGTAGTCTCTGATTCCTTCTGGTGCTTCTGCGCATAAATATCCTCCTTCGGACTTGTCCCTATGTTAATGATTACAGAATTATGAAGAGGAATTACTAGGGAGGCTTATCTCCGTGGAGGGTATGTGCTGGAACGTGAACAATGGGAGAGGAAGTGTGGTGTTTTATGAGTGTGTGTGAGAGAGAGAGAGTGTGTGAGAAAGCGACAGAAACACAGACAGAGAGTGAAGGCCTATTCATGAAGGAGTAAAAGCTGCAACAAGTAGAGACTTGTATGACTGCCTTTGATGTGTTGCAGCACTGTTTCATTTTACTGAATTCAACTGTCATGAAGATTTTTTCCCATGAGGTCATTATGACTATTTGATATTGCTCAAACTCCGTGGCAATAGCTCCAGGGGAAAGGCTTTAATCTATTATGTTCCAGAGAGTCACTCTCACTCAGCTCAGGACTTTGTTGTGTCTTATTGTTCATTAGTTTATCGGAAGCAATCATGTAATCTTGGACGAGTGAGATAAATGTCAGTAACACACTCTGGTCAAAACCAGTGGGCTACCTCCGGGTCTGAGAAGTGAAGCCAATGCTGAAGTGCCTTAAACTTGCATTCTTTCTAACGGCCAACAGGGGGTGACTCCTCTGGTTGCTAAAAGAAGTCTGATTGTATAGAAGTCTGTGAGAAAATGAGCCTACTTCTCACTTGACTTGTCAGTAAACATTTTAAACATGAGTTTATGGGCTCAATCGCTAGTTTCAAGTCTTCTTCAATACAGCATGATGTTCATTTAGTAAATGATGGTCCCATTTAGAGTCAAATAGACCATAAAGCAGGGTGTGCTTTAGGGCATGGCTACCTTGTGATTGACAGGTCGCTACAACGATGTTGTCCGGTCTGGGAGTGGTTTGTGTTTTCGTCTTAAAATTTATAACCCTTTCACAGTGTGTTTTCAGTTCATGAAAGTTAATTGAAACATTTTGGACGCCTAAAAATGTCTTATTCAGCGTTTGGTTGTACTTCAGGGCTCCAAACTCTCGTGTCAGTTCTGGTTGCAAAAACCCAAGATGGCGACGGCCAAAAACCAAGATAGCAATGGCCAAAATGACGAACTCGAGGCTTCAAAACGGCAGTCCACAAACCAATGGGTGACGTCACGGTGACTACGTCCACTTCTTATATACAGTCTATGGCCAAAACATCATTTGTTTCACAGGCCACACAAATGGCAGGTAAGTGACCCAAACACTGGGCAGTAAGAAACACTGACACTTCTTGTGACCTTCACTATTCACACTCATCTTAACACCGATCTGCTTTTTATTTATTGTATTTTACTTAGATCATATATATTAAATTTTATGTGTCTATATTTTTACTGATTTGTGACCCCTGTTGTTTTACTGTTTAGGTTTCTTCTTCATTCATTCTGTGGACAAGGTGCGACTAGAGGAGTCAGTTTCTGTGGGTGAACCATATGTGACATCAGTGTTCAATTTTGGAAAATAGGTAGAATGCACAATGTGACCCAGGTGATGGGAAAGCTGTATTTTTTGCATGCAAATCTTGCTAAATGCTGCTTTAACATCCACAAACAGATCACCATTACTTATTTTCATCAGCAAATACCAGGAAGAGACTGAAACCAGCTCTGAATTTATCCTACTAACATATATTCTTATACCTCCCACAGCACTTTATCATTGTCTTAAATGTAGTAAAAACACATAAAAGAGCCATGCTATTGTATTAAGTGATATATTCCTTCATTGCAGGGAACATGACCAGTGCTGTTTATTTTGAAACTGTCTAGATGTCACTGAGGATGCCAAGGATTCTGTGTTTACACTGCTTTACCAACCTGACGAGCCGAGGGGAATACAACATACTTTTTGGAATATTAGGAGGAGTCACAACTTGGGAAATGCAATAAAAAAAAAATGTGTTTCATTTTTTTAATTATGAAGTGATGCCAGCGTCGTCCTTTAAAAACACATTCTCCAGCCATAATAAGCATTGATTTTCAATGGCTCTTATTTGGACACTTACAGTATGAGTGTTAATTAGAAAGCTGCCTGTCCAGTGTGTGACAGAGACTAAGTGACTGGTAGTCATTTATTTAATTGAGCACTGGGAGACAGGGAGCAGAGCAGTGCCGGCCAAAGATATCTCAGATACTTATACGACAGGAGGAATCTGAGCAGCGTTCAACTGCAAAAATGAGTATCAATGTTGTGTATCAAGAACCCATTCAAGGGTTGATTTGTTTACTTTATGTAATATTCTGTGTAAACCTTTTTTATTAAGTTCCTATTCTGTTCGCATTACAAAATAATGGAACTTTTCTTGGATTGTACTCAGCTGTGGTTATTTACAGGGACATCAGTAACTTATTAAATGTGTCCCGCAGGTTGGAGGGAACCCTGGTGAGAATTATTGCAAAAACTGCTGAGAAAGTACAACACATGCAAATTTGAATGCACTAAGATGCAGTAATCCTACACATACAGCCCAATTAGAGAGCTCTGGATGTGATTTACAGAACGTTACCATGAGTAATTATCTTTTCCTCTCTCCAAAATGGGTTGCTTGCTGTCCATGTTCAGATAAACAACAGCACTGCATGCAAAAATACAGCATCTCCATTCATTTCAATGAGGCCACTATGCAGAGGACGACGGCAAAAAACGCAGATGACCATCTGGCAAAACAACTGATGGCTCGAGGCTACATCAGCCGCTACTAGCATAGCACACCCAGATCTCTGACCAAAACTGTCGGCAGTCTAGTTGCATGTGAGTAATGTAGGCGTCAGGTTCTTGACAAGGAAGAAGAATGTGTGGAATAAAAACAGGTCAATATCTCTGGTTCGGCTGCAGGGATATCAGAACTTCTTTGTAAACTGTCCATTGTGAGTTGAAGTCAGGATACAAAGTCAAATACTCTATTCTTGGAGACCACAGTCATTATTTACACAAGAGTTAAGTCAACTTACTTCTTAGTAAAACATTAACATCTCCAAGTCTTCTTGCTTCATGTACCTTTTTTTGTAGAACAGATGCAGTTTGACGCCATAGCAGTGTTCTTAATCCCTTCCACAGTTTTCTTGCATTTTGCTGAAATGTGGAAATTTTTTTTTTAAATGACTCTCAGGATTTATTACTGTCAGTGTTATAACATCAACTCTTCTGTGTTATTACATTGCATATGCACATATATGCAAGTTTTTTGCATAATGTTGTGACTTCTTCCTGCTGCAGTTTTGGTAGTTATGACCCACGTCAGGCAGTTAATGTTATACACTGTTCATAGCTATATAAATAGAAAAGTAATGCACTAATCGTAGCCTATATATTCAGCCCTTTCTCATTCCCAGGGCGTCAAATACCGTCTGCGTTCGATGCCGCCACACAAGGCACCCTTTAGCGCCGGTATGAGATGCACCAGGCGTTCCATTAACTACAATGTATACCCATCCACAGCAACAGTTAACGGAGGTGGATGAGTCCAACAAACACAAGGCTTTCATCCAGGAGACCGCTGTTCGTGCCCCATGAATTAAGTTTCACTTTCACTTTACAGTCAGCTGTTCGTTCGTGTCCCGTGTTCACAACATCAACTCATGTTTTCATTGTACAAACATAGTTTTAAGCCCAACCATGTTGTTTTGTTGCCTAAACATAAGCAAGTGTTTTTGTTTAATTCACAACATTAAGCACGTGTTTACTGCGACCAAAAAGTGTGACGAGTTAGGATGAGAACGTGTTGATGTATCCCATGAAATCAATTTGTATAAAGTCTAATCCACGTAATCGTGAACCAGGTAGTATAAAGAGCGACAAACTCTGAGTAGGGAGGAGGACCAGCGGGTGGTCGGAGTAGATGGGTGGGCCCAAAAAAAACAGACTTTGGTCTAGGAGGCCGCTGTTCGTGTTCCGTGTGAAACCCAAAGTCACATTGATTTATTTGTCAAGTAACTTCCACACTTCAGTAACGCCACTTCCGTAGTTATTTTAACCAAAACCTTCTTTCCCTAAAGTAGTTTTGTTGCCTAAACATATCCAAGTATTTAAAACTTAGTTATTGTAACCCAAACCACAACCTTTTCCTAATCCTAAGTAGTTCTGTTGCCTAAACTTAACCAAGTTGTTTCCTGTGAAGACAGAAGTTTGTTTTGAAAATACTGTACTATGCATGTAACTAGCAGAAATTGACACGCAGTGCTGGACATTCGTATAGGAGAATGCACGAAAAATTAGTTTTTGTAAGATATCATACGAACCGTTATAAGAGGATACGTTGCCCACATACAGTAGGCGTACTTGGAAGAACACAACAAAACAGCAGTCAGTCATGATGACCAGTGGTCCTCATCTTAACAGTGAATCTTAACAACTTATTGGCAGATTCATCTCAGCAGCCAAGCAGACAAACTGAGAAGTAGTTGACATTTCTGTTGATGTCTTCAACCTGACACTCTCCTGTGTCTCCTGCCTGCTACAGCGTCTATACACATATTAAATTCTGAATACTGAATTTTGTGGTATTGTCCTTTGCCCTAGCTGCAGGTTTTTATGTGTTTATGAGCACACTGCGGCACACTATTGTCAAGGTTGAAGAGGTCATAGTAATAAAGTATTAACTCTTGAATCAACACCACTGGGCTTGTTTTACTTTCCTCAATACCTCAGCTGACAGTGTGTATTCAGCACCCTCTGTGCCCTTCATGTGTGATACAATCATCTAATTATACCTGACTCTTAATACAACACATTACAGTACTGTAGCTGTTGATCCAGCCGTTTGTAGTTCTCTCGAGTCTATCGTATTAACAGCCACAACACTTTCTCTCCTGTATTAGTCATTTAATAGGTGATTCATACCTCCTATTGCTCAAACCCTGCAAGTGTTTTTGTGGAAATGTTTATCTTATCTTATCTTTGCATATATTCTTCTCTTGTTATTTTTAGATATTTTGTCCCATACAGTAATGTCCACTGCTGGATTGACCAAATAGGATGCCCTGTGCAAAACTGAGCTGTTGACGTCCTGTTCTCCTCATTCTCTGTGTTTTTTGTATGGACCCTGACCTATAGCCTATCAACCAGTGCCCCCCCCCCCCATGACTCAGAGACAAGCAGGTTAAATTAAAAGAAGTTGTAATGTGTCAGTAATTCAAAACAGGGTTCGTCAACGGCAAGGCAGACAGGCAAAACAGGAAGGCTAGTGGGCGAAGGCAGTGTTAAAACAATCTGGCAAAGAAAGGATGGAAAGTGGCCAATACAGTTTTTATGCTGGGAAGCTGATAAGTGGATTGGGAACAGGTGTGCACTGCAGGTGGGTGTGGGAGTCAGGTAATGACTGAAAGTAGGAGACACTGAGGACTACTACTGGACGGTGAGGGAACGGCAGCGTCAGGAATAGGCTTTTTCACTGATTACATTTTGACATGTCGTGTGTTTGACAGAAGGAAAAGCACAGAGGTGAATAATAAAACTAAAGATGGCTGAATTCCATTCAGCTGCTTCAGATTCAGGGTCCTGGTATTGTTCATGCTGGATAACTGCCACACTGTTATGACTTACTGGGACACTTGAATTAAACAGAGCCATCGTTAGTGTTATTAGTAACACCTGTGCTTTTCCTACTATTGGGGTCGTGTTTACCGTGTTCACGAGAAGAGTAAATATGAACGTCCCCCTCTTGTGGTATTCACAACCTCGTAAGTGAAAAGTTTCTGAAAGCTCCGAGTTCACGAGTTGTGACGTGTTTGTTGACGTCGTCGGAAATGACGGAGGCAATGGAAGTTAATTTTTCGTTGCATAATAAGTTAATATTGTAATTTTAGTCGTATTGTTTTTCTTCATAATTTTATAATAGGTCTGAGGAAAATGTTGATATCTTTTTCCTCTGTCATTATGCCTTTGCATTTCCTGCATTATGTAACCCGTTGCCGTTACACTTAATGGAATGGAGCCATCACTAAGATGGCTCCATTCCATTAAGTGTACCAATAAGCCATGTTAGTGTATGACTATACACAATACCACAGCCCTGGAGCTGGCTCAACTAAATGGATTGCAGCCATCAGTCCATTAATGCCCTGTCTGTAATCTGTCTTTGGTTATATATGTGCACACACACCCACGTACACATGTTATACACAAAAATAAATGTTATACTTCAGTTCACTGTCTCATATTTCAAGGAAAACCTTGGTGTCAAAGTCTCAGGTCTTCCTCTTCCCTGCATGACAGCAGCGTTGCAGCTTAGTTACACGGCATGTCAAGTTTTATCCTGTACTTAATTGCAGTGGGGACCAGATTATCCATAACACTGACTTTTATCTGTTGCTTTAACATGATTTGCAGAAGGTCTGTTAAACCCCTGGACTTGTTCAGCATCTGGTAAATAAAGTTTGACAGTAAGTCTGAGCTCAAGAGAGTTCAGTTGCGTTTGAGTCACACTCTGGACCCGTTGCTATGGTGATTAATCAGGTAGATTTTTATACAGTAAAAAAACTTCTCAGAGTCTGGCGATTGGTGAAGTTGAAGGATTACAAACTTTTTTTTTAAGTGACTGAAAAATTGTCACGCTCATAGAAACTTTTTTCCCACAGCGCCGGATAATGTCAAAGATTCAATGTCAAAACAAAGAATGATTTATGTGACCTTTCCTTGATGTCACTTCTGTTAGATGAATCACTTGTGGCTCCAAAAGTCAATGTTTTAGTGATTGGAAACACTGGCCAATGTTCCAATTATTACCACCAATACAAAATAACATGAATAATAATAATAATAACATTACGGAGCACAGTGCATAAATGATTTTCATAGAATAAAATAACACCAAACAGAAAATGTGTGGTTTTTAAATGACAGAAATGGAAACTTAAAAGACTAATGCAATACATGATCTTCCATTGCATCAGGGTCTTGAAGATGCTGGTAAAAGTAACACTCATAATTCCCATGTATGTAATTTCTGTTTCAGACTTTAGCTGTTAAAATCCCCCCAAAGCCCCACTAAAGCTCAGCCTCAACTAGATTTAAAGAATCTAAGCTGTGCTAGGACTTAACTCTAAAAGTTCTATAAGAATCTCAGTTACAATATGTTGTATACAGTATGTCGATTGCTGCAAGTTTCCATTTAAAATGCAACTTGCAGCATTAGTGGTAGCTGAACTGAAGCCTCCATGTTGTATGTTGTTGGAACAGACATAGGCCTTATTTAAATGTATTAAATCAATTAAAATTAGGGCTGATAATAACATGTCAGTTTTAAAGCTAGAGAAGATACTGATATCATATGAAACTAGAAAACCTAAAGAATCCATTGGTACAAACCATGTCATACTAGCTTGTCACGAAGGAGGCTAAATAACGCTCCAAACTTACGCTATATTTTGGCGAGGAAAAACTGGCATGGCCATTTTCAAAGGGGTCCCTTGACCTCTGACCTCATGATTTGTGAATGAAAATGGGTTCTATGGGTACCCACGAGTCTCCCCTTTACAGACATGCCCACTTTATGATAATCACATGCAGTTTGGGGCACGTCATAGTCAAGTCAGCACACTGACAGATGTTGTTGCCTGTTGGGCTGCAGTTTGCCATGTTATGATCTGAGCATATCTTTTATACTAAATGCAGTACCTGTGAGGGTTTCTCGACAATATTTGTCATTGTTTTGTGTTGTTAATTGATTTCCAATAATAAATACATACATACATTTGCATAAAGCAGCATATTTGTCCACTCCCATGTTGATAAGAGTATTAAATACTTGACAAATCTCCCTTTAAGGTACATTTGGAACAAATAAAAAATGAGTGATTAATCACTATTAACTATGGACAGTCGTGTGATTAATCACAATTAAATATTTGAATCGATTGACAGACCTAATTAAAATATACTTTAGGTTTAAAACGCCGTGTTTAATTCAGATACACCAGGCAGCTGTGGCTAACAACTATATTAATATTACTATACAGCCTCAGAGGTATGGCTGGTCAACTGATACATACGTACAGGAACAGAATCTCTTTACCCATATCAAAGTCAACATTTGATATGTGTTACCCATTGGCTTCACTGACATAAAGGTAAAAATCATGCACAATAATAACTTGCTTAAAAAGCTCCTGAAGGGTGAGCACATTCAGTAGTTTTCTGGGTTTTCCTGAACAAGGAGGTGTATCACCAAAACAGACACAGAAGAATGTATTAACAATCAATGGGCATGTTGTGAGAAACACGACTTTGTATCATACTGTAATTCTTTTGTCTGTTTCAGTACAGACTGTTTCAACTGCAGTTGAAACAGTCTGGGAACCAAAATCCATTGAGACATACGGTTTAACTATGATACTGGGCAAATAAACTTTAGTTGACACTTTGTCCCAGGTTTATTTTTCAAGGGCAACAGCAAGGAATTAAATGAATTCAAATCTCTGCTCCTATTCTAGGTGGAGAGATGTGTCAGTGCTGAGATTCCTCCTTTTTAGACATTCACAGAATTCTTATCTGGGTCAGTCGTACAGTATAAACTCTCTTTGTAAAAAATGTCTTGTATACTAATGAGCAGTGCCTTTTGTCTGCCTGCCAAAACCTGTCACAAATCGGAGATTTATGAGCACTTTATGAGGCAATAACATCTCAGTGTATGGTATGGGATATATACTGTAGTACAGTATTCATGGGGGATTTGGACCAGACGACAAGATAATGAATCATAAGCACAATAGTGATATCACTTTGAAAACAATCTTTATCAGTCCAACACAGTATTTTCTAGGTCAGGTTAGTGGTTTTTGGTTTTCTCCACTCCTCCGCCACACCTTCAACTCATTAAGAAAAAAGTAAAAGTTGACTTGTCTTTTAGTGCAACAATTTGAATGTATTATTTTCCAGTCAATCATCTAAGAACAGTTCAAGTGTGTGTAGAGAGAGGAAAGCTTGCCGAGCAGGTCTATTAAACACATCCTCATTAATCTACATTGTACCTTTACCCTTCAGCCTATTCACGTGCCCTCCCTTCTCAGCATCTCTGATTCCAGCCGTCAGCGCCATGGTTGCAGTGCTTAGTGCAGCCATTAGTGGTGACTGGTGGTGACTTTCAGAAAATGGCAGGATGCAATCAATGCTACCCTCTCCTCCTGCGAGAGCCGTCAGTGAGAAGGGAGCGGGAGAAGAGACACAAGGCTCCGAATTGTAGAGAATTTGTTTTGCGAGCAAAGAAGCAAAGCAGTTTGAACCAAAAAACGAGTTTCTTTCTTCGAGTGGCTACGCGCAGGTGCAGTGACTCGCCACTCAAATAAAATTGAGCCAATTTTAGCCAACAGCCACAGGAGCGCCTCAGTAGATCTCTGCTGGGAAATGATTGTAGGTTTTAGCTGTAGTGTGTATTTTTAAGGACAAAAGTTTGAAGAGACTAGAGACACACAAATGCAAATAAACATTGGCTTTGTCATTGAAAGTGTGGGGGTGTGGTGTGTACTCGGGACTTTCCTTCGACACATGGATGACAAAACAAGTTAATAATTGATTTGATTTAGAGTGAGATAAAATACTCTGAGAGTCCATTCTACTGTATTTAGGTCATGCCTTTGATTTTCTAATCAAGTATTAAATATGTTTCCAGAGTCATACTTTTATTTTGTTTTCATTTGTTATATTCTAATTGCTGAATATGAGGGAGAGGAGCTTCTAGCTGAATTAGCAGCGCCTTATTTGGCTTCCTGTTATATTTTTATGGTAACAATATAAAGATCAAAAAGGTAGAATGGTGCTTCTTTGAGATAAGAGCAGGAAAAAACATCCACTTGTTGTTAATAATTATCAAAAGCTCTGAATTCGCATGCACAAGTGAATCTGTCTCAGCCTTATTTAGTCTTTGCGTGCTATTGACTTAGTAAGAGACATCACATTAAAAGAATTAACAAATAAGCTGAGAGACAAAGTGCTTGTGACCACTGATTATCAAATGCAAAAACCAATGCATTTAAAATGCACCAAAGCAGTACTTCTCTTCAGCTAGAAAATCTCTAAAGTGAAGTTCTAAAGTCGTGGTGAAAAACACCCAATGAAATGAATCACATTACATCTGTATTCCAATATATTCTGCAATGTCCTGAAACAGTTACGTTTGTGTTGTTATTTATTATCAAGAAGTTATATTGTTACATACGTTGTTGAGGTGTTATCATAGACTGTATATTAGAAGTGGACGTAGTCATCATGATGTCACCCATTGGTTTGTGGACTGCCGTTTTGAAGCCTCGAGTTCGGCATTTTGGCCTTTGCCATCTTGTTTTTTTGCTTGGTTTTTGGTTAAAGTTGTAAGACGAAAACATGAACAACTCCCAGACCGGACAACGCCGTGGTAGCGACCTGTCAATCACAAGGTAGCCACGCCCTTAAGCATACCCTGCTTTATGGTCTATTTGACTCTAAATGGGACAATAATTTACTAAATGAACATCATGCTGTATTGAAGAAGAATTGAAACTAGCGACTGAGACCATAAACTCATGTTTACAATGTTTACTGAGTAAATAAATCAAGTGAGAAGTAGGGTTATTATGTCGTAGACTTCTATACAATCAGACTTCTTTTTGCAACCAGAGGAGTCGCCCCCTGCTGGCTGTTAGAAAGAATGCAAGTTTAAGGCACTTCCTCATTGGCTTCACTTTTCAGACCTGGTTGCCCACTGGGAAACAAGTTCACACCATTACCCAGACATAACCATGGTTCAATAATTCTCCCATTACAGTTTGTCCTCCTCGCAGTTCACACTGTAAACAAGAGAAAGGCAGAGCCATGTTTGGAGTTGTGGAAATCTTGTTCTAAACATACATTTCCAACATCTGTGCAATCATTAGCAAACCTCCGAAGACGCTACTTTCTGCTGGAAAATGTGTAAACTGCGGGAGGAAGACACACGTGGGACTGTCAAGGTGACAGACGCATCCTTACACCGACATGCGCACACACACAAACGCTGACAATCACTCAAAACTTGAAACACTTAAACACAAGATGAGGTACTCAAAGAAGATACCATTATCCCCTAACTTTATGCACACTGACAGACAGATTGTGATGCCTGTAATTCCAGTTTACCCATGAGCCTGATCTCCAGACTGCTCTCTGCTAACAGCCTCGCACAGACCACAGCAACACATGATACGACTCCCCCGCTGCCGCTCTCCACCCTCCATGTCTGTGCCCTCTGTTTGAGCCCTTAGACTCTGAGGACATCTCCATCACACACCACCATGAATCACATTTATGAGCTGATCTGGAAGCTTCGCCGCTCTCATAAACACACCACCCAACCCAATCTACACCCATAAAGACTGCTATCACACAGTTAATGTCTATTGGAAGGTTTGTTGGAGGGTACAGAACGAGAGTGTGCAGGAATGGGATGAGTTGTCCACGTCAGGTTGGGGGAAGTTTTGGACTGAACAGAAATTGCACATATTGCTCATTTTAGGATCCGGTGAAGTTAAGACTTCTGGTCCCGAGACTGCACTCAGTCATGTTTAACACAATGAGATGAAGAGCAAAAAATCACTTAAACAACTGTCCTCTGAAATTTGTTTTTAGTTTAGTTCAATACGATTGAACTCCCACATCCAGTAATTTAATGGGAAGAGTGTGAAAGATGTTTTTCATCTGTTAGCATTTTGACCTGGCACAGACCGTGGCAAACCCTGCTGGGTCTTGTTGGGTCTTGCATCCCGAACGCTTTTTTTTCCACTTTTTTAGTTAATCAATTTAAAATTTAGTTAATTTGATTTAAAAATGTGACATTGCATGACCAGATACAAGGCTTTGTTTTTTTACACATTTGCAGAACTTTGCTTTGGGATCAGGACCGATTTGATATTTAGTTAGTTGTCTGGGTGTTGTTTGTGATATCATCTTACAACTTTAACCCTTTCACAGTGTGTTTTCAGGTCATGAAAGCTAATTAAAACCTTTTTGGTCGCCTTAAAACGTCTTATTCAGAGTTCGGTTGTACTTAGCTCCCCCCTCTCGTGTCACTTCTGGTTGCAAATAACCAACATGGCGACGAGCAAGTACCAAGAAGGCGACGGCCAAAATGCTGAACTGAGAGCTTCTAAACGGCACAAACCAATGAGTGACGTCACGGTTACTACGTCCACTTCTTATATACAGTCTATGGTTATGTGTACTATGGCCAAACGCTCAGGTTCAGGCAAGGTCACAAAATAATTATTGTCTTATTATTAATATGTTTATACAGACAGATGAATACATACAAACTTGTCAAAATTACACTCCAAACACAAGCCAAATTGCATTGACATCTATGGGAACTTCGGCCCCAAAAAGGGGCGTGGCCTTGACGTTTTGCTAAGTACCCATATAGTCGTCACTAATGTTAACATACTGACCAAACTCAATACTGGAGGACAGACCATTTAGGTTCATATAACGCTATTGAAGCCATAGTCTCACACAGTTTACAAGGCTTTAGAGGAATATTCTACCTCTTTTTTTCTATATATTTTTTTATGTATTTTCCGTGCAAACTATATGTGTGCTGGAAAGACGAGGCGATATCATGAATGATTCATTATGCCCTTGCTTTTATTCCTGACAGTCATAAATGACCTTTTCAATGAAAAGAAGCAAAAAAGCCTCCTGATAAGTGACAGAGCAGAAAGAAAATGTAGAGTAGACAGGAAAGGTTAATTGGTGATTGTTGGTAAGTTCTAAAGCTCTCCATTTTTGACACTCTACTTTAACATGCAATTCATCAACATTATATCACGTCTCAGTGGGAAAATCCACAAGGCCCGTCAGATCAATGAGAAATCTCTTGATGTTTTTAAGCCATGAATGCAGATAATTGGTCCAGTCTCTGGGATCATGTGATTTTAAAGGTCATTCTTTTTAACGCGTTTCAAAGGCCTCAATGTCACTGTTAGAAATGGCCTGTCATTAAATTGATTTACATAAAGCTTCACTGCACTGAAGTAGAAATTACCTTAATGTGGTGAGAGAAAGCTGCAGCTACTACGTGAACATCGAGACATTAAGGAGAATTGTGGTTTGCCATCTGTGGCCTTATGATACATCAATCTCAGTGTAATCTATAGGCTGTTACAGGCTTCAGAAAGATGCAACTGAATAATCTTGATTGTGCAGCTGCCTGCTGCAGCTGGCAGGAACAGGACTTTGAGGGATTTTAGACTGGTGAGAAAAGCATCATGACATGTTACTGACAATTTTACACATCAAAGTATGTTTACAGGTCTTGGGGAGTAGGTACTGCATACAATATGTGGAAAACAAGTTGCATAAAGCCTTTTGGGGCACCGGAGGAGGCGGTGCCAAATCTGCTAAATTGCCTTAAGTGATGTCACTAGAGACAATTTGAAGACTACAAACTTAAAGATCAAAGTTTGAAAATGAAAAAGAAATGTGGAGGTGTTGACATCAGACATTTGCTGCTGCTCCTCATCTTTGCTTGATAGGGACTCGAGGCTACATTAGCCGCTACTAGCATAACACACCAACAAACACGAGGATTTCATCGTTCGTTTGTTCGTTTGCATCCCATGCGTGTCTCGTGTTCACAAAGTTCAATGTCATTTTCACTGTACAAACGTAGTAGTTTTAAGCCCAACCATGTGTTTCCCTCCTAAACCTAAACTATAGTGCTGTCCCGAATACCATTTTTGGGGATTTGAAGCTTCGGTGAGTAATATTCAAAGGGATTCAAAGCTTCGCAGTGCAGCGCAGAGCAGAGCAGCAGGCTGACATGTTCTTCCATCTCAACCGTTTCAGGTCCACTGCCACACTACTGTACACACAAACACCTCTACACACAACAAACAGCGATATCCCTCTGAGAATAACTAATAATAATTCATGTTGAATTTGAATAATGTTCTGTCCTCGCTAAGTGTTGTCCCCATGAAGGTGTACTTAGCTATACAGACAGCTAAACACTCTCCTAATCAAGCTCCAAGGAACAAACTGATGTGTTGAGTTTGGCAGTTTAACAGGAGTAAATGTAAAACTATGGACAAATAACACAGAAATACAAATGCTGCATCACTGCACAGTATCTCACAAAGCTTAGCTTAAGGGCCATATGACATTTTTCACCCCAACGCTTAAATAAAGGACCAATAAGCTATGCTTTAGGTTAAGTACAAGGTAAGTTTGTTTTTACTGTTCTAAATAACAAAGAAAAAACTCAACCATTCCTGGCTAAACACAACACATTTTCAAACAAATAACGATGCATCCAGGTCACTTTTATGTTAATAAACAATGCTACTTACAGATCATGCCATGTATAAACTGGGAAAGAGAGGATGGCATTAGATTGTGTCCAGCAGTAACATGTGGCTGCCTCAGGTAAGATCTGGAGAAGAAGTGAAGCACTTCCTGTTTCTAGGATCAACAAGAGAAACTACACAAAATAAATACCATGGGATGACAAATGCTATTCAAACCGATCTGGCTCCAGAACAAATAATGTTTATTTATTTAAAAAGGATCCCCATTGGCCGATACCAATGGCACCAGCTAGTCTTCCTGGGGTCCAAAATCCAGTACATCATATTTATAATATACATTTATACAACATCATATTTTAGTTGCGCTATGTTCAACTCATATTCACTTTTAACTGCCTCACATTAAAAAAGCGGTCATTCAAATTTTCCCAACATTCATAAATTTTAAATTCATTTACATCATCTATAATTATTTAGCCTCAAGGTCCATTATCAGGGAAAAAGAACAAAACATTATGCATGACCAACACACTGGACTATTGTGGGATTATTCCTTATTTCATGATCTATTTTGGGATTTATACTTTATTATTACTTACTAAAAAACAACAATCCTACCTAACTATAGTGGTTTTGTTGCCTAATCCTAAAGTGACGCCAAGGGTAGCTATAGTGGTTTTGATGCAGAAAATAATGTGATGCCAAGGGGTGTGACAAAGCGGCCGTATATGACGAGTTGGGATGAGTACGTGTTGGGAATAACGGCGCAACATTCCCACCTGAACAGGCTTTGTGAAAGTGGCTTATGAAGTCTGGTCAACCAATTTGTTTGCAGTGCTGTTTAATATTAGCCCCATCGACACTGTCATTGGTCCTGCATCATTGATTAATGAAATTCAGTCTGTTGCTCTTGACCAGCTCAACATTATTCTCTCCCGCATAATCAGATTTATCTGAGCCACAATTCTCTCTAATCTCCAAAAGAACAACCATCTCAGGGATCCTTTTTATCTTTTGTTTGGACTGTAAATGGGTGAAATACTACTATATTTGGATACACGTCCCATGCCGCCTCCCTGTAAGCCCACTGGTGTTGTCAGCAGCTTTGATGCAGGACAAATTTATGTTTGAGGGACAGTTTATCACTGAGAAACCAGCTCCGAGGAGATCAGAGGCATGTTTTTGCAGAATCGGGAAGCTAATCTGGCTCAGAGCATACAGGGTAGCTGGCCTACCTTCTTAGCGAATGTAGAGCCGTGCTCAAACTTGACGCCAGTGTTTGCTAACGCAGAGGATTAGCCTCTTCTGTTTGCTTGCACTTTGCAGTTGCTGATGTGCCATTGCAGCATCACAGGGCCTAAAGGCATCCTTCATTTTGGCTCGACTCCCAGATGAGATTCTAGCTTCTAAAGGTGTTTTATGATGGGAAGATTAAATATGGCTCAAACTGCCTAAGTGAACGGGATGACCCCCTGTGTGATTAACACTTAGACAACCACTTCACACTGAAGGGCCTATAGACAGGGTTCTTTCACTGCCAGACATTTAAAGTGGGATTATTCACCTGCATTATATACTGTAAAAGGAAATGATTACAGTGGAAGCACACAGAGATTTCTGTACATTTCATCCCCTCATGAGTCATCCATGTCTGAGGAATACATTATTTTTCATTTAATAATAAGGCTGTACAGATGTCCACTGGTGCTTACAACTGAGCTCCTTTAATTAAGCTTTAGTGCTTCACCATGAATTGGGCAGGGGGAGATTGCATCCCAGTTGCAACATAATCAAGAACAAAGGAAGAACCAGTAGAAGGAACCATACAGTAACTGTAGCCAAGATAGCGGCTCTGTGAGGCTGTAAAATTGGTTTTTGATCTGTTGCAGTCATGTAATACAGTATTTGGCCAGAGGGCGGTGTCAAAATAAAGGTCTCTGACAAATTGTGTCAGAAGGGTTTATCATGCTGAAAAGAGATGTGTGTGACAGTATTACAGTTTATTTTTATGAGGATGCTGTTAGCAGAAAGTTCAACACGTTAATCACTTTATGAGATTTTATATGACATGTTGAAGCTGAAATAATTTCGCAGGTATTTGGTTGCAAAGCAAGAATTGGACAAATTAAAATCTTGATCTGATGATGACGTTTAGATGAAAGGTCCGGGGATCACCAATGTTCACAAATGTCTGCATCAAATTGCATGACAATCCATACAAAAGCAATACCTGCACTGTTCAACACAGCTTCACTACTATCTACTATCACACTACTAACACCTTTACACCGCTACAATAACACTATAACACTGCAAACCATAGGGATGTAATAATGCATGTGCTGCTGACTGCATTAAAGGCACAGTGTGTAACATTTCAGGGGATCTATCAGCAGAAATGGAATATAATATTCATAACTATTTATTCATTAGTGTAGAATGTCCTGAAACTAAGAATCGTGTTTTTGTTAGCTTAGAAAGAGCCCTTCTTATCTACATAGGAAGCGGGTCCCCTTCACAGAGTCCGCCATGTTTCTACAGTAGCCCGGAACGGACAAACCAAACACTGACTCTAGAGAGAGCCTTTCACGTTCTTCCGTTACCCACAGTAGTTCTCCAACATGCTTGTGAAACTGCGGTAACGTGAGCCGCAAAACCATGGTACCGCCAGCCACCGTCTCACTTCTGTTGCTCCTAAAGTAGTGTTGTTACAACACGTTCTCATCCCAACTCGTCACATACTGAGGCTTTGTCAGACACCTCAGCGTCACTCCTTTCGGTCGCAGTTAACACCTGCTTAGTGTTGTGAAGTAAGCAAAAACACTTGCTTAGGTTCAGGCAATAAAACCACTATGGTTTAGGAAAAACAACATGGTTGGGCTTAAAACTACTGTGAAAATGACATTGAACGTTATGATCACAGGACAAGAACAAACAGCTGATTGTAACGTGACGCACGGGACACAAACAACGGTCTGTGTGTGGATGAAAGCCTTGTGTTTGTTGGACCCATCTCCCTGAGCATTAATAATGACGCGGATGTGTTTACATTGTAGTTAATGGAAAGCTTGGTGCGTCTCATACCGACGCTCAAGGGTGCTTTGTGCATCGGTATCTAACGCCGACAGCCGTGACAAAGCGTCGGTATTTGACGCACTGGGAATGAGAACTGGTTGGTTATTATGGTAAGGATGGCCTCTGAGTGACGTGAACGGCGGTACCACAGTTTTGCACTCAGTGGCTCACGTTACCGCTGGGAAAGAGTGAGCGGAGGGGCACTCAGTTGGTTGCAATCTGCAACCAAACCACTAGATACCACTAAATCCAATACACTGCACCTTTAAGGTCCCTTCCACAGGTAAACAGCATGTTAATGCTCTTGACATACAAACTAAATAAGTTCTGCTGTTCAGTTCAGTGGCAGCTACATCGATACACTTCTAATGTGTAAAGACCTTCACCAGGGAGGGAAGGAAACACATTTCTTTTATTGTTAAGGCTGATGGACTGAAGTGTTTGTGTTAACCAGCAGGGTGCCATCCTTCTTCATGCTCCCTCAAATTTTCCCCTGTTATTACATTTTCAGTCCAAACCTCTTTCTACCAAAACAAGGGTTTCTACCAAAACAACACCCTGGTTTACTGAAGAAACACTTGCTCTTAAGCGGGACTGCAGGAGATTGGAAGGCAAACGGCGTAAATCAAAACTGGAAGCTTTCTACCTCTCATGGCACCAGTGTGCTCTCTCTGCTGCTTTGCTCTATTCTGTACACACGTATTGCATTTCTATCCATCCTGGAATCGAGAGTCTAATAATCAAGGGTGTTGTATGCTGTACATTGTAAAGCCCCTTGAGGCAAATTTGTGATATTCAGCTATATAAATAAGATTTACTTGACTTGACTTGACTACAATTATCAGCCGTATAGGTGTTCTGGCCTCCCCTATGGCTGCTCAGCTTGGGCCCATCCATCTCTGAATAGACTATATTTAGACGTATAGGACTGGCCTTGCTGCCGATTGTATTCATGGACAGTGTGTATTAGCGTTCTAGCCTCCCCTGGGCACTCACCCACTGTGATTTAGAGAAGCTGAGAACCATGAATTTCAGCCCGGCAGTTGAGGAGAAGCACGAGTGATTTATGCTTTTGTTTACGGGGTGCTGTAAGGACCTTAATCTGGCAGTGACGAGAGGGGGAGAGGGTGTGTCTACAGTGAACATACGTGTGAGGAACCTGCATATTTCGTAAAGTGTTTGAGGAAAGGAAGGAAGGATTGTAGGGGGCAAGCAGGAAGTATTTATGTGTATATCTCATGGATGTATAAAGAGAACAGGATATAGTGTTGTAGGTGGGCTCCCGTTCAGAGAGTTGCTCAGTGGCGCATGATGCCAAAATGGCTCGACTGCTGAGAGATAAAGAACCCGGATCATCAGGCGATCTTTCGCATCCATTGGGCCCATAGAGCAGGCGCAGTAGCGTTTCCTTTAACTCCACCTTCCAGCCTCGGCCTGGGTCTCATTCACTTGAACGCAGGAAAATAACACTGAATTCGGCTATTTAACAACTTTTAGGACCTAATGATTTAAATAAGGGTTATTCAAGTGTTCATATTGAGAAGTTGATTACGTCAAAAAAAAAAATAGCTGCTGATTTACGGATGTCTCTTTCTCACTGTAAGTCTATATATGGGAAAAGGTATTTTTGGGCCCAATGGCAACATGTGACGGACAAGTAAGTTGTAGTACCGCCGTTTGGCCACTACAAAAATTAGCTTCAATGCCCAGCGCACTTCCTGGGGGCTTGGTATATCTGGACTTCTGCAACAATGAGAATTCACAGGGGAGAGGACCATCACAGTTGGGTCCGAGATGTATTTATATTTAACAGGAGAGCTGATACTCTGTGTGGTAACATACAGAAAGGTGCTGTGTTAAGCAGAGGGAAGTTGGGGACCAAACCCCAACTGGAAACTGCATTATTTATATTCACCTGTCGACTACGCAACTCCATTGTAAATGAACCAGTTAAAATGGACTTCCTGACGATATTCAGCCTTCAACTTAACTATGATAAGCTTACCATTCATCAGTGAAAGCACCTCATAAAGGTATGAGCGTAAATATCATCCATCAAAGGATTGCTTCTAGCAGAGCGCCGGTCAGATCATTAGCCTCCACTGATGTCCCTTTTAAAGGCATTACCCTTCATAAATGATAGGTGATAGTGCATAAAATGAGCTGTTTGACTGCTGATGAAAATGGCCTCCATCAATGCTCCCACACCTCTATGACCCTGCTGCGACTGAGGATCGTTCCCCTGGTGGGAGAAGCCGCTAAGGAAGTGCCATCCATTATCTTTCCATTATAGGTCACCAACACGGAAAAAACAGCGGGACAAACATCAATAATGTGTCCCTGCTGATTTAAAGTGTTAAGTGGTGTTGGAGATGAGAGGGGTTTACACCTGAGGGCGGGAGGTTGGAGGGAGAGTATGAAGGACGCAAACACATGAGACAGAAAGACAGAAGTAAATGCTCCCTTGCATCCCCTCCGTCCAGCACACATACTCACACACACACACACGTGTATGCATGTTAAATTGTCGGCTACCATTGTTCTAAGAGACTCATTGTGGAAAGAGAGGTGATGGGTTTCCAGTAATTCTCACATCAAAGAACCTCATCCTACACTGGAGGGAATTATTTTACCAACTTGACAAAGGCCTGAAGTATGAGCACCCCTTATATTTCTTTATATTTTACACTCATTTCAAACATCAAAGCATGTCTGAACATGAATCCAGTGATTATGCTTCACACTTTTACAGTTTCCTCTGACAGCCACAGCAGCAGGCCGAAGGGCTGTCTCAGGAAATGTCAGACAAAGAAACGTTAAGAGATGTACAGGATGAAACACAGGCAGGAAAGATCATTAGGTTGCTGACTCTTATCCCTTTTCCTTTGGGAATAAGCAGAAATAGTTGTCAATTGTGCATGCACGTGTTGTTTAAGTATGAAGCAACACAGAAACATTCCTGACAAACAGATCTTTAAAGGCCCTGTGTTTCCTCCTGTACATCTCTTAACGTATCTTTGTTTGAGATTTCCTGAGACAGCTTAGTCAGTTAATGCAGCTTTAAAGACGTTATTTCTACGTTAAATTTAACACTTTTGAAACTTATTTGATTGTACAGTACAGTACATTGAGTTAGTTTGAAAATGACTGGAGAAAGGTGGATTTCAGAGCACACATTTCAATGTAATACACATCCAAGGGTAAGCAACTCTTACTGGAAAGCCCCCAATGATTACTTTTATCTCATTTGATATAGATAACCTGCTTTTTTCAGCCAAGATAAAACACTAGTTTTGTGATCCCTGTCAAAAGGTAAAGTGCATCAGAATACAAAATCATAATAGAGCTATAAAAAAAAAAAAACATGTAAGAATGATTACGCAAAATAACGGGAAGCTTGAGCTCCTTTTCCCGGACAAACCTCACCGTTTCTTTTCTGTGGAACACGACTGTTATCATGTTCTGTTATCTACCTTTGAACGAGGAACAATCGTGTTTACATTTGAGAGGAGGGAGAGTTCAGGTAAATGTCACATCCAGGTTTAGAACACTGCTTCCTGTTTCCACACCAAAACACTCCCATGTTTGCTATTTCTTAAGCATATTGTCATTTTGCCAGAGAGAACTTCCAGCAACTTGTCTTGTTGATTACCCTTTAGAGGAAATTGGACCAAACTTGGACCAAATACAACTTTAAAATGACACTTATATATAAAGCTGGAAAGTGTGCCATGCTGAGGCAGTCAATTTAGCACAAGTCGGCTATATTACTTTAGTGTCAAGGGAGTAGCTCCATGGCCATTTGGGCCAAAACAAACTTATCAGAAATGTCACTTTAATCCAGTAGAGAAAGTCCTCTCATAAGGCTTCAGGGCTTGATAAAAGTTTGCCATCAAATGGGGAAAGTTTATCTCTTATTGTTGAAAGATTTTAGCTCTAGTGCTTGAAGCTAAACATCACATACAGACATGCCAGTTCCACAAGTTTTAGTTAAATGATTGTGATTAATTTCTGCTGTTTTATAGAAATTAAATCTAATCTTCTTACTGTCCTCTCCTGGATTTTGTCTACGCTAAGCAAGGCTGCTGTTGCTGTCAGTCATACTGTCGCTGTGAAGTGGTGTTGTGGTTATATTGTATACAGCAACATAATAAAATCTATTTTATCTGCTGTGCTAACACCAGCTTGCTAATTACAAAAGCAAATTTCCTCTTACCTCTTGCCTTTTCTCCCTGATGGCTGTTGAATGATGTCTAATTTGCAATGCTCATGTCTCTCCCTGACTGTTATCTCACACCCACAATAACTGCTCCACCACTTACATCTTCAACATTAGCATCAACGATGTGGACTGCTGAGTCACTTCCTTTTGTGAAATCTAGCCTATTGTCTCTGTAATAAATTCAGTGGTGTCGAACATGGTGCTCTTTCTTCCTTCCTAATGTCTATAGCTGGCTGTTTTCCTCTTGATCAATGGTCTTCCTTTGTACTCAGTCAGCTCGTCTCTGTATAGGACATTTGTTTGTTCCTTTATCAAGAAAGTGAAATGGCAGCTGTTCTTTTTTGAGGTTTGGTATTTAAGCGAACTCAGCAAAAGTTTATCTCCTGGTTCTTGGAATCCGACCCGGTGTTCTTCGGTGCTCCTAATGGTATCTGCAAGATTTCACAGACCGGAGGAAAACAACCAATCTGAGCTGATCTGGAGTCTGCCATCTCTGAGCAGCTGTCAATCACTCGCGAACTCCGATCAAACAGTCAAACTAGGCAGCGCTGATCAAATATGAATCAATATTCTGTTACTGTAATGCCTATTTCTCACCTCAAATGTTTTCATAAACATCTTGTAGTATACTGTTTAGCTGTAAAATGAGAAAGTTGGGTCACAAACTGAGGAAACTAACTGAGGAAATACCAAGCACCACCCACCAGCCGGAGTTCAGGCAATAGGAACACCTGTGATTGGCCAAAGTCTCCCGTCACGGGCTTTTTTTAAAGCCTGAAAACAGAGCCATGAGGAGGTGCAGAAGTCTAGTTTTTCCTCAGAACACTTGAATTACAATATGCTGAAAGGTTGTTATGGAATTTTTGCCCAATGATGCCAAAAACATTCTGCCTACTGCAGGTTTAACTATATAGACCTTTTTAAACGTGGCAACATAAACAAAATGGGCCCCTTTGTATTTCCTGTTGCAATGCATATCAACAGTAACTGACAGGAAGTAAACTTGGACCAAAGCTGTTGCCCTAGCAACAGAAATAGGCTATAGAAACAGCCAACCTTCTTGCTGATGGTCTCGTTCACTTATATACAGTAGGTCATATAGAGGCATCAGTGTTAAATTAAGACTGTTTCATAAACAGTTAAAAGTTCCTCACATTTAAACATTTATAAATATACTAATATCAAATGTTTCTCTAATCTTTGCTGTTTTCGACATTGCTTTGTTTCAAGGAGTCAAAAACATTAGGAACCTCTGCTGAGATAGACCTCATTAAACCCTCTGATTTGCCTAATTCCAACGAGCTTTACGCCCACACGCAGCAATAAAAGATAAAAGTTACATTAGAAACACCAAGGTGGACAGTGCGGTGCGCCCCCGCAACAAACGGCCACAATTAGCTGAAATACTGTCTGTGTGTACATGCCACACTCACACATCCAAGGTTAAAAATCATTGTAAAATCCTTCAGACAAAGAGAAAAACACCTCGCAAACTGATGAAATAAAATGTAATTCCCCACGGAGCCACAGCAGAATGGTCGAACAGGCTGAGGGCAGGATAGTAAAGAGAAAGGTGTTCAACAAAAGCAGATGAAACAACCACTAAAACTGTGATTTTTAATCATTTGTGTAGCACATCAACATATTCAACATCGGGACAAGTAAATGTTCTCACTCGACCCAAATATTAACATTCCCTTTGAGGCAAAATATATGTAGCCTATCGAGTCATTCCTGCAGGGTTTATGAATAGCAGGGAAGGCTCTTCAAATCACATGCTAATCCTCATCCAGCAGAGGGCTCACCGCCTCATGGGTCGTGTCCAGAGGGGCCTCCTCTATGGGACAGTTGGTCTTTGGAGCAGGCCTGTCTAGCAGTGACACATGAAACAAATGCTATGGAAGAAATTTTTGACTTTCTCTGAGTAGCATGAGTGAGCGTCTCTCCAGGCCACCTTTCTTGCTCCTGTGTAGTGACTAAGAGGTGACTGACGGCTCGATGTCAACCCACATTATAGCAGGAGTCTGCACCCCCCCGAGACTCACATCCTCGATTCCAGCCAATCCTGGCTGTCACGTCGAGACACAAGAGGAAGTCACGGAGGAAATGTCCCCAATGTGAGACACCAATTCATGCAGAGAAAAATGGTTATTAAAAAATCTTTAATGAAAGAGTTTAACGCCCTCTTTCTAGCTCTCTCCAGTTAAATATTAATTCAATTGCAGAACTGAATTATTGCTCACTAAATCATAAATGGGGGCCCTTTTTATTATAATTTGAACAAAACTTTGAAACGAAATCGGTGCATTTCCAGGCACATTAGCGTGCTTCACCGCATGGGTTGAGATGTATAGATTGAGACGAAGCTACGCTCTCCATAGTTTTAATTTCCTCCCCGGGCTGAAAGGTTTTAGAGATTTTCCATTAGGCCTGCATGCAACCACACCAGCAAGCTCTAGCACATTTACTCGGCCACAATGTGCTGCTGTTACTGTACGGCTGGAATGTAATGAGGTTTTAATGGGCTTCTGTCAATAACATTTCACCACAACTTGCTGTACCTTGTGTTTATGAAGAGAGTTACACGATAATGCTCTACAGCAGCTGATTTGAACTTTTAGGAGCAGCAAGTGCAGATCAGCACTGTCTGATGCAGAGTCATACCAGTGTGTTATAGTTTGTCATGCACAAATACTGATCGGAAAGAGATTTGTTTTTTTTCCCTCATCTCTTTTGATTCTCTTGTTTCTTCTTTCTTTTGTTTTTTGAAAGAACTTTGAATGGGAAGAATGTGACTGTTACTGGACTATTCAGGAACTTGGCGAGACATATGTTGACATCTTTACACCTCAGAGTATTTCTTCTTTTTCTGGGAGGCGATATGGATTGGATTGGATGGATTTGATTTGTGTGCAGGGTCTGCAATCTATTTTGATTATGTTTCTTTTGACAAAAAGGGGAAACAAACCTGAAAGCATGAATATATTCATTAGGAAATGGACAAAGTAACAAATATGACAATAAAACAGGCTGTCTTTTTGTGACCATGAAATTGTAATATTTCTGGGGGAAAAGGTTTTGTAACCGTAGTTACTGTACACATTACATTTCTGGGTTATTTTAGTTAGGCCACTTAAAGGGCGGGTCCATTATTTATTTTAGGTTTTATATCACTTTGTAGCTTCCGAGTGGTGTTCCTTATTCAAATCCGAACATACATACATATATCATAATCCTTATTCAGTGTATTACTTACAGTAACACGCCCTCAGTTTGGAGAAGCAGACAGGAGTACCAGCACGGAAGCTAAACAATGTACTGCTGCATGGACGCCACGTTAGTTCGGATCCTAATATCACATTATAACACAAACAAACTAACCGATCGATGCAGCGGTAGACCAGCAACTCCTGTGTTCTGCGAGGTAAAGTTACTGTTTTTGTGAATGTAGTCTGGTGGCTTTGAAGACAGCGATATAATGGCTTCAGTTCCCAGTGGGAAAGGGCTGTCTGATGGCGAGGTAGAGCGGTGACAGCCGTTATATCGCTCTCTTCAAATTCACCAGACTACATTCGTCATAACAGTAATTTTACATGTAACCCCACTTCAAAAAATCTGAAGTTATTTCCAAATTTAGCACAGTTAACTTTGACTCAGCGTTCACATTATTCATAACCTTATTAATTAGCTTGTCACTATATTATACTACATATACTGTATATACTATATATACTACACTATACACAGTATATACTATATATATAATAAGAATAATTCCATATTGCTACTTTGGACTTGTAGAATAAAGTTATAGTATTATATACAAAATTATTCCATTATCATTTATAGCACTATTATTTTATTTACATATTTACATGTGTAATATATAAGTTGCTATTTCATGTCTCCTTTGTCTAAGAGTAATTTTCGTTCCTACCTGTCATTGTTTTGTGGGGGACAGGTGTGTAACAGACTCAGAGTAACATGTGCAACAGTTGAGTGGAGAGTGTGCTGTGAACCCAGAGTGAGGAGTGAAGTCGGGTGTAAGCCGTTTTGCCCTATTGGTGTTGATTAAAGAAGATTATTCAAAGACAAATTGTAGCCCGCTTATTACCTGCAGGCCAGAAGGACTGGAGAACGCAACCAACCAAGAAAGTAGGGCAAAAATGACAGTGTTTACACATTAGACTCGCCACTGACATATAAGAGACCAACACATGTTACAAACGATGCAGATTTAACAAAAGAAAGTGATGTATTGCTATCAGACACTTGTTTATTCATGCAGCCATAATACATGCATCAGTAGTTTAACATAGCGCTTTATGAGACTCATGAAAAAGAATAGTCTGTCAGGTGGCTGCAGAAAGTGTGCGCATTTAGTATACAGTATGTGGCTCTCGCCTCTGTTCTCCAGTCCCACTTTGCTCCGCGCTCCCCTGTGGCCCACAAAAGGCCTCCTGCAAACTGAAGGGATTTCTATGCTAGTGGGGTTTTCTGTCATCAATCCCGTTTGCCGTGCTTCAGTCTCTCCCTCCGTCTATCCATCCATCCATCCATCCTTCAGTCCACCCCTTCACATCCATCTCTCCCTATTCCAGGTTGGCAAATTGATTGCGTTGAGCTCGTGGAAAAAGGCAGCCTCTGGGGACACACATTGAAGCACCGGTCTGCCAGGTCCTCTGTTTTAATGAAAAGCTAAAGCCCCAGCAATCACACTTACACACACAAGCAACACCCTCATACATACTGACACACATATACACACTGACACACATATTACCTACACACACTGCAGCTAGCTAGCGGGCAAACCTGGATCCATAATTACCTATGCTGTGTGGAGCCCCGCTGGCATTTAACAACTGGAGTTGCCACCGTGTTTGCCTGCTGAATGAGAGATTTATGTTGGGATGTCAATTCTGCCTCATGGTGGAAGTGGGTGTTTGTGGTGAAAATTAGGTCCCTTGTGTGTATACGCAGAAATAAGGAACTTCAATAGTATGCTAATGGTAGGTTGATATTTTCAGTGTCACATTCTGATGCACTCTCATGTGGGCGGGTCAGAGGAACCAGGAAACTAGAGAAGATCCAATGTCTTACAAGCTGCTGTCTTAAGAGGATCAATATAATGTATTGATTGCTGCTGGGGATGAAGGCTTGTAAGTCAAGATAATGCGCGTTGTGTGTACAGTATAATGTGTCTGGTGTGTGTGCAGCGTCTTTGTGTATGTGTGCGTTCCTTGACTACTGATGACACACTATATAATTTAAGTGCTGTATAGCTATAAGATAAACACTACCAGTAACCTACAGTTTCAGCCTTAAAAAGGACCTATTGTGCTTATTTTCAGATGCATACTTGCCAACCCTCCCAATTTTCACGGGAGAACGCGTTTTTCATTGCCCTCCCCCGGTTTCGTCCACTCTGTTGTGATTGGTCAACCAAACCAAACTCTTTGGACTCCGCTTCAGCTCTGCTCGAACTAGCTTTGTTTGAGGGCGTTCCAAACTTGCCGTTATGTAAATGTGTTACTTGGTGAAATCACTACATTACAGAAGAAAAGGCGAAGCTTCAAGCGAGACGTTTCAGGCAGTTCAGGAACAGTGTTTCTGTCGGGGAGAGTAACTCCCTTTGGCGTGGACTTTTAGACCTTTTACATGCAAAACTGTATAACACACTAAAGGAAAGGGAAAAAGCACAAAAGCATAATAGGTCCTCTTTAACTATTCTGTAGTGTGAGACCAAATCCATAAACATGTTACCCTTTAGTGTCTCTGGATTCTTCCCCATAAAACGAGCTAGTTTAGTCTGCTGAATCATTTTTTAAAGCTCTAACAAGCAAATGTGTCTGTAGAGGGAGCTCTGCCGTTTTGGCCAACAATAAGTGCAGTTCAACTTTGTTATGAAGTACGTGCCGAAGTACTGTAAGTACAAATTGCTGCTCGGGGCAGTGCAGTAGCTCCGGGCAAAGCTGTCAGATTAAGTGTGGTTGTTCAAATGCCACCCAGAGCAAATTAAATGAGGTGTTCAGAACTTGATTTGTGTACATTTTCCAAGTGTATAACTGTCTGTAGTCATGCTGATAGAACTGCGTTTATAGACCAACATTTAATTAGGCTTAGCTGCCTGCAACCCAGAAATTTCCCCTCCTCAGTGGAGTCATTTGGATCACTATACATAACTGTAGATGTTCCCTGCTGAGGGGATGTTGCTCAACTGGAGTGTGTTTGTGTACACAATCTCCACTCACCTGTGTGCCTCAGCCCTGATTGGAAACCAGACAGACGAGCTGTTTATTTTAGCAGTTGATTTTTCTCCCTTCTTCTATTTTTGCGTCTGTCCCCGGCCTGTCATGGTGCTGCATCTGGCCGATCAATAATGTAATTCGTAACCAGCAGCTGCTGCGTGCTGGAGTAATTACCTCCTCCATTATCTGACCACATCTCTCATTATACTGTAAGCAGCCATCATTAGATCCACAGGCTGAAATGAATGGGGGGGGGGCACAAAACATACACACGTATACACAAAAGATAAGTATGCATAAACACGCTCTACACAGTATTATACGTGAAAGCTCGGGAAGACAAACAGACAGACAGGCTTGTCACCTCCCCGTCTTCACTTCTTCGCCTCTCTTCCTCTCTTTGCCCAGTCAATCAGATAGCCATTAGCCGGTATTGGTCCCAAGGGCTAGTCTCTGCACATACTGCACATCTATGGGAGCATTTCCATTCAGCAAGATGGCTCACCTCCTCGCCTCACTGTGATAGCAGTGCAGCCCAGGGGAAATAAAGGTAGTCGCAACCAAATCAAATCCACAGCAGCATAGTGGGGGAGACGATGCCACGCATCAGCATGTTACTGGCCTGTTTAGGCTCCTTCTGCGGAGCTTCTTTCTTCAGCCAGGCTGAGGGTAGTTTCACGGTTTAATATTGTTAACACCTCCAGGGCTGCACGTGTGATTTCCACTGTGGGTAAAAAAATAATTTACCAAATATAATGCATATTCATTCATTGTCGGCAGCTGATTAGACTGTTGTCAGGCTATAGAGTGCTGCAGGGATGACGTGTTTTTGTAGGCCAACCAGGAAGTTAGCATCACCCTGGTTCCCTCGACAAAAAGCCAATGTGATTTTTCCATTGGGTTTTGGATTATTGCAGAAAATAAGCTCTGTGTCGAACAAACGTTTATGATACTTACAGGTTTTGTTCAGCAAGATAATTTCAGAAATTAACACCACTTCTATGATTTTTAAAGTGTAAATACAATCGCCAGAAGTAAAAAGCTAACGTGAGGCTTAGAAGAAAATAATCAAGCAGGTGTGGTGATCGCTTCTGACAGCTTGGCAGCACTTTCAAGCATTGAGTCTGGAAAATCGTCATGCAGGCAGGACATCTTGTATGAGATTTTCAATGTGTTACTCAGACTGCATTGTAGGGGATTGGATATCTCCGTCCTTTGGGTTCCTGCTCACGCAGGGGTGGAAGGAAACGAGAAGGCAGATATATTGGCCAAACAATCATTAAAACGACACTTAATTGACATACAAATACCGTTAAGTAAAGCAGAGGTTAAAACTATCATTAAGGACTACATGCACAAAAGCTGGCAAGAATATTGGGACTTAAGTGACACAGGGAGACATCTGTACAGTATTCAGAAACATGTAGGAGCTGGTGATATACGGAGCGGGAGCCCAAGGGAAGAGATGGTCATTACCCGTCTGAGAATAGGACATACAGGATTAAACCAAACACTCCATAGAATAGGCAAGCACCCAACTGGACTATGCACGTACTGTAATAAACCGGAAACAGTCAAGCATGTTCTTATAGAGTGCAACAAGTATGACGAAGAAAGAAGGGAATTGCTATCAGGAGTAAATGATGGAAATATTACATTGGGGAATCTGCTGGGAAAGACATCTAAGAAAGTAAACAATCTTCTATTAATTACTTAAGGGCAACAGCAATAATGGAGAGAATTTGATTGTTGGTAGTATTATTGTTAATTTTATTTTATTTAGTTATAATTATGATTATTATTTATTTATTTATTTTATGTATTCATGAATTTATTTATTTTTTTATTTTTTTCCTGCCAATCTACTGCTCCACACTCCAGTCCAGTAGGGTGGCGGTAATGCACCTTTAAGCTGGTTTGCCAACCGCCAATACACACCAAAGAAGAAGAAGAAGAAGAAGAAGAAGAAGAAGAAGAAGAAGAAGAAGAAGAAGAAGAAGAAGAAGAAGAAGAAGGTGTACCCTGGGGGGCGAGGCCCAGCATAGTTGGTTTACAGCTTTGATGAGGAAGCGGCAGGACGACAAAATCACACCAAGAGGGAACAACTCGTGATCTCTCCTCTCTAAGGTAGATGTCAGCTAATAACAGTAACTTTAAGTTCATGTACTAGCTTACTGTTCATCTCTAGTCTGTCTGTCTGTCTATCTATCTGTCTGTCTGTCTGTCTGTCTTGCTAACCTAGCTAGCTTGCTGTTTATCTCTAGCCTGTCTGTCTGTTTGTCTGTCTGTCTTGCTAATCTAGCTAGCTTGCTGTTTAGTGTTATGTGACAAACATCATCCGATTCACATGAAATTTAAAATGTTGTCTACACTTGATAATGAGCAACATAATCCATGTTTAGCGTGTGTTCTCTTGCGCCACATAGTGGACACAGGAAGTGGTAAAAAATGTGCAATACGTCATTACCAGTGCCACTCAATCCACGCAGGAAATAACGTCTAACTTGTGCGTGCCATGTCTGATGGTCACTGAAATGTACGGGTGTGTCGAGTGGCGTCCCGCCAGTACCCCCAACGTGCGGGAAGGTGCGAGGGCCCGTTCATCACTGCTTGCAGCTTTAATTGTCTTTAAGTTTTGCTTTTCACTTTTGAAACTTAGTTTAATTAAGCCAATAAACCAATGTTTTTCCCTAAGTGGTTTTGTTGCCTAAACCTAAAGAAGCCTTTTGTTCGTGTTCAAAACTTAACATTTCATTCAGTTCAACAAGGTGTTAGAACGTGTTGCTTTTAAGTTTAGCTTTCACTTTTACAACATGGTAGGTGTAGTAGGCCCCAAATGTCCCACATCTATGGTGTTTATAGCAAACGCTAACGCCTATTTAATGGCCTGATAACAGTAAAATTTGTAAGACCCCTTTAGAGTGCTTACAAGGCTAAATATAACAAACACTATCTCACTCTCCTCTCTTTGAAACTCCATAGCAACGCCCTATTTTCAGCAACGGTACTCTTTGTTAGTCCTTTCAGCGAAGGCAACAGTCATGGTGCATTAGCGTGGGCCACGGAGATAAAGGCCAGCGCGTGGCAGAAGCTCGCAGGTCACTGCATTTAATGACCTTTATAGATACGACTGATACAGCTTTTCTTCCTGTTTGTAGGAGAGTACTGGACCAGTGTGCTTCACAAGAATTCAGAGGTGAATTAGTTATGGGATTAGTTGGCATTAGCTCAGAGATTTTGAAATGTTTATGAGTTTGCATGAGAAAGAGATATCAGTATATAAGCCTATTAAGCTGTGTCTGGGTGTAAATATGTGTGTATCCATGCATTTCAGTCTGCAGCTGCCCTCGTGTCCACCCTCTCTCTCTCTTTCGGCTTGTTAAGGGAGACGTGGTCTGACCTGTGAGAAAGAAATCAGTGTTGTGTTGTTCATCATCAGCTGTCTCTCTTCCTCGGCCCTCAGCTTCTTGTTATACGACTGGCTATCAGCCTGATGGCAGTTTGCTAATGGTGTCAGCGGACTTCAATTAGCTCTCCGCCACGCTCGATCGCACATTCCTTTCTGCCGGAGAGCGGCTTTAAATTGTCTGAAATACCAGAGCCATTAAGTGTGAATGGTTAATGGGAGTTTAAACAGAGAGGGAGTGAGGAGCAGGCAGACAGGGCACCGCGACAGCATGTGAGTGGACCGTTTCAGTCTTTTTTTTCTCCTCTTCCCCTCTGCTAACTGGCTGAAGGTGATAAACACAGTATGTCTGTAGAGGTGCGTGGAGATTTTCTGGCAACGCACTGCAAATTGCTTTCCTTCCAAGACTCTTAGGAGGATGGTTCATCTGGAACAGAAGCACATTTTATTTCAATTCACTTCAATTAACTTTATTTCACCCCCATAGTCCATGGGTCAACAGAAAGGTAAAATATATGAGTATCAGAGAGTATAAGAGTATAAGAGAGGTATTTACAATCATTAAAAATCACATTAAATAATCACTGTTTAAAAATGAAGAAGTGCATTGCCATGTGCAATACATGTATTTACTAGGGCTGTCTAAGGTTTTGCTAATGCTAAAATAAGCCCAGTACGTTACCAATCCATGGAAGAAAAGGTTGTAATTCTAAGTTGGAGGAGTTGGAGAAAGCTGTGGTTCCAGGGTCAAAGATGTTGTCCTTGCTGTGCTCAAATCCAGTTGTGCAGTTTGGAGGGAAACTGGTCCAGTCCTGTTTCTGCAGCTTGGTAGCTTGGTACTAACTTCCTTGTTGCTTGAAGTTAGCTGGTAAAAAGGCAGACACTCGTGTCTTCTGCCTTAGAAGTTCCTTGTGTAAATGTCTGTTTGCTAACAAGACATCCAGAGCAGAGCTGCTTGTACAGCTTCTGGTCTGTAGGGAGAGCTTAGGTGAGAAGGGCAGCAGCTGACCTCCTGCAGGTCAGCAGGGGTCAAGGAGAAGCAGAAAGAGAGGGAACAAAGGGGATCCCTTTGATTTTAAATTGCATGAATTTCACAAGTACGTGTGAATGAGTCATCATGCTACAGCAGCCAATGGAATGGTTACTGAGTCCATGGGTGGATGACTCAGTGGGTGACTCAAGGATCCTGGGAAGCGTAGTTCATTGTCTTTGCCAGCATCTTGAATTGTGTATCCCAACAGGAGGTTAAATAGCACTCCAAATTTACGCTACATTTTGGCGAGGAAAAAAAACGCATTTGCCCACTCCCATGTTGATAAGAGTATTAAATACTTGACAAATCTCCTTTTAAGGTACATTTTGAACAGATAAAAAAAATGTGCGATTAATTTGTGATTAATCATGGACAATCATGCAATTAATCACGATGAAATATTTTAATCGATTGACAGCCCTAGTATTGACACATTCAAATGGCAAAATTTTCCTTTTTACATGTTAAGTTTAGCATCAGTAATTGTAAACATAGCTCTAAAAGATGGGTTTTCAGAATTAGTCTCAATAGACTTTGTTAGTAATGACAGCGCTATCGATCAGCGTGTCTGAAATTGTTACGCGCTGACATTGCCTCCAGGATCTTTGTGAGTATTTTGGGCAGAATAATGTGTCAGTGTGAATGCCGATGGGTTTTCTCTCTTTGTGTGAATATAACAGCACCAGTTCAGACCCAGTCCTCCCCCGAGCTGCGGGAGAAACTTCCAGCAGTCAGAGGAAAGAGGATAACTGTGGGCCAAGAGACATGCATAAGCTTTATAAGGCGGCAGGTGGTATTTTCCACACCTTTAAATTTTCACACAGAAAGGCAAAGCCTCTTTTGTAAGTGTGTGGGGGGATAGCTACAGTGTGTGGATTTTGAGTATTTCTGGACCAGAACTAGGAGCAGAAGGGGAAACTTTGCGTGACGACACCCCCTCCAGGCCCACGTAGAGTGGGCACTTCTCTCCCCAAGCATGTGAGACTTATAAAAGCTGAGAAAAGAGAATTTATTTTCATCTCATTAAACAACCCAGGGGCACAAAACATCTACCTCGGTGCTCAAGTACAATCTTTCTTGGCTAAGAGAGATATTTAGGCATAAAGGCTGCCAGTGACAGTGTGCCAGATCAAATATTGGCATATCTAGGTTGTCTAGACACAGCAGGTGTCTGGAAATAGAGCCCATTTATTTCTGTCTCCCAGCTCCTCCGATGCTTGCAGCCAACCAAAGCTGACTGCCAAACTGAATGGTGCTGTCTCCTACAACAAAGTCTACCTTGTAAAAGGTAGATAGAGATGTATTTACAGTTTGCTTACACCGAACTGACACTTTATAGCTGATCAAATAAAAATATGTTGATTAAGACCTCCTATTGTAAAAAATATCATACATTTGATTGCTAGGCTATAACAGATTAAATTAACAATTAAAATGAATGTAACTGAAATGACTTTCCTAAAGGAATGTAGGAGATTATAGTTGAGTGTCAATAAACTCAAACTTCCCTTCATCTCAGAGAAAAAAGAGTGTTTCAACTCGTCAATGTCACCTTGTGATGGGTGGCCCCCCAGTGATCAATTACTGTTGTCAGCGACCCTGCCTCAAGAGTGAGCTTCAGCACTGCAAACTAGATGACTGAATACATTTTGTGAAATGCAGAGTTTTTCCAATCGCTTTCATATGGTACCCATGGTGCATTGTATTGATTACAATGTCAGGAATCATGAATATTTACATTGCCTCCGGGTAGTACTTCTAGAAAGATAGGTTTACATAAAAAAAGGATGCCTGCACATTATTGTCATGGACATACAGTACCAGTTTACGATATTTCAAAATTAAAGCCTATTACTGCTGAATAGCTCATTGCTCTCATTATTCTGGTTTCAAAAGATGGGAATAAAGACTTTTTAACAGGTAGGAAATAATAGACTCTGAAGTGGCCTGTCAATTGAAGAAAGACATAAATACACTAAATACACAGTGACTTCAAATTATGAGAGAGTAATAGCAATAGGAATTTTACATTACCTTCATACTGCTATCATACTCAATGTAGAGTAATTGCTCAGTCTCAATATAGAGTAATTGCTCAGTGAAGCTATTCAATGATTAAAGTCAATGAGATGGATAATTGTTCTTGAGCAACTTAAGAGTTTATAGAACAATTTAAATTAATATTTTGATGTATCGGCTGAACGACAAAAGACTGATCTGCAAAGTGATGGTACAATCATAGCTTAGCAACCGTATAGGCACTGACGGCCTGTCAAGCTCTGGATTTATCTCAACGTGCCAAAACAATATACATGGGACTAGTAAGAGTGATACTCTGTATGTAAAGACTTTGGAGAGCTGGTGTCTTTTATCTCCCACAAAACCCCTAAAAAAAAAAGATGTTACATCAACATCTTCACATCTGTATTTGCGTTACATTGACACATATCTTTCTGGACTATTATCTCTGTACATTGCATATTCTTTTTATTCTTAAAACTGTGAACCTTTGCACATCCCCTAGAATATATGGTGCCTTCAAATGGGGTAGTATTTACCGTGTTCACGAGAAGAGTCCATATGAACGCCCCCACCTCTTGTGGTATTCACGACCTCGTAAGTGGAAAGTTTCTGAGAGTTCACTAGTTGTGAGGTGTTTTTTGACGTTGTCAGAAATGGCGGACGACATGGAAGTAAATTTTTCGGTGGATTATAAGTTATTATGTTGTAATCTTAGTTGTATATTGTTTTTCTTGATAATTTTATAATATGTCTGAGGAAAATGTTGATATTCCCAACAGCCTCATCTTTTTCCTCCGTCATTATGCCTTTGCATTTACTGCATTATGTTACACGCTTGCTAAATTGTTAGCCTCTGTGGCTTCTAGACGCCGACAGTAACGTTAATATTGCAGGCTTGAAAACCTCGGTATCGAAGGTACTGCACTCAGCTGGCTCCGGTCATACCTCACCAACCGATCTCATTTCATCTCCCTCAATAACTGCTCCTCTGCCACATCCACGGTCACACAAGGTGTTCCCCAAGGCTCTGTACTCGGTCCCCTCCTTTTCATCATCTACATTTTCCCTCTTGGTCAGATTCTCCGCCACTTCAACCTGGACTTCCACTGCTATGCCGATGACACCCAGATCTACCTCAGCACCAACTCCCCCCACCACCCACCCCTCTCCCATATCAACTCCTGCCTCTCTGCAATACAAACCTGGATGCAACAAAATTTCCTCAAACTAAACAGCAATAAAACTGAACTCCTCCTCATCGGCTCCAAATCTACCCTCAGCAAACTCAACAACCCCACACTCACCATTGATGGCACCACCGTTTCCCCCTCCCCCCAGGCACGCAACCTCGGCGTAATCTTCGACCCCACTCTCTCCCTTGAGCCCCACATCCGCCGTGTCGTCAAAACCTCCTTCTTCCACCTCCGCAATATCGCCAAACTCAGACCCTCTCTCACACCCCCCGCTGCCGAGAAGCTCATCCACGCCTTCATCTCCTCCCGCCTTGACTACTGCAACTCCCTTCTGTACGGACTCAAACCACCTCCATCAACAAACTTCATCTGGTCCAGAACGCCGCCGCCCGACTCCTGACTCACACCAAATCCTGGCACCACATCACCCCAGTCCTCAAAGACCTCCACTGGCTCCCTGTTTCCCATCGGATCACCTTCAAAATCCTCACCCTCACCTACAAATCCCTGCACCACCTGGCTCCCCCCTACCTCTCTGACCTCCTCTCCCCCTACCAACCCTCACGGTCCCTCAGATCCACCTCAGCTGGTCTACTCTCCACCCCCAAGTCCAAACTCCGCAGTTTTGGGGACAGAGCATTCTCCAGGGCAGCTCCCAGGCTCTGGAACTCCCTCCCACAACTCATTAGAGACTCTGAATTGCTCAGCAGCGGCAATATTAGATATATAGCTCCCTGCCTAGTTCATTCTTTTTAAACAGCGACATTTTACATATTTTTTTTTATTTTTAAATAGTATTTTGATCATATTTTAACTGAAATTTTTGGTCTATTCAGTATTTATGTTTCTTGTCTATTCACCAATACAGCAAAGCAAATCCCTTGTATGTGAAGACCCCGCTACCTAGCTAGCTGCAGCTAATACAATCTGCCAGGGATAGCTGTTATTTCAGCTGGCAAAATCAAAGCCTGCATATATATTACCTGGCACACACACACAAATGAATGCAGTCCAAGTTGAATACATCAACCACTCTTATTATGAAAGGGAAATGAGGGGTGTTTTGTCAAGGCCGACTTATCTGCTTTGGTTTCCTTCCATCCATCATTTCTTCTTCCTCTCCATCCCAGTGATTACAGAATAATTCACACACACAGTTTGCCCCAATGGGAGACAAATTAACTGATAATGTTTTTTTCACAGATATCTCTCCAGTGTCATCATCACAGTCTAATTTGCTATTTTACTGTAAGTGTAATGCTCAGTGCACAATTAACAAACCAGTTTTAACACTTTGTCCACAGGCCCTGCGTTTTTCCAAGCCACTTCATAGAGTTGTTTTACTTTGACTTTGAGCATCATGAATACTGAAATATGCTGCTGAAACGGAATGGACTTGGCCTCAGTTCACAGCTTTCCTACTGTCTGATCCTCTCTCCGTCTGGACTCATCGTCACAAATAAACCTAAATCTTGCCAATTGACTGATGCCCACGGCCCTGCAGCACAAAGCCAGAACGTGAAATGAGACGTGCCAACCATTAGCATTTTATCACAATGGCCACTTTAAGGTGGGCTGACTAGTGCAGTGCCCATTTGCAACACATTCTCACCAAGCCCCCAGGAAGAGCGCATGGCTTTGAAGCAAATTTTCGTAGTGCCCAAATGGTAGTGCTACAACTTCCATGTCCGTCACGTGATGCCATTGGGCCCCAAAAAGAGTTTTACCCATAGACTTACATTGGGAAAGAGACGTCTGTAACTCAGTGGATCATTTCTTTTTTTGAGGTAAATCAACTTCCCAGTATGAACACTTGAATAGCCCTTATTTAAATCATTAGGTCCTAAAAGTTGTAAAATGCACTAATAGCTGAATCCAGAGTTATTTCCCTTCCTCCGTTAATGTGAATGAGGCCCAAACCGAGGCTGGAGCAAGAGCTGGGTGGCGGGGTTAAAGAAAACACTACTGAGCCTGCTCCATGGGCCCAATGGATGCAGAAGATCGCCGGATGATCCGGGTACTTTATCACTCAGCAGTCGAGCCATTTTGGCTTCATGCGCCACTGAGCAACTCTCATAGGAATGACCTGGAGCCCACCTACAACGCTGTATCCAGATCTCTTTATACATCCATTATTGTCACTCCAAACTCGTCAAATACCGTCGCTTGGTCAGTGCCCCTCGGTATCCGAGACGAACACACGGGGTACCACTCTTGTACTACTTTTGGACGGACCAAGGCAGCTCGTTGTAGGCGTCCATCTCCAAGATCAACCACTGGACATGCTTGGCATGGGATCAGGTATTATCTGCAGGTGGCCTGGAAAACCGTTTCCTTTTCATTTTCCATCAAGACTGACTTCAACTTATAAAACAGTAACATTAAGAAAAAATACAAATTACTTTCATCCATAGGCATCATTGTATATACAATAATTTATATGAAAGCAATTACTGTTTTATAAGTTGAAGTTAGTCTAGATTTTTTTTTTAAATGTATAAAAAGATTTGAATTGTGTCAGTTGATAAGACCAGTGGCTCCGATTGGACCATAATCCTTCCTGTTCGTTCCCCAGGTGTCAGAGAACAGCTGCAGGACGGCTGTGTTGTTTCTGTTCTGTCAATTAAAGCAGACGTGAGTATCCTGTTGTTGTGGAGAGAATAGTTAGTGTGGCAGACTGTGGGTGTCATCATCAATCACAGTTCATATTGCTAAATATTGGCATTGACGCCTCACTTGAATAGGATAAACGATGCAGGCAGAGGCGTGAAATGAAGAACAAGGATGGATTGGCTTGGTGTCTGTCAGTGTGGCCAGCAGGGCCACGCTTAGTTGTGCTGCCTTGGTTTCTAGTCCTTTTGCTTTCTTTATTACATCCCGAAGGTTACTACGGTGTGGGATTTGTTTTTAGCTGGTTCTAAGTTTTAAATTCAACTTTGTTTTGGTCAGTTTTTTTATGACTTTGGTAATTTTATTCTATTTTACTTCGTTGCACTACTTGATGGATGGCATTGTTGGTCCTTACACTGTTATTTCTTATCCTCATAAAACGGTTCGTATGATATCTTACGAAAAGTTATTCCTCATTTTTCATGCATTTTCCTACGAATGTCCAGCAACACGTGACATTTCCACTTGTTACATTCATACAGTCTTATCAAAATAAAGGGTTAGGTTCAGGAAAAGATCGTGGTTTGGGTTAAAAGGAAGGAAGTTGTGTAAGTGAAGTATAAAAATTACGTGACAAATAAATCAACGTTGACTTCTGGTTTCACATGAGGTATGAACACAAACCTCCTGGGCTAAAGTCCAGTGTTTTTTGACCCACCCATCAATCCCGATCTCCTCCCTATGTGGTGTTTTTCCCTCTTTATACATCCTGGTTCACGATTACGTGGATTACATACTAATCGATTTTTTTTTAAATGTTATTTTTTTGGCATTTTCAAGCTTTTATTGATAGGACAGTGGATAGTCTAGAAAGGGGGAGAGAGAGGGGACGACATGCGATAACGGCCACAGGTCGGATTCGAACCCGGGCCTACCGCGGACAGGACTCAGCCTTATGGGCGCCCGCACTACCAACTGAGCTAGCGGGGCACCCACATACTAATCGATTTTGTGTGATATGAACGGATTACAGTGCATTACCTTTCATAGGTATAGCTACGGATGGTGTATGAGAACAGCCTGCATTGTGAGCATGCTAGCATGCTAATGCTAGCATTTAGCTCAAAGCATTCTCTTATTCTGTGCAGTTTTACATGCAGAGAAGAATTCCCTTTTGCCACAAAATCTGATTTTATTTTATTTATTTTTTTAATGCTTATTTCTCTATACAGCAATGTTTTTGTCATATTTTTAGTTTAGAATAATGAAATCTGGATTCTGTCTTGCTGTGTTAAGCATAAACACAGTAGAGCCTCTCCCCACTCCATTCTACACCTGCAGGTAACGCCTGAACTCATTTGCTCACAGTGTTACAAAGTGATCGTGACCCTCTGTGCTCATGTACTATCTAGATTTATGAGTCCTGTTTCGACTGGCGAAGAATGAGGATGAAATTGGACACATTTATACAGCGCTGTATAAACAACGGAGTGAAAAACAATGCGTCTACATTGAAACATCTCTCCCTCTCAGACACACACACACACACACACACACACACACTTTGTTTTTAGTGAAGAATTGCTGTTGCTGCTTGTGGTGCGCTCTGAATTGCCAGCTTGCGTGTGAGATGACGCCAGCAGCTGAGGCCTCCTCACTGGTGATTCATTGCTTTAATCACTCTGGCTCTCCAACCTCTTACCAACCATGGCAGGGTTTGACACATCGCTGCCTTCTCAGAGCACTCGCACCATTTGTCCTATTTAGGACACTGTCTCCCCCCTTGTAGACAATTAGATATTGGAGGTATACAGTGTTGTGTGGAGCTTTTAAAATACAGCACAGGTTGAATTGCTGTTAAAATTGGTGCGTGGTCATCCCCAATTCAGCGGAGATGATGGTGGTTTTCTTGTGCGACTCTTATACGTCATAGACCTCATCTGACCCCATCACTGTAATACCATTGTGAAGGAATATTCATTGTATATGTTTGTTTTTATTTGTTTCACACATATGAAAAGACACTAAAATATAATTCACATGAAAGGAATGTAATATACGTTTGAGTGTGTGTTAGAAACCTATAATGGCTTATATTAAAACCACACCCAAAGGACATAGGTAAAAATATTACCATGACAAAAATCACCAGTACATTTTAAATATTGGTGTTCAAAACATTTCACATATAAACATAAGTGTAGGGATTTAGTGACCTTATTGCAAACAAAACCAACCTGATTTCTCCAAGAGTATTTGTCACCTATCAGAATACCTAAGAAACATGGAGAAAGAAACAGATAATGTTTATAATAAAGTAATTTTCGATCAATTTTGAGGTAAATATTGGGGTAATTTGGCAGTAATTCCAAAGAAATTCCAAATAGGTTACTTGCTAATTATCACCTAATTACCATGAAATTTGCGGACTTGTAAAATGAAGTGTTACCGAAACATGTTGATGAAATTATTTCTTCATTATGAATATGGAGTTTAATTTGCTCACTGTTTATTTTTTATTTCCTTCAAACAACATGAAATTAGATTTTTTGACTTTTAATGAGAACTTATTTGTTTGAAACCGTATTGAGTGGATACATATTGATGTGAGTCTCATCTAAAGAGAGGCCAGTTTGTCTGGTTATCCAGCTTTCAATTCCTCCCCTCTTGCTCTGCGTCCACCTCACTTTGTTAAATTCAGACTGGTCATGACATTATATCCACAGCGCAACAGTAACCTTTATAAACCTCTATTGATTTTGCCCTGGTCAGTCTTTTTATCACCACATAAGGTGGAAAGTTGATAAGCTCAATCACTCCTCTTTTCTCCATTTGCCTCCCACAGGCAGAGACCTCAGTGGCTCTAAGACACACCGGTGAATCGTGAAGTCCCATCATATGACAAATATGAAGGAGAGATTTTGAATTGTATGTTGAGACTTGGGTGGTGTCTAACTACAGTAGCAACTGTGCCACTATTTGGGGAAACCTGTGAGAAACTAAAGAGAAACCTCACAGAAGATTCACTCTCCGAGTACACAAGGACAGGACGGTTGTTGGCTGAGAAAGTCATCCTGGGACTCAACACTCACAGAGATAAGAGGTTCATCTGAAGTCAGCTCCAAACGGATGCGACTGCTGGTTCACTCCCACTCCTGAGGTTTTCAGTTTGCTCTCCTCACTTCATTTTTTGCCCAATTTTCCACGACTGTCCTCTCCTGCACTGTCTTCCCCGACAAAAGCAGGGCAGCCAATTACACGCATGTGGATCACACTGAGCCTGTGTGAATCTGCTGAGATGTTTCCCCTAGAGGAGGTACAGCAGCAAGTAGGGCATGCAGCGGGGGAAGGCTTCAGGGTTTACATGCTGTGGGACGTTGAGGTTTCACTCCCGGTGTGGTAAAAGAGAGAGACCAGGATTCAACTCCCACGAAGGAAAGCCGAGAAGAACTAATCAACGCACCAAGAAGCTGGACTTCACTTAACTCATTTTCTGTGCAGCGTGTTCGTTCTGTGGGATCCAATTAACCTTCTTTGATGTACTGCATGGCCAAAAGTATGTGGACAGCTGAACATATCTGATGCATATCCTTCCAAATCTGTGAGCATTCATATGTTGCTATAGCAGCTTGACCTGCTTCGAATGCTATCAACCCATTAAATGGCTGTTATCAGTTGCCATCTGGAGCATAGATTTGAGGTGGTATGGGCCTACTCTACCTGCTAATTGGCTCGGTAGGCTGTTATCATCTATTGGTTAGACTCGGCTCAAGTGGCCATAACAAAACGGAGACACACCATGAGCAAATGTCAACAAAAGATTTTTTATTCAATCAAATAACCCAAATTAGACCAAATTAAAGAGTTAATTGTGTGGAGTGTGGAAGTCAGTGGTGTCAGTAGTGTGTGAGTGTAAATGCATGAGTGGAAAATGTGTGTGTGCGGGTGTTGTAAAGGTGTATAAAAGAAAAAAAGAAAACTAACTAAGGCAAGCAAATTTACCTGAGTTACTTCATTTCTTTTAGAGTATATTTACTTCTGCCCCCTGAGTGATGGAAAGAAGGTGATGGACAGAGAGCAGAAAGAAGAGGGAGAGGCTCTCCTGCCTTGAGTGTGAATAAAATTTAACTTTTTATGTACATTACCACCAATGGTTTCTTCTGCCAGGACAGGATGTCTGTGCTGTTGGCTGCCCGCTGAGTTTTGTGTGAGACAGCATAAGCTACAGAGAGAATTTCTGTTTGGATCACAATGCAGGGATCAGCTCTTTTCTGTCTCTGGGAAGATGCTTTCGGGGGCCTTGTCGTCTCTGTATATCCCATGCCCTGCTGTCACAGAATGGGACAGTAGGTCTGTCAGTCACAGTGTCAATATCGGGGCCCTCGGTGGCCCCCGCAGGCTTTCCCCCTTTGGCGTTCCTTAGTGATGCCACAATCAGATGACTGCTCCTTTCAGTCTGAGGGCTGCTGGCTGTCAAAACTGTCTGCTTGACAGAAGTGCTTGTCTGAAGAAACAGTGTATGTGTGTGTGTGTGTGTGTGTGTGTGTGTGTGTGTGTGTGTGTGTGTGTGTGTGTGTGTGTGTGTGTGTGTGTGTGTGTGAGTGTGGCTTCTTCATCACATTGCAAAACTTTTCCCAGTTACAAATCCAGGACACATGACTTAAGGTTGAAATAATACCTTAGTTTCAATATTAGAGTTTGTTTACAGCAGATAATGTGCTGTACCCTGATGCACTAGGGGCTGCTGTGTAGCTGTCACTCACACACTGCAGAGATGCCAAGTGTCCGGCTCTGCGAGGAGACAGCGCCATGATTTTTCCATGTATGCATTACAATGTGTGTGTGTGTGTGTGTGTGTGTGTGTGTGTGTGTGTGAGTGTGTGTGTGTGTCAAACCACAGAGGAGAAGGAAGTCAATCTCGAATGTAATGAAAATGCAAATTGTGTCTCTTGTGTCGACCTGCGCTGTCAATCGGCATCACAATACTCTATCGCCTTTCAACCTCTCACAAGACGTCCCGCAATCAACCCGGACGTGACTGGGACGGATCACTCCACCGAGCCATTTCCCCTCATTCATTACAGATCAATCAATCTTCCTTATTGTTACGTTCTCTCTCCCCGTGTCTATCCCTCCATCGATTCCTGTCATCCCTCCATTTATCTGATCTGTTTTGTCTTTATCCCTCCCTTCGGCAGTTTTCCTCCATCCCATGCTGAGGGAGGTTTAGTGATTGGTATAAAAAATAAAAAGTTGGTGGAATGAAAAACGATAAAGGTAGCTAGAGGTGAATGGGATGATTAACGATTAGTAATTAACCCCAGGCTCTACTTTCAATTACAGTTCAGAGGTAATGGATTGTTTTTTGTTGGTTTTTTTGTGGTCGACTCCAGACTCCCAATTAGCCCGTCTTTGTTTGGGAGACCAGGGAGGGCGGGATGGAGGGAGGGAGGGAGTCGGATACAAAAACCGAGTGGGTCTTAATTAACAAAGGGAGGCTTATTACATTGCCTGGTCTAATTTCCGCTTTTTTGTTTCAACTTTTGTGCAGCAGACTGGTTCAGATCAATCCTGTAGCAGCAATGTAACCTGTTATAGTCAAGCGTAGTTTTCAAATTTGATGGAGCAGTATAGCACGGGAGTTTATCCCACTGAAATGTGAAGAATTTATGTTGCAGACCAGAAGAAAGACTTATAGCAAGAGTATACACAATTCCAACACAGCACTTTGTCTGCTGTACTGTTTCAGCAAGAGATGAGAACTCAGTCATGTGGCCAAAAACAAGAGGAAAATGTAGTCTAATGTGCATTTAGAAACTTGTGGAATGCCTTCACTTTTCAGGCCAGCAGTCACGTTTCTGATGGATGTAGTATCAGCATGTGATACTAATGTACAAGGCACCCTTTAGCGCCGGTATGAAACGCATCGGGCATTCCATTAACTATTATGTAAACCCATCTGCGGCAACAGTAAATTCGAGAAAGTGTGCTGGGAGTGTGGTGACAGTTTAAAGAGCGAAATAGACGCACACCGGAAGGGCGGGAGGGGAAGTGTACTGTATGGGTCCAACAAACACGAGGCTTTCATCCAGGAGACTGCTGTTCTTGTCCCGGTTGTTAAGTTTCACTTTCACTTTCACTTTCACGTTACAATCAGCTGTTTGTGCGTGTCCTGTGTTCACAATGTCCAAAGCGTCAGTATAAGACCAGTTAGGATGGGAACATGTTGAGTTGTAATGTGATCCATTGTTAAAATACATAAAAAAAATTGATCATAGCTGCTTTTAGTATGCACACAAGGTTTAGGTAATAAGACTTAGAAAAATCTAATCCTGTCCTTCAATTGAAACATTGAAAGATTAATATAATATATTATAGATATAGAGTATAAAGTGACTCACTGAGGGCAGAATCCTGCAGTTGCACTGCTCTGTATGGCTTGATTCTTTAAAGCATCTTGCTTTACCTTTGACTGTTTTATGAACACACCAGTTATGACATCATTAATTTGGTTGTGGCCAGAATTGCAATAGGCTTAATAATGTTTGCAGATTTACTCCTTAAACTGTCCAGACATGGGGACGCTTTGGGTTGTTTGTTGAAGTCCTTTAATGCCTTCTCTTGATGTATCTTTCCATCTGGGTGTTGTCTGATTTTTGCCATATCTTAAGAACTGTCACAGTAACATTGTTTTCCTTTTTTGCAGTGTCTCTTCACTGCCAGAGATAATTAAATTAGATTGGCTGCCACGGGTGCATGACACTGATATGCGATTTGTCTACGTGATCAGAGTTTGGAGTTTGATCTCAGTCTGCTGTCCTCATCTCAACTCATCTTGTGACAGCAATGTACCTTTATAATGACCGGCATAAATCACTTGATTAGAATCGCTTTTTGTTTAGCTGACTCTTCTTACACTTTGTTCCAACGAGATGCATTTAGAAATGAGGAAGTGGCTTTGTCCTTTGCTGGCTCCAGAAACGGAAAATCAATTTATGCTGCTGTCCCGATAAACAGCTTCTCCATTGGCTCACAAAACAGGATCATCAAACCTTAACCAGACACATTATGTCTGTTACACCACCATTTAGGGATAGCCGGTATTAGGTAAAAGATGCTTTTTAGATACAAACAGGGGCGGAGTGGGGGAGGGCATCTTCTGGGGCTCTCTCTATGTTGCACCGCCATGTTTCTACAGTAGCACAGAACGGACAAAACAAACACTGTTAACTTTTCCTGCTTGGGCCAAAGACGATAACGTTACTCGCTCCTGTTGCTGCCGCTCTCTCTCTCTTGCTTCACCACTCACTTCCCATGTACACACACACTCTAAGCACTCTACTCTTACAGCAACTGGCTCTAGAGAGGGCCATTCGTGTTTTCGCGTCGGCCATCGTAGCAATACTACACGCTTGGTACACGGGAGAAGTTGTAATCTGCAACCTCACCGCTAGATGCTGCCAGATCCGACACACTGGTCCTTTAACATAGAGCTTTAAAATATGAAGAAAAGTTTCAGATTTTTTCTGCAGAAAGCATTCAACTTTGTTTAATTCTTTACAAACTAATCAGATATATTTGCAAATGAGGCAAGTAGGATAATTGAGAGTAATTGAGGGCAACTTTATCAAACATAAGGCTGTTGAGCGTTGATTAGTTTCATAATCGCTCATCAAATAGGATTTATTTTCTCTGCACTGTTAAAATCTGTCATTATCTCATTCTCAGATTTGTGTGGCTCCCTCTATCCAGATTTGTTTAGATGATTTAACATGTGAAAATCAAACATGCTCGAGATAATCCTGTGGGCTGTGCGCTGACATTTTAACCCTCCACAAGATTAGCAGCACTAATAGTCTTGTGTCTGGTCTTAAAAACAGTCTAGAGGAAAATCAGGCTGCCAGCTGTGTAGTCGGCCTGCAGCACAATCAGTGTAAGTGTATGTTAACAAACAAACAAAAAAAGCATAGTGGCTTTAGAAAATCATGCAACTCAAGAAGACCAGTAAGAAAAAATATTACAGTGATGCTCCATGCGACATGATGTCTAATGTTAGCCATAATAAATCATGACATCATGACTTTAAAGCTTTTAAATATCAATTTATAAATGAAAGGAAGCACTCAGTGTGTTCTTTAAATCCAGTCTCACTAACAAGATTTATGTTAAGTATAAGTATAATGTCTTTGCAATTGAATTACTGTAAAAGCATTTCCATAAAATGTTTCACTTTTTTATTTCTATCATTGCAGACGCATTTTCGTGTACTTTTGTTTATGCCTTTCTCAATTTTAGGTTCCCTACAGTGTACTGCACCAGTAACCAACTCACACCATGTAAGATAGTGGTTTGTGCTGTTATTTTCAAAGTCATTAACCCCCCTTAGTGAGAGAGTTTGATCTGATAACAACTTTGTTGGGCAGATAAAAGATGTTCTTGTGAAACAGTTGAAACAAATGTTCCGCTCCTCCCTTTGTCCTGGCCGGTTGATAGATGCCTTCTAGTTTAGTCATCCATCCTCCAAGAAAATGTGGAAAGCATACCATAAGTAAGAAATATTGTCTCTTGATCTTTATATCTTTTGCTTGAGTGTTTGTCTTAGTGTGTTCTTTAAAGTTCCCTTTGTGTTCTGCAGCGTTGTTGTATTTGTATACGGCTGTATATATGTAGCTTGTATGCTGTAGGTGTTGTGCAGCAGTTGAAATTTGTTGGATCGCTTTGTGTTTTATTTGCATGTTTTTTTTCTTATTTTATTCAAATAATAATTTTATTTATTTATTTATGTATTTATTTTTAATTAGTTTTATTTGGAAAACATTGTCACACAGACCCAGCAGAGAGGAACTGTGCTGATAATGTGACGGTCTATGGGTTCCTACCATCATGTATGATCAGAGAGGGCATTGTATACTGTGTAAGAGCGTATTGATGGGTCTTTGGCTGCTAAAATATTTTGACCACATTTGCCAAAATGCCCTATTGATTACTTGACAGATCACAACTCCATAACTTATTGATTAGTTTTGTTATAATCATTTGGCAATGTGTATAGGCCTGCAGGAAACAGTGGGTATAGTGCCAGTTTTAAGGTAAATCTGAATACTATATTATACAGTAAAGCTACAATATGCAAAATTTGTAAGAAAATATTAAAAAAAGTATATAAATATGATAAATTACACATTGTGGTTATGCATTTACCCCCTAGCCTGATTCTAGCTTTATAATCATCAGTGTATTTTAGGGTATTTAGCATTTGCAGAGGCCAATGAGCTGGCTGGCTAATGAGCTGGGTGAAAAGTCATATACAAAAATCAACAACAACAAAGCGATACAAAAAGAGAGTACAACAGCACCAAATGCTGCAGCACAAAAGACGTGACAAACACGCGGAACATCAGGACTGGCTTTTGTTTTTTTATTACAGATCGCCTGCTTCTTCTGGGCCTGCGGTGGCTTTACAGATGCTGGCTAGCACAGCCTCGGGCTAGATGCTGTTTCAAGGTAGACAGCTCATTAAGAATAGTGACAAGTGCTGCGGAGGGAACTTAACCAACTGAGGGGGAGGAGGACTGGACCGGCAGAAGCAGAAAGCTGCATATTATAGCTGTGACAGGGCCTGCAGCACTTTCTCCGCTCCAAAATTGGACTTAATACCCCTGCGGTTCTTCCAATGACATAATAACCATTCACTGCTGCAGTGGGCAGCTCTTGCCATTTTTCAAATCCATCTATCATACACATAGTGCAACATTTTATGAATGATTCATTAAAATGAGCCAGGGATAATGTCCATATTTGGTTTGTATGAGTCTGAACCAAGGTGAAGCCTTGTGCCTTTGGGTATTTTCTCTGTCTGACAAAATGCTTTTTAAACTTCAGTGATTTCAGTGAGTATACCTGCATGTGTGTGTGTTTATGCATTTGTGTGGACTAAATGCATCCTGCCCACACACACACACACACACACACACACACACACACAAACAAACAAAAGGCGTAAAATCCAATGTTTGCCCAGTGGATTCCCGCTGATAGAGCAGAACTATTCCCACAACCCGCTGAGAGGGACAGCCTGCATGGGCGGTGGGCTGTCAGTCAAATCCACATGTACCGGGGCAAGTGATGCATGAAGGGAAGTTTGAGATTTCACTGTCATCTTCAGTCTGGTCCCCTGCAGATCTCCCCCCTTCTGCCTGCATTTCTGCTCCAACGCTCCGCTGGCCACAAAGACTGCATAATCTGTGCTAAGACTAAAACTGACTGCAAATAATTTCACTGAATAAATAAAACGGTTTGACGTTGTGGCTCGGGGCTCTCCCCATGTGCTAACTCTATGTAGGGGTGTGTTGTGTGGGTGTCATTTTAGTGGACACTGAGAAAACAAAAAAATATTTATATATTTTTATATAAATTATTATTTTATTTATTTATTTATTTATTTATTTATTTATTTATTTATTTATTTATTTATTTATTTATTTATTTATTTATTTATTTATTAATTTATTTATTTATTTATTTATATTCTTATTGTTATAATATTCAATGCAAATCAGTACTGTATTTCCCTGTAAATTTATTTTTTATTTTATTTTTTTTACACTACACAGTATCACTACTACTGAACTTCTACTGCTGGTGCTGCTGCTGTGACACCTGTTGCAGTACCACTGCCTGCCGCTGGGTGTCGTTGTTGCATCCTCATCACATTCGCTGTCCGTGGTGCTGAACTTATTTACTGCGATGCTCAACATAGGGCTTCCCACACTGTTCCCCTGTCAGTCAACACCAAATACACACACAAATCAAGTGTTTAAAGCAATCAAATATCTCATACCACTTCCAATAGACCCCTGGTCATCAGTTTAGAGCCCCATAAAGAAATGGTCCTTTGATAGGCTGCACAGAAGAAACGTAGGTTATTAGTAAACTGGTGAGTGCTTTTCTCGTGCTGAGGCAGTCACATAGAAAGTTGAGGTTTTGAGTGCTGCTTGAGTGCTTTTCGTGTCACAAGTTAAAAGCCGTAGATGGCGCCATACTGAGGTGAATGCGGCTGCGGAGGAGTTCAGACCATCCGGATCTGTCCATCAGTGCCGCTGCTGGACCAGCGTCAAGTCAGCTAGAGGAAGCTACAGCGATACAGGAAGTAGTGGGGATCTGCCTCCCAAATAAAAGAGAAAAATGTGTTCACACTATGTGGGATAGCCTATAGCCTCTAGGGTAAATGTGCCATTGAAATCGATTATAAACCCCTTTTTAAAAATCAATGGGCCTCTTTAGACCTGCCTTATAGAAAAAAATATTTTCAGCACAATAACATCAAACATAACAGAATAGAGACACAGTAACAAAAAGATCCTGGCCAATAGGGTCACCAGGTTACACAGTAAACAAATTAACTTATTGACAGTCTTTTAATGTGACTTTTTCCATTTTTGAACAGTGTCCCCCAGGTTTGCGTGGGTTATAACTTAAGCATTTTTAACTGACTATAAGTTTAAAATACGTGTTTCATGAAATATTTTATAAAAAAGTACGAAAATTGTCTCCATTTACAAATTACTATTAGGATGTTTTCCCCTATTAAAGTAACATTTATTTTCCTTTCCTTTCTTCTTTCTTTTTGTGGACACCATAGGGTAGGCTGATAGCTTGTGAAACATATTATTTGTAAAATCCTCTGATTGTTAAGTCCTCTGGGACAACATTTGTGATATGGGGTTTTAAACATACAAATTGCGCGACTTGACATTATTATTTTCAACATAAAAACATCAAACATGACATAACAGACTAGAGACACAGTAACAAAAAGATCCTGGCCAATATGATCAACAGGTTACACAGAATGCAAATTAACTTATTGACAGTCTTTTAATGTGACTTTTTAATATTTTAACAGGTTTGCGTAGGTTATGACTTAAGTGTTTGAAGTGTCTATAAGTTTAAAATACGTGTTTCATGAAATATTTTATGAAAAAGTACACAAACTTATTTTAATTGTTGTCCCCTATTAAAGTTACATTTCTTTTCTTTTTCTTTCTTTATTTTTGTGGGCACCATATAGGTAGGATGATAGCTTGTGAAACATATTATTTGTAAAAATCCTCTAATTTTAAAGTCCTCTGGGGCTGATTTTTTTTTTTTTTTATAAATAAATATTACACGACTTGACATGATTGTCTATGGTTAATTTTCACTTTCTTGAACAAGGCTATTATTTTGAAAAGATCCACCGGATGTTCAGGGCTGTGCTAAAGCTCGCTTGTCTCTTGAGAAGTGAACGAGTACGAGGCAATACGGCTGACTTGCCACACTCGCGCTGGCTTCGCCGTGAAGTTGAAACGTCCAGGAAGCTAGCTCTCCTCTCCGGGATTCAACGTAGATACCAAACGACACACTTTTTTACCCACATGTTTAACAACAACGCCATTATTTTTTTTTTGCTAATAACACCTCGGATATGACTCCAAAGGTCGACACAACCTGCAGCGCCTTCTTCACCTCACATTCAGAGACGGAATAACGCTTTAAAAGACATTTTCCGACACGGGGAAGGAGACTTGCTGAATGAAACTTTCCACCGTTTCTCCCGGAGGGATAAAGAAGCACCCATGGGTGCCGTGTTTCCTTTAAAATAACCCGAGTTGACTGACCGCTGGATGGGACTCAGATAAAAATGTTTGGCCGCGTCAAGTTCCAGGTCGGGAGCTTAGCAACGATGTCAGGGGTCGCTCGTTTTGGAAAATGATTACTGGCAGCACCGACGGTCAAATAATGGTCAGAAGATGTCTAGTGACGTTCAAACCGTTCAGGTAAGAGACAAAGAGCTGGGGACGTTATTCTGTCACCAGTTTCCCTCTTTAGCCTAGCATTGTGGTTGGTTAGTGTTGATTATAATGTGTTTTCTTCACTGCTTACACCTCGAGCCAAGGTGTGTGTGTGTGTGTCACCTAAACACAGACATATGCACACACACACCATGTTTCCCCATTAGATTAAGATGCACATGGATAAAGGGACAGCTATAAATCATGAAAGACCCATTGTAAGTAAGCATGTACTACCAAGTGAGGCGAGCTCTAACTTCTCACTGCATGGATAGCTCCATTATCACTGTGTGGCTGGGCTTTGTTTGTGGAGTTATAAGGGAATCTGTTACACATGTTAAACCACTTAAACAGTTGACACTTTACAGTCCATTGAGCCATGCTGTTCCAGTCTGCTTTATTTCATTTGCCCTGATAGGTATATAGCATAATGGCAGGCTTTGAATTAATTCCTCTTTTTTTTCTCTTTTAATTCTGGGAGTTGGAGATTAAAATATGAGTGGTACAAAAGCTAGCGGATCTCCTCCAGTGGATTCACCTTTCACCCAGTTTCCACCTGCTCCTAATACTGTTGGATTGTCTTAACAACCTCTGTAGTGGGCTGGAGCAATGATGCAGCCTGTGATGGTTGCATTCATGCTGCACTGAATTACTACACCTGCTGTCTACTCAGTATATGAAGGACTTATTCAAACACACCCAATTAAGCAGCATTGTGACAAAACCTAGCCTTGACAACACAGACAATGAGAGCTCGTCACAACATATGATTTGTGACGATGCAATTTGACATAGTTCCAATACAGGGCGTGAAACTGATGTGCTGCACAGAGAGTTTATGGTTATTGCAAATCTTGTCCCTAGTTGGGATTTTACATTAAACTATACAGCTTTCTATATGATAAAACCACAACACACTACAAATACGGAAATACAATAAAATACACATACCACAATACACTAATACACATACACCAATACACCATGGTAATTTGCTATAAATGGATACAGCTCTGGTTTGCTTTTAGCCAGCACTTAACCTTTGTTGTAAAGGACTTTATATCTGGAATTCATTTGATTACATTTGGTCATGTGTTTGAAAGCCCAGATATTGGTTTCCAGTCATTTCACTATGAATAGTAGATTATTTGGTGCCTTTATTGGATAGTTTTGACAGGAAAAAGACACAGGAGTGATAAAGTTGCCTGGCCAAACTTCAACTTTGGATATAGAGCACCAGTAGACAGATTTTCTGGCAATAAAGGTAGCAGGGTTTCCAGACTTCCTGGAAAACCTGGAAAACAGTTGACCAATTTTACAGTCATGGAAAACACATGGAAGATGAGAGAATAACTCAAATGTCCTGGAAAATCTTGTGTTATCCTGGAAAATTATTTCAAAATTCTCCTATTTTCCTTTAGCTGAGAATGAACTACAAGGCAATCTATCAGAGCTCCCCAAAACAGATAACATTGCCATCTGAAAGAACATTTTATTAAACATATTAATGCTCAAATGGCAGTTTATGGATAAGAGCAGGGGTTCTTAATATTTCATTGGAAATATTTGTGTTCTAAAACTTTTCAACCCAAATACTTCAGGCCTGTTTCATAGTGATGAACAGAAACACATTTCAATTTGAATCATGTTAAGATGAGATGAGATGATCCTTTATTAGTCCCACAGCGGGGAAATTGTCAATATTAATGAATGTTAATACCACTTATGTACCTTTTTAAACAGGGTGATTTTATTCAAATTGCATTTGGAGTCAAATGGACAGCATTTATAGCCTACATTTCAAGTAATTGAGCCTTAAAGCTTTCAGAAAATGAACAGACTGGCATAGTCCTAATAAATCCAGATAATTAAACTTACCAGTATAAAGCTGACTTTCGGTAAGTGCTTCTAATAATGGACTTATTGAAGTGTGTCACAATCATAACAGAGTTTCCCAAAGCTAACGTGGGTGGGAGTAATAGACACAATATGCTTGTTTTATTGGTGCAAATGGTCCCCATCTGTAGATTTGCATTTTTCAATGATGAAGCACAATCTTGTAATTTATAGAAAATAATTTCGCGGACCCCCTAACAGAGTGCCATGGCCCTTATTTTGAGAATCACCGAACAAGAGTATTTTCAATAGGCTGTTAGGTTGTGGAAACGCTGTGAACACACCCCCAAGCAACGTGACATGGTAGCACATGCAGGTTGGATGACATTACAACTTAAGTGGTCGAAACTCTGAATAATGTTAATTACATTATCCTTCAAATGTAAATATTAGTCACTGCTGGCTGGTTTTTATGATTATATTATTCTATGATAAATTTTTCATCATTTCTAAGCACGTAAGAGATGATTTCATAGATAAGTTATAGCTCGTCTTTTAAATCAAACAGACACAGAGAGGAACATATTAGTGTATGACGCGATCCGTGTCTGTCATATCAGATAATTACTGAAAATGTCCTGGAAAATGATCTCTAGAAAAGAGCTGGAACCCAGAGATAGGTATGTCCTGATTTTTAGGCAAGAGGAATATTAATTGACAAGTCTGATCTTAGGCTAGTTCAGGTGCCACGAAAAGTTTCTTGGAAACACCACAATCTACACCACACTTGGCAGAGCGCTTCAAAATCATCTACATGTTACCTCGAGGCAAAATCTGATAAGGCTATATGTGTGAGGAAGCCAATTAGCTGATAGCAGATCTCTCCTTCTGATCCAATTATAGGGAGCGGAGCATTTACTTTAAGCCTGTTAATTAAAGACTCGTCAGGCAGGACGGAGGCCTAATCCTCTCATATCACCCACCTAACGCCACTTTGGAAAACGGCTAAATGATAAGAGGGGAAACGATCGCCCTAGGACAGCATCAGGCCAACTTCTGCACACCCACATGAGCTAGATATTGTTTTTTTCCACCTTCTTTCTCTTTCTGCTGCTTTTTCCTTCACACATAAACACACACAGGCTTATTAATCCTTAGATCACAGAGAGAATAGATAATGTATTAGAAAACTTCATGCTAAGCTGTAAAACCTGCCAATTTAGCTTCATGTCCTCTGTGTAACCCCTTTATCTTTCAAACCATTCAGTTTTCCTGACTTGTAATAAGACAAGGTACTGAGGATGAGAATGGAAAACAAATAGCTGAAATGTGTAAACACTTCTCCTAAATCAGGTCAGTATTTCTGATTTTCAGCTTCCACCTACTTGGCTCGCTGACCATATGGTAGTATAGTAAGTGCATAATCCACGCAGGTATAGGTATCTCTGGATCACGGCGTCATATACATGACAAATAATCCCTTCTCCGTAACGATTGTTTGGGATTGGATTCACATCAGTTAATGTATTGCTGCTCTGTGGTCCTCTGACAGTGATTGAGCTATTCTAATTCTTCCCGCAATATGCCTGGAACAGATGGGGGTAATGTTTTATTATTTCATAATATTACAGTATCCTGGGAGAGACAGAGAGGTAAATGAGGAACCAGAATGAATGAGCATGTGCCAGGCCAGCTGCTTAGATGCTGGGACTTTGATGTAAATACAGTATGATTTTAATTTCCCCATGTTTTCAGTATGTAAATCAATATGCTACAGTACATGCAGGGGGAGCGGTCGCTGACATGCTGACACTTTGCTTTGAATCAGTCATCATCACATTAAAGTGTTAATAATCAGTTTCTGCCACCAGCAAATGAAGTGGATTATCAGAATTGGGCAATGTAAATTTCAACATGTATTCACTCATGGCCTGTCAATTGATTAAAGTATTTAATCGCGATTAATCGCATGACTGTCCGTGATTAATCGCGATTAATTAATGTACCTTAAAGGGAGATTTGTCAAGTATTTAATACTCTTATCAACATGGGAGTGGACAAATCTGCTTGTTTTATGCAAATGTATGTATATATTTATTATTGGAAATCAATTAACAACACAAAACACTGACAATTTTTGTCCAGAAACCCTCACAGGTACTGCTCAAATCAGAGCCAATTGCCCAAAATTGCATGTGATTATCATAAAGTGGGCATGTCTGTAAAGGGGAGACTCATGGGTACCCATAGAAGCCATTTTCATTCGCATATCCTGAGGTCAGAGGTCATGAACCCTTTGAAAATGGCCATGGTAGCACTTCCTTGACAAAATTTAGCGCAAGTTTTGAGCATTATTTAACATCCTTCACGACAAGCTAGTCTTCACTCAGCTTTAAAACAGAGCCCGCTACAACTTCTGAAAATTTATTGCGTTAATGGGTTAAAGAAATTGGTGGCGTTTAAACAAATTTGCGTTTACCGCGTTAACTTTGACAGCCATTATTTCATACTTAAATTGCAGTTTGTCTTGTTACAAGTGTAATCTGTGCTGTAATTCATTAGATCCAGCTCAACATGTAATCTGATCTCTTTGCTTCCAATATGGAAAACGAAGATAAATTACATAATGACTTTAGCTGTAATCATGTTTGATGCAACCCATTAGATAAAAGCCATGATGGTTCACCTTCAATATGTTCTTGTGTACAAAAGTTTCCCCTCAAACTGCCACATTGTCCTTGAAGCTGGCGTATTACGACTCAGGATAAGACACATTGGCTCTGTCTTGGACTATAAAGCCACCCGGGGAGCTTGCCAAGCCACCACGCTCTATACTTAACAGATTATTCAACATCATCTTGAGCCCTTTGGGTCAATCAGATCACTCCGACAAATGCTCCTTTAAGTGGCCATTCTTCCTCGCTGCTGATAGGAACTCATTTCTTACGGCATCATTAATATTAACAGGTTTTTTTCCGAATTTTTGCGTGACTAGAGCTACTTACCATTCCAGGAAGTGCTGTCAGATTTCACACTGGGGCCGTGCATTCAAGCAAACAGCTCTTGCCTGCCTGGCTTTGAAGAGAAAGCAATAGTTATGAATAATGTATGCGTTTGTTATGTTAACATTCCATTTTTCCAACCTCTGGTGCAGAAGTTATGAGTTTAAAAGGTTACCTGTGCAAGTTGGCCTTAAATTATGAAGTGAATTGTGATAATTATGCCACACGAGTTCCTTTTCTTCCTGCTGTTTTATCACGTTACTACTGTACCATAGCTTGATACATTCATCATATGCTGCCTGGATATGATTAACTGCTTGTTTGTTGTAGGAGCCCTATATATTTTAAAAAAAATACAATGCATTTATGATGAGAACATTTAGGAAAACACCTTCAGCTGCTAAAATATGTAGTATAAGTACTGGAGTGTGAGCTATTCTTTGTCACATATAAATCTGCCTTTGTGCTGCACTACTTCTACAAAATCTTCCAAGAACGTTCTCTTGTGGGGTTTAGCAGCAGAGCAGCGAGCATTTTTAAAGTGGGACTTGTTAGTCATGAAGGCTGACTGGTACTTTGTCCAGCGGATGAGAATCACAGACAGCTTTGCCTCTCCGGTTCCCCAAAGAGTCTTGGCATCATAAGATAACCTTTTGATCCATATACAGTGAACCGAGTAGCTTAACTAGGGCAGGATTTACACAGATACAAAAGACCTGATTTTCACCTCTTTTAAGTCAAGGATGTGATTCTCTCATGGCTGTCTAACAAGGGAGAATCCACATGCAGAGTCTCAGTTTATTTTCCCTTCGGAGGCACCGTAGCGTTTCAAATATCAGATCTGTGCCACAAAGTGGGCTAAAGAAGAAGTTTATGTTTCAAAACAAGATCTGCACTACAGATCGCAGCCCACATCCTGGTGGATTTTGAAATATGACCACCAGTGAGCAGTTTAAAGGACCAATATGTAATATATTTACTGTAATAAATCATAAAATGACCTTGAGATGTCATCAGAGATTAAGGAAACATGCTAAATTGAAATACTGGCTTCTCCGACAACAATGCTACAGCCACTATGTTCTCCTTTGAAATCTCCATTCTGGTCCAGAACGTCTGTTTTTGTTTTGGCCGGTGTGATCCCGTCCACTGCCCATTTCAATACCCCGTTACCACATATGAAACAAATTGGCATACAAACAGCCTTCTGCAGCCATGGAAGCAGGCAAATGAACTGGATCAACAGAGATAACATTAGTTAGATTCTACCCGACCTGAAAAGCCTCGGCACATCTCTCTGTGGTCCGTGTGCAGCTGGGTTATCAAGGCAGCGAGTATCTGAGACACACAGCTGGTGAAGTGATTCTGACGACTGCTGCTGGCCAGAGGCTAACACCGTGATGCTAACACACGCTAACTGCTATCAGTCACACCGGACGAGCGGACGGGCCACGGCTCCAATGTTTTGAATTTGGACTGCAGTACCCATTTTAAAACGCTATCTGTCAGCGCTACATATTGTTCCTTTAAAGGATTGGTTCATATTTTTCCAAGTCTATCTTAAAACAATACTGACATGCCCACAATGCACATTGGAAGAGTTATCGGTGGCTGAAATAGTTCCTGCTGTCCATACTGGCTATGAGGAAGCCCACCTGATTTTGTAACTCAGGCTGCTGAAGCATCATATTAGCTTTAGTTAAACCGAGGACTGTGGATTTTGTCCCCAATCACTTACATTAGAATCATATTAAAAAAGGATCTTCTCAGGATCAGTATAGATAGGAGAAACTAATGCAGCAACCAATCACTCTTTTACTGTACATACTGAATGAGTATTTGTTTTAAGATTTTTTGCCTTTTTTAGATAAGAGACACAGGAAAGGGGGAGAGAGAGGGGACAAAATGCAATATTCACCTCCCGTTTTTTTCCATTCTATTTGAGCAAAGGGGCGGAAAAAACATTTGCTTCCAGTGGCAAAGCACATTTGCGTAGAGTTCAACTTTGGTGAACTTTCAGCACAAATATCGCGCATGTCTGACCGTTCTGGTGAAGACTGTATTCCATAGCCCGTTTTTGTTGACCTAATTTTGTGTATTTCAGACAAGAGGCGTGAGTTAGACCAGTTTTTGTGCTCAGAGACTTCAGTTGTCATTTTAGCTATCTTTACACTCACACCTTAAATGCCTGAATGTTTTTGGCTGTCTTCTGTCCTCTCCTTGCCGTCCCCTCTGCGTGCCTCTGACATCCATTTTGCCTGCACTTAGAGACAAACTGCTCACCCTTACTTTGGCAGTTGTCCTAGATGTATGCCAACCGATGACATCAAAACCCTAAAATGTTTCAAGTGCCCTTTGGCTTCAAGTTTCTACTGTTCTATGTGTGATCGCTGCTCTATTTCTGCTCTGCCTTCTGAATGTGCTGCCTGCTGTTTCTTGACTGTCTCTCTTCCTCCTTCCTCCTCTTCTGCTCTCCTCTTCCCTCACCCCCTCCTCTTTGCATCTATATTTTCCCTCCCTCTTTATTTCTCGCTGCCAATCGTTCTTTCCTGCAAACCAGTCTTCCATAATTGTCGGCTTGTTCATCTGCTTACATTCTTCCTTTGGTTTTCGCTCTTTATCCACTCCTTTTTTCTGCATCTAAATATCTCACTATCCACCTCTCTCTCTCTTCTCATCTGCGTATTTCCCGACTACTCACCCAAAACATCTATTTACCTGCCCTTCCCTATAAATATGTCTATCTCAACTCCTTTTTTCATCTATTCCCTCTCTCCTCCCCCTGTGTTGCAGGATATTCGTGGTGGGAATCGGCTTCTTCAGCCTGTGCTTTCTAATGACCTCTCTGGGGGGGCAGTTCTCAGCCAAGAGACTGGGAGACTCCCCCTTCACCATCCGCACAGAAGGTACTGACATGTGCTGTACGAGTGAGAGAGTGCATGTGTGTGTTTGTGTGTAAACAGTTCCCTCACGGAGTTGAAATGCTTTAATGTCACTGCATATTGCTGAGCTATAACTCTTCGTGGTCCTGCTGGCACCTCACTGCCATTTGCCACTTTGTCAAAGCTTCACCGCCTGTCACTGGAAACATGAAATGGCCTGGAATAGTAGGATGAGGCGAAGAAATCATGAAGTAAATGTAAATATGACCAGTGAAACCTTCATCAGAAACGCTGCTTTTTTTCTATAGCTGTGGTCAAATAAAAAATCCTAAGTGGTGAGAGATAAATCAGCATGGTTGTAAAAAAAGATGGTGGGTGGGACATGGAGGTAGAGACGCCAGCCAGTAGCTTGGAAGTCATTGGTCTGATCCCCAGTAGTGACAGCAGGGCGGCTGGTTAATATTACATCTGTGGGTTGGTTTCACCCTCACTGCTTTCAGGGATTCTGCACTGATGGCAGAAACAGTATATGCTGGGGCTGTCTGCATGAGACATGGGAGTGGGCAAACATGCTGCTTTATGCAAATGTATGTATATATTTCTAATTGGAAACAATTAACAACCCAAAACAATAAAAAATATTGTCCAGAAACTTTTTAGCACAAGAAAATATGCTCAAATCATAACATTGCAAACTCAAGCCCAACAACAGCTGTCAGTGTGCTGACTTGACTTTGACTTGCTCCAAACTGCATGTGATTATCATAAAGTGGGCATGTTGGTAAAGGGGAGACTCGTGGGTACCCATAGAACCCATTTTCATTCACATATCTTGAGGTCAGAAGTCAAGGGACCCCTTTGAAAATGGCCATGCCAGTTTTTCCTCGCCAAAATGTAGTGTAAGTTTGGAGCGTTATTGACATGGTTATGGTTATAAGCTAGTATGAAATGGTTGGTAGCGATAGATTCCTTAGGTTTTCTAGTTTCATATGATACCAGTATCTTCCCTATAGCTTTAAAATGATTCCGCTACAACATAAAAATCGCAAGTTGCGTTAATGCGTTAAAGAAATTAGTGGCGTTAAAACAAATTTGAGTTAACGTGCTATTATTGCATTAACTTTGACAGCCCTAATATATATATATATATATATATATATATATATATATATATATTATGAAAATACATGTGAATATATGTTTGGTGAAATGTTGTTTACTCAACCGACAGTAATTATGCATTACATAAAGCAGAATTAAAACTACCTAATGATGATAGACCAAAAGCAAATATCCCTCCACTTTTCTTGCACTTGCTTCTTTGATGACTTTAGAGGAACGGTGAGCAATCCGGCCTAAAATGCATTTTACAGCTCCCCTGAATGCTCTCAGGATTCTCTGTAAGACTCTCCATCATATGGAGGTCCATTAAAACAAGCCTACATAACTTTAGCTGTAACCACAAGTGGAAATTACGGTATGATGACGCATCGAATTTCCCTTCATTACTCGAGATTGTCATGAGTCAGTGGCTGAGCACAGAAGACTAACATCAGCCACTGGCAAGCACAAAATACATTTTCACTAACGAAGACGTGGGGTCGTGAAGAGTTGAATGAGGGTAGGGTATGGAGGGATGAAAGGAGGGTTGAGGGGTGGGATGAAGCGATACAAGGGGATGAACGGTGGGGTCGAATGGGGATCAATGATGGGCCTGTGGAGCGTCATGGAACCCAGGGAGTGGGACTCAAGGTGGGGGCACGTCTCGCTGAGCTTGGGCTTCATCATCCCCCTGTGGTTCCTGTACCGAGAGAAAAGTAATAACAGGATGTGGGAGAGAGGGTTTCGAGAACTGAGACACATGGGAGAGAAAGGGGTTAGCCATCCCTATACAGATAGACACAGGTAATTGAATTAGAGCGAGGCGTCGTCTTGCTCCTGCACTTAAGTGAATAATAATAGCTTAATTTAGCGCTAAGGAGTCTCCATATTAAGGTATGAGAATGCACAGATTCGTAAGAGCAGAGCAAGTTTTGAGAGCAAGTGAGGTCAGTGAAAGTGAAGCTGTGAGAGCAAAATTAATATATTACAATTACCTGCAATGGGAAGCATCGTACTTTTACACAGTAATGTTGAGATACGTCTCAGCATGTTCATTTTTCTACAGACATAACTGTGAAATACTGTAAATATTAGAGGTGCCGATAGGACGTTAACTACTACACTATATAACAACTATCGTCATCGGCGGAACTGGGCTCCGATAGTGGCCGATGGCTGCACAGCTGCCACCAGATACACAGGGACGTACATCACTGTTTTGCATTTTGAGTCTCCATCCACAAAGTCAAGGTAGATACAAGTCAGGGAGGAAAATAAATCATTCACTGTTACTTTAACTTGCTTACTGTACCAATTTGGCGTTCTCTCTTCCAAATAATCCAGCCACATAACCACCCATTCGTGAAATGAAATCGCACACTTAAGGATCCTCCTTACCCCGGGAATATGTATGAACATTAATGGTTTGCATTGTGGCATTTAACAATGTATGAGATGTGCAACAGAAGTAATCCTGGCCAGTCATACTGTAATCCAGCAGTTGTCAAACTTTTTGGGGCCAGGGACTTTACAGGGGAGAAAAATTTCCGAGGACCCCCTCTTAATCGTAACACAGATTATGCTTACTACCATTTGTACTCTTAGATGCCATTGGAACTACAGTATTTGTATTATAAAACTTTTCAACCTAAATTCTTCTTTCATAGTTTCATAGTGATAAACAGAAACACGTTTCAATTTCAATCATGTTAAGATAAGATGAGATGAGATAATCCTTTTTTGCAAATTTGCAATATTACAGACTGTTAATACCTCTTATATGCCTTTTAAACAGAAGTTGATTTTATTCAAATTGCATTTGGACTCAACTTGACAGCATTTATAGCCTATATTTCAAGTAATTTATCTTAAAAATTTTCAGAAAATGAACAGTAGCAAGCCTGGCATAGTCCTAATAAATCCAGATGTTTAAACTCACCAGTCTAAAGCTAACTTTAAGTAATTGCTTCAACTTTAAAATAATGAACTTATTGCTGTGTGTCGCAATCATATCAGTGTTTCTATTGACCCAAAGTTAACGTGGGTGTGAGTAATGGACACAATATGGTTGTGTTATTGGCGCAAACGGTCCCCATTTGTAGATATGCACTTTTTAATGATACAGATAATTTATAGCAAATTATTTCGCGGACAGAGTGCCACGCACTTCTAGTTAATTTAACTCCATGAATTTCCACGATGCACTTTGGGTGCTGTTGCACAGTGTCCGGCAAAGCCATATCTCACCAGATAAATTTCATTAACACATTGGCCAGCCGGCGATATCACATGACCCGGAGTGAAGGCTGACTGCCAGTGGCGAGGCAGAAAAAAAAGAAGAGTGCACTTGTAATCTCCTGCAGTACAAGGTGCGAAGATTGAAAGTCAAAGGCCATTTTGTGGAGGCCAGCCACTTCTCACTACTGCTGCAGTTAAAATAAGAAATCCTGTGTTCTGAGGGCGCTTCCACATGTGTGTATGCGTAACAGTAGATGAAGCATGCCATGTGTCAGTCTGCGTGGGCGGGAGAGCAAGTGAAAAGCGGAACAAGTGCTACTATTAGTGTGAATCAGTCAGGTGTAGGTGCTGTAATCTGTCAGAGAGAAAGATGAACCAGTGGAAGTGGATACAGAAAACAGCGGACTTAACTGAATGCATTGATGCAGAAGCATATTCTAAAATCAGGCGCAGTGTGTGTTAGAGAGATAATGGGACGGGAGGAGGGGGGGGTCTTTTGGGATTACTGTGTTTGTGATTAATTGAGATTACTGTGTTTGTGTGATAAATTAGGATTAGTGTGTATGTGTCGGTGTCTTGATTAATCAACTAGTCATGCGCTGCAGCCTGGGAAGACATCTGGTGCAAGCTCATTAAAAACTGAATAGTGTCCACCCGTGCTTCCCCATAGGAGTTCACTTTGTGTGTGTGTGTGTGTGTCTACATGTATTTGTGCGCATCCCTTTATGTACTTAAATACTTTTTGTGCTCGTCTATGCAGAAAAGCTGCCCGTATCTCTATCATCTACACAGTTTGCCTTCCTGGGTACATTTGTTTGTGTATGCCCCACTATTTCACCCTCTTTATGTGCATCTCTGTGGTCTACTACCTCACACTGTTTTCGCTGCTTTCTCCCTTTTGTGTGTATCTGTGTGTGTTTGTGATGAGCTGGCAGGAAATTGGCTGTTAAATGGGGCGACAGCAGCAATGTGGGACAAGATTGAGACCAGAGAGACTGATCCATCTGCTCTCTGCAAATCAGCCCCGCAAAACAACTGGCCCTTTCATTAAGCCTGCAGTCACCACCTGCAGAGCAGCAACACACGCACACACACACACACACGCACGCACGCATGCACGCACACACGCACACGCACAGTCCCGTGTTTCATTAACTACATGTCAAATCTGGCAAACCTTCCATGTGAAAATATGCACCATTGCCAAATTGTCTGCTTCAGGTCTTTTCACACAGACCAGCAAAGCAGAGCTACTTTACTGTGTGGTAACTTTAGCTGTGGTCAGTTTTATTTCCCTTGAAGAAATTTCACTTGGGTAATAAACTGTGATTTTTTGACATTTTTCCACAGGCAGATTTGGCTTTATTATCACCGTGTTTTGTGACCGTTTGACAACTAAAGACATTTCGGATTTCTGGTTAGGGAGCAGCTAGGGCCGAACGATTACTTGATTTTATGTTGAAATCGTATTCGCAAAAGTAGTATTTTTAAATCGCAAGACCCACAATGTTAAGTACAATACATATAATTAACAGTGTCTTAACAAGCTACAGTAAGTAAAAGTTTAAGCTGGCGAATGATGGTTTCGTCACCTATAATGACAACTAGATGTCACTATACAAGAAATTTAGTAGGCGATACCAATACCAGTGAAATTCTACGATTCTCTATACCAATTCCAAACCATGGTAAAAAAACAAAAACAATAAACCCCATGTACCTCAACATCCACTCCTTTATTACGTTTTGCATACCGGTCCTCTCTATTATCTGTTTTATATTGCTGTGAAAACATCTTCTTCAAACAACTGGATTTATTCAAGTTTCTCACCAAAAACTACATTTTACAAGATTACATTTGAACACATCATGATAACATGACAATTTACCTTCGCCTAATACTCATTTTTACTAAATGGCATCATAATGTAAATCAATGGCACCTCCGGTATGCCGGTAAGCAGCGCAATCCTGCACAGAGCTAACAGCTAACGTTAACAAGCTCTCGTCCTGCCGATTTCAACACAGATTTGTTGTTCACAATGCAGCACTGTCAGGGAAAAAAATAGGTGCGTTCCCTGGACACGTTGATAAAACAAATGTTCGTTCTGTGAGTAGGCCGTTTATGGTCTCTCTCTCTCTCTCTGTGTCTCTATAAAATATCTAGGTGATGGCTTCATGTTAGATTCAGAGCGGTAGCTGTAGCAGGTAGAGTTGTCTGAATATCTGAGTAACATTTTCAGCACGTAATCATTGTTTTAAGCTTATCACCATAAAAGCTCTGGGTTGAAACCTCCATGCTTCAGGGCTGTGAAGCGGTCTGTCCTGTCAGCCTGTGAGGCTATAATGTTATTGTTGGCAGCTGTAATGCAGAGCTGTCAACACTAGTAGCATTGCATTAGCAGGTGTCACCAGTCCCATATCAACATACTGATTGACCCTTTTGATCAACTATACAGCTGTTATCAATAATAGTAATTCCACTTTTCAGTGTTATTGTAAAATGTTAACATTATTGTGTGCCAAATGCATTCTTATTGGTTGTCTGTTGTCTATAGAAGACTATAAGTTTATTTAGAAGTTGATTTTTCTCTAACTGACGTGGGTTTCTTGTTAAATACTGACAACAAATACTCGTTTAGTTTATAGTCTAAAACTGTTCAGCTCCAGGAGCAGTTCTCTTATTTTAGCATTGGTCTGAAATGTTAAAAGGTGTTTTTCCAACTCATGCCTTACATTATGTATCTGTAAAAGCTTTATTCCCAAGTTCAAACAGAGCCTTTTTACTAAGAAGTGACTTTGTCATTATACAGCAAACTGTCAAAGGCTATTTTGTTTTGTCCATCGCCTTCGGCTCTCTCTCTCTCAAACATGACCTCTAAATGGAAACGCTTCGTCGCAGTAATGGGAAAGGTGCATTTCTATAAAAGATCAGCGTGTCCTTAATAATCATGACTGAATTAAGGGATTATTAGTCTTTCATACACAAGTGTGAGCTAAAAAAGTGCAACATATCAATAACAGTTTTGTCCCGAATAGCCCACAGCAATCCTTTAGTCACTACTGTCCATTCCTATTATCTCAAAATATGACTGTGTTTAGACGTCATTATATAACGGGGTCCTGAGTTGGAGGATGTCTGATGATGTCAGCAGCTGTCATCTAATCATTATGCGTTATGTGTTGACAACAAGGCCAACAGGAACACATGGAGACAAGATGCTTTTCTGTATATAAATCAAATTCACAGGATTTCATCGTGCCTTAGTCATATTTACAGAGATATTAGCCTGCTGTTTGCACACAATAACAGCCAAATTTGTGTAGGGCTTTGTCACTATAGTGGGAGCTGCGCTGATAGCGATTGTTTGGGTATTAGCAGAATTTCGTCGCCACCTCTCGCCTCCGTGGATTATCGGCTTCCACTGGAGGTTCAGAGTGCTGGCTTGTCGCTCAAATCCCCGTCTCTCCTCGGTGACTCACAAACTCATCAGGAGCTGTGAGCCGGAGATGGAGAGGTAGGGGCTCAATAGTGAAAATGAGAAAGTGGGGGAGGAAGACGGAGGTGGAAGTAGAGTAGAGATTGTTTGTGTGTGCATCTGTGATTAAGCAAGAGAATGAGATTTCTAGAGGTTGCTTTGCTCACCAAAGAGAAAGATGAAAAAGCGGGATAAAAAGGTGCATAACCAGGCTTTTTTCTCTCTAGATTCAAATACAACAGACATAAGGGAGATGTTAGCTTGATCAAAGGCCCTCCCTATGGACCTTGTTTATACGCTGCAGTTTATTACATTAACAAGGACCCATGACAGTCTCTTCACCCTAAGCATGTTTCTCACTAGTGTTTGTTCTAGCTGAAAGACTCAGAGCTTTCTCACCGTCTAGGTGGGTCCCCTGCTGGGAGAGACAATATGATTTTACATTTTTTCCACAGTTTGAAATTTTGCAGTTCTCTCATCTCTGTAGGTTTAATGGCTAACTGCATGAGAATACTGTCAATCACAGACTGTGATTTATAAAATGGCAGACTTCTAATCGCCACGAGGAGAGCACTCTGTTTGGAAATGCCGCTGTGCTCCGATCCAAGCAGGGGCCGAGACTAATGGTTGTTTGACTCGCATTAAACTCAGTTCTGTGATGTTCGTCTGAAAGTTTCCACGCCATCAGGCAGAAAAAGACTCACGCCGATGTGTCACATTCCCAAGAGACATTTCTACTTGTGTCCTAAGAGGACCTCCGCCGAGAGAAACGCTAACTAACAAGTAACTGCAGCTTACGTCCATATGCATTTCTTTTGATTGTCATAAAGTGTATATTTCAGTGCATCAGTATGCAGTAGCTGGTACCGGTTGAGCACACCAGACACCCCCGCTCTGTGGTCCCATTTCATGTTTTTTTCACACTGGATGTTCATCTCTCTAACACATTCCCTGCAGTTATGTTTCCTTCCCATCGCTTCATGTCGAACAAATCTGGCATGACAATCTTCTGCATGTCGCTGGTGCAAGGTGCAGCAGGGGAGTCGATCGGGGAGTACACTTTATCAGTGCACTCATAGCCTGGGGAGGTTCAATGGACTGTGTGTGAGTGTGTGTGTGTGGGGGGTTTATGGGTTTGTGATTCTCTCCGGATAACACCATAAACTAAGTGCCAAAAATATGAAATGGTTTGGGAGCATTTGTGTGTGTTCCTGAGCTAGTGTCCTCACAGTGTAGAAAGATAGAAGATCAGGAAAATCTCCCAAATTCTATATCAAGGCAATTTAGACAAATTTCATTTTACCGGAGTCTTGTTTTTTTTACCAGGTATTTTAACATTAACATTCAGGTTTAGAGTTCAAATTAAGGTAGGGTTTAAGATAAAGGTAGAGTAAGTAAGACCGTATATGTTGGAACTTCCATCACCAAACAGTGCCGGAAATCATTGAGTTTGGGTGTAGAATATGTAATAAAAAAGATCATTGGATCTCTGTTCACTGGAAATTCCAGCTTACTTGATTTGGTAACCTTGCTCAGCTAAAAGATCTGATTTAGGACGAAGCATTAGTATAGTGTGTGTATGGCATGAATCAACGACTTGTGGCAGTACTGATTCCCCAGATTTCAGTTCGTTGGGAAGAAGCCTGAGAATCAGTTCCCAACCACATGATATAGAAATATTTACTTGGAGAAACAAATCTCACAAGTGCCTTCACAATGAAAAGAAGCCCCTTAATAATAATGAAAAAATGCCTCTTCAATAATAAACAAATGCCTCTTGCACGAATACCACTAAGACCTGCCCTGATGCAGGTAAACTAATGGAAAGTTGTTCTTTAATATTCACTCAAACTAGGTGATCAAAATCACCCTCAATTAGAAAAGCAAAAGACAGCAAAGAAGTCTTAAAAGGGATTAAAGACCAGAGTTTCTGGCTTAATTTGCTAAAATTCAGATCAGAATATCCGGGGTGTATAACTCTCCACCTCTCTTAAGGTCTAAAGAAAGGGCGTCATCACACCCTGATTGGCCAACAGGGGAAATGCACCAAGCTGCTCTCAATTCTTAATTAGGAGTCAGTCCCTGCACCCTGCACAACAGGTGATCTGAATAAAACTCCTATCAGCTCAGGGGAATCGTGACATTCAACTAAAATGAATTGGGAAAAGGGAAATGACAGCAAGTACTAAAGAATGACGAACTGCTGTTTTTATTACCGTTCTCAGTAATAAGTGTTTTTCAATATTATAATAATTCTGAACACTTAAATGTAATGTTGGTTTATGGTGTTATGAGTAGGGCATCAGGTCATTTCTCCCACTGTGTCTGTTATTTGCTTTGCTGTGGGTTGGTTGGGGGGGTAAACCTGTTTTGTATTAAAAGCAGCTTAGACAGGTGATGTTAAAGAGTGACTTGCAGGGATAGGACATGGCTGTGTTGTTGATGTGGTACTTGTGGGGGTTGGGTGTGTAACACCAGGTTAAGATGCTTGGAATGGAAGTGATTGGGTACTGCAGATGTTGACAGATGTTTAACATCTTTGCCTTTACAGATCACCGTGGTTGGATCTGAACTAACTGTGAATCGCTGCCAGACAGCACTTGTGCATGTTTTTTGGCTGGGGGAGCACTACAATTAGGCTCTTTTTCGTTTTCCAAATCCATGTTGGAAAATGGAGTAGGGGGTCAGCAAATGAGTGATCAAAATATAGTAGACATTGACAACAGAGCTAACAATGGTGCTAGCTATATATCTTGCAAAAGGGAGAGCAGACTAACAGGCTATGCAAATATCTCAATCCTTGTCAAGTGTAACGTTGGATGCGATTCGAAACAATCACACAAAATGCGTAGCAGTTCTGTTTATACTGTCCGCCTAGAGGACGCGTTTCACACGTGTGCAGTAGATCGCTACGCTACCACTTGTAGCATTGTGGCCGTGCAGACTGTCTGCAACAACAACAACAAATTGGCGGCACAGAGCCTTCATGTACACCCTCTGATGACGGAATTTAGGTCACACAGACCCACTATTTGTGCTTAGCCGAATACCAGATTCGGCTCCACCCCTAGTGCACAGGCAGGAAGTGCATCAGATGTTTTAAATCATCATCTAAATGCTTCTTGATCTACATCCAAAGATTGAGCTAAGCAAAGCTGAGCGTTAATCAATGACAATACTATGTCCTTAAAAACTAGTTACATACACCTTTTCTCAGTTGCTCCATATCTTTACCACCAACAAGTACAGTATGTTTGTACCTGTATCTATTTTACACACTTTGTACTTTTACAACATTTATAACTCCTCCCCAACTTTGTTTCCCCTCTGTGCAAACTTCAGGCCATTCACCGTGTTATTCCATCCTTAGCCCATTCCTAACACCAATACATATTAATGAGAAAGCCTATCCAATTTCCAAGTAGAGAGGGCCATTGTTCTGACCTAAGTGCTATTACCCGGCCGTAAATGAGAAATTTCTCCACTGCACATTATATTATGGTTATGTCTCTGGGAAGGTTACTCTGCAGCAATATGCTGTCTCAATTACCCAGCCTGCATCAAGCTTTGTCTACAGGTCGCTGGCTCATCGTTTCCTCCGCCACAAGCTGGTTATTTTCTCGGGTCCTGATAGCGTCATACTCAAGCAAGCTTGTGCTTCCTTTCTGCAGATATACACTAATGGTGTTTACGACGCCATGGCCTCTGTTGCTTGACAGTTTTGGGAAGTCTACCGATTGTGTTGCAGTATGTCTGTGTTGACAAAGAAAAGCAGTATTTGTCTGGTTCCTTTAGTGGTTTGGGCTGATAAGGTCATAAAAGCACACCAAGCATGACTTGAGATTATTTCTTTCCTCTTTTCTCACCTCTCTCTCATTTCTTTCCCACAGAGATGCCCGGTAATTGACAAATAATAATTGTAGGGTAGCTGTAGCTTTTTCTTTGTTTCCTCAGCTCACTTCTGCTTATTCCTTTGCCCGCTTTTTTTCCCGCTCTCACATGCGTGCCTGTGTTGAATGCAGTTGGAGTGTTCTTTGTCTGAAAAGTGACAGTAATGATCATGCAGGGGAATTCATTTATTTGACACAGAGTATAGTGGAAGGGTGATGAAAAGGCGAAGAAATAAAGCTTCCTGAACCATTTTAATATCTTCAAAGTGACAGATTTGACTCTAAATAATGAAGCTTCGGTTCTGATGGTTAGCAGACAACCATCAGTTGGAGACAGTATCCGAGAGCCAGTCCTTTTCATGTGCAGTAGGCCTCTTGTGTTGTCTTTTCGCCAGTTGAAAAAGATCTAAAATTAACTTTCGTGAGATGGTTTTAAAGATGGATAAATGCGCAAAGGCACTCACAAGAAACTAAGATGCTAACGGCAGTGATGCAAATTTTAACATGGGCAAATCATCGCTATTTTTGTCTTGTGATATTAGAATATATACTGTAAACAAATGAGACCATTGCCATGATATTGGAGCCTTCAGGGCCTCCACACTGCACCTTGTGTATCATGTGTAGGGGTGAGGGAAAATCGATACAGTATAGTGCCGCTATATTTTGCGTGGCAATATTGTATTGACACATGGACGTCAAGTATTGATCTTTTATTATATAAACTATTAACCTCTTAACAATCCGACGGCTATTCTGTCTTTCAGAGGTTGTAGCCGTCTTAAACCTAGAGTGAAGATACTAAGGAATTGATTGGTATCAATCATGTCATGTTAGCTTGGCGGGAAGAACGCTAAATAATGCTCCAAAGTTACGCTAAATTTTCGGAGAGGAAAAACTGGCATGGCCATTTTCAAAGGGATCCCTTGACCTTTGACCTCAAGATATATGAATGAAAACTGAGATGAACAGAGTGAAAACTGTATCTCATTAGATACAACAGATGTTGACAAACTGCCTAATTTGCAGTTGAAAAGGTAATAAAACGCAATATATCTTATCGCAATACTCAGCATATCACAAAATGTTAAAAATCGCAATAAGATCGTATCGTGACTTAAGTATGGTGATAATATCGCAATTTGGGGCCTTTGGTTATTCCCACCCCTGATCAAGTGTCTGTCTTTTGTACAGTGTATTATCATTCAGAAAATACACAAGATTGCATTGTTGCAAAAAAACAAGAATACAATCACTGTTCTTTCAACTAAGGCTTTCAAAGTTTCTGTTAATACCAGGGAATGAGGGATTGTTGGATTGTTTCTTTTAGAGAAAACACTGCACACAGAGCACTGCTAGGAAGGGTTGTAAATTAACTTTTTTTGTCCACCTGCCACTGTGGCAAATTTTACCAGCCACTCAGCAGATTACCATTGCTTTTTTGGCTGGTGAGTAATGCAAATCTAGCAGCCACTTGCATATTTTCCCAACATTTGGTTGGTGGCTGGTGCTAATTTCTAGCCCTGCTGCTATGGAAGGAACATGGCAACATTCAGTTTATCACAGAAAACAATGGATTTAATTGGAAGTTTAATTTAGCAGTACCATTAGCAATACATGCCATTAATCATGTTTAACAGGTATTATGGCACGTTGTTTGAACAATTCAGCAATATCTGACAATTTATATTTGAAAAAAATGCATAATGAATGAATGAATGAATGCCTTTATTGTCATTGCACAGCTGTACAACGAAACTCTACAGCAACTCCTCTCAGTGGTACAAAGAAAGAATAAAAGAATGATGAGGCAAACATAAACTCAAACAAGGAAACTGAGTGTACTCGTTCATGCGTATTATTCTCCTTGTCACGAGAGGACATACGTGAAAAGAGCGTTACACAGTCTTAATTGTATGCAATACAAAAATAAACCTGCCCCTGGTATGAATGGGTAGAGAGCAAAATTAGGCTTCGAAATGCACGCATAAGCTACCATAAATAAATTAAGTTACCAGCACTGGTTTTAGATCGGTGGCACAGTAAATCCCATATATACTGTATGCACTGTATGTGAAGGGCTTTGTTGGATACGGTGCTAATGTAGCAGCAACAATGCCTATGAGGGCCTGGTGCTATTTCAGGAAACGCTGCAAGGAGGAAGCGACACGTCTCTTAGGGCGGCAGAGATAGACAGATGAGGAGGAAACAATGGATGACAGAGATGGCTCTAATAAGAGTTAACTCTGCTCTGCTTTCACAGTGCAATACGCTCCTGTTTGATTTGCATCATTTGCTTTTTGTCTTTTGATCTGGCTTCTAGTTCGACAGCAGTAAATGTCATGTTTGTCAGCAGGTTTGGAATTTTGACACACAGGGACATAATCAGTGAGGTTAATAATTAATTAATAACTACTTGCATGGATTGCCCATGTCTCAGCCCTGTAAGTTACTAATATGAGTTGTTGTTTTTTTTTCTTGACAACTACACAATGTCATTTCAAGTCAGCGTCAAGAGAGAAATGAATGGGAGCTCAAGTGAGTCTGTCAAAGCACTAGACAGGTGGACTTAACTTCATCTGGGTGTGTTTATTTACGTGTGTGTGAAGGCCCTGTGTGCAGCACCAGGGGAAATGAACTGTCTGGTGCTGAGGTGAATTGGAGGGGAGAGTGATTGCTGAGAGTTTAGAAGAGGAGGAGAAAGCTCAGTTTAGGACAGCTAAGATGTTTTCATTTTGAAAGAGGGGATACACATGGGCACAGAGCTAAATTAAGATGCATGTGTGCTGAAAACACAAATGCATAAACACTGTCTTTTGCGCACTCGTCACGCCGTCAGTTGGAATTACGGTCAACTTCACTGCATCTCTCTTTTCTCCCCTCCGCTTCTCTCTCTCTCTATCTGCCACACGACTCGCACGCACACTCTCAAATAAGCGTCAGGCTTTCCTGTGCTTCCAATAATCACATGGCAGCAATAATCACACCAGCAGCAATGATAATAGCTGTTATGTTGCACAACTGTCAGCAGTGCGTGATAATGTCAGGAAGCTGTTGATGTTTGCCACCGGTCTTGTCACACACAAACACTCACAAAAGCTCTCTCTAATGGTTGCCTTATCAGCATCCGTGTCCAATAACCGATTTCTGTTTTTACCCCTATGAGGTGTAGTTGTTTGGTTTTGATAAATGTTACTAGTTGAAGGAGGAGAAGAGGCTTCATTTTGCAGTTCTTCTCTTTCACTGGAGATGTCACAAGGAGATGTTTTCACAGCAATATAAAATAGATAATAGAGAGGGAATTGTGACCTGTTTAACTTCCTAATAAAAAAAAGTATGCAAACTGTATTAAAGGAGTCGATGTTGAAGTACATGGGATTTAATGTTTAAGAGAATCGTGGAAGGTATGACAAAACAGATGCTGCCAAGGCCTATAGTATTCAGGCTTGAATTGATTAACCGTCAATATATTTAAATTATTTTGCTTCAAATGTTGCTCTTGCCTCTTCTCTACGTTTCTATGCAACATAATACTTCATTATCTCAATGCAATGTACCGAAACAAATGTCTATATGTGACAAAAAAAAGCGCAATTTATTATTTTGGCCGGTATAAAATATGCTTGGCCGGTGGGTTTTTTCATTTCCCCTTGGCCGGTGACTCAAAAAGTTAATTTCGGGCACTGATGTATTACCTTCTTGGCTCTGTGTGTTCTTGATTGTGAGACAGTAATTAATGGATGTGTTCATAGAAATCTATAGAATACATATTTTGTGTGTGTATACAGTATGCATAACATCAAACATTGTTTTCCATGGCCATATATTGAATGGTAACAAGCACTTCAATGCTTTACCTAGACGTACATGCTGCCTGCTGATGGCTTTCTTTCACTCAGGCACCTTTTTAGCAGCTTACTGAGCTGATCTGGTAGCGTGTGTGCTGTACTGCCAAGCCTTGGGCTCTTCCTCTCTCCGGGAAAGTTAAAATGGCATTACCTGTCAGCTCGGATGATAGGGCCCATCCGTTTCTCAGTAAATAAAAGACGTGCCGCTGAAGCACAACAGAAAAAAGCAATTTCTAAAAAGGTTTTCCCAAATCTCTCATCCTTTGTTTCTGTCATGTAACATTCAGTAGATTTGTCTGCTGAGAAATGCATCACGTTTCAATGGAAGCGGCTTTAACAAGCGCAACCATTTTTCCTTGTCAGAAACACTCACCTCAACGTAGTGGAGTCTAGTCGCTTTCCTGGGATTTACAAATAATGGTGAGAGTTTAATGCTGTTCACTTCAAGCACTTCACACACGTGAAGCACTTATGATGCTGTACGGTTATTAATTATAGCTTTTGGCTTATTTTTGCAGTCTCAAGATGACTTAATCGTGAACAGCTTTGTATGTCTGCATCTAAATGTTCGTGGGAGCGCATACGTACGTGGGCATGCGTGCCAACGTGTTGTATTCGTCCCTGCTGCTTACATGTTGTGTTGGTCCAGATTTAAATTTCTTTATCTGCCTCTGGGAGATCAAGTTGGATTAATCCGTTTTGATTGATCGCTCTCATTTCCTTAATGGACCCGCTCAAGGCGCCGTCAGTCTCCGTGGCTCCCATCAGGCTGAGAAAAATGAAATGCGTCCGACTCAGCATCCTGTGGTCGGGGAATCTGGGAATACATGAAGCTGTAGTTCATGCTGTAGATTATTTACACATACAAACCAGCGGTCTGATCGCTTCCCAACAAACATAGGACATTGCATATGTATATGCACCAACCCCCGCTCTCTCTCTCACACACACACACACAGCTAACTATACCCACAAGCTTTTGAAGCAGCTGAGCTCAGACAGTTTAGCAAGTCGATGGAGAAAATTGCCTGAAGCCCCTCAGCACAGCTTTCTGCAAATAAAATCCATGCTGCATTCACATCTAGAAAAAAATGTTCACAGCAATTAAACGTACTTTACATCTACATTTAAATGCACCCAGCTGTAGAGCAGTTAGTGTATCTTATTCTATGATCCCATGAGATTGTTTTGCCCGTGTAAATTATAGATCTATTCATGTGTAATCCACCCCCTGTCTATGGCGTCCATTGTTTTATTCCTACTGTACACAAGTCCCTCTCTCTGTCTTCTCACTACGTTATAAATGTATAGGTGGTTCTGTCTCTCCTGCCATCTGCCATGTTACATGCAGGCACGTTACACTCTTCTGCTCTGGATGTCTTGTACAAGCAGTGAGGTGTCTGTTGCTGCCATGTTTCAACATGGTTTCTATAACACAAACTGCAGTGTCCAGTTATCAAGGACTCATATTTTCATCCATTAGTTTGTCTCGTGTGTTTTCCCTCGCTTAGGTCTTATTTCTTGAGTCCCCATGAAAGTGGACCACTGCCTCTACCTTTTAAAGTAAACGTCTGCTGTCTGCAGCTGGATAAATCAATACCACACCATCATTGCCAGACCAACCAGTGTCACTGCTGTCAACGGCCAGACAAAATTATTTAGGTTAAGCTGTGTTGTGCGTGTCTAAGTGACCACGTATCATCATTTGTTGGATGAAGGTGGGGTGTGGAAGGAGTAAGTGCCAATATTCTGTCAGCTACTACAGCCATTTCTCCAGTGCACGGTGGTTATATTAAATCCAGCATCACAACTTTGGAACCAAAGCCACACCACTGAAAGAGAGTTACGCTACTAGCTTATTACAGAAATATCATATATATCGGCCGATAAGTAGAGTATCTTGGTCACTATTCTTTAAAAAACAAATCCAAAGGGTCCGTATCAGGATTGTTTGTTTACATAATGTAAAAGAAATTACTATCCACTGATATATTGTTTTTGGATTTTTTTTACTTCCAAATATTGTCATTGGTATCAGCCTCAAAAATAAGTATCAATCAGGCTATACTGGATATATTTTTTTTTAAAAGTCAATAGGCTAATGAACCACAAGTCTGGTGCACCTCTGACCACACCCAACAGTGATGTCACAGTGTACTAACTCAGCATGCAGTACACATCTACATCACTGCAGCAAGGCAATTAGTTAAACCACTGGAGGTCAACAACAAATTTGATTTCAAATGAATGAAAATGAAAATGTGTTAAGATTGAAAGAAAAGTAAAGTGGTAAAGTGTTAAGATGGCACTCTAAAGAAGCAACAAAGATCTAGTGATATAGAAGTAATATCACAGTAAGTTACGTTTATATCACTTTGTGTGTGGCGAGCGGCTCTTCTTCAAAGAGACTTTGTTGGCATTGTTACAGAGAAGAAAGCAGGCTGCTGTAAAGCAATGAGACTGAGTGGCACAAAAACTGGGTCAGTCTTTAACAGCAGTAAAGCAAGCAGATTAACAAATAATAGTTATAGATTTCAGCTTTAAGAGAAACAAACTCAGTTTTACAGATCTGTCGATTAAACCAACTAATTGATTAGTCGACAAAATCGTGTGAGTGTTAGTCGACTAAGAATTTCTTTGGTCGAGGACAGACCTACAAACTTTGCATATAAGGCATATATTGGAGAACACACAAGTACAAATAATCTTATTAAATATGCCACACACAAAGAACTGGTAATACGATTTATATTAGGGCTGTCGCAATAATAACACGTCAACGCAACTTGCGATTTTTACCTCATAGCGGGCTCAATTTTAAAGCTAGAATGAAGATCCTGGCATCATATGAAACTATAAAACCTAAGGAATAAATTGGCACCAACCATGTCATACTAGCTTGTCACCAAGGAGGCTAAATAATGCTCTGAACTTACGCTAAATTTTGGCGACGAAAAGCTGACATGGCCATTTTCAAAGGGGTCCCTTGACCTCTGACCTCAGGATATGTGAACGAGTCTCCCCTTTACAGACATGCCCACTTTATGATAATTACATGCAGTTTTGGACAAGTCTTAAGAAGTTGTTGCCTGTTGGTCTTGAGTTTGCCATGTTATGATTTGAGCATGTTGTTTTATGCTAAATGCAGTACCTGTGAGGGTTTCTGGACAATATTTGTCATTGTTTTGAGTTGTTTATTGATTCCCAGTAATGAATATATACATACATTTGCATAAAGCAGCATATTTGTCCACTCCCCTGTTGATAAGAGTATTAAATACTTGACAAATCTTCCTTTAAGGTACATTTTGATCAATTAAGAAATGTGAGATTAATATGTGATTAAATATTTTAATCGATTGACAGCCCTAAATTATAACTTTATCAGCCTTCACATTCACACGCGTAGGAGCAACACAAACACACTTGGAACTGTCTAGTCGCTATCATCAATATTTCATAAGAACATCCTCCTCAGCACAGGGGAATTAGTAAATAATTGATTAGCCATCCTGTGGGATTTAATTACTGTGTTCTTTGCCCGCGGGGTGTTATGATTTGCGTGTTGTGCATCTTTGTGTGTGGCGTGGCGTGGCGTGCGCATTTTTGGGCCAACTGTAATCATTGCATACTATCACCTGAGTGGCCAACAATGTTAGACACAGTACACACTTTGTTCCGAATCTCCCTCTGCAATAACTAACAACTCATCCCTGCGTCAGCATCAGCAGAATTAAACACAGTAGTGTCTCAGGTAGCTGAAAGATAATGCAATTAGGCAGAGAGACCGCAGAGCCTCAGCTGCTAACGGAGGCTTATTGAAGCTGACGTGGCTGTCAGATTCAGCTGGGAGGGGGAGACAGATCAGAGACTGAGCTTTAGTATATGTATGTGTTGATTTGTGTGTGTATGACGTGGAAAACTTCAGTACTTCAGGTCCATCTTCACTTAAATGAATAAAAGAATAACTCCATGAGCCCCAGTTGTCCATACTTAAATAAATGTTTACAACACAAATCTGATCAGAGAAACCTTTGGCACAGGATGTGTGCACCAAAAACTTAAAGTAACATGAGATTCACCCAGCCATATAGTATATCCCACGTCACACAAATGAAGTTTAAAAGAAGATTAAAGCGGGTCATTACAATAGCACTAAACTGGCACCTCTGGGTTGATGCGACATACCTGCTTCGTTCTCCCTGGTCAAAGATAAAGCACTTCTCCCTGCACATGTTAAACAAGATACTAAGAAATGTGTCGCACTCGTCACACTTTGCTGTTGAGACATTCGGCCGTATGACTTTGTTGCCGAGGAAGGTTTTGTTGACATGGTTCAACACTTTAATGTAGCCGCTAAATATGGCAAATTTGATCAAGCATTGTGAGAATGTTTGCAAGTTCTGGCAGGAGCAGACACACACACTGCAGAAGCGGGATTAAGAAAACGGTCCCGCTTTACAACAGAGTAGGGCTACACAGCTGCACATTGCAATATTTTTTTTTCTGTGATATATATTGCAATATGAAATAATACAGGAGTATATCCCCTAAATTTTGTAGGCTACATTTTAAAGTGAAATGCATCAGTCTGGTGCACTTTAAGAGCAAAATTATGAGGCTAGATAAACATTTTTGTGCTGCAGTGAACATCATCTATACATTGGCTGTATAGATAGGAAATGGTGATAACACAACAAAAAAGTCACACCCAAAAAGCATGATAAAGAAGACGAGGTCCGTGTTTCAAGACAGGTCGCGTGGGTTGCTGACACCGTCGCAGTCCCCTGACACACTGAGGATGTGCTGTAAATCACACCGTCGGAGCTGCCAGCCAGCACCGGGGAGAGGATCCTCCCACACTGAGCGGCCGTCTCTGACCCGCCAAGCAGACTGTGTTGAGAAGTGTAAAAAAATATACTGTTCATGATGACCCCACATTCATCCACTAAAGTTCATGGAAAATTAAGCTGTAAATGGCAAAACAAATACTCTTTGGTTAAATGTTCTGCTCATTGGTTTGTGTTTTTAATAGCTTCCACAATGTCATGATGAAAGCTACAAAATCATATTGGACTCTTAAGGTGCCATACCCAACTGATTTGAATGTTCTCAATACTGTATAGCACAAACAGAAACAAACACCAATCTTCAGTGTATAATACAGAGTTTATAACCTTGCTTGGATGTATCATTTTTGTGGGAAATCAGTCATACATAAAATCAGAACACGAGTGTTTCATTATTTAGTGTAGCTTGAGATTAGCTAGCTGCTGTGTTTCCTGCAAATTTAAACAATTCCCTCTGTTTGCTACTTTACTCATCTTGGGGAGGAAAAAAAAACAACATTTGCTGCTCTAAAATTCCATCAGCGACTGGAAGTTTGAGAGTTTGCACTTGCAAAAAGCATCGGTGGCTGTTTCAGCAAAATGCTGTTGTTTATCCCTTTTTTTACGAGCTGTATTGAGTATACTTGCAGTCTAACAAGATGTATGCCAGCCACAAAACATTTCTTGGGATGTAGTGAAATCTTATTTCCCGGTCTGAAAGAATCAAACTTGATGTGAAAAAAAATGAAATATGTGCAGTCGAGTAGTGTTTTCCCACATCAGAGGCAACAACTGTGTTGTTCCTCTGAAGCGTGTCGTTCATTTTCTATTTTGGCTCTGTAAAACACATGGCACAGCGTGTTGCCATTGGCTAAAAGCCTCTGGATAAACACCTTTTGCACTGCACACCTAAACTGCCCCGAGCCCAGCTGTTCATTTCGACTGTAAACATTTGTAGATCCCTAGTTTGCAACTCAGCCTCCCAGTATCACAAGGCCAGATGTCCGTTCTGGCTCCGAGAGTGGTATGTCTTTCCTCTCACACACGGTTTCACCAGTCCTTTGCTTCATTACCTGTGAGTCAGAGTAACTAACGGGATGAGTGAAGGTGCCAGGGTGCTGAAGTGTGCCATTGAGCAAAAAAAAAAGACAGCAGCTTCTGCCAAAGCTCTCGGCACAGAGCAAAGCCTTGACAGATGCTAATTTATCTGCTGAGGGCTGATTTATAGAGTCAAACACTTACAGGTCCAGAGAGAGAAACAGGGAGAGACTATTGGATAAGATTTAAGGAGAATAGGGAGAGAGGGATGCCAAAAGGGAAAGTATGAAGAAGTCGGGAATAGTGAGGATAAAGAATCTGTGAAAATGGAGACAAAGGTCAGAAAGATTGAGAGGTCACAGAACAGATTGATTTCAGGAAAGTGAATGTACTCTTGAGCCCAAATAGCTGTTAAAGTATCTGTACAGGATGAATGTGTAGTGAAAGAGTTGAAGGAGAAGCAAAAAGTGATAAGGAAATCCCTTTTTGTTCCACATTACACATAATCACCATAAAAAAACTGCCCTCTGGCTTATTCTGACTTTTATACAACAGTTGCCAAAACACATAGTCTAAAATGTTTGCACAGACAGTACAAGGTAGGTAAAAAATGTAGGATGAAGCTGAGACTGAATCACTATTATCTTAGTAATCACAAAGCCTGACGGCAGAAGTTACCGGCTCTGAAAACAAGCAGCCAGCAAGTGCTTATGTGTAATGAAAGTGGACGGGAAAGGAAAGCACGGCACTAGGAAAGGTCCCATTAATACCAATTTTACAATTCAGTATGTATTCTTTATGACGACAGCAAATGTGACACTGGCCTCCGGCATGTATCTTGTTATTTCTCGAAAAACCGATGGCTGACCGCTCAAATCCACTTGTTTTACTGCTGTCCTTCTCTTGCTCTTCCATCTTTCTCTTATCCTTCCCTCGGGGCTGCAATGCAGCCATGTTTCATTGTGATGTTGATTGATAGGAGGCCCTCAGGTGATGTAGTGAAAGATAATGGAGAGGCAAAGAGGATACAGCACATGCAATTAATGCCTAGGGCTTAGCTATGCATGTCCAAAAACATGAGCGTCTTTCAGTTTTGAACATTTTTACATCAACCATCTTATTATGGTGCATCTATTTGTGCCTTATTACAGTTTTTTTTTCTCAAGCCAAATGAGCTTCACTGATGTTGGTGAAACTCTTATTGACTTTAATGGCAGCCAAAAAGGAAGCAGTCTCCTGGGATTTTCATTTTAAAGGGATATATATTGCTTTGCTTGTGTACAGTCTGATGTAGCAGCTTTTGTGCTACATGCACAATTCAACCATCTCAATAAATCTGCAAAGGCGTAGTTTGTCTATGAAGATTATTTGTCATCCGGGTCATGTCATGACTAAGCCAAAGAGAACTGGTTTGGTTCTGAAGACGGGCTTCATTGGTAAGCTAGCTGTCGCTGTCTTGTTGCTGACACACTTGATTATCACACAGGCTAGTGCATATATAGTATATGTAGCTAGGGCTAGAGGAAAATTGGCGAAGATGAATAATGTTAATATTTGTTGTTTCACTTACAGTAATTCCCCTGCTGTGTAGTTATTAAGCTGAAAAAGTCACCAAACACTGACCCCATGAAGGTCAAAACAACTCAAACCTGCTCTGATGAAATTTAAATCCAAATCACTGAAATGGAGTTTTAATTTAAGACATTTGCTCTCTTCTTCTATCCTAACTGATATGGGTATTAGTGCCAAAATGTATTTACCTTGCATGGCAGCTAGATTCTCGTGATGTCAAAAAACATATCACATGGAAATCCATCGCGTCAGGCTTCAAGTAATGCGTTTGTTTCCGGCAAGCCAGATCACGGACCAATCAGCATCCTGAGAAGGGCTACTGGCAGCTATGGGCGTGGCTTAGGTGTGTGTAAGGACATAAAGAGGCAACTGTTTGTTCTAAACAACAATGGCGGCTCCTGAAGAGGTTAGTGTAGATGTTGCAATGGCATCAGTTATATCAGAACTGGAAGATAAAAGAACGGCGCTGAAGGCTCTTCTCAATGGAAAAGATGTTTTCGCTCTTCTCCCGTCTGGCTTCGGCAAGAGTTTGATTGACAGATGACTCATCCAATTGCTGCCAAGTATTATTTAGGTGCCTGCCGTTTTCCAAACAGTTTCAACAAGCAGTAACAACAGTAACAAACTATCTGGTCAGTCAGGTTAGGTATTTATGCCTTGTTCTTGTCGTATCTGACTTACAGTAATTACAAAATTTGATTCCGACTCATAAATAGCATTCCTGTTGAAATCCAAGTTATAATTACAACAGGGAAACTTTGACTTGGCACTTAATAATATTTAAGTTCCTAAGCTCCTGTTTCAAAGTAATTAAACCAAATTTAAATGGAGACGTGAATTTTTCCCATCTCTACCATCCATCCCATATGATGTGAACATTTACCCAGGGAGGAGACCACACCCTCCACTATAGCAGGCACATCCCTGTGTTATTTTCCTTTTTCTCCCTCATCTTTCCAGGAAATTCCTCAATGAGACTAAACATCATGTCGGGCCTACTCATACACACACATACTCACACATATGTGAACACACTGTAGCCAAATATGCACACTCAGTCACACAACAGCGAAAAGGTCACGTCACACATATTCCCCATCGAAATTCTTATACACCCCCCTTCTACCACGCACACATACACACTCACGCACTCTAAACTCAACCTCTCGATCTCCGCCGGTCTCGGTGTAGAACACAACGCTCTGTCACACTAACATACATTGACGTGGTTGCGGTGAAAGGAGCCCCTGCGGCTGTGTGTCTGTCTGCTCTGAACAGCGCCGCTGTGCCGAAGTAGTGAAAGTCAACAGAGAAATGCTCTCTGAGAGACAGACAGCGACTTCAGTAGGTGGTGGAAATGGTAATGAGAGCTTGTGTCTGTCAAGCTAGTCGGGATGGTGTGTGTGTGTGTGTGTGTGTGTGTGTGTGTGTGTGTGTGTGTGTGTGTGTGTGTGTGTGTGTTTTAGCAATCATAAGGGAGGTTGTAAATGTCACCATTCAGTTCAGCAGATAAACACATTGCATTGTTCATGTGTAATTCCAAGAGGAAAAATGCTGTCTGATGGAGAAACCCATTGTTTTGTATTCCATTTGAAATTGTGGTTGAAATAGCAATCGCTATCACGCAATTTCATCAAGAAACAAACACTCAGACGTACCGCACTTGTCAACAGATCAGCCTTTTCACTCTACATATGTGTATATGCGATTTGGTCTCTATTCAAATATTGTTTTTTAATTCTACTGTCTCAAGTGCTTTGTGTGTCTGCGAGCTCAGTGATGCCAGCTTTTCATCCTCTGTCGTCATCATGATGTAATGAAGAATCAAGACGACAGAGAGGGAAACAGAAAATAAAAGAGTGATAGAGAATTAAAGATGAGAGGAATAATAACTGAGGATATTGCAGATGGACAAAGGGTGGAGCATTTTAAGAAGAGAGAGAGGGATCTTGTCCACTTTGAATGCGACATCTTCAAAACACGAAGCGCAAATCAAATACATTACAGAGGCTTTGTACGCGAGCAAAATTTGGGAAGTAGGAGAGCTGAATTGAAGCTGAACTGCTGAGACACAAAGAGCCAGATTACAACCACGCTCTGAGTCTCTCTCCATCCCCTCCTCGATCACCTCGAAACAGAGAAGCACTCAAAAGAGAAGTGACAGAAACTGTCAGCATTAATGGGCATTGTAACTGTCTGTCTTTCTTTGTGTCTTTTAATATCCTCTCATCTATCCCATCTCCCGTCATGAAATCCAATTTGCCTTGACATCGCTAGATGAATGGTGAGAAAATGTCAAAACCAGATGAATAATAAATATTTCAAAAGCTAGGATTTTTTGTGCCATCATCACCAGCTGGTTCTATTCTATTCTATTTTATTACAAGAACAAGATAGCTTATTGATCATCCTCAGCATAATGTGGTCTTACATCTTATTAAATTGTCTTTTAGATCATTGGCATTCATTGTGTTTACTCTATTGCCAGCACGATATTTCACTTCCTTCATGCCTCATTTGCTGCATTTTCATTTGCCTGAACCCTGCTCCCACCGTACACTCCCATTCCCATTGTGCAGCTAAAAGCAAACCCATCCCACTCTTTTCTGTCTGCACTCAGTCCTGCCGTTCTTTAGCTAATGAACAGTAGAGCTCCTGCGTCTTGATAATTAAACTGCATGTAATTTGTAGTAATTGAATGTGGGTGTGGAAATGAGGAGAGGAGATGTACTGGTATACTGGAGATTGGAGCGGTGGAGAGGCATTAAGCACCAGTCTGTCTGTCTGTCTGTCTGCCCGCTGAGGGATGAGAGAGGAGTTTTACTGGTGATTGTGTTGTTTCCTTTACTACAGACGAGAGGGAGGGTGAAGTGGAGGAAGAGGATGAAGAATTAGGTGAAGGAGTAAGAGTGGGGCTTGAGGAAGATGAGGGAGAAGAAGGAAGAGGTTTAGAGAGGAGGGTGAAGATTGGAGGAGCGGGGGAGAAGAGGGCGGGAGATGGAGGAGTATGCAGAGGTAAACATGTATGCATCATGTGTGAATCAGCTGGAGGTTATTATGTGTGCATTCTGTTAGTATTAGGCAGCTCAGTTTTAGTGATTTTGAACAAGCCTCTGTAACCTAACCGGAGGAGCCGAGACAGACTGCGGTGATGATGTCATCTCAAACATATCCTCGAGCTGACAGTGAGCAATGGGAACCGTGACATCACCCATAGTGATTTTACTGGGATACAGCTGCATTCTTCTGAGCCACAGATGGAAGCTTTGCAACCAAATTATACTCACTGGGATGGAATATCTCAAACAAAACATTTATGAGCCCACAGAGTTAGTGAAGTGCTGAATGCGAAATTTGGAGCGTTTCGATTGTCTCCGCACAGCTCTCAACATGGCGACGGCTAAGCCGGCGGCTTGCAGGTACAGCAACAATGCTGACCGAGTGTTTATCTGAGGGGGAACCGGAGAGTGTATGCTACGTTTCCGTAATGGCACCATCGGGTGGGACGGCGTTATCAGCTGTACCTGCCATATGAGCAACCGTGAGTGGGGCACGCTCAGATTCACAAACAAGCACTAAAACAACGTACTCTCATAAATCAATTTGTATGATATCTTACGTAAAGTTTGTTCCTCATTTCTCGTGCATTTTCCTTCGAATGTCAAGCATCAATTTCCACTCCAATCTTTTCAAAATAAACTTCCGTCTTCACAGGAAACAACTTGGTTAGGTTTAGGCAACAAAACCACTTAGTTAGGTTTAGGAAAAAAATCATTGTTAAGTTACGCCACACCGGAAGTGGTGTAACTTAAGTTCCGTGACAAAAACTACTTAGTTAGGTTCAAGGCCTATGGAAAGGAGGCTGGGTCTGAAGAGGCTGGTTTTCCAGACCCGGTCCGGAGGAGTCCAGAACACCCGCTCTCCCTCTTGATTAAATCTGGTTCAGGTTGTATCAATAGCTTTAAAAATAGTTCAAAGTTGGTTAAAGGTGTCCACGCAGGGTGCCCAATGAATCACTGGAGAGGATCAGGTCAGTTGCAATAAGCAGAGTTTATTGTTTAAAGGCAGTAAACAACATAACTGGAGCCGTCCCGGGGTACAGACTGAACAACAATGCAAAAGGTGCGGTTTTTATAGTTTTTTCCCAGGGGCCACGGCCCCTCCCTTGGGGTGACTAATGACCTGGTTTGACCTAGGTTTGATTTTAATGATCAGACATGAAATCATTTGTTCATGGAAAAAATGGGGACTTTCCAAAATTGGTGACCTTGAAGTTTTTATAAATATCGCTAACTACAGATTCTTATCAGTCCAGGTGCCTCGGTTGCCTAACCTAGCTTCAATTTACTAACCATCTTTCAATACAGTGGAAAGAACCTCTGACCTACAAGAGGAGGAGGTGCTGCTCATCCTTCCTCCAAGTTTGTGTGTCTGGCAGCTGACAAAAACGTGCCCTCATGGGACCATGCCTTTTTGCCCGTCCGAGGCCCAAACAGACACAGTTTCAAACAGCCCCAGATAGAAACAGAAAGTTTCAAACGGCCCAAACCAGGCACAGAGAATTACAATACTGAATATACACCTTAAACAAGATTATAGGACCCTTATTTTATACTTACTGATCAACAGATAAAAATATAAACATAGTACATATCATTATTGATTACTGATATAAACATCACACCTCATTATTGATTATTAAACCAAAAGTTTTGCCTCAACATTCCTCCCTTTGAGACTATAAAGTCTCACACACAAAAAATTTCCAGTGTATATAACTGTTAGCGTGTAAGGAATTATACATCAGCTAGCCATATGGCGTGACTGAGGTTGCTTAGCACCTTGCCAGGTTTGTGTAGTTTCTCTAATCATCAAAAAAGGCACACATGGATATTAATGAAAAATGAATCAAGGTATGGGTCTTAAAACACACATATTACATAATGAAAATACAGTCAAACGTGCTCTTGATAAAATGAACCACACGTGCTCTTAAGCTATATAATGGGACAGCTTGTTAACAACATAGGCAGGTATGGGAAAAGCAAATACAGTAAAACAGTTGACTAAGTCCAAATTAATCAAGGAGTGCTTCGAGCCTTTTCATCTCTCTCTTCCTCCGATATCGTCGTTTTCTAGTGTTCTTGCTGGGTTGGCGAGGTCCATTGACCTCGGGTGAATGCAAAGGATAAAACTTGGGGAAAAACCAATGGTGTAGAGTCGGAGGACGGACGGGTAAGGTGGGAAAGGGCATTAAGGGAGGATTACTTAAGTAATCTGGGGGTGGGGGTCCTCCCACAAGGCGTTGCCACACCCAATCGTAGCAGCCATGTATGGAAACAAAAGGCTCTTGACGCCGGTGTGTGATGCAAAATCTCATGTGTCGGGGCTCACAGCACGAGCAGTGGTTGTGACGGTTGGCATCACTAAGCCCACAGGTGTAGGACATACGTTGTGATAAAAAGATGACTGAGGTATGTGTGTTGCGGCGTACAGCACAACAAAAATTGAATCTGTCCCAAATGCCGTGTTTGCACTGGGTTACCTCTATCATCACCAGTCCAGGAATCAAATGGAACAGTTTTCTTTCAGTTAAAACATGGCCGGGTGCAGGGATGTTGGTGCCCACTTCGAAACTGGGGCTCCAGGTCAGAGGGGTAATGCATGTGGGACTCTGAAATTTCTTTGCAGAGACTTGAAAGGTCATTCTGCTGGTTCCTGCTTCATGTCCTCCTCGGTGCTTGTTGTGGCCTTCTGCTGTGGGCCTGTTTCATGCAGTTGTTGGTAGCCGGCAATAACAATAGCCATGCCAGAGTTACGCTCTCTCTGTCTCTCTGCATCCCAGTCTCGGCGCTTGATCCTCCGATGGAGCGCATCTCGATCGCGCCTCAGCTCGTCAATGAGTCTTCTCTGTTCATCAATCTTATGCACGAGCTGAACCTGTCGAGTTGTTGTTGCTTCGATCATTCGTTGCTTCTTGACTCGGTATGTTGTGGCTGCGGCATGCTGCTGTTGTCGTAGGCGTAGACGGCGTATCAGGCCTTGAAGAGGGTGTGTCAGCTCCGAGACCACCGTCAGTAGAGGGCTCTCAATAGGTGTGTAGATGGGCGCTTCGTCGAGGTCGTCGTCGGTGTCTACATGTAGATCTCCATCCGAGTCATTACTGGAACCCGAGGGCTCCCCACCTCCCTGGGGACTCCCACTGGGTCTTTCCAGCTTCACCGTATGAGCTTTACTGGTGGACGCCTGAAAGCTTACATCAACGTTAAAAGAAGAGTAATTCTGTGCTCCTGGATACGCCTGGGAGGGATCTCTTATGCTATTATACGGGAGGGGAGCCACCGTCAATAACGGGTGGTTTTTAATCTAGGTGGGATAAGGACAGTATTAGTCTCATATAATGATGGTTTTATACATACAGGTCACACATATATTTATGCATGCAACATACTTTTTTACTCATGTGTCGGGAAAATGGTGAGCCCAACACTCCCCGGTCAAGCCCCTAGGGTTACTTACTCATGACACTCGTTATAAGAGGTAGCATATTTTTTTCGGTTTATCATACGCGGGACGCGGCACTTTATACGAGTTAGCAGGGAGGGGTACCTTAGGCTCTTCCCATGCTGGATGTGGACACATTTTCATCCTCCTCCCTTAGAGATGTGGTGCTAACATCTCTCTTGATGAGTGTAGCAGGATTTAGAATTCCAGGTGGTATTGGACAGGGCATGAGTGTAAAGGGAGTAGGTACATGCTAATAAATTCGTTGCGTCAAAGGTAGCGTTGATTTCCGTGTTGTTATCTAGGCTACTAGTTAACAAAGAGCTACGAGCCAAACAAAAAGGAAACACTGTCCCGTAAGCTAATTTTACAGTAGGAGGGACAGTATAATCGTCTAACACCGTGGAGTTTTCAGGGGAGAGAAGGGCGGTGGGACAGGTTGAATTACCATTGTTAGATTTACCGGCGATCATACGCATGAAACAGTTAACAAAGCAATCAGATCGAGTGACGCAGGTTTCAACACCGGGAAGGGGCTTAACTTGTGGTAAGCCTCTCGTTCGGTGGCAGGCTATACAGGACACATTAGAAACTTGTTTAGCGGAGAAATCCAGCCATTGGTATTTTTAGGTGATGGTTAGTTCTGAGTGCTAAACAACAGTTTTAATTGTCTGACGGTTCATTGTCACTATCAGGTAGGTCCTCCCTTGGACTGTGTTGTGGTTCCGCTGGTAGGGGAGCGGGACCTTTACCTGGGCTACTTGGTGCGAGACAGGACGAGCACAGATTTCACATTCACTCAACACTCTATCAACAGTTGCAGCCAAGTAAGGAGCCCACCACACGGGCGTAGTTTGTGCAGAATCTGCCCTCGAGAACAATGATCAGCGCCATGTGCCCAAATGATGGCGTGGCGTAACAATGACAAAGGCAGTACAAAATGTCCATGTGGACTTCTCCATAATTTGTCTGCAGAACCTCGGCAACTAGTCTGTATGGCCCCTCTTTGTAACCATAAACGTTTTTCTACCTCGGGTACCCTGCTTTGGGCTACTATCAAAGATGACAGAGTAGTTAAAGGAGCACAATCCTGTGCTACAAGTATGGGGCCATTACGCTGCCTGTAGCAGCTTGTTTAGCAGCTTCATCTGCGAGGTTATTCCCTCTGGCTATCAATGTGTCTGTTTTCTGATGAGCTGGACATTTAATGATAGCTAAAGCTTTAGGGAGATGCATTGCTTCCAAAAGTTTGGAAATGGCTTCACCATGCATTACTGGTGTGCCATCTGCCCTCAGGAAACCTCTCTGTTTCCAAGTGTTAGCATGTATGTGACAGACACCATAAGCATAAGCTGAATCTGTGTAGACATTAAGGCGCCTGCCGGCAGCCAGTTGACAGGCTGCTGTCAAAGCTTTTATCTCTGCTAGTTGAGCTGAGCATGGCTGATTTATCTGTAGCGATTGCAACGTGGTGAAAGTGCCGTTCTGGTCGTTGAGTTGTACAACGCCGTATCCTGCGTGGTTGCCGGTAACATCGCGAAAACATGAGCCATCGACAAACAAAGTCAAATCGGCGGGGATTGCCTGGTTATGCAGGTCTTCTCGTGCCCGCATAAATTTATCTGTGACGCTCAGACAGTCATGTGGTGTTCCATCTATTGGCAAAACCATTTTGGTGGCAGGATTTATGGTTTTGCACCGTAAGATTGTAAGTTCGGGTGCAGACAGTATGACCTCGTAGCCAGTGCGTCTGGCTTGGGTTAGGACAAACCTAGGACTTGTTAGCAAAGCATGCAACTGATGGGATGTATACAGGTTAACCGGATGTCCCATTGTCAGAGATGAGGCTTTCTGAAATGCAAACGCCGCTGCTGCCAATCCCTGATAACAAGGTGGCAACCCTGTCTCGATGTTATCGAGTTTAGTGCTATAGTAAGCTAACGGCTGTTTACCAGTAGGTGTGTCTTGCATTAGTACGGCGCATCCGTATCCGGATCTCTCTATCACATACAGGTGAAATGGCTTAGTGTAATTTGGGTTTCCCAACGCTGGAGCTGTCTGCATGTCATTTTTTAACATCTGAAAAGCTCCCAATGCCTCCTCTGTCCACACCAGCGATGTGGCATTATTGGTCTGTCCGGCTGCTTTTATCATAGCTCTCATCGGTGCTGTTTTAAGGGCATAGTCGCAAACCCAGGACCGGCTAAACCCTGTTTGCCCTAGAAACGTTAACATTTGGCCTACTGTTTGAGGTTTTGGAGCTTTAGTTACTGCTTCCACTTGTGAGGGAGCAATACACCGCTTCTCCCCACATAGTTGTCTACCTAAGTATTCTACCGTTTGCTGGCAGAATTGAAGTTTGTCTCTATTTACTTTATGTCCTCCTTCCGCCAGTGTAGTTAACACTGTAACGGAGTCCCTTTCACATTGAGCTTGTGAGGGACTACATATAAGTAAATCGTCTGCGTATTGCAAAATGGTGCTTGGTACGTCTAAATTCTGCAAGTCCTGCATCAATGCTTGGTTGAACAACGACGGACTGCCGGAAAATCCTTGGGGAAGACGGCTGTATTGAAATTGTTGGCCCCCGTATGTGAATGCAAACAGGTACTGTGAGTCTGGATGCAGGGGTACACTGAAAAACGCAGAACAGAGGTCAATAACTGTGTACCACTTTGCTTCAGGTGGTATATTGGAGAGCAGTGTGTGTGGATCGGGAACAACAGGGTTTCCTGAATCAACAATCGCATTGATCGCTCTTAAATCATGTACCAATCTATAGTCTTTAGAGTGTGGCTTTTTGATAGGAAATATTGGGGTGTTACAGGGGCTTTTAGTGTTAGTTTTAATCAAAACCCCTGCTTTTACCAGCCCATCAATTATAGGTCTGATCCCTTCAATGGCATGTGGCTGAAGCGGGTACTGTTTTTGAAATGGCAACCTGGCCTCTGTTTTAACCTTGATTTTGACGGGCTGAGCTGATTTCACAAATCCCACATCTGTCTTGTGTTGTGACCATAGACGTGAGGGAACTTGATCCAGTAGATTCTCGTGTTTAGTCTCTAGTGGCATCTGGGTGGCAGTTCTGACCTCCAGCAAAACTTTTTCAGCGACTGTTTCGTCGCCTACCTTTATCGATATCCTGATGTACTGTCCATCCGCAGAAATATGGACCAAATTATTCTCAGTTGGCACCCAAACTGGTACCTGGCATGCAGCTTTTATCATGGGACCAAGTTCATGTGACTCGTGACCGTCTGCTACGAGTAACGTGACATGTGGCACAGAATGTTGAACATGGAACCAGTCTTTTATGTTGTCGGGTAGTTTTATGGTTGTTGCTGCTCCCTGAGGACCTAAATAGATATTTTCACTTGTGATGAGAAACGGTTTTCTGTCGATCGTTTCATCCCAGCACCGTGCATAATCTATTAGACTGTGGTCTGCGTCGAACAGTAAGGTACAATGTAGAGGCAATGTGGGTTCTCGTGCCGTTTCCATTTTCAGCTTTATCCATGGCTCCCACGTGCGCCATGTGCGTCTCAGATTGGACCAGTATGGAGCTAGCCTTAGCAGGTAGGCTATTGGTGGCAACTGGTTAGTAACATGTTCTTGTAGTGTGGTCATGGACATCATTCCTGCAGGTGGATCTGCTGGGAAATCCACATGAACGCCATCTGGGGTACAGAGAATGTTGGCTTTTAGTAGGCACAGTATGTCTCTTCCTAGTAAGTTGACAGGTGTGTCAGCGGAGTAGAGCAAAGGCACAAATACGGTCTTTCCTGCGATCAGCATGGGGACTGGTTGAGTTAATGGTATTATCTGTGTTTTCCCGGAGAAGCCTACTGTTTTGATGGATGAACTGGAAAGGGGAAGTCCACCACCTTCCTTTCCAATGCAGGAGTATGATGCACCCGTATCCACCATGAAAGGGTGTTCTTGGTGGTAAATGTGAACTGGTATAGTGGGCTCATCATGTGGCTGTGATGAAATAGCCGGTGCCACTACCTCCCTTTTCTGCTCCTCCGGGCAGCCCTATGGCCAGTTTGCGGCTGGTCCTGTCCACGGGTTGGTAGGGCAATCCATTTTGGAGTGTCCTGGTAGCCCGCAGCCCCAACACTTGAATGCTCCGTCTGCGTCTCTGTCTTCAGTCCATCTTGGTTCACCTGGTCCTCCTCTAGGGGCGCCGCGTGTCACTGGCGCTCCACGTCCTCTCTGCATGCCTCTGCCTCTGACTTGACCTTGGCGGGTGTTGCTGGCGCCACCTACATTCGGGTGGTAGTAGTGGTGGTGATGTTCCACTGGGCCTGTGGGTGTGTCTTGCTGTGGAGGTGATGTATTTTGGCTTTGGAAGGGTGTGGGAGTAGGTGGCAGGGCCTGGACTGTAGTTACCACTGGTGCTTGTATCTTGCCCTTTTCTCTGTCTTTTTTCTGCTTGGTCAGTTCTCCTAGTTGCAGCTGCGTGAGTTTGTTGGCCAGTTGCTTGTTGACTTCCTCATTCTGTCTGTTTTCTCTTCTGTGATTGTCTACATGGTGGACAATATGTTCAGAAAACAGCGGCCAATCCATTTTCATCAAACCCACAACACCATCCAGGCATTTTTGCACTTCAGCAGGCATGGTTTTCTTGACCATTAACTTGAAAAGGTTTTTGGTGGTGTCGTTTACATTCCAGGCACTCCCTGTTTCATCCTTCCATTTGCGCTGGAAGCTGTGTAAGAATTTGGTTGGACATTCATCGTCTTTCAACATTTCACCTTCCAGCTTGGATGGATCCATCTTTTCAGGGTAGTGTCGTCTTAGGTGCTCCCACACTCTTGGACGATGGCCATCAAATCCCACGTTGTCCACTGTATGTCCTCTTGCGGCCATAGCCAGTCCAGCATTATCGAGTATTTCATCTGTGATGTGTTTTCCTGCCACGTGCATGAGTAGGGCTTTGATGTCTCCTATTGCCAGCCGCAGGCCGGCTGTGCTTTCTTCCACAGCCGTGATCCATTTGCCTGCTCCGTCTGTGATCTCGGGTAGTCTGCTGGCCAATCCGATCATGTCTGCAAAAGACCATGGCACATATTGATTTTGTCCTTGACCTTTTTCTATTATGGGGAACATGGAGTGTTGGTGTTGGTCTGTTCCGTCTTGGTCGTCGTGCGGGGGTCTTTGCGGGGGCGGTAGGGAGTACGTCTGTCCAGATCGTGTGCGTCCCTGTGGGTAGTCGACTTCCCACTCCTCCAGTGTTTGGTTGGTTTCAGTAATGTAGTCTTGTAGCTCACGGTCTAGTACCCTTAATTCCTCATGTCGTCTTAGAGCATCGGGCCTATCCTCAATATAGACTTGGCCAGTTATGGTTTGGAGGACAGGTACAGCCCTTACTGGTTCAGCCAGTACGGGGGTTGCAGGGATGGGGGGTGGTGACTTCATGGTGACCAGCTTTTTCTGGAGGGGTGCTGTTCCTTTGAGTTTCGTCAGGATGGATCTGCCACTGTGAAGTCTCTGCTTCTGGCTCTGTGGGAGGCTGGGCGTGGCTGGTGTACTGTGTCTCCATCGTCGAGGAGGGTCAGGGTCGTCAGGTTCAGATGACTCACCATCCGTGTGAGTGTATGTCGTCCCGACCTCTTGTCTCCTTTCTTCCAGCCATGCAGCGCTCCGCCTTTCCGTTTTAATGAGGCCTCGAAGCTCTCGAGCGCGTTGTTTCTGTTGTTCGTCACATCTTCTGAGATCTCGTCTGTCTTGTTTTTCATAGCGGTCTAGCTCTGCTTCGTCCTCGGTGTCACTGTCTGTCTCTGAGCTGGGTGGGCTTTCGTGTTTTCCAGACTTGCTTCTCTTGCTGCTTGTCACTTTAGTACGTCTGGGTCTGGAGTCCAGCTGCTGGTTATATTGTTCGTCGTCCAGGAACCCCACTTTCATCAGGAATTTTCCTGACATCTCTCCTGTCATTCTCACTTCTCTGTCCTCCTCATCAGGGTCACTCTCCTCTTCAGGGTCATCCTGGTCATCTTGTCCCTCTGCTCCAACCGTTCTCCTAGGTTTCCCGGCAACAAACATCCCCGTCGCTCGACGAGCCTTTCTTGGTTTGTAGGGTGGAGGGGGTGGTTTTTCAGTCAGCGGATGAGCCGTTGGAGGCGTCAGTGGGGGAGCCGTAGGGGTGACTTTAGGTTCCGCCTTAGGTGACTCATTCTTCTTTCTTTCGTTCACTGCCATCTGTTGTCTGTAGCTTTCTTGTCTGAACCAGGTCAGGACTTGTTTTTCTTTGGTTCGCTTGTCTTTCCTTCTCTTATTAATGTTGCCGTCTTTCGCTTCTTTGTTTCTGATTTGGGTATCTGCTTCCTCGCAACATGCCATGTCAAAGGTGCCTTCCTGGGGCCAGCGAAATTTTCCGGTGGTCCTCCTATGCCACTTCATCATGTATCGTTGTATACGTTGTCGATAGCGCGGATGCTGCTTCGTAATCATCACCACTGGACTTGGTCCCGGCCCACACGCCTTTCCCTGCTCTGCCCCCATCGAGCCTTGCCTGGTTGGTGTCGCCAGTGCTCTGGAGGTTCTCTCAAACTCGGGTTTTTCTGTTAGGGAGGACAAACTCAAAAATTTATGCTAGTACTGTTAAGGTGTGTGTGGTGCTTTTCTTTAATTGCCTCTGGAGATGAGAGCCGCCCTCATTTAAACAGCACAAATTAAGCCAACCATTTTCCAGACCAATATTGAATATAAATTACAGCCGCAAGCGGCAGTTCGCGGGTTCAAACCTTTTTTTCGCTCAACAGAGGGAAGCAACTGACATCAAAGCCATGAGCAGCAGTGATCGCGTTTAGGGCTTCACAAAGCACAGTAAAGTCATTTCAGCTGGTTTAATTCTGTATAAAGAAGGAGCTAGGCCCATGCAAATCTTTGGAACTGGTGGCGACCCCTATGGAGTAATTTCTAAATAGTTTTACACACGTGGTTCAAAATTGGTATGAAACGTATCCTGTGAGTCTAGTATTGATTGGACAAACATTTTCTGATGTATAGTATGATGTGTAGTCTGACTTGTAGCGCCCCCTAGTGGTTGATTTGAACGAAACTTTAACTATCGTTTAGGAGGAGATGTCAAGAATGTGTTTTTCAAACTATTCAACATGGAGGAAAATCTAGGAGGCAGACTTTAGAGGTCCAAAAGGCTTTTTCGTAAAACACATGGAGTTAAACATGTGTGTCAAATTCCATGTCAATAGGAATTATGGTGTGAGGGGGGCCGGCCTTTAAAAATTTAGAAAATGCTGTAGCGCCACCATCAGGCCAATTGGGATCATATTTTATGTGAAGCATTATGACATCATGTACAGTTATGGTACCAAGTTTCATGTCTCTAGCTCGTACCAGTTCGTAGCAAATTGAGCAAAGGCCTTGTTTAGCATAAAATGCTAAATAGGCCACGCCCACATGCACCGATCAATATGACATTTCAGATCTTGGTTAATATTTGCCCCAAGAGCATGTTTACCAAATTTGATGAAATTCTGTCCACCAGATCTTGAGGTATAAGTTTTGATAGTTTTGGCGCCCCCTATGGGTCGAGCAGAAAATGCTTTGGGACACCTATTCCCAAACACGCACTGAAGATAACTACCAAGATTTATGATGATTGTATTAATGGTCGATGAATTATGGCCAATTTCCTCCTAAGCCCCGCCCAGGGAAAAGTTTGTTGATCCTTATCTTCAAAACGCAATGAGATATCAAAAAGCTTTTGACAACTCCTGTTGAACTTCATCCAATAATGATCTGCTGAACATTTGGTACCAATCGGACCTACGGTTTTAGGAGGAGATGTTAAAAATATTTTCTCAAACAATCCAAAATGGCGGAAATCCAAAATGGCGGAAAATTTAGTTAGGCAGACTGTAGTGGTCTCAGAGGCTTTTTTGTAGATCACACGGAGCTGGACATGTGTGTCAAATCTCAAGTCAATCAGACCTATGGTGTGAGGGGCGTGGCTCTTCCAAAATCGCGTGTTTGAGCGTTAACTACAGCGCCGTCATGTGGCCGATTGATGTCATATTTCTTGAGAAGCATTTACATATCAGTTCCAGTTGTTGTGCCAAATTTCATGTTTCTTTATTTTTATTTTTTTTTTTTTCTTGCTCCTTTAAAAAAAATTATTATTTTTTTTTTTTTTTTTTTTCCGATCCTTTAAGCTCACGGCCTATTGAGCCACGGCTTAAGTCAACAAATAATAATAATAATAATAAATTCACACAATCTTAGAAGGGTTCAGCCCCTTCAAGGCATAAACCCTAATATTAAACCGCCACAACTTCAATAGGGTTCTACCCCTTCGGGGTTTGAACCCTAATAATACAGATATTCACTTTTAAATTCTTTTTCAAAGCTCTTTAAAACACGTTTTGCGGCAACCGATTATTATATTCAGTGTGTTATATATGGTGTCGATCAGTTCCGTGCTCAGCTTTTTATTTTTATCAAAATATAACCAGTTTCTCATTTACTTTAGTTAATTTTAGAGTTATACCTCTCTATCATAATGTTTCTTTTTACTACCTCTTTATATCTCTCAAATAAGGTGTTATTATTTATAATTTCAACCCACAATTTCTCCTGTAGTGACTATAATCACTGCTGCTTGTGATTACAATCACCTCCATCAGACATGGGAACAGACCAATTCACTACCAATGCACGTACCTATGTACCGTACATTAATGATTTAACACAATTGACGACAAACTCTGTTTAGAAACCCTCACAGGCACTGCATCCAGCACAAAGCACCATGGATTTAATGTGCACTTTTACAAATCTCAGACTAATAGGCCACACCAGCTGTTCAGCCTATACCATATTCTTATCAGTGCCCAGTACATATATATATCAGGCTGTCAACTCCGTGCCTCCCTCGTTCCGGTCAAAGCCTGTACAGCGACAGGTCCGTCTATCTACAACAACGTGTGTGTGTGTGTGTGTGTGTGTGTGTGTGTGTGTGTGTGTGTGTGTGTGTGTGTGTGTGTATGTGTGTGTAGCCTTATTAGGAGAATATTATTTATTGCACGGGGTAACAGAAAAGTCCTATGAGGTACTGGCCTTTATTGAAACTTTTGGCCGATCCTCACAGGCTCATGATTATTTTACGGGGAATAACGTAGGAAACTTTTTTCCTCTCATATGCTTTATCAGTGACATTATAAGGACTCCATGCATTTGTCCTTTATAGTTTTAACGGGAACAGACTGAGGGGAATCATGCCTCTCCCCTCTTATACTTTTAACCGGGATTTCTGAGGAGACAGATATATTATCTCCTCTTATATATTCTCCTTTATTGGCTGTCTATTTTATTCAGCATAGATCATAGTGCATACATGTCTCAAAATCATTCATGCAACAACACAGCTTAAAGGCATTAACACATAACAGCATTCAAAGCACATATAGCGCAGCTTTATACAGCACTTTTTACAACTTATTTACAACTTATTTACAACTTATTTACAATGATCTGATCAGACCGCTGCACCACTACTGGGTTACAGCCACTATACCACTACAGGGTACAGTATCACGTGCTAGTACCCCAGCACGTGTGAGTATTACCTAGGTTGTCTGCCCGTTCAGAACCATCTATTCCCTGTGATGTCCCAGCAGTGGGCTGAAACGCCTCAGAGACGAGACGCGGTATCCACAAGACAAGTACTAGCTGTGTGCTGAAGTCCCACACTGTAATACTCGAAGTCATAAGGGAACGACTTGTCCCTATGCTTCTATCAACTTATTTACAATTATTTACAGTTTTGACAGACAACAAACCTAAATAAGCCAGCTTTTTCTCCACCTCAAACCAAAAACACCTCTCTTTTTCTTTCCCTCTCTTTCCTCCCTGGAGAGTCTGGCAGCTCTTAACACCTAACCAAACCAAGCCATATGCAAATACATATAGAAAAGCAGTCTACAGCATATTTACAACATTAAAGAATTCATTCATTCATACTTTCCGCACCATGGTATATAAAAGACAGACATAAAGCACATACATTGCAACAGATCTGCTTGGCCAGTGATGTTAGTTTGAGCTTTAAACAGCTTTATAATTTATGCGTGACATTATCCTCTTTATGTTAAACATTTTACTCCACAGTTATCTTTTAACTAGGTTCTTTTGGGGTAAAGCTGCAAGATTACCTTAACCTGGGCGGACACCAGACACTGCACCCTGATACACTTTATGGAAGAAAAAAAACTCTTCTTTTACCTTATGCCGTGGCCACCGGCTATGTATCAGGACGCAGAGCAGGTCTCCCCCAGGTCATCCGGCTCTCCCACGGCTTAACCTCCTGTCTTGGCTCGCCAAATGAAGAGGCTGGTTTTCCAGACCCGGTCCGGAGGAGTCCAGAACACCCGCTCTCCCTCTTGATTAAATCTGGTTCAGGTTGTATCAATAGCTTTAAAAATAGTTCAAAGTTGGTTAAAGGTGTCCACGCAGGGTGCCCAATGAATCACTGGAGAGGATCAGGTCAGTTGCAATAAGCAGAGTTTATTGTTTAAAGGCAGTAAACAACATAACTGGAGCCGTCCCGGGGTACAGACTGAACAACAATGCAAAAGGTGCGGTTTTTATAGTTTTTTCCCAGGGGCCACGGCCCCTCCCTTGGGGTGACTAATGACCTGGTTTGACCTAGGTTTGATTTTAATGATCAGACATGAAATCATTTGTTCATGGAAAAAATGGGGACTTTCCAAAATTGGTGACCTTGAAGTTTTTATAAATATCGCTAACTACAGATTCTTATCAGTCCAGGTGCCTCGGTTGCCTAACCTAGCTTCAATTTACTAACCATCTTTCAATACAGTGGAAAGAACCTCTGACCTACAAGAGGAGGAGGTGCTGCTCATCCTTCCTCCAAGTTTGTGTGTCTGGCAGCTGACAAAAACGTGCCCTCATGGGACCATGCCTTTTTGCCCGTCCGAGGCCCAAACAGACACAGTTTCAAACAGCCCCAGATAGAAACAGAAAGTTTCAAACGGCCCAAACCAGGCACAGAGAATTACAATACTGAATATACACCTTAAACAAGATTATAGGACCCTTATTTTATACTTACTGATCAACAGATAAAAATATAAACATAGTACATATCATTATTGATTACTGATATAAACATCACACCTCATTATTGATTATTAAACCAAAAGTTTTGCCTCAACAGGTCACGGGCGGACATCGGTCTTGGGGTATGGAGTATAACGCATGCGCAGTGTATCTGAAGCTGTGGTGGTGCGTTGCGATTCGCTCAATTTCGGCGAGGGCAGACCAGATTTTACTGCGCATGTGTTATACCCCTAAAGATATGACGCGTGACCCAGCCTCCATCAATAGGCCTTGGTTAGGTTCAGGAAAAGATCGTGGTTTGGGTTAAAATAACATCGGAAGTGGCTGAACTTAAGTACGGAAATTCCATGACAAATGAATCAACAGCTCCATTATGTATCATGTGACATCATCAAGAGAGACAGTTTTATGTTTTTAAGATATTGACTTTAACGTGTGAAATAATGTCACAACTTTAGTTAAAATGGGGTGGATTTTCCTGTTTATGTAGCTTTCAGTAATGCCATTCTGTGTGTGTGTGTGTTTCTGTGTGTGCGTTCCTTTGACAAAATGACATCGGTCTCCGGTTAATTTAGCTGTGTCAACTCGTATCCAGCAGGCCCGTCTGTCAGCATGCATCAAACCACAAATGGTTTTCTTCTCATGAATATGCAAACCACCCCCCAGCCAATCAAAACACCATCCTGTTCTGGCACACACACACAATACCTCATGCACACAGATGCGCGTGTGTTACCGTCCTTAAAGAGATGATCGCATAGACACACTTGCATGGCGTTGCACGTACATGCCATCCACACACACACACACACACACACACTCACACAGACACACACACACACACAAATGATTGGCTGACTCACCGTAGGAAGGATTATAGTTCAGAGCTGTCTCACAAAGCCACCACATATCAAATGATAGAGAGTTTTCTTCAAGACAGTTTCATTTTCAAAGACAGAGCTCGATCGCGCTTGATATGTTGAGACAGGGGAACGTTTTCAAAGCCCCATAACTCCGCTGCAGGTGAACACTCATTCCTCACTTCTTTCAGCTGAGTTTTTCCAGATCGGATTTCATCACTTTCAAAATGCTATTTTTATGGGATCACGCCATATTTGATTTGCAGCTCTAGACTGTCAATATTAAATTGTTCAGCACACTTGGGCTTTGCTAATCCAAATCTAAACACCTCACTAATGCACTGAGCACACATATGCTGTCATATTGCGGTGGATAGTTTGCCTTCGTAATTTCTGCAGTGTAATTCAGTTTAATTAAATTAGCCATGCAAAGAAAGCAGTGCAAAAACCCACCCATCCACCCGGCTGTAGAGTGCCCTCTCTGTGACCTCTGTCCTTTTTACAAACATAAACACACACACATACTCACACGGGCACCTCCGGGCACAATCACACTTTTTATGGAAGAAACCCCACTGCTTTAAAGCCTCTTTTTTGCCCTGCTTTCAACCATAATGGAGGAATCCATTCCATTGTATTCTACCCTGCACACATTACATGCCTTAGTCATAAGCCTCTTTCACACATAGTTCCCGGTAAATTACTGGGGTAACCTTCCAGGCACCGCTAGTGATGTTCACTATTCACACATGCACTACATCCAGGAACATTTCCGCCTTGCGCCTTTTCACGCACGCCATGGCAATATCGGAATAGATGGGGCAAGGGACAGTCCAGCAGATGGCGGTAATGCTACACTTATGGATACCAACCGCCATAAAACTCGACCGAAGAAGAAGGAGAGGAAAATTAGGCAAGGGCGGATGTACGTGTACACAGCGGAAGACGTCTCTTATTTTCAGGAACATGGCAGGCGAGGAGCTGTTTTTGTCCGGTGCCAATGTTCTTGTTCGTGTATAATGTTTTTGATATTTAACAAGTTTGCGAGACAAGTCAAATCACCCGCGAGAGCATTGGCGTTAAACCATAAACAATTTTCAGATTCAAATATAGCGTTAGCGGGGTCTTGTGCGTGGTTCGCTTGGTTCACGTAAAAGCGTCTTTCTTTAGACGGACGTAACCCTTTACGTGCATTTTCCCTTAAATGTTATTAGGGTTTGTATGCTCGGGTAGGATGGTCTGCCTTGTCCACCCGTAGACTGAACCACTGGCGTATTCTTATTTATAAGGCTATTCTTGGTCTGCTTCCATCTTACCTACTGATCTACATCCTTCAAAAAAGTACGGGAGGTTACTGTCTTCGCTCCCAGGGCTTAATCTTATTAACTGTCCCCAAAGTCTGTACTGAACTGGGAAAAAGGGCATTCAAGTGTGCTGCTCCCTCTGCTTGGAATCAGTTACAAAATGACCTGAATCTACAAGAGCTGGTCTCACTGAATGTCTATTAAAGTGCTTCTAACAGACTTGGAAGCAAGCACATCTGGCTGTATGATCTCACATCTGCTGAATGCTGTTGAATGTTTTTTTTCGATACCTCGATACCATACCTCTCTTGGAAAAGAGATTTTTAATCTCAATTAGCTTTTACTCCTGGTTAAGTAAAGGTAAAAAAAACAAACAACAGCTAGGTCTTGAGGTGCGAAATTGGCCGGACCGAATATCCCTGAATATCGACCCCTGCTCCCATTCACACATGACCCCATGCAGGAAATATTTCTGAACATTTCAGGGATAGATTGCGTGTGTGAAAAAGGGACTATAGACATACTTATATACTCTACAAACACACCCCTGCTAGTGCTGTTTCCTTTGGTGTGACACCCTACTGTGCTGAAATGTCTTTTATTTATGGTGCAGTTGACACAGAGAAATACTGTTCCCAGCCTCGGTGAAATGTCTTTTTTTTAAGTTGGTGACATAAAAAGGGATTTGATGGAGGGAAGTCATAGCTATTTTGTGTTGAGTGAACCCTGCTGTCATTTCCCTTACAATAAATTCAAGCAGACAGACACGCTGTGGGTATTTCGTTAACTCAGTTTCACATGCACGAGCACATGCACACATAGTACATACACAGACACATGCGGTGACTTAATATGTTAGTTTTAATATTCTGTGTGGATTGTTAGTGAAGCTGCATCTGGCTGTGTGATTTCCAGTCACTCATGTAAATCATTTTCAATGTCAAGATTGTGCAAACAGCCAACTTTCTGTGTAGCTGTAGAGAAGGAACTCTCATGTGCTATATGTCCCTTGGAATAATGTGACATAACTTATTTTCTACACTTCTATAGTCTTAGTTATGTGAAAGAACAACACAAGAGAAATGTATTAGAGAGATATTAGACATGTATAAAACATATTCGCAGATTCTAAGAGTTAAATTTCCCTAAAATAAATAAATAAATAAATAAATAATATCCTGAATGGATCTGATAACTTTTTTCACTTTCAGAATCACTGGGCTACAGTATGTGCACATACATATACACACACATACAGTACAGCACACATACACAAACAGCTTCCCTCTCAGTTTTCAGTAGTCCGTTTAGAGACACTAACAAGGATTCTGTTCACGCTTCACGCATTTCAGTCCTCGGGAGAAATATGATGTGCCATGACACAAAATATTCAGTCCAATATGGTGGCTAAAGAAGGGCACTGTATTTGTGTGTGTGTGTGTGTGTGTGCTGATTTTTTCCACCCCGTGCCAGTGGGGGAAGCCAAACACGGCATGAAATAATATGCCAGCAGCTTGGTCCTGTTAGCTCACTGCTTTGACTCCCATTGAATCTTAAGTCTGCATTTACAAACACAAACAGGTAGTCACTCAGACAGTAGAGCAACTCTGTGCTAAATTCATGACTGAAGGCCCCAAAAACACTTTTGTTTGATCTCTTGAGATAATTATTCCTTCATGCATAGTAAATAACTGGCAGCACAATTCTTATTGAAATAAATATTTGGTTATTTGGATTCAGTTTAGTTAAGGCTACAACTTTCTACAGCTTTTTTTAACCTTCCATTTTATCACTTTCTTGGGATCAAAGGTGTCATTACAGCACAATTTGAAATGCAAGGCAGTGAGACATCAATCAGCTATTACCAAATAAATGCGTGCATTGATCAAGGTGGGCAAATTCAACATGAAGTCTTATAATTGGCAATTCGCAAATACAGTCTACTGCGACACACTATGTTTCATGACGCCTTTGGCCAGATTATTTTGCTCAGACTTGCTAAATGTGTTATTTGAGTTCCTGAGGCAACCGTCACTATTAAATGCTGATCCCACTTGCACTTTAAATTTGCTTTCAGCAGGGACCTTAATATAACTAAAGCCTCAGTGGCAGGGACAGGCAGTTGGCGGTGCTGAGAGAAAGTCACTCTTTATAATGACGTCATACTGAATGCTGTGCGAAATTCATGTTTTTGCTTTAACTTGAATGGCCAGGATCTTTTATATTTAATAGTTATTAACAACATTTTACACAAATTTGCAGGTTTTAGAGAGCTTGATGCTGTGGGGTTTTGAAGGTTTTTGACTTAAAACTATGCAATTTTACATACTTTGGATCATTATTATTTCTATTGATAAGGCCCAAAAAGTTTAAAGACAAAACTTGCTATAGACAAATCCGGCAATCTCTTTGTGTGTTCTGCGATCTAGCGCCGCCGCCATTACTGTGGTGGCAAGTCGTAGTGACTCAGTGTGTGCTAACCGTGTTAAATGGATCAATGATCGATCAACTGACGTTATATTTCACAATACAACGCCACAGTTAGTCATTTATTCTGTGGGACCGTTACAGCCCCTAGACAGTGCCTTTAGCCCACTAACGTAAGCTACGGTAGTTAAGCAGTGTTAACTTAGCTGATGTACTTGTTTCAGGCTAGAGTTGAGCAGCTGAGAACTGCTCAGGTTCTTCCCGGACTCCTAAACATCGTTGTCAAAAGTAACGTTATATAGAAAGTAAAGGTAAAAGTAGAAAAAATTCTACACTTCTTTGGACAACTTGCATTCAAACGTGTGTATATTGTATGAAGATGCCACCACAGTTATGGCGCCTTGTGCACTTCCGGTATTTCCCCGGATTGGTTGAATAATTATTTCATAATTTACACATATCATATCCTATGTTTAATTCTGCTGGCAATGTTTACCCTGTAAAATCGTATTCTGTAAATCAAAAGAGCAAATACAGAAAACTGAACATCGTTTTATCAGTGCGCATTAGTAAACAACCGCCCCGGCATTCTAACGAGTGACTGGTAGATGATTCGCTGTCATCGGCGATATCATGTTTGCTTTTGCAGGACGTGAACATTGTATCGATAAATTGCAGCCCCTTCGTTCTCACTCCCTTCCCCCCCTCCACGGTGTTTTTACGCAGCGCAAAAACGCGCTTCAATGGCAGTGAAAACCGCAGCCACAGCAACTACACAGTCAACAACTCAGAGCTCATGGATGAGATCTGCGACGATATAATAGAGTTATAAGAATGCAGGACTGTGAGGATACAGCCATTTCATATTTTCACAATATATATTTTTTTTAATTTCCATTGCAGTTAAGCAATAGACCTACAGAAAAAAACAGGGGGTGCTGCAGCACCCTCAGCACCCCCACTTCCCGCGCCGATGCTCAGTGTGTCACAGTGCAAGTGAACCAGCCACCTTGCTCACAAGGAATGGAATATTTATCATGCATGTTTATGATGACATTTGCAATTGTAATTTTCCAAATGTACTTGAAAATGTTTATTCATAGAGGCTGAATTGGATTTTACTAGGTTGAACAGAAGGTGAAAGCTGGAATAACACCATCAGCTCTTAATCAGAAAGGTTTCTCTAACGTAGCGGAAATATAGTCAGTGCCGTGGGCATTAACAGTAATGGAAGGGAGAATTTAAAACCTGTTTGTCATCGGGGAACTCTTATCTGGATGGATCTAACATCTGCCTTTTTCTCCTTTATACTGTAGACTTTGGTCAATTTCACTTCTTCGGTCTGTTGCAGGATCAGAGGTGTCAGTTATGGTCTCTGCTTTAAGTGGAGTTATGCATATTAAACATAAATTCTCAGACTTCCCTGCTTCACAGCATTTAAGTATTAATTACTGCTGCGGGTCAGAAACCTCCTGATTCCACTTCATATTTCAATCCTTTGTCATTTGGCTCCTTTGTTTTCAGTAAATTGTGTTGCTTCAGGACCAGTCAAATCTATTTAGAAGCTATTGTGCTACATCAAAATGCAATGATTAGCATTGAAATTACTTTTGCATCCCCTTAAAGCTGATTCTTTGCTATTATTGCACTGAGTAGTCAGAACTTATCAAAACATCACCCAAACAATGGGCTAACTCCTGCAACGGTGAGGGGCCTATGAGAGCTCTGGTGTTAGTCTCCATATAATCTGTGATCAGAATGAGTTTACAGACAATATCCAGAGACTCTGTACTGATACTCAGAGGGGGAAATTGGTCGCGACTTGGCTTTTACTCATGATTCTTGTTCATGTTCTTCGTTCATCCTTATCTCATTATTTCTTTTCTTTCGTATCTTGATTTGCATATTTCTGTTATCAGAATTTTCCCGGTGTTATTTTCAAGACTCAAAGAACTTTATTGGCTATAACATAGTGATAGAAAGTTGTCTTAGGTTAGGGGCTCACAGACAACATAAAAACATACAACCATGAAAGACCCATAAAATTACTTTTAAAACACAAACAATTCCATAAATAAATAAGAGTCTGTGTGCAAAGCTGCATTAAAAAGTAGTTACAGTCTATTTGGCCTTGTTTAAAATAGATATTGCAGTGGGAATGAAAGAAATTGAAATGGAAAAGCCAAAAAAGTTCTCTTTTTGGCCAGAGGTGCTCTGAAGCGGCTCTCTGATGGGAGTAGCTGGAAGGAGTGGTAAAGGGGGTGTTAATGGTCCTTAGTGATGAAGTTTGCCTTTCTTTTTACTGAATGACTGTAAAGGTCTGAGAGATGGGTTTGAGGGGTGCCGGTGATTTTGGTTGATGATTCTTGTGAGTTTTTTCTAGCTTTTCTCCAAGATGCAATGTTGAATGTGAGGACTGATTCGATGAGTGACCGGTATACTGCTGTTAAAATGTCCTGTCTGACATTAAAACCTTCCAGCCTCCTTATGAGAAACATGCGCTGTTGGGCCTTTTTGTTGACCCCGTCCGCATGTTGTTTGAAAGACAGGTGATGGTCAATCTCAGTGCCCGGTAGTGTTGCATAGTATACCGATGCTAGAAAGCTATCAGAATACCCTAACTTTAAAAACACAATACAATACCCCATTTTATTAGTACCGGTACTTTAAGAATGACAGTGATTTATTAAGAGCCGTGAATTGCATCGATGCGCGACAGCGGGGCAGTGCTCTGCTTTAAAGAAAGCATAGTTAAGTCCACGGAAGTAATGTCTGATGTTCATGTCTGAGCACAATTGACACACTGCACGTCAAACTCTGATCATTTGTAGAAAGTAGGACAAATAGCAACAAACAAAATAGAGCCTCAAACCGCGAGTTGCTAAACCAAAGGAGCGCCCCTCTCACACCGGGCTTTTCATTTCAGAGGCTGTCTCACGCACTTCCCTGTTTTTGACTCCTCTGCCCTTTGAGCTCGAGCAAGTCAAACCATCTCATCTGCTGCTGCTGTTTATCTTCCTTCCGTTCGTGTCCATTACATACAGTATCTGTGGTCACGGTGTCCTTCACTTGCAGATATATTACACCACTGAGATCTGAATGAGGTTTTACTGATGAGGGCAGATAAGGCCGGTCATTTTCTATGTAATGGTATCATTTAAGCAAGCCATTGGGAATGGTATTTGGTCACCACAGTCAAACTCATTAAAAAGATTTCCAGTGTCTTTCATCAAGGTACACAATGAAATCACGCCGAGGATCGTCTTTTCAAAAGGCAGACCTCCTCTATCACAGCTGGTCGTTTGCCATCCACGGGAGTGCAGCTTCTGTGTTTTGACACAGAGATTCATCAAGAAACAAAGAGTCACAGAGAACAATTAGCCTCCTGACTCGAAATTATATTTGATACATTAGATCATTGGAACATATGAAAGATCTATTCATTAACTTTTTGGGTCCCTCGACTCCCATTTGCACCGTTTGGTGCACTGCTGAACATCAGAGCCGTTTGTGACTCTTATCTATCGGCAAGGGTATTGTAATATTACGTTGCTGTTTTTTTCTAATTGTACCTATCTCATATTTATTAACAGCCTAGTACAAAGGGAATCACCCATATTAAACCGTACGTATTTAGTGTGTGTACCTTTCGTTCAGCTAAATGCTTTTTAGAGGCTTTGCCAAGACTATAATTTCTGGGAGAAACACTGAATATTAGACAAGCCCGTTATTTGTTCAACCCTAATAATAAATTATCATTTTCTTAGCATGGCCACATTGCTTCAATTTGCTTGACCCTCAACACGGATGTTATCCATTATCAGCCAATCACAAAGATGTCACCAGAGCGACCCACCGGCACACTGTGACACAGCGATCCATCACAGGCAAAGGACATGACACTGCCAGTCTGAGACGAATACATCTGTCGCCGAGGAGATAAGTCACTGAACTTAGGATTCGGCTGTTGGAAGAGATCGAGGCAGACAATGACCTTGCACCGGAGCTGTTAGGCACCGGAGCCCATTGGCTGTAATTGCCTGTCAAGCAGCAGACATGGGGTTTGACAGAGTGGTCGGACAGCGTAATCCAGGTGTTTGCAGTGTCAATATGGGCCCTACCAAGACTTCTGATTGGGAGGCTAAAAATACACTGACCTGTGTGTCCCAAGCTGTATCTCATTAGGCTGTTTACTGCATCATGTGTAGTTTTTGCACATTTAATGATGCCATCAAATTGAAGTGGACAGATTCCCTCAGGCCCTCTTCACTTTGCGTTATAATGTACATTTGGATTTATTATATACCTGGGTTAAACTTACACGTATAATGACATTAAAATGCATCTACATTGTACACACTGAAATTAGATTTCCATTACCAAAACACAGATTATCAAGCATTACCTTCCCCTCTGAATTTGCAATCTTGTTCTAGACTCATTTGGCTTGTTTACCATCTGCCAACTTCCATTTGCATTTTACTCTCTGCGTTTGCTGACACCTGTTTGATTTGTGTTCACCTACTCATAGAATTTTTACAAAATCGTTTCTAACCATTAACATATTAGAGAGTCCTGCTCATATTAGTGAAGGTCTTTCTGTTTCAGATCTTAAAGAGGACCTATTGTGCTTATTTTCAGGTTCATACTTGTGTTTTGGGTTTCTACTAGAACATGTTTACATGTTTTATTGTTCAAAAAACGCTTTACTTTTCTCATACCGGCTGTGCTGCAGCACATCTTCCCGATACTGAAAGCAACGCGATCTATTGCGATATATTGAGATATATTTCAACTTTTAAATCAAATTTTAGGAAAACTGTCATAGTATAAAGCAGTGATTCTCAAAGTGGGGTCCGGGGACCCCCAGGGTTCCGTGGCACTCTGTGAGGGGGTCCACGATATAATTTGCTATAAATTATAAAATTGTGCTGTATCATTAAAAAGTGCGTATGTACAGATGGGGACCATTTGCCGCAATAAAACAAAGCATATTGTGTCCAATAGTCCCACCAATGTTAGATTTGGGCCAATAGAAACTCTGATATGATTGTGACACATATCAATAAGTTCCTTATTTTAAGTTGAATCACTTACTAAAAGCCAGCTTTAGACTGGTAATTTTAAATATCTGGATTTATTAGGACTATGCCAGTCTTGCTACTGTTCATTTCTAAAATCTTTTGAGATCAGTTACTGGAAATATAGGCTATAAATGCTGTCAAGTTGACTCCAAATGCAATTTGAATAAAATCACCCTCATTTTAAAGGTATATAAGTGGTATTAACATTCAATAACATTGCAAATGTCCCCGCAGTGGGACTAATAAAGGATTATCTTATCTTATCTTAACATGATTCAAATTGAAATGTGTTTCTGTTTATCACTCTGAAACAGGCCTGAAGTATTCAGGTTGAAAAGTTTTAGAATACAAATAGTTCCTATAAGCATAAGCTTAATCGGTGTTAGGATTAAGAGGGGGTCCTTGGAAAATGTTCTCCCCCGTAAGGGGTCCCTGGCCCCAAAAAGTTTGGGAACCCCTGGTATTAGAACACACCGCCATATACATGAAATCTGAGTTAAGAAAAGTTTACATCTTTATGCAATCAGAACAGTGGGATTTATCACAGTCCCTGTAACATCCAACATCACAGAGGGCTCATACACTGAGAGGGCTCATACACTGAGAGGGGGCATTTCTTTGGAAATGTCATTAATTATTGACTGAGTTAATCTTTGCATGTAAAGTATTGATTAAAAATCGATACAGTGTTTTTGGGAATCAACACAGTATCACAAAACATAATATTGCGATATTTAATATTTTGGATATTTTCTTACACCGCTACTTTCTACGGTATGTGTGCTGAAGGTGGGATGAAAATGAATAAACTGCACACTTCTCTTGTTTAAAAGGAATTTTGCTCAAAGGAAGTAGTTATTCACCACTACCTGAGCCACAATGTTCTGTCCCTCTCATTCTCACCAGCAATTGTTACATCATAAGATTCTCCTGTTGCTTTTTTCTACGAGCACTTAAAAACGATGTGTTAGACGCATATACGAAAGATAAGTCCTGCAAAGACATTAAATGAGAAAGCTTTCCATCTGTGTCTCCACCTTTCCGTCACCTTCCTCTTTCTGGGCCATTATGACTGAATTCACAGACCCTGCCGGTGTCACTGTGATTATCCTAATGAGGTCTTGTACACCTTTTATCCACTCGGAGTATATTCTACCGCTCTCCCTCACTGTCTCTGGAGCAGCATCTGTGTGTACGTGTTAAGACTCACTTTTCAATTCAGACGGTCAGTGCTGTATTCATCTCTCTCCACACACATACACACACACACACACACACACACACACACACACACACACACACACACACACACACACACACACACACACACACACACACACACAACTACGTACACAGCTGCTCTCTGCTGGGTGAAAGAAAGAAATTGGCCATGACACAGAAAGACAGACGGAAAGAGAGGCAAGAAAAAAAAGAGCCTCGGCGTAATTAGTTCCTGGCTTTTCATAAGTCTTGGTGGAAGTTATTCTCATATCAAAGGGTATCAAAGGATATAAAGGTAAGCCCATATTCAGACATCAGCCTCCAGAATGTCTGTGTGTCTGGCCTGAACAAAATCCAGTTAATGACAAGAGATCAGAATACAGCACTGGGCGGAGTGCACTGAGGAAATGAGAGACCAAGCTTTAGATATACAGGTTAAAGACTAAGAGATAATCACACTGTTGACTTTTAGACTTTAAGATGAGGAATTGTACACAGGCTCAAGTGAAGAAGAGCTGCTCTCATGAGGTTAAAGTGGTGTTATGGTTAGGGCTGAACGATTTTGAAAAAATATCTAATTGTGATTATTTTGACTGATTGCAATTACGATATGATTTGCGATATAAGAGGAAATGATCATTTTGACATCCTTATTCTCTTTTTTATTGAAAAACATATTAAAATGATTGTGGGGTGATTTTTGTGGGATCTGTACCAAACAAATGTGTTCTCTTAACTCTGTAGAATATGATGTGCAGGCCAAGACATCTCTGCAGCACCACAATATTTAATTTAAAATGGTATTTTGACACACATTTCACCTTTAACAAATATTGCGCCTCGTGCGATTTGAAAATTGCAGTAGACCATATTACAATTTAGATTAGTTGTGCGGCCCTAGTTATGGTAGGGGTTATCTTTCTCTTACACAAAATGGTCTTTTTTTATGTGTCTGTCACATACTGGATGTTTAATGCAGCTGCAGAATTTGATATCTGACAGCCTCACATCAACTCAAAGGAAACATGGGAGTATGAAAAGTTTGACAAACTAAATAACAAAAACAGCTTTAATAACAATTGATTAATATAAATTGATTTTATAAAGCTTTATAAAGTCATCTTTTTTATGAATAAGGAGTCTTGCAAGCCTTGTGCAATCGTTATTTTTTTAATTACATGAATTGGGGAGCATTGCATGCTGACTGCCCCTAATAATAATGAATGGTGACACTCTGATTTAATCAGAGAGGAGGCATCAGCTAACTGCACCATAGATCAAACAGAACAAACTTTTGTGGCTCCACTTTTCTTGGGATACACCATTCACTTACTACTGTTTACGCAGTGTTTGGATTTCACTCTTAGTAAACACCAAAGTTGATACTGTTTTGTATTTCAACCCCACTTTGTCATTAAGGGTGATAAGTTAAAAGTATTATTACATAGAAATCCCTCCAAAGAGAGGTTGTAGCTTTTTAAATAGATATTTTAATTTCAGAGGAACTGTCCATTTTTTTTATTCATAAAATGTCTTGAGCTAGCAGAACACTGGTAATCAATACAGAAGGAAGGTAGATTGCAAGCGTTTTCTCTCAAATCTAATTAAGAAATTTTGCATTGTTTGGCACACAACAGAAGGGACTTTGCTTTTGATCTGCATTGCAGCGAAGTGCATAGAGGCAGTTGTCCAAAACAAGAGTACAGCCAAAATTAACTGGCGAGCTAGAAGAGCTGCAGGCTTTGTGATTAATGTGCATGCTGTTGTGAGACTTCGTTATGTACTCCACTGTCCAGCCTTTCTTTCATCTGACTGTCTCTCCTTCCATGTCTGTGTCTCTACTCAGTGCTGGGAGGCGTGGAGTCACGTGGCGTGCTGAGGAAGATCAGTGACATGCTGGAGGTGATTCTGAAGAGGATGGACAGCCTGTCCAAACTCGACAACACCTCCACAACTGACGCACGGCGCCTGGATGAGCTCAGCTCAGCTATCAACAGGTACGCTAACTTTGCATTTTACAGGTTGATTCTCTGTCTACTGGTTTTGGTAATCACCAAAATTATTATTACAGTCATCAGTACTCCGTTATAGTGGGAGGAAATCATTTATTTTCAAAAAATAAAAGTCACTCAGCTTTGGTACCTTTTTTTTTTTTTTTTCAAAACAACATTCATATTTGAAAACATTCTTAAATGATTAAAAAACATGAGTGTAGGTAGGTCTTCATCTGTAGCACAGCACACTGATGTTTAACATATATCTGTAGTGATAGTGAAGTTATTGGGCATTACATAATTATGTAATATAATTGATAAGGCTTCAAATTTTTCATGGTAAATGTATGGCATGTGCGCAACTAACAATTCAAAATCAATTTTGTCCACCTTAAGAATCTCATTGTATTGTTAGCTGAAATGCAACCATATGTTATATGCTTCATCATTATTCCTATGAAAACACCAAATCCTATGTTGTTGTAATTTAAACATTCACTTAAACTCAAATTCAAATGTTCTAACCGTAAAGGTTCTCTAAGCATAATTCAGAGCGTTTCTATTGCCTCAACACGGCTCTCAACATGGCGATGGCTGAGCCGACAGCTCGCAGCTAACGGTGCTAACAGTGCAAACAACGGCAACAATGCTGACAGAGCTAGCAGTGTTAACCTGGAGGGGGAACCGGAGGAATGGTGCTACGCTTACGGACGGCGTTATCAGCTCTAACCGCCGTATGAGAGCAGTGCAGAGCGGCCGCCATGAGCTAGCCAGTGGGGCACACTCACATGCACTAAAAGCATGCGCGGCCAGCCCGGCTAGGTCAACGAAGCACAGAGAAGAACACACACAGAGGGAAGAGTGACTTCATTCTCTGCTCACGTAGATGTTATAAGCAACCAGGAGGCTTTATAACAATATAGATATATAAATCTACATTTTTTATTCCAATAAGCATCCAGTATCATGTTCAATTTCTGTTTATAACAAACCACATTTCATGAAGATCTGTTCAGAATCAAGTGAGCAACAGTCGATCTTACCTCTCCAACATGGCGGACGGACATGCAGCAGTCCGTGTGGGTGTGTTTGCGTTGAAAGTGACCAAACATAAGAGGGCCAGGTCTGTACAACTCTTTGTTGTTGAATTAGGACATATATTGTGCGAGTGGCAGTTGAAATATTATAATTTGCTGCTATATTAATTCTGTGAATATCGAATTTAGCACATTTAAGCAAAACTGTATTATTTAGTATTTAATGAATACAATAATTTGATACAAAATACATTATGGCTGTAATAGTGTGAGCATTTTTCTGTCCCCTTAGAAATGGAAATATATAATATAGACATAGCAAATGCTTTTATGATACAGTATCAGGAGTGTTTTGGTCAGCTCAGGTAAACAGAGAGAGCAGCTGGTAGAGCTTTGGAAGATTACCTATCCTTTAAGGCATGAAATGAAATACAATAATGCCTCTATCATATTTATGATGTATCCCTCATTGTCATTCATACTGCACATCACCTCTCTATCTCTACTGTGGTCATGTCCTCTATCTTCTCTTCTTTTTATTCCTCGCCTTATTGTATTTCGCTCTGATCTTTACTCTCATTTTTTTCCCCTCTTACGGTCGCTTGTGGAAATTGCTGCCCATTACCTTAAAATCGCTGCTGCAAATAGACGAGTCTTGTATGACCTTGCTGCTACTGCTTTTATCAAATGGCTCCTCTCATTGCCCCGTTACTACCAAAACATCCAATTTGTCTTTTCTATCTAACGTTCTCTCCGTTCTGACTCCATTTTCTCCACTTTCATTTTCAAACAGCCTGACTAAACTCGGTGCAGGAGGAGTGATGTGATACACGCTGACAGAAATCCCCTCACTTCTTCGAACCTTGTTAAATGATCCCGGATAAGCGCTCAGGTTCAGATCTGCGCGGAGGCACTAGAGCGGAAGGATGGAACGATTAATACGGTCTGGCGTTGGTGTTAACTGCAATCAATGTCTAGTAATGGGCTGTTTAATGTGGGGGAAGCCGTTCAACTCTTAGGGAAACGACTGGGGAGAAGTGTCCTGCTAGGCATGTCTATTGTCAGGGACTCTAAGTAGGAGGGTACATGCTCGTGTTACTGTAGCAGAAATCAATTTCTAGTTATTGCCTTGAGGGGAGTAGTTTGGGTGGAGTGAGGGAGTCAGGGTGTAATTAGGGTCAAACACAAGAGCTGAAATCAATGTTGTGTGACTATCATGTTTTAAATATGGTTAATGAACTGTTAGCCCTTAGTGAGGAGACTTGCAGTCGGCCTGCAACTTTGATAAACTAGAAAAGTGCACTCAGTAGAGTGCAGGTTTCTGCCAGGACCTGATGTGTCAGCAACGACCACTGATGGTCAATGTTTGATTGAATAAATACAAACCACAATTGCCCCCCGTCTAGACCGCAGGCGTATTGTATCCGATGCGTTTTTCTGTCTCACGCAACAGATCTGCTCTCATTTTAATCTATGCAGCTGTCTGATAACGTAGCGATCTACTGCGCATGTGTGGAGCGCGTATTCCGAGCGGACGGTATAAACAGAACTACTATGCATCTGTGGTGTCAGCAGCTGTCAGTGTACTGTAGGCGTCTGTTCGGGATTATGAACAATACTTAACGTTTCATGTTGACTGTTTAACACTTCCTCTGAACAGAATCTGTCAGCCTGCTGTGTGTTTAGCTGCGTTAGCTGTTAGCTCTGTTACACACTGCAGGACTTTGCTGGGTTGGGCAATATGTTAAAATGGTCCAAACGCCCACCGTCAGCCCAACAACCGGCTATTGCCGATATATTCGCTCAGGTGTTGGTCTGTGTCTCTCTCTCTGTCGCTGAGCAGTGGGTGAGTGGCTGTCATTCTTCGGAGGCAGACCATAAATTAGCAAAATAAAATGACAAAAATCGCCCCAAATAAACAAGCGGCGATACTGCCCAGTGGTTGCTGACAGCTAACTAGCTCTCCTCCTACCAACATAAGAAGACATTCTCCGTTGTAGTCAGCGCTCAGTTCAGTTTGTCATTTGCTAAGCGATAGTTATACAAACATACATACATGCAATTGTGTAGGCGTGCAAATCAAGAGAGGAACAATTCGTAATCCGTAGCGGAAACCAAGAGTTCAAACTGAAGCAGTTGTTGATCACTTGTGGCCCCTACCGGTTGGTTAAGAGTACTGAGGAGTCAGCATGAGGAAAATAAGTTTTCAAATAGTGTGAATCACTGCAACCACGAGAGGTCCTTGAGTATACAGTCATAAATGAGCACAAAAAATTTAGGCTGATGGGTCCAGAAGTATACGACAGATACAGATATACAGACAGACAGACACAGAGATACTCACTCACTCACACACACACACACACACACACACACACACACACACACACGACTGACTAAATGATCTCCTGGCGGAGATAATAACAGATAGATATAATGCACCGTCTATTTAAGTTAGTTGAAAATCTAGTAACAAATAACAGGATTCAACTACATAATTATGAAAACAGATACAACATAATTAGTGATTATTATTTTTACATTATCGTCCGAAACTACCAGCGCACATTATGCCGAGTTCACGTTATGTGGGATGGAAGGTGGAGATAGAAAGGATCTCCATGGTTACGACTTGCAGGTGTTCACACTTTGGATTATTCACAATGTCATTTGACAGTGTTTGCATTAGCCTAACTAGTTTCTTTTTCCTATTAAATTAATAGCTCTGCATGTTTTATTAGCAGAGTTGGTCTTGTGGGGGTGAAATATAGTGTGCATGATCAAAATAGCATTATATTAGGGTTTAGTTGGGGTGCCTGAGTGGCACAGGGGGACCACTGCAGAGTCCCAGGCTTAATCCCCCAGCAGCAGTGCCTTCAGCTTGGCTAGACGCCCCATTACACACAACCGGCATTCAACCTATTACCCACAGTTGCAGCGGAGATTGCAATGCTCATTTAGTTACTTTAAAGTTAAGGTCAATTTTCACAAAATGTTAATGTTTATAAGTATACTCCCTTTATGTATTACCCCCTAATGGAAATAACAATGACTGGATAATCATATAACAAGCGATAATGCAATGTGACAGGGACCTTGTTTTACATTTTAAAACATTATTACATTATCAGGAAAATATTACATTTCCATAAGCTGCAACGTTTCTTTTACGACTCTAAAACTGACTAAATGAAAGCACAAAGCAACATGGATCAATGTTTTAGTTGTACAAAATTACAAACAAACAAAATGAACCTGAAACCCCAACATATACAGTATAGCTCATTGTTTAATTGTTTACATTCTGATTTACTGGAATGAGGAATTATTTCGCTGCTACTTTTAAATCAAGCTTTGAAAACAGGAATGGAATATGTGTGACTTGTAAACATGACTTGCATTTGAGGGCTTGTCTAAAATTTATGTTTATACAAATTGATGCAAGCCATGATGGGTTATAAACATCAAACTCCCCACAGAGACCGAACATCATTCAGCAAGCCAAGGAAAACTTCCTCCGAGCTCAGAGATGTGTCACATAAACTTCTGCTGCATGAAGTTCACATATTCCTTTGTTTAATTCATAGATGAGTTCTGCTTGAAAGTCGTTCTCTTCGACAGCAGTGAACAATGTGAAATCAAAATCAGAACAAAAAGAAAAAAAATCTATTTTATTTTCCAAGTACATTGTTGTCGGGTTTGGACTGAATGGATTGTCGGAGCGAAGCAGCTCTAATAGCAGGAGTAAAAGTTTTGATTCAGGAAGCCGAATGAAAAGGATATCGACTAAGGAAACTGGTGGGCACGAACACACACACACTTCTTGTCTTGATGATGTTCCTTTGATGGCTCCCCGCTGAAGAAGGAGAATAAAATGTGTTTAACGAGTGCGTGGGTGTGTTTGTGTGTGAAGGTTAGTGTTTGTGTGTAAGTACGTCACGCATGTGTGCTTGTGTCCATGTATTAGTTCACTTGAGGTAACACTTGTTAAAACCAGTCTGGGCGTGAGACCAGGGCACAGACCCCTGACCGAGGACATAGCCTGAAGGATTAATGGCCACACACACACACACACACACACACACACACACACACACACAAACACACTGACATGGACGACCTAAGTCTCTCTTCAGTCCAGTGATTTTCATTCCATCACTCGTTTCGTCTCTCTTCCTGTCTCTATCTCTCTTTCACCTATTCGCCACCTTTACTCTTCCTTTCTTGCTCTCTGTCCCCTTTTTTCACTTTCCACTCTTTCTCTTCCTCGTGCACTCACAATTACTATACACAGAGCGAGAGGGGGGTTGTGTGAGAAATGTAGTTGAGTATGAGTGACGTGGTAAAGTGTGATTTTAGCCAGCGGGGAGAGGAGCAAATGGGAGGAGAGAGCTTTATAAAAACATATCCCAAATCCAGGCCAGTCAGGCACACATTCACAGAAAGACACACACACACACACACACACACACTGGGCGGGAGTCTCATCTCCGTGTGAGCTTCATTGGTGCTGACACACTCTCGTGTAGCGGCGAATGGGACTTGATGTCTGAGGCCCCAGCCTGTGATTCGCCCATGGGGCAGCCACTCGTTAGTGCAGAAAACGGAGGGAATGTAACGAGGGAGGGAGGGAGGGAGGGAGGGGAGGGAGGGATGGGAGGCTGAGAAAATGAGAAAGGGGGGGACGAAGGAGGGGAAAAGATGCAGAGTTGATTCACTCCGTTTTTACCGTGCAGCGGATGAGAGGGGAGATTGGTAAGTCTCCCTTTAGGCGGCCGCTCTCTGAAGATCACTGCTGTGGCTTGGCTTTACCTAATTCTCCTCCCTTAAGCACTCATCTAAGCTCCGTCAGTAACAACCTTTATCCCAGGAGGCCTTCTTTTCCACAGCACTCAAGTCAATGTCATACTGCAGCTTTGCTGGAAGTAGTCAGGAGACACTTAAATTCTCTCATTTCATCTTTCCTGATTCCAGCTGCTCTGTGCATGAATCATTTGGAGAAATAAACAATTAGGGCTGCCCCCTCGTAGTCAACTAATCCCGGTCGTTTTGGTATTAGTCCACTAAGATTTCTTTAGTCGATTCGTCATTTTTTATGCTTTTTTCATGGTGAAAATTATGAGCACATCTCTGGTAAAAACAAGATTTAAAGTGGTGATTTTGTGGAGAATCTCAGTTTTACTGATCTGTCAATAAAATCAACTTGATTAGTTGACTAAGAATTTCTTTGGTCGAGGACAGCCCTATAAACATTGCTGTTTAAGCCTAATTTTCTAAACATCAGACTGGCAATACGTCATCCAGAATAGGCTCTCATGACCACGCCCCCTTTTAGGGAAAAACAATCCTGTGTCCATCATAGACAATAACAGCATAAATAGAAGAGGCTTAAACATGTCTCCAAACTTCTACTTTAAACAAACCGGTAATATTAATAACGAGGGTCTTTATGGCTCCAAGCTATAGACCACAAGCGTCGCATCATTACCGAGGCTGCGCTCCCTTTTGGGGGAAAGAAACTCGCTGTCACAGCAGAGAAAATGATGAAAAGCTGTTGTGTAGCGGTTTAACCGAGGCTTTCACACTTTGAGGCATTTTTGAGGCAAATTTTAGGCACTTACGATCCGTTAATATTCACTGTCAGTGTGGTAAATCGCTAAATGATGCTGGTGACAGTGACTAGCATGACTAGCTAACGTTAGCTTGATTTGGAGGCTGCTGCAGTAATACAGTCATACATTAACGTTATAGCAGCATCAGACTGTCGTCTCCAACCAAATCTCAGCCTATAGATCAAACAGTTTGATATTAACAGGCTGGTTATTTACAGTACAGACAACATGTAGCCTGACGTGATTCAATCAAATATGAAGAGATGTCTGGATAAGTAATATCTGGCCACTGTGTTGGACGAGGGAAGACTGAAGGGACATGACGGCGATCAACCTTAACTTATTAAGTTATCGCGAAGCTCAGGTTCAGGCAAGGTCACAAAATAATTATTAGACATGTATAAAACAAATATTTGTATAACAAGAGATGAATACATACGAACTCATCAAAACTACAATCCAAACATATGTCAAATTGCATTGAAGTCTATGGGGTCTTCGGTTTTATTTCCCCCAAAAGGGGGCGTGGCCTTGACTTTTTGCGAAGTACCCGTATGTGCCGGTCTGATGTATCATCTTTACCACTGTACATGAAAAAAACAGAGTTAGCGAGTGTGCGTTTGTGTGCATTCATGCATGTGTGTTGGCATTTGTGTATGTGTAGAAATAAGCGGTGGAGTGTGATGTTTTAACACCACCACGCCACGGGGACGGAATAAGTCAGGACGCTGGCAAACAAACGCACAAACCCTCATGTTGACGCCTTGTCACACGCATCTCTCGCCCTAGAAAGCTTTGGTTGATGGGACGCTGCCAGAACTGTCCTCTTCCTTTAAGAGGATGAGCTCATTAGATGGAGAGGGACGGAGAGAGAAATAAGGCGAGCACGAGAACACATTTTTGTACCCTTAGAAACTCCCTGTAGTTATCATTGATTTTCTCTCACCGCCTCTCTCTCAGTTTCTTCATTTCAGAGTGTTCTACTTCTGCTCGGCATCCATCAGCGGATTTCATCTTGTCGTTTTTGCTCCCCCCTACACTTTCCTCTCGTTTTGTCTTCTCTTTGCTCTTCCTCATTTCTGTTTTGTTCCCCTCATTTGTAAAAGAGCCAACTGTCTACATTCATCAAAAGGGAGGAAGCTTCATCGTGAGTAGCGCGCAACAGTGGGCCATCAAATATGTATATCCTTGTATTCTTTGATCATAATCATCGTTTAATGTTTCAGTCAAGCTGTTTTGTTGGCTTCCACCCGAGGATCTCTTTATTTTATTATTTCTATTTCTTAACACAAAGGTCCCCCTGGTACTCTTGGTCTGTTTGCCGAGGATGGTTGATCTCCTTTTTATTTTCCGCCTGCTTTTATTCCAGTTTTTCCTCGACTCTAACGCTGTATGTTTCTCTGTCTGTCTTTGTTTTTGGATCTCATTGTGCAGTCCTCTCTGTTCCTTCTCAGCTTTTCATCCATTTCTCTGCCCTTGTCTCTCCTTCTATGACTCTCCCTTTCTCCTTCTCTCTGTGTTCATCTCTAGGGACGAGCTCACATTGTAGCAGACGTTGGAGGTGAGATTAGAAGGTCAAGTCTTATAGAGGCCAACTTGCACAGTCACAGTGAAGCCCCCCAAAGAGAGCTTTACAGTAACAGGGGTTACTCGGCTTACCAAGCAAAGGTTTTGTCCTTCAGGCCAAATACATTGCAACTTTTATAGGATAGGTACCGCGGTAGCTGTAATCCTCTACAGCTGGGAGCTTTTGTGAAATGCTCCATGTAATAATATTAATGTTTTAATATGATTTTATAGCCCAATATAATGCTGGCTCTCATTATAAGACAATATAAGGTAATAACTTTCACTAACGCGTATGCTGTATTTGCCTCTGAATGGAGGAGTGAAATTATAATTAGTTCTGTCAGATGCTTTTATTGAGACGACTCTGTTTCAGGTTGCCTTCACGCTGCGTGCGTTTGGAAAGGTTTATTTACACTCTGGAGATTTAACAAAATGGAAAAGTTTGCAGTTATTCTTCCAACACAATCCTGAAAACTATGAAATGATCCCACATTGTGAGAGTCGACTATGCCGTCATATATCCATACCTGGTTTGAAAGTGGGAGCTCACTTACGGAAAACGCTGGATGGTTTGCAGACGAGTGTGAAGCATCAGGGATGATGGTCAGCACCTCCGAATCTGAGGCCATCGTACTCTGCTGGGAAAAAAAGCGGATTAACCCCCTTCGGGTTTGGAGAGAGTCAGTTCCCCAAGTGCAGGAGTTCACATATTTTGGGGTTTTGTTCACTAGTAAGGGTAAGATGGAGATCGACAGGCGGATTGGTGATGCATCAGCAGTAATGCAGGCACTGCCTCGGACTGTCGTGGTTGAAGAGTGAAGCCTGATTGCAAAGCTCTTGATTTACTGGTCGAATTTGCTTTGCAGAGCGTCTGGGCCTGGGTCCCTTCCATTAAAGGGGGTCAGTTAAGGTGGTTTGGGCATGTGTGGAGGTATTCTAGGCATGTCCAACGGGGAGGAGACCATGCAGCAAACCCAGAACATGCTGAAAGGATTACTGTATGTATTCCATTTGGCCTGGGAACGCCTCGGGATCCCCCAGGAAGAGCTGGAGGACATGGATAGGGAGAAGGAGGTACCTTATGGGCTACCATTGCTTAGCCTGCTGCAGCAGCGGCCCCAGACCCGCGTAAGTGGGAAAAATGGATGGATTGATGGATGGAGTATTACGCTTAGCTGAAGTCTTAGAGACTGGGAAAAGATTTTGCTTTGACTCTCACTTTATTTGTCCCAAAAGGTTAATTGGTTGCGCAGCAGTAAAACAGAAACACAGGATAAAAACACACAATACATAAAAACATTATATACATACAAAATAGAAATTGCAAGTTACACAAGTTAAAACAATTTTAAAATAAGTTAAATTATTAATAGAAATATCAAATACTGAATACCGATAATACTGGAAATGTAGATCCTGAATGAATGGCATCCATTGGCATAGGGTCAGAAATGTTTCGTTTTGGCTAATGTGTCTAAATGAACAAAAGCTGTATGATTTTGATAAAAGAAAGTTAAAGGAGCTTAATTCATTATCCAGTGCATTAATATAGCAGCAAACAACTATATGCTATGTAAAGATATAGTGGAGTAATGTCTACCTGAGCAGAGAATGAAGTCACTCTCCCTCTGTGTGTGTTGTAATCCGAGCTTCTTCTTGATTTGTTGGCATAGCGGGGCTGACTGTGCCTGCTTTTAGTGCATATGCATGTGAGTGTGCCCCACCGCGGCTAGCTCACGGCCGCTGCTCTGCACTGCTCTAATACGGTGATTACAGCTGATAACGCCATCCTGACCGAAGGCGTCATTGCGGAAGCATAACACCCACCCTCCAGTTCCCCCTCAGGTTAACACTGTTTGCTCTGCCAGCACTTTCGTCATTTTTTGCACTGTTAGCACCGTTAGCTACGAGCCGCCGGCTCGCCTTCGATATGTTGAGAGCCGTTGGGAGGCAATAGAAATCCTCCCAATCCCGTATTTAGCTCCTCTAACTCCCGGATCCCTTAATGTATGCCAGGCAGGCTAATATACAGTAGATAGTGTAGGTCTGTGTAAAAGCTTTATGTAATGCAACAGAAATATTGAATATTATGTAATAATTTCACATTTCCGCAATTTTTTATAATGTTTTGGAGACATCCGTTGCCTCTGAAATATACATGCACTTGAGCAGGGATTTTCAAAGTCTGAGAATGTGGGCCTCCCCTCAGACAAATGTTAAGTTTGTGATCTTCTTCTGATAACTAATGTAATATTTTTTCGCTTCCATGCACTGAGCCTCCCCTGAAACTGTTTGGAGCCCCCTGGGGAGGCCCGCCTCCCACTTTGAAAACCTCTGCACTAGAGAATAATGACTTCTCTGTTGTGGTGAACATATTATACGGGATGCAAACACACTTAGCAACGCTTACAAGTGACACTTACAAAGCTGTTAATGGAGCGTGGAGACTGCCTGTGACTTTGATGGCTGCCTCTTTTTTTTTTGTTTACACTTTGTAAAGCAACAAACATACTTTCCTCGCATTATTCCCTCGGTCCCATTACTCTTTTTTTTAGTTCATTTTTCATGCAGCTGCTTTTGGCATTTAGTTAGTTCAGCAGCCTTGTATTCCATCATGCACACACACTCAAACATAATCAATAATTCTGATCATCATCTATGATGATGTGTTATTATGCTGCGTTTAATCCTCTGGCTTTAATGAGGGTTAATACCATCTGCTGATTAGACAATACCGAGAAACAGGAAGGCGCGTGCACACACACACACACACACACACACACACACACACACGATGCACACTCAAGAAGTCATTTCACAGCAGCAGTATGAGCATGTGTGGTTACGCAGGCTTGGCTTTGCGTGACGTGCAATCATGCAGTCAGATGCTTCGGAAATATGCAGAACTACAATGAGCACACACACGGATGCAGACACATACACATAACAAACACACACACACACACACACACACACACATTTCCCACCCATCTTATTATGTGAATAGGAAGTCTCTCACCCTACAGAGGGAGTGGTATTAACAGCACAGGTCTTTTTCTATTTCACGCTCCAACCAAGTGTCTAACAATTTGCATCTCCCACTAACACTTCTACATCTGTTGAGATGTAAGAAGGGAGGGGGGGGAAGCAGAGAAGGAGAGTCAAGGGAGAAAAGAGTGAGACGGGGAAAAAAAGTAGAAACAACAATGAGACACAACTAAAAGATGGGAATAACTGTAGAGGAGAGAGACGAGCCCATGACTGAAGTGAGGAGATAGCATCGGGAGAGGAAGAATGGCTGATGAGAGCTTGGGCACTTTGTTTTAAATTGAGTTTACATCGTGTGACAACAGTCATTTCCCAAACGCCTTTATCTCGTCTTCACTCTACGTTTGTGTGTTGTTGTGTGTGTGTGTGCAGGTTTCAACCAGCCGGCCTGGTGGAGAGGATCCAAGCTATCGCCCAGAATGTCTCCAACATGGCCACCAGGGTGGAGCAGATACTGCAAAACAGCATGGTGCAAGGAAGAGGTACGGTACCAGTCATCCATCATCATCATCATTAGTGTGAAATACCTTTTCCCCCTTGTTTTACTTTACATTATGCATACATAAGATATGATATAGAAAGTGTAACGTTTGAAAAAAGAAGTGAGTGATGTCATGAGTGTATGAACTGTGTAATTATACAGCATCTGATCTGAAACACTTTATTGTCCCTGTGGGGAGACTTCATCGTGCCGTAGATCAATCAGCCCTAATTACAAACAGCCATGTAGAAAATTATACGGCACAATTAAATCACACGAACAAAATAATTAAGCAATTCTGTGCACCAAACACCAAACCATCTCATCCAATCCACTCATTTCAATGCATTTATTTTATTTATTTGGCTAACTTACAAACATCCCTTCAAAAGAAAAATAAAGTTACATTAAAGGGACAGTGTGTAGGATTTGTTGGCATCTAGTGGCGTGGTTGCAGATTGCAACCAACTGAGTAGCCATCCGCTCACTCCTCCCTTTCCAAGACTGCGGTAACGTGAGCCGCCGAGTGCAAAACCGCGGCTCACATTACCGCGGTTTCACAAGCGTGTCGGAGAACTACGGTGGCCTTCAGGTAACGTAAAAACGTGAAAGTCTCTCTCTAGAGCCAGTGTTTGGTTTGTCCGTTCTGGGCTACTGTCGAAACACGGCCGAGCAACATGGCTGACTCCGTGAAGAGTCCCCGCTCCCTATGTAGATATGAAGGGCTCATTTTTAACGAAAACACGATTCTTAGTTTCAGGTGATTATACACTAATGAAACATAGTTATGAATATTATATTCCATTTCTGCTAATAGAGCCCCCGAAATGTTACACACTGTTCGTTTAAGTGTAATTCTTCAGTAATGTTCAACTTGAAGCGCAGCTGGACTCGTGCACAGCTGTCAGCTTGTGTTGGAGATAAACTTCAATTGCTGCTGTTACTCACAACAGAATAGAAGAGAATTCATAACAAATTACAGAGTAAGAGAAAGAGACACACACACTGTCACAGACTTGTTTAAATAAGCTGATTTTCCCACTGACATAAATCACACATCTTGCCAAAATACACAGGTGACAGTTTCACTTTGATATCCTCCACACAAAAACATAAAAAAACAATATTGTAACAATGTGCGCATTACAGCAGTAAAGTTAAAAATAGGTTCAAAAACATCCACCCAAAATCTGAAAACATTAAGATCTGAGAGTTGCAACATTTTTTTCTATCTTTTTCTAGCTGAACACAAGTCAAAACCAGGAAAATCTTCTAGTTAGATAACAGATTGATTTTATTTTTAGGAAAGTAGATATTGAAAGTACTGCTCTGTTTTGTGGGACACTGTGGCCATCTCTGTATATCTCATCATTTCTTTTATTGCTTCCACCCAGCCCTGTTGTTTTCTGTTGCCTTGCTCTTGCACATTTTTAATCAACCTAGTTTTTGCACACACACACACATAATATATAACCCCCATTATGATCATTCATTCCTCCTCATTTTCCTCTCCTGCTTTTTCTCTTGAGGGTAATTGCCCAACTCTTTACATGAGAATAAATGAGCATTACATCTCCTTTTGTTTTTCCCCACTGCATCTGCAGGGACGACGGCACACGCCAAAATGAAAACACTGCTACTTTCTCTAATCACAGATGAATTGAAACACTGCCGGCAGACTTTATTATCATACGGCTCAGTGGCGGTTTATTTATCTCGTGGTCAGGCATGTGCGAGAGGGAACGACAGGAGAGAGAGAGAGAGAGAGAAAGAGGACGTGATTAGAATATCCTTCCCCTCAAGCACTGACGAGGCTTTTATTTTCTGTCTTGCAGCGACAAGAGTCAAGTTTTTTTATGTAGTTAGTTGACCACATTTCAAATTGTTGCTATGTGGTTGCTATTGTAATAATATTTGTAAGCAGTGTGTGTCTCAGTGTGTGTTGTCAGTCGATGGAGAGGAGCCCCGGGGAAGACTTATGTGGAGAAATGTCTCTTTTTCATTAGGCAAATGGAAACAGACGGAACCTAGAGAGAAGGCAAATATGCTGGTCCAGAGAGAGAAAGAGGGAGAGAAGGAGATGGGGAGATAGAAAGACAGAAAAACAATCAGAAATTGCATTGGTTTTCTTCTCGGACGACATCATTTCAGTTCCCTCTCTCTTCCTCTCTCTGTCACTCTCTTCCCTTCTTTTTCCTCACATCAGCAGCAAAGAAGCAGTTAACTAAGTCAGTGGAGCAATTAATGCAGTGAGTGTAGCCTAAGTGAGCAGACGGATTTGCTAGCGTAACCCTAGGATGGTTGGCAGCAGCGGGACACGGGCTGTGCTGCTTTGTCAGGCCCAGTGAATAGTGTGCACTGCAGTAGAGCAGATATGGTGGGATGTTGCAATGGGGAACCCACGGGGATTTATGGGCACCGACGGTGCATATGGCACACGCTAGCATACGCTGGAAGTGATGATGTTAATGATGATGGAGGAAGCGAATATTGCCATAAAACGCTCACAGGCGAGTGGAACAGAGCTGTTAGTGTGAGCGACACTGTAACCTGGTTCTGGTTCTGGTTCTGAGGGGTCAAACTAGTTCACGTCTGCAGTCACTTTGTGAAAAGGATTTCATTAAAGAAATAAAACCTGCATTTTTAAGAGGCTTTGACATGCTCCATATGCTGCTAAATGAGCTGATAGATAATATTACACTAGTTGATTGCTGTTGGAATAGTTTTTCCACCGGAGAATAAATATTAAAGCCAACTAACTTCAGTGAGCTAAGATTAGACTAATGAAGCAGTGATTGTGGGTGAAGCAAAGTATTTTACTCCCAAGATTCATCATTTAGCTTGATATTTAAAAATGGGATTGGATCCTGGTGCGTCCAGCCTACAAAATATATACATAAATAGATATATGCATGCTTTATTACTGAAGGTAACATTTCACACGCTGTGTCTTTACAGTCTTGAGAGATGGGACATCAAGCCAGTGCGAAGTACCAAGAGACCCCCGCTTTCCAGAGTGCCCTGGCAAAGTAGACGTGAGTGTCAATCTGATATTTTCATTTGGAATATGATGGTGCAGCAGGTGTAAAATTGCAGTAATGATTTTGAATTGCTACTTCATGTGACTATCCTTTGGGTGGGAGATGTCACATGGAGTGATGAGGATAGATACAGTAGAGACAAACCGCGCCAAGTTTAAGGTAATTGCTGCAAAACTACGCTGTAAATCTTATATAATTATTCAGCTTTAATGCTGAGTTATACATTTTCCTTGTAGCCAGTAGCAAATTATCCGTGCATGGTCCTAGGGTTTCGGAACCACTGCTATAGAAAAATACTTTTTATCCTTCTCTATGATTTTGTTGGTGCGTGAATGTAAATTGCGCTCTCTGTATACCATGCAGTGGATGCGCGCACGTTGGACATCGGACCCTTGCTATGCCTTCTACGGTGTTGACGGTTCGGACTGCTCCTTCCTCGTCTACCTGAGCGAGGTGGAGTGGTTCTGCCCCCCGCTGACCTGGAGGAACCAAAGCAGCCCCCCCACCCAGTATGTACTGCAGCCAAAGGCCCCCAAGAGACAGGTGAGAGGAGTACTACTCACTAACGTGCAAAATGATATGTTACTATTTACATGTCATACATACATACAGCAGGTGTACTGAGAAACACACATGCACATTGGGTGAAGGCTACCAGTTGACAGTTGAGGGATGTACAGTGAATACACAGGTGATTTTACGTGGCTCACCACCTCAATGTCGCAGCTAACAATACTGCTTACATGCACTATGAAAGCAGCAACTAGCAACCACTTACATATATACTTAAACATAACTTAACTACATACACAGTGTCTACTACAGTGATGTTATGACCACAAGTTAAAGGGGACCTATTGTGCTTTTGTGCATTTTCCCTTTCCTGTTATATAGTTTTTTGTGCAGTCTGCAAAGTTACAAAGCCCAAAGTCCACGCTAAAGGGAGTTACTCTCCCCCACAGAAACACTGCTCCTGAAGCCTTGATTAAAGTCCTGCCTTTTCTTCCGTAACATGGTGATGTCACAAAGTAACACACTTTTCCTAGCAGCTAGTTTGGCCCGCCCTCAAACAAAGCTAGTTAGAGTGTTTCAGAGGGTGGAAAGAGGTGCTGCAGGACAGCCGAGAATTAAAGCGTTTTTTGAACATTAAATCATGTAAACATGTTCTAGTAGAAAACCAATATACAAGTATGCACCTGAAAATGAGCATGATAGGTCCTCTTTAATCATTTAAACATACTCAGCGGTAGCAACTTTCAGAGGAAATAATACAGATCACATTTATTCCTGTAAAAATATTTTGTCGAACCTGTTGCCAGAACAGCAGAGGACCTTCACCTACTGCTCTCTGAACAGGATATTCCTCTCTCCATTTACTTTCACGGATACCTCACCTTCCCAGTTAATACCCATGACTCACAAGCTAGGGGTTAAACATTAGATAGATTTTCTGTTTATTAAGTTCACATAAACACAGTCCAGTTGTAGATTTGCTCTATTTCCTGTTTGTTTGCTTAAAAAAGCCACACACACAAAAGAAAACAATCTGCTACTAGCTCAGACTGTCCAAGTGTGCTTAGTTCACCAAGTTTATGTGGAAATACTACAGTGGTACAAATTAATGGGGAATCAGGGCAACAGCTACTATAGAAATTCATAGAATACTGTGAGGGTAGAAATGAGGGCCGAAGAATGCAGCTGATTATTAGGAGTAACCTTTGCTGTATTTCACCCTATTCACATTTTCACATTTAGCTGTCATGTATTCAAGGAAGAATGTAACTACTGTCCCCTTTTGGCCACTGTAGATGATTTGTGGAAGCTGCTTTAACTGTGGATTTTTTTCCAGTGCATTCTGCGTAACTAAAAAAGTATAGGTTTTTAATTGTAGACCAACCAATGAGTAGTGTGAAGTAAAAGAAAATCATGATTCTTATCTCATGACATGAATAAAATACGTTACCAACACGTAGAATCTTGCCCTTCTTATAAAACCCTTTATCTTTAAAGAGGACCTGTTATGCTTATTTTTAGGTGCATACTTGTATTTTTGTATTTCTACTAGAACATGTGTCTGAAATGCTCTGTTTGAGCTCCTGCCCCACCCCAAACCCCACCCCACGCTGTTGTGATTGGTCAACCAAGCCAAACTCTTCGGACTCCACTCCAGCTCTGCTCTAACTAGCTTTGTTTGAGGGCGTGCCAAACCGGCCGCTAGGCAGATATTATGCAAATGTGTCACTTGGTGACATCACCACGTTACGGAAGAAAAGGGAGGACTTCAATCAAGGCGTTTCAGGCAGTTGAGGAGCAGTGTTTCTTTGAGGTGGAGTAACTCCCTTTGGTGTGGACTTTGAGCTTTGTAACTTTGCACACCTTTTACATGCACAAAAAACTACATAACATACTAAAGGAAAGAGAAAAGCACAAAAGCATAATAGGTCCTCCTTAAGCTTTTCTGCGCCATTGGCACCGAAATAAAAATGTTAATTGCTTGCTTCAGTATTTAATGTTTTTGAGAAAAATCAAAACTCAAATCTTCAGTCCTATAATGGATAGAGAGTAGAGTCGGGGAATAGAAAAGACTTTAGACAAGCAATGTTGCCTTTAGTCACCTGCTGGAACTGACATATAAGACATGGTTGTGTTATAATTACAGTTTTTACCAAACAAAAATACCATCAGAAGTATTTCCCTCACTCTATTATTTGTCCCAAACTGTTGCCCTTTGTATTTTTAGTTTTACCCAGCCTGTAATAAGAATAAAGACAGAAAAATTATAAATGAAAAGAGTGACTCATGGTGGTTGTTAAGTTGTCAGTCACATGTCCACAGTACCAATCAAAAGAGGGAGAATAAGAGTGCAAGCTGTGCTTTTTGTTCAAAAGAAGCTGTTCGGTAATCGGAGCAGTCTGCCCCCATCACTACATAATAGTTAACCTTCATCTGACCAGCTTCACTCTCGACTAATTAAAACAGGCCTGATCCCACTCATCAATCTTCTCCACCCTCTATTTTTCTCAACATTGCCTTTGAAATCATGGAACAGTAATCCTTGAATTCCTTACAGAGACAAACTAACACACACTAACGTTTGGGTGAGCAGTTTGCAGAGTCATACCCACAAAAACGTACTCACAAATACAGTATCTAGCTACAGTAGCTCTCTTGCTCTCTATTTTCTACATTCATGAATTGAGCAGTGAAAGTCTTCCCTTATTCTCCTTGCTGGCTTTATACATGAAAGGAAAATTCTCCACTTTTAATTTTACAGTTAATATCGCCAGCTTTTTATCACAGGCCAATGAAATTGCCTATATTTTAATATGAACTGTTCCTCACATTGGCGGCACAGTACAGGTGAAGGTGCCCTCTAGGACTGTGCAGCGATAACAAGGGTCTTTGAATTCGGATGTTCACCAAATGGAATAAGGAAAGTCTTCATGCACACTTGGTATTGTTCCCAGTTACAGTGGCTTGGACAAAGCAATCCTGAATGTTTAAAGACATTATTAAAGTGATATCTTTGTGTGTATAGTTTCACCTTGCTTTACACTTTGTTTGTGGAGGTAAAGCAGAGTGTCACTGTAAATGACGACTGATATCTCCATCTTACCCTGTGACCCAAATTACTGAACTGTGGATTACAGTCTTCCTGTATCTTGCACACAAACAGGGCCGAGCCAAGGTTGTTCTCAGAGGAGAAAAGAGTCGAGTGTTTATAGCATTAGTTAGAAAATGCATGGTGTTGTAACTTTTCCTTGACAGGGGGAAACTAAAGCCAGCCTCGAAACAGTAAAACAAATAGCAAAGTGAACACAGTTCTCTTAGGGCACAGTTTTTCTTGAAATAAAAAAATATTAACATTGACAAGGCAAGTATTGCATCATGTTGCAAAACGGTTTATTCTTCTGAAATTCTACCTTTTGCCGAGAATACAGAATTACAAACACACACAAGAAAAAGATTTACATGTGCAGGCTACATCAGCTGGGGTTCTTAAATCTGCAGATGACACACTCTTCTTTCACATCTTTTCTTACTTGCTTTCAGTTGCTTTGTAGGTCAGTGTGTTTTAACCGCATTCAAGTCAATAAAAGACTAAACTACATAAAAACCTACAGTCAGACAAACAGCTCTATGAGGCTGTCATGCTTATTGTAAAGAAAGCTAAACTGTTGAGATGATGAGACAAAGTATTACAAATTGAAATTCTAACCTAGTGATGGTGCTAGATGAAGAGTCAGAGAATCACCAAAGTTCAAAAAGCCCATGAATGGCTGCACCAAACCACATGGTAATCCATCCAGCAGTTATCGAGACATTTCACTCTGAACCATAGACTGTATATAAAAAGTGGACGTAGTCACCGTGACGTAACACATTGGTTTGTGGACTACGGTTTTGAAGCCTCGAGTTCGGCATTTTGGCCGTCGCCATCTTGGTCATTTGCAACCAGAAGTGACACGAGAGGGCGGAGCTTAGTACAACCGAACGCCGAATAAGACATTTAGGTGACCAGACCATGAAAAACTCCCAGACAGGACAACGCCGTGGTAGCGACCTGTCAATCACAAAGTAGCCACGCCCTAAAGCATCCCCTGCTTTATGGTCTTTATTTGACTCTAAATGGGACCATAATTTACTAAATGAACATCATGCTGTATTGAAGAAGACTTAAAACTAGCGATGAGACCATAAACTCATGTTTACAATGTTTACTGAGGTAATAAATCAAGTGAGAAGTAGGGTCATTTTCTCATAGACTTCTATACAATCAGACTTCTTTTTGCAACCAGAGGAGTCGCCCCCTGCTGGCTGTGAGAAAGAATGCAAGTTTAAGGCACTTCCGCATTGGCTTCACTTTTCATATGCCGCCTGCTCTGAATCAAAAATTTCAACCTGCTGGTGGTGCTATAGGAAAAGTCAGGGGATCATCAAAGTCAGTGGGATTTATCCACTGGTCACCATAGATTTCTGCACCAAATTCCATGGGAATCCATCCTTTTAGTCTGGACCAAAGTGGTGGACCCACTCTGACACTGCCATACCTCGAGTTATACCAATAGTGTAGCTAAAAGCTTGAGATTAACACCCATATTGCTGGTGCAAAATTTCACAACGACTGTAGTACTCTTTCTGCTTGATTTCTACATTCTCACACTTTCTCTTCACTTCTGTCCATCTCTCCTTTTACTTTCAATCCATTACCTTCCCAGGCTGCCTTCCGCACAGACCTCTCCGTGCTGCTGGACCAGGTCGGGGCAGGAAAGGAGTCCCTCAGCTTCATGAAGCGTCGAATCCGCCGGCTCGCACAGCAGTGGGCGACGGCCGCCAACCGCCTGGATGCCAAGCTGGAGCAACGATGGAGGGACCAGAAGAAGGTGAGAGGAGGAGGGGAGAAAATGAAAGGATGATTGATGATGGAGGATGTTGGGTAAAGTGTTTATTCTTTCCACTGTGATCAGGTACTGTAATAACTCTTTTCATGGCTAAATTTAAAGTGAAGCTGAGAAAGACTTTGCAATAACAAAGAGATCAAAAGCTTAAGTGGTATGAATAGTGTTACAATGCAGACCAAAAGCACAACAGTGGTAGTCTATTTAAAAAAGGTACAGTAGGAGGGAGAAGAGAGGACTTTACAGAAAAACATTAAAGTTACACATAGTGCAGCTTATAGTACCAGATAAAACCATCTTGAGTATGAGTACGTATAAGACTCAAAGTGATCTACAAATGCCTTGCAGTAAAATTGAACCTTCAAGGTTAGCTAAAAGCATTTCAATTCAGAGATCCAAGGGATGGGAAATACTGTTTTCCACTCAAGTAGTTGGGCATAAAAGCCTTTTTCAGATGCTTCAGGGTTCTCAGTCTGTATGGTGGTAGGAGTAAATGAGGAGGTAATGATAGGTTGTCATCCATCGCTGAAGTCTGCATTCTTCTTCTGTAATTGGCATGTACCCGTTCACAGATAGTTCTCAAAGCTGTGTACTCTAAAATACAAATTTACCGCAGTATCATACTGTTAAATTGTTAAAACCTCATTTTGGTCGGCACCGAAGCTGTGCAGTATGGACCTGGCTACTTCCTGCTAGTAGCCATGAATGCCAAGGGCTGAGTGTGAGAGAAAGGAAGAAAGAGATGCAAGGATAGATGAGAGAGAAGACACGAAAGGGAGAAAAGAGGTGAGAAATTATGATTATGAATGATTGGGATTATGATGAAATGCCAAGCGTGTGCCAGTGCCAGGAGAAGAATAAGATGAGAAAGGAAGGACAAGAGGGGGATGGATGGTGGTGGGGAAGGAATTATAGAATATGGACTAGGAAAGGATTGATGGAGGTTGAGAGGGGAGACGAGAGGTGAGCAAGACACAAAAGACTGGAAGGCCGAGGTGCCTGTGGATGTTGGGTGTTTCATTAAAAAATTGGATAAAGATCATAGACTGTATATAAGAAGTGGACGTAGTCACCGTGGTGTCATCCATTGCTTTGTGGACTGCCATTTTGAAGCCTCAAGTTTGGCATTTTGGCCGCTGCCATCTTGTTTTTTTGCAACCAGAAATGACACGAGAGGGTGGAGAAAACCAAACCCTGAATAAGACGTCTTCAGGTTACCAAAAAGGTAATAATTAACTTTCATGAACTGAAAACACACTGAAGGAGTTAAAGTTGTAAAGCGAAAACATGGACAACTCCCAGACCAGACAACGCCGTTGTAACAACCTGCCACGCCCTAAAGCATCCCCTGCTTTATCCTCTATTGCACTCTAAATGAGACCATAATTTACTAAATGATCATGCTGTATTGAAGAAGACTTGAAACTAGATATTGAGACCATAAACTCATGTTTACAATGTTTACTGAGGTAAAACATCAAGTGAGAAGTAGGGTCATTTTCTCATAGACTTCTATACAATCAGACTTCTTTTTGCAACCAGAGAAGTCGCCCCCTGCTGGCTGTTAGAAAGAATGCAAGTTTAAGGCACTTCTGCATTGGCTTCACTTTTCAGACCCGGAGTTGTCCACTGTTAAAGATGTAAAACTAAGGGTGAAGTTTAAGGCGTACTTTTCCAAATGTCAACGAAAGCAATATTAATTTAAACTTTGGAAATCTTAGAAACTTTTTTTTGCTACGTGTAACCTTTCACTTCACCACATTCTAGTTTTGTGCAGCCTCCCTACCTATTAAGTTTCTCACCCCACTCTGAGCAGCCTCGTAATCGTTTAGTTAAAAAAATAATGACAAATGAATGAGTTAATGTACGGAAGCAGATCAAGCACACATTCTGCTTCTTCTCCCCAAAATGTCTCTCTCTGCCCCCCCGTCTCGCTCTCTCTAAAATAAGTTAACAAGGGTGGAAATAGTCCTCTGTCACTGAGATGGATGTTCTCCTCTCTTGTAGTGCACTGAGGGGATTTGTTATCCTCTATCACGGCTCCGTGGCTGCTGGAACAGCCTCCGTGCCTTACAACGTGCTGCAGCTATCTGAACAGCAGATGTCCTGGTGTTTGCAAGAGTTAGCCTTGGCTGTCAAAAGCTGTTTATCACAATAATTAGAAATGGGAGTAAAAAATGTGTGTGTGTGCATGACTGCTAATTGGATATCATTGCAATAAAAGCCAAAGGCAGAATCTCATGCATTGTATTTGAAAATTAAATCTCGGTCTGTACCAGTCAAATTCACTATTTTGGACTGTTACACTCCTCCCACGCAGGAAGATTCATTTTCACTTCAACTGTAAAATAAGCGTTCACTTTAACGGTGAGAAGGAGAACACTGTTTGATTTTAATTAACTCTGAACTCGGTAAAAACATTGTCTGATGTGAATTGACTGCGGCCTCGCACTCACCTAACCTTTGTCTTTCACAAAAATCCCCCACTTCCAACAGCAACGTTAGCATTCTGCTCGAGTGTGCAGTCTTTACAATTCCAATGGGGCTCTGTTGGTTCAGTTGTGTTTCCTTGTTTGGCTTTCTCTTTGATTGTAAGCGGAGTGGATGTTTACTCAGAAAAGGAATAAATTAGCGGAGCAGAGAGGCAAGTGTGGAGGGAGAAACGATCGAGAGGGAGAGAAAAAAGCAAGATGATTCTTTTGAACTCTCAGCGGCAGATGCAAGGACGGGGAGCGGGGAGGTGTGTGCGCGTGAGAGTGACCGTGGAACCTTTGAGAAACGCAATTCTGAAGTCAAGACATTCAGTCAAATATATTTGAGAGATTTTAGGTTATGTGTGCAGGGTGCCGCACTGAATGAAGTAGAAGCCGGCTTTAATATATTCTAGGAAATCTCTTTTATTTTGCGATTAATATGCCTGTTTCCTCTGTGACTGTGGAGCCTGACCTTTTTCTGCACTTCACTTTCAAAGCAGGTATACGTTTGAGAGAGCCCATCTTTTTTTTCGTGCCGTTATCAGACTCAATCAAAAGCCCGGGTCAACCCATTCAGCCATTATAACGTAGCTGATGGAATATTTTGTGTAACGCAAATTGCTGTTCTCTTTTTTTCTAGACATCATAGCAGACATATTCAGCTAAGCCGTGGCATAATGGAGAGGCTTTTAAGAGACGATAGTACAGATCCAAGGACGCTGACCTTATCCTGTTAACCTGCTACAGCGCAGTCACTGCCTGTCTGGAGTCAGTTTAAGTGTCTCAGCGAGCGATTTTGTGTGCATCTTCGCCTACTTGGTGTGCATCGAGCATGCACATTTAGTGTGTTTGTCAGCATATGCCAAAATGTTAATTTCCCATCTCCCTGTGTCTGCCCTCTCGAGAGTTAATTGACCTCTGACTGATGAAGTGCAGACAGAGTAGAAGACTAATGGGATATGGAAGGTGAAGTGGGGAGTTAGGGGGGATAAGAAAAAGTAAAAGTGAGGAGGGAAGGAGGAGGGGGTGGAAGCAGGTTGGAGGAAATGTGACAACGAGGAGGAAAGACGTGAGGAGAAATAAAGAGGGCAAAGTAAGTCTGTGGAGGCGTGAAAAGAGGATGACGGGGAAAGGTGAAATTAAGGGTAGAGTAGCGATGGTTGGCAGCGCCAGCTTGCGTTGCCACCCGTGGCCTTCCGTCGGACAGCTGCGACCTTCACAGGGGCCACAGTGCATGAGTGAACAGGGTCACACACACACACACACTCAAACACACGTGCATTCATGCGAAGTCTTGCGCTAACAGATGCCCGTGACAAGCATTAGCATTCCTCTGTCGTTAGCCAGTTAGTGATGAGTGGAGCAGAGCAATGGAGTGGTACCACACACTTGAGAGCCACTTCTACTCTCATATGTGCGCGCCAAGGACTTTCCAAGGATTTTACATAAAACATTCCTAACATCAGTGCATGAAAGACAGTAGACTTCCTTTTCAACAGTTTATCCCAGTCACAAAAAAACAAAACATTTAGAGCAGGGACGATGTTGTGAAAAGACCTTGATTTGTGGCATAAAAGTTTTGCGAGAGGGGTGGCGCGTGAACACGCACACCGGCAGATGGGACGTCGTAAAGGTGAGCGAGAGATGAGAGCATTGTTATCGCACCTCTCTGTCTGTCTCAGTGGGTTTGGCAGGTCTTTGTGCTCAATCCTCACGGGACGTTAACAGTAGAGAGTAGCTTCAGATCCTTTGGAGAATCCCCCGAGTTCACGGCGAATGAGCGAGCATCCGCGGCGAACATCCACACATGCACCGAGTTCACTGATGTATGTCAGTGTGAAACAAATGCAGTCAAACAAACAAAAACAAACACAATTTCAAAATCCATCACACACTCAGACACACACCATCTGGGAGTGCCATAAGTCCACTGTATAAACAGCTCCACTCTCTGGTGTGAGATCAGATTCCTGAGGGAGGCAGCTGGCCGTGATGCGGGAGTTTACGAGGAAGTGCAGCTTTAGCATCAGTCGACCTCCCATTGTGTGGCTTTTCCCACCCATTCATCTTCATTTTCAAGTGAGTGCTTGTGAGCAAATATGCGAGGTTGTGTTGGCGAGAGTGTGTGTGCCGGTGATCTGCGCTTTAAAACAGTGCGAACCCGCCCACACAAGTTTCTCTCTCATCTCCGTTCTAGCTATTGATTCCTATTCTGTGATATAAAGGTTACCTCTCCAGCGCTGCTCTGATATGTGTCATTGAACTCCACTCTAAATCGGCTCCCATACAGAGGAATTAACATTTTGCAAATGGAGATAAATACCGCCTATTACAGAGAAAGTGAAATCCCCCCTCAGCAGTCTAGATCATGGTGCAAGTTGCCAGGTTTTGTAAAGCACCCTCACCTCTCTCCCTATTAACTTTTCATTTGTGTGTGGATGCCAGTTTTACAGAATCCAATCCGCAGTTATTCAGCTCTGCTGCCGCTGTGTGATATATTTCTCATATTTATTTAGCAGTGCAACTGTGCCGCTGCCAGTATGTGAAATTCACCTCCTTCTGTCTCCATTTTTGCGTGCTCGCCAGTGTTTGTGCGATGCACTCTCACCAGCACCGCCACCACCGATGCCACCAAGCCAAGAGAGTGAACAGTGTTGGCGCCATGAATTCTCACTCTTGCCATCTGCCACCCAAAATGTAATTAAATTTCACTTATCTTTTTTTATGAAGCAGAAGTTAATAGAGCAGGCTTATTAAATCAGGGGATTTTTCACGCCAGCTGGAGTCTCACTGGAGCTTGACTCTGCTGTATGTGCACCATTGTCCACACAGTTTGTACATCTTAACTTTAATGGAATGACTTTAGCAGATGTATACAGCTATAATACAAAAGAACCTTCCATCACTATATATATTTATATCTATATTAAAGGTATAATATGCAACAATTTACTAAAAAACAATTTATAGACTGATACAAAAATAATCCCTCTCAATCATCACATATCCCCCACTAGAAATGTGGGGTGGTGTCTGTTTCTGCAGAGACCCTGCAGCCTTCTGCCTGTAGTTTCTCTTTTCATTTTTTGATTTACTTGGGACGCTGCTGGGCTTCAGCCACCATCCAATAACAGCGCACAGGGTGTGCAGCCCGTTCAGGTGGTCAAATTTCGCCGCTTTGTCATGTCCCTTGGCTTCTGCATTATACATTGATGGGCACAAGTCCCCCTTTAGATGCTTTGCAGCCGTATTTGACGTATGAGAATGGGTTTTTTACATCGCTGTGAGTTCCCCTGTTCTTCTGTCTCTCCTCTGCTGTGTGCAGTGGCTGTTGTTCGCTGCACACACACCAGGCAGAGAGGACAATCTGCTTTTCAGCTGCATTCATTCAAAATCCAGCAAGTCTGCACCTTCCCGCAGGGTTGTGCGGAGATGTGCGGAGTCGGTTGTGTGTTTAATTGTGTTTTAGAACGTAACCGCCGTGAAACAATCAGAAAATAACGTTTTATTTCTCTGAATCGCTTCTTTGTTCCTACTGACGGCGCTCTCTCTTCGTTCAATCCATAGCTCGCTCGACCAACGCTGTTCTCTCTCTCCCTCTCGCTAGTTGAGCTGAGGAAGAGTGGCCAACTTTGAATGCGGTGTTTACAACACCAACTGACAATTGTTACATATTATACCTGTAAATAAGTAGATATCAGATATCCAGTGTTTTTTTTTTTTCTCTCTTTCTGTTAGTCAGACATAATCTTCTCCAGGATTATAAAATGTGTGATGTGTAGGAGCCCTATGTGTGTTTGTTTGTTTGTTGTGCGCTAGTGTCTCGTACGGTAACCTTCAAGCATTAGTACACTGTGGCAAATGTGGCATGATGGGAGAGGGGAAGCGAGTAATAAGAGAGTGCACTGCGGCGCGCTTCTGAAAAGCTCTTGGAAGCTTTTAATCATTACGTCTACAGTTCACAGCTGTGAGGTTACAGACACGGGACGCACAGGCACTTACATACAAGCAGAGAGAGAGAGAGAGAGAGAGAGAGAGAGAGAGAGAGACATAGTAAGCAATCAACGTCAAAACTTTCTGGCAAACTCCACACAGTTGGCCTTAAGCTCATTATATATGTTGCATGGAGGTGTTCATGCTGCGTTGGCTAATCAGGATTACTCAGCAGAGCAGCGTTTGGACACGGCTGTGTCTAATCCGCCGCGAAAGGCGACGTGTTAGTCATTTCTCGGTGGGTTGCGCTAATTATGCAGTAGCTATGTCGACATGCATGACTGGACTGTAGCCTGTAAAGTGCAAAGTTGTATAATAGTGAAACATATATACTGTGATAATTCCTTCACGTGTGTTATACGATGTTTGAAAATAAAAGAGATTCCCATCGGGTGCCTAGGAATTAGTTACAGCAGTTATCTGTATAGGCATGCGGTGCATGTGAAATGAGTTGTCCATAGTGATGGATTTCTACATGCTGTTCCACTGGAGCATGATGGGATAATTCATTGGGGATTTCCTGGAATTACTTTTCAGTTTCCATAATTTCCTTTTGGAAGAGTCTGAAATTCTAATGATTTTAATCCTCAAACTCATTAAAACAGTTTGCACTGCAGAAGCTTAACTTTCAAGGAGCTTAACTTTATACAGTACAGTACGCACACATATATAAATGATAATATAAATCAGATTAAATTAAATGTACTTTACGACATTGTGCATTGTGTGTATGAGTTACTGCACAACCATTAAGACATGTTGTCTGTAAAGTTATGTTATTCTGATAGATTTACATTGTGGTACATAATGAAGAATGACTGGATGTTTTCAGGCTTATAACTTAACAGGTAAAATACCCTTTTGAAATTGAGTTATTGCTTCTTTGCATGTTTTACTCAGGATTTCAGAGCTACAAATCAACACAAAATGTGAAATTGAGGTAACAGAGTAAACAAAGTCAGGCCTACTTAGCAGCAAGACATCATTAATAATTAGTAAATTGTATTGGGTGAAATTGTGTTAATGTTAGAAAATTGTTTATTAAATGTAGAGTAAGTTATTCAGAAACATATTCATGCCATTTTTTCATAACTGTCTGTTGACATTATGGGATGATTCCAGTTTATTACAACTCCTTTTGGTCATCAGTTCCATCAGTAATAATAACATTGTTCTCACAAATTTAATTGCTGAGATTTGTGAATACTATGACATTGCCCAAAATAAGTCATAAAAGGTAAATTTGTTACCTAATATCAGTTGTAAACATCCATCACAGTTTATAAAACAACTTCTTAGTTCCACTTATACCTACTTACCATACATGCCTTAGTGGATGTCAAATTTAAGGTGCACTCACTTTTGGTTTTACTTCTAAATAAAGTAGTTTAGATGATCTGACTGCCCATATTTTTGTCCCATTCAGTGTAGCAATGTCACCACGTTGCAGGATCTCATTGATTATGGCGAAAACTGTCAAAGTTGTATTAAACCCTTTAATTCATGTTAGTTAGAGACTGATGTAGATGATAAGTAGTCATTAAAGGGATAGTTTTGGTGTTTTGAAGTGGGGTTGTATGTATACCTCATACAGACCCCCATCAAAACACCCAAAATATCCCCTTAACAGAATTTAAAGCCTCAACAAGCTTCTGCACCGGTTGAATATTTAGTTAACACCTGTGGTATTTTTCTTCTTTTGTTGTTGAGCTTCTCTGCAGACTTTTTCTTAACTCTCTGCCACAATGTGTCCCTGTCCTCCTCCAGATCCTGGTCCATGTAGGCTTCCTAACAGAGGAGTCTGGAGATGTTTTCAGCCCCAAAGTGCTGAAGGGGGGTCCTCTGGGAGAGATGGTCCAGTGGGCTGACATCCTCACCGCCCTCCACGTTTTGGGACATAACCTCAAGATCTCCATGTCTGTCAAGGAGCTGCAGGGGTGAGTTACTGAGTTACCGAACTTTTAAGTGGTTACGTCTCCAGTCTGATCGCGAGCGCACAGCTGTGGTGGTTTGTTTACATGGTGTAACGTAACGCCATTTCTCATTCACCCAATCAACCAGTGTTTGCTTCTGAATCTGAACTGGTATTAAAGTCCCAGTGAAACAGAAGTTAGAGCATCTTTAGCTGCTGTACTGTGAGTATTCCCGAGTGAAACAGAATGTCTGAGTGGTGTACAGTTACGAGAGGGATTTCAATCAAATCCTTCGCATTTGATCGGACCGCTGTTGATTGATGGATGGATGTCATGTCATGTCATATTATTGGTTGAAATCGGTTGGTACTAGCTTACGTAAGCACACATCATATTTAGTTTTACAGGAAGAAACGATGATTGTATTTTGCTATAAAAATACAAAGAAATACATTTTTTGGGCATTTTCTTTTTTGCATATATTGTTAAATAGGTGTACAACATGACCGGGGAGGTGATCTAAAGGGGTTAAAAAGGCATTTTTCATTTCATCTCGACTTTAAGAGAAGCCAGTAGGTGACATTCCTCCAGTTGACCGGCTACGTCGATATAGAGATTATCCAGACAAGGAGACATGTTTGAAAAGAGAAAGGTTATCGATTGGAAGGCTATAAGTAAACAGTTTGAGTGCTTAAACCAAAGAATAGCCGTTTCTAACATGTACAAGTTTAATTAACTGTATAAATTACTTTCACTAATGTCAGCCTGTCACCGCCACGAAATGAATCTGAAGACAGCTGTGACAACAAACCAATGACCTTTTTACAATCCTCCTCTTGAACACACACATTTTGCATTCTACATGTTTAAGAGAGCTTTGTGCTCCAATTACACCCCACTCCCACTTAAGATTATGTACGAGGGCCCTAAGGTCCTGTTGATTTATTTCTTGCTGTATTGATCCCGTAGTGACGCACTCAACAGCATCCTGTCGGTGTGACTGCGTTGGTGTGGGTCTTTTTATCCCCTGCGTCAGCACGCTTGCATGTTTCTGCTGACGGATACAGCTAAAGAGCCAACACACACACACACACACACACAGACGGGTGGACGGATGTAAATCAACCCAGTTGGGAGAGATCCCTCAGGCTTGTTCTGTCCAGTCTATGCGATATCTACTTCATGGTCGAGACTGAATAAATCACACAGGTTGTCAGGCTCCGGTGAAGATGGATGGCTAATGTTGAACAGTAGAATTATGAATAGTTATGAGTTTGAGAAGACAACTGAATCACACTGTAGATGGGTGATGTCTTTGTTCAGCCTTGATTGGGCCAATAGTCTTTGTCTTTCTGCCATCGTTGATCACTGCGATGACATGGGTATAGAGTATAGATCAATGTAATGATGTCTACGGAGACCCCGCTGCACTCTTTTACACTGTGCACTGCCTGTGACAACTCTCACAAATCATAGAAGAAGTATTGTATTGACCCCCAGCCTTTGGCAGTCATTTTGTAGACATATAACACCTCTGCAGGGAGCAGGGGAGAGTATGAAAATCGAGAAGAATTTTATTCTTAAAAATGAGTTTAGAGACGGCAGGGACATCCACGAGGCTGAGCTCAGTTGTCAGACTTGAAATGGATGGCAGGATCATTTTCACTGCGTGCGTGTCACCGTAATGTCTCGGGACCAACATTTTAAAATTGGTCTTTCTCACAACGCGAGCCGCGATGTGTTTTAGGGGACCGCGAAGCATAATCAAACACACCAGCATGAAGAATTATTTTGTCCACCTTGCTCACATGGAATGGCTTTGGAAGGAAAAAATAGCTTTTAGCTTTGGATTGCTTCTGGAAGCAGTCTAATCTTTCTTCAAACTGCATTTGGATCCTGACTCGGTCCTTAAAAAACACTGGTGTGAGAAATGGCACATCAACTTTGCCTCCCGATGTCAATCATTCCTCGTGGTTTGCTGCAGTAAAGTGGAACAGAGGAGGGTTATGCAGTGTGTCCAATCGTTTTTTGTCGGCGTGTCAATTTTTTGTTCTCACACCTTTCATTTCCCTTGGTCGCTGCCTTCAGAAAGACCAAAAAAAAAGAGAGAGTTACGGTTGAACTAAGACGGTAATGCAGTTTGGCTGTCATGGAGTTGCATCATAAAAATAAAAATACAGTGTTCTCCTCTCCTATGTCTCTCATGTCACCCACAAACCTGTGGTGTGTTTATTGATCTTTGGCTAAAGTTTAGAAAACCTTACAGCTAACATGTTATAGATGGTCATGTAATACTTAGGGCTGTCACACAATTTCATTTTAACTCCACTCATTTCTTTAATGCGTTAACGCAATTGATCTTCCGGAGGTTGTACCGGGCTCAGTTTTAATGCTACAGTGAAGATTCTGGTATCATATGAAACTAGAAAACCGAAATAACGCTCCAAACTTGCGCCAAATTTTGGCGAGGACCCTGGCCATTTTCAAAGGGGTCCCTTGACCTCTGACCTCCATGGGAATGAAAATGGGTTCTATGGGTACCCACGAGTCTCCCCTTTACAGACATGCCCACTTTATGATAATCACATGCAGTTTGGGGTGTTGCCTGTTGGGCTTGAGTTTGCTTTGTTATGATTTGAGCCTATTTTTATGCTAAATGGTATTGTTTGTTTTTTTCACGAATGCGAATGACATATGTGTGTGTTTCATTTGCGGTGTGAGTGCGTCGGTTGGTAAAAGATGTAACATTGAGCGCCACTTCACTGCTGGTAGCAGTCTCCGAACAGAGAAGGTAAAGGAGCTGAAAAAGACGACAGCCCAGCAACAGAGGCTTCGTTTAGTGGCGCACATCCTAATGAAACACAAAAAGCCCTTCCCCTGTGGCGGTATTGTAACAGAGGCGATGACTGCGGTGGCTGAAGAGCTATTAAAGGACCATTAAAGTAAGACAGAAATTATGTCTGCTATTGGTGAAGTACAACTTGGTGCGATGAGTAAATCTCGGCCACTTTCATTTTGTCGAATTAGCTCTCAGAGGAAAAAGGTTGGCGACCCCTGATCTAAAGGGTCCATTCAGTTAAACCATCAGTGTCAAAATCAATTCTGGACAAACAGATGCTGATTAAAGGAGCATCCACTATTTTTACCTATTAGTGGCATTCTGATCCGTAAGGTACTCCTTTGTGCTGTCATGATATGCAGCTCGAATACACATTTATCCATCATATTACCTGCCTCGCTAGAAAGCTGCACACACAACTGCACAGTGATTCGTCATTTGAAAAGCATGAGTATTGATTTTCTTGGCTACACGGGGAGGTACACATTTTATTTGTGAAAGAATGAAATAATTAGAGTACTCTCTCAACACAGAACAATGTGATGCATTGTTATGTTGTTCCTCTCTACTCTCACACGTTGGCTTTGTGTATATTCACATCAAGCAAATGCAGTCGTCGCGTTTTGTCAGTAAACAGACAAGAAAGGAGGAAGCCATAGTGATAACACCTTGAGTAGCTCACAATCAACATTTCACAAAAAAAAATATCACTGAGATGCAAATCAACAGATGCAGTATTTCCACACAGATGGCTGACAAAGTTTGTTTACTTTGGTACCGAGTACTGTCTGCTGGTGTTAGGGACGTAAACTGACAAACAGAGAGATAAACAATGCCCTATTACATTGTTTTGGGGAAATAATTCCTTCAAAACTTCTGACACTTGCGGTGCGACTTCAAAGCTGTACACTACAGTCCTATTTCAGTTCAGACTCCTCACTATACTATTTTTGTCTCTTATAGTAGAAATAGTTTCTTTCTCTACCTACCTACTTTCTCTCACTTGTTCCCAGTATTGGCCGTTTTTGTGGACGTACTGCACTTCTTCCTTTGTTCCTCCTGTCCCAGATAATGTGCAAGAGTACTTACAAAGACACACAAAGATGTATCCTGACACACAGATAAAAATACAGACAAATGGTCCGACAATGTGGACGAGCAGGCCGACCGAGACAAATAGAAAACCAGGCACACAGACAACAATTGCCCCAAAGAGGCTGCTTAGTGGAGGCTGAGTCCAGACACAGATTTAGAAACATTTTCTTTGGGCAAGACGGACCATGAAGCATTAGCACAAGACTGAACAAAAAGTAGTGCCCAGGGTCCATCCACCTCCACAGTCCCACAACTCCACAATGGTTTGTGTGTGTTGGTGTGTCTGTGATACATTGCTCTCATGGCCACATCTGAGTGTCGTAGTGGGCCAGGGAGGAAGCAGAAGGTAGCTGTAATTGGCCTCTAAGGGGATGATTTGGTCTAAGGGTTGTGTTATTGTATATATCATACACCCTGATTTGTAGTTTCCAGTCAGTACTACCATCGGGCTGCTGGACTTTATCCACTAGAGAGGCATGATCAGAGCACATAGAGCGTTACTAACATACTGTGGCCCACAAACAAAGGCTGAGAGTGAAAATAAGCCACAATATTATAGGGGTCGGGGAAAAAATAGTTACAACATAATATCACGATAACAATATATTTGCGTGGCAATATTGTATCGATACACGAACATCAAGTATCAGTCTTTTATTATATAAACTATTAATATTGTAAATACAATGTAGACTCTAATACAAAGAGTTCAGTTTGTCAGGTGCTTGATGCAACATTTTATGATTTTATGACAGTGTTGGTCAGTCAGTCTGCATGACTGACAATCCCATTTTGCTGCAATAAAAATGATTGAAGTGAGATGAACAGAGTGAAAACTGTTATTAGATAAAAACAGATGTTGACAAACATAACATAATTTGCAGTTGAAAAAAGGTAATAAATCACAATATATAGCAATATATCTTATCACAAAATGTTAAAAATCTCAATAAGATCTTATTGTAACTTAATACTGTGATGATATTGTATTGTGTGACATCTGGTGATTCCCACCCCTAGAATATATGGACAAAAACAACTGCAATATACTTATAAGGGATAATGTACAGCGAGCTGGTCATTGTTGTGAAATAAACCCTGAAAGGGCAATGTGGACCCCGACTCGAAACAATGACCCGCTAGCTGTACATTATCCTGCTTATTAGACGGCTACTTACTGAAGAAATCAATATTTTGATACAAAAACGGTCTGACATAAACACTAAGCCCATAGCAACGATCTGTTATACATAGCAACGGTCTGCTATAAAGAAATAACAGACCGTAGAACGCTGTGATTGACCAACCAGAATGGAGTATTCAACAAAGCTGTGTAATAAGATAAACCTGAACTTCTAATCTGTTTTTTTGTGCTCTCTCTATATGGATGTGATTGTGTTGTGTTGTGGCCTGCAGGTCATAATGATATAGGAAATCATTCACTTATAATCTCCCATTTCTGTGACATATCTCAGTCGCTGTGTGGGTGGATGGACTGAGGAGAAAATGTGAGTGGAGAAGAGGGAGGACGGGGGAGAACAGCAAAGTGCTGAGCTGGCATCTGTGCACTGTAAACAATTGCTGTTAATTTACAGCAGGATTTCAACAGTATTAACCTGTTATTGCTAAAAAACAGTGCTTTACTGTTAATACAAAAGAAAATCTGTTAAATAACGCTCATTGACCGTTTTTTAACTGAACTATAATGTATTCTTAAAAAACAGCACTTTACTGCTGATCAACTGTCTAAAGTGTCATAAGTAACAGCTTCATGCAGTATTTTTTGAATTCTGGGAAGAGCAATTTCACCTGATCTGCACATGTGAGGCTGGATCCGTTCTTTTCTTCATCCATCCCCATCTTACTGATTATTTGGTGAGTAGTAATTTTATTTAATTAATAAATCTGTGCAAAGTCTATCATTGATGTTTCCAGTTAGTTTGCATTACTGAATATGTGCATATCATGATAGAGGGATTCAGCAGCTAGCTAGACTTTCACAGATGATTGCATATTAATCAGACAACACAAGTTGCTCATTTTAATTTCTATGTATCCAAGTTAATATCTAAGTTAATGTGTGGACACATGTATTTTGCCAGTGAATTCATGCATAACGATAGACTTGACGGTGTATACATTTTACAGTCTATGGAAGTCACTTCAACATTTGAAGTAACATTAAGACTTCAGTGCACGTTGGTTATTGGGTGTTAATTCAGCTCAGCAGATTCAAAATTAAAGGCAAGGTTAAGCTAGCTAACTAGTGTTTTTGAATGGTATCTGAAAACACATGGTTTAGAAAAATGAGCACCATTGGACATAGAGTAGTTGTTTTTGCATGTGGACTCTTCACATGTGGCTTCAAAACCACCTCTGATTGTACCATGGTGACTTAGTTGTATGAGCATCAAAATCAACAGTTCTTTTTTCTGCCACTACTTTTCTGTGACAATAACAACTTCACCTATCTGCATGTCACTGTGCTAATATTGTCACTTGGGGCAGATGAAATGAGAGGCAGCAACTGTAAGAAACATGTGGATTCAGGGTTCTATAGAAACAGACGGTCAGAATATTCATAATTGATCAAAAAATGGTTTCTCAACCAGTAATGCACACCACTCAACACAATTAATTTCAAACACTGACTAAAAATCCATTAAGTTGACTGAGGAAAATTCTTTCTATGTTTCAGGTGAAACAGCAGGAAGCTATATTTGACGCTGGATCGTCAGCCTTGAGGCTTCATATGAGGAGATCCAGCCCACCTTCTTGATGGGGCTTGCTGCATTATTTTCCACCTTCTACACCTGCACGCTCAAATTAATCTCAAGGTAAGATACTTTCAGTAAAACCTGTATTTTTAATGTGACATTAATTAAGTGATTTACACAACTTGATTTTAACACAGTGTCTGAAGAAACACTATCATTTTTCAGGTGCACCGTAGGAATAAACTATGAGAGAGGCACCAACGATGGACAGGGCAAAGTCTTATCAAAGAAATCTGGCCAATTCACTAACAACAAGACAAGACAACAACCGTTTATCCACATGTATCCACTCTGCTGAGGAGACTCATGGACTTTGAGTGAGACTTCATTTAAAATGGTGAGTTTACATTATGACAAGGGGAAATGAGGGGTACACACTCTGATTTTGTATGTGAGACATTACAATGAAAGTTATTTTGGAACTCATATATCTCTCTCTCACACAGTCAGCGGGCTACCAAGGCTGGATTGAGAGGACTGGTGTCTTTGAGTGGGCCATAAGTCATTCACTAACTCACTCCCCCACCATCGCCCACTACTTGGACTTCCACTTATCCATGCGCCTTGTGAGAGCCTGAATATTCATACTTGGACATGATGTCACATGTCTGGTGGTGTTGGTGCTCATTATTATATAGATACATTATTTTTTATTTAATGTTAATTTTTTTAAAAATTTGAACCACTGATATGCCGTAAGGCTCAGCAATATATTCAGTATATTCACATGTTACATTATATACGGCAATATATTATTTGAGAGTTTTGTTGTAATTATATGATGTCGCTCAACTGTCTGTAACTGTTCCACAAAGTAAGGTTAGTACTTCAGAAATGTTATTTCTTCTGAAATTTGGTTTTTTATCTCTGTCAGGTTTTTGTTGGCGCTAGCATGCAATTATTCTGCATGTGCAGTTTTCAACTTTATATGAAAATAAAAAGTAAAGTGCAATAAGATAAGATAAGCTGTAGATTTTCTTTTCTCACACATTGTACATGATTGGAAAATCAGTGAATTAGCTCTGTTCTTCACTCACATTTTGTTATGGTTTACATTCTGTGCTTGTAGCCAGCTATAGACAGACATTTTGGGAAAGGTGTCAACAAGCCTATTATATTCTTTTTCTTAAGAAGTGCCTTTAATTGTATTAAGTGTGACTAGTCCTATGAGTGTAACCTGCTAAGTCTTTTCATTTAGGCAAAAAATAATGTTTATTAAATGCATGTAAAAAATACAACCTAAATAGTGCATTAAAACAAATCAGTAAGATAATGTAAAAGAAAGGGGAAAACAGCTATATAATGTATCTTTAAACAGTAAATTAACTGTTAAATACAGTGAAATTAATCAAAAAAACAGTTCATACTGTATTTGTCATTAACAGTACAAAGCTGTAAATTTTATTTACAGTTATTTAACAGTAAGATAATGGCAACCACAGCTGCCAGTTCTTTACTGTTATTTTACGGGGAAATTCTTAACAGTGTGGAGTTTGGGCGGGGACTTGTGTTATTCAAATATGCAAATAATGGTTCTTTAGATCTGAAGGCTCCCTGATAAATGCCATCCCTTTGTTTTGGATCTTGCGCTGTCCTTCATTTCTGCACAAAGCAGAAATTTCACTTTCACCATTCACCCTCCAACACACAACAGCACACAAACCCCAGTTAATTGAATACAGGCTTTATGCATCTGCCCGTCTCTGCTGAGTGTGCACTCCTCGCGATGTGGCCTAACCGAGCAGCTTGATGGAAATGAAGCTGAATTTGGTGCCAATTAGATTGGCAAGGCACCTGAGATGTATTGGTGTGAGAAGGAGAAATGACGGGGCTACGCCTGCTCTACATTACAGACTCGTGGGTGCAGATCACTGAGAGCTGCTGCAGTCAATGTGAAGGTGGATGGTCAGCACCTTTGTGCCTGATCCTGTCACTAACACTGTAAAGAAACCGATAGAAAGTTCAGTAATACCTAAAGATAAAAGAATCCGGCACAGGAGAGGAAAATATGCAGTGTTGCAAGCACTGAACACGCCATGTGGACTAAAGAAGTAGTCGCTGTGTAGTACAGTAGTCTGGATGTGAAGATCTAAGGAACAAATGTGCTCAAATTGTTGTTTTTCTTGAGCACCACATGTGGTGCCGACAGTGTGAGGGCTTAGGTAGAAAACAATAGACATGGGTGTTTCGCTCAGTGTATGTTGACCTTTATGTAATGACTTCCCAGAGTAACCCAAAGGTAGCAAAGGTGTCATAATGGGACATTTGGTAAAGGTGATGTGTGAAAAGCAAGATGAAAAAGACTAATTACAAACTAGACTGCATTAAGAGGCCGGTATACTCTAGAACTGCTTGTTACATTTCTATGTGTGGCACTTTTCACGCGAACAACCAAATGCAACACTATGAATGCCCTCCAGGAGAAACTTCCTGAAAATGTGCACCGTTATCCCCATATTTAAACAATACAGCGTCTGCCCCTTCTCTATGGCCTTGTTCAGACCTGGTATTAAAATGAGTCCTGAGTGATCGGATCCCAAGTAAACAGCTTTAAATACGTCTGTTCACACCTGGCATTAGAGTGCGTCTCTACATGCGTCTCCAGTGACCACTTGTATATGACTCCCCCTGTATATATAAAATCTATTCTCTAATATTTATCTTATATACTGTATATTCACTTAGTCCCATATGCATATAGCTCTATGTACATAAACTCTCTATGTATAGATTTAAATATAACTCCACCTGTATATGTAATTTATTACATATACATACTTTATAATACTCTTATACAAGATTTTTTATACAATATTTCATCAGTATTCAACTTATACTTTACTCTTATTCATCAGAGTATAACATATGTCTATCCTTTGCACCTTAACTGCAATCTGTATACATATATCTATATACACCACATATCCTCATTTGTATATATTGTCTTAATCAGCACTTTACTAGGTTGCACTCTGGTGAGATGCAAAACTGCATTTCATTGTACTTGTACTTGGACTATGTGCAGTGACAATAAAGTTGAATCTAATCTAATCTAATAGGGTTATTGTAAACAAGCAATATTCTATGTGAGCATTTTGGCCAGTAGATTTTTGCCATTATAATTTTATTCCTTAGAGTCACTATTTTTCCCAAGTGGATGTTGTCCTGATAACTGCTTTAAAACCCAAGTGCAGTTAATACTCCCCGTCTCTTCCCCTCAAACTCAGTTTTCATGGCTTTTAAATTCTCAGCCTCTTGCTGTCTCGTGCACTCCCACTCCATCTCTTCCTCTAACTTGAAGTGTCAAGTCTCACAATCTCATCCCAACTGCAGGTAATGTCTCAGTTGCCATGGAGATCAGACTTCGGGCCTTTTGGGGTTGGAGGTGGAAAGACACAAAGTTACAGCCAATGGACACCTCTGATACAGTAAAGGACAGAGAAGAAGTAGAGAGTCCAAAAGCATCAAGTGTCTTTTGTCCCTGAGACGTGTTGATAATTGGATAGTGTGACTGGACAGATACGAGGCCTACTGTACAGCAGGGAGGCACATTGATTCAAATCTTCCACTCAGATGTGTGAGAGGGTTTTAGTTCTGGTGTTGTTTTGAGAACAGAAATATGCATCTCCGTGTCATTCGGTCTAGTACCGTTTCTTAAAACTCAAACTCTCTACTTTTTTTGCTGTATTTCCTACTCCTAATCACATTTAACACACACAAACACATACGGTATTTATGTATGAAATAAAAAATGCTATACAGTACTGTAAATATCAATGGACACAGACAGACTCGGTAGAATAGTTGTAGAGCTGTATTTTGTATTTCAGTCCTGCTTTCTCATCTCTCCAAATCACATAAAAGCACATGTATAGCCGCAAAGACCACAAGGAGCGCTGCGCTTTGCGTAACAGTCACAATAAAATTACAGTCTTAGTTTACACTGCTCATGAATATGTCCAATTAAACCTGCCATTTCGTTTCTATTAATTTTTGCCTCAAACTTTATAATCTCAATTACGCCTGCAATTAACATGATGCTGTGGCGATTGGATTGAAAAGCTGCATAAAAATGTACATTTGAGGGCAGAAGGAGGGTGCTGAAGTGACCTTCAGAATGGGGAATGCCCTTTACATTGATATGACATTGGGGCAAAAATTAGCCTTAATGCTAAACTTTAAACCTAAGACAAACTTAAATCCATAGACTGTATCTTATAAGTGGACATAGTCACCGTGACGTCATCCATTGGTCTGTGGACTGCCGTTTTGAAACCTCAAAGTTCGGCATTTGGGCGGTCGCCATCTTGTTTTTTTGCAACCAGAAGTGACACGAGAGAGGGTGGAGCTAAGTACAACCAAACGCTGAATAAGGAGTTTTTAGGCGACCGAAAAGGTTATAATTAACTTTCATGGACTAAAAACACACTGTGAAAGGGTTAAAGTTGTAAGACAAAAACGCGGACAACTCCTAGACCGGACAACGCCGTGGTAGCAACTTGTCAATCACAAGGCAAGGTAATAAATCAAGTGAGAAGTAGGGTCACTTTCTCAAAGACTTCTATACAATCGGACTTCTTTTTGCCACCAGAGGAGTCGCCCCCTGCTGGCTATTAGAAAGAATGCAAGTTTAAGGCACTTCTGCATTGGCTTCACTTTTCAGACCCGGAGGTAGACCCCTGCTTAAACCTAATCCTGTGGTCAGTCGAGGTGTCCCTTTCTCATTATGTGTAGAGTCTCTGTACGCAACTGGTTTCTGTTATTAGTTAATGCTGTTATGATTTAATGTGGCTTAATGCTGCTATTATGAGTTACAGTTATGCTGCTGTTATAGGTTAATGCCGCTGTTACGAGTTGCAGTAATAATGTTATGAGTTAATGCTATTGTTCTGAATTACTGCCACCGTTAATGCTGCTGTTTTCTAGTCGTGATTTGTTTCATCACAAAAGACGATGTGTCAGATATTTCCCTGTCACCAGTAGACAAGGTAATGGTTCAATTCTCTGTAGTTGCCAAGATCAGTTTTTACAGCGCTCTTAGTAACCGTTAACAGTTGCTATAAAGGCCATCTGTTCACAAATCTTTTGCACTTGCACAAGTTTCATCCGTGCCATAGAACCTCTTTAAGTTTGTATGTGCCTCCTGTACATTGCCAGCTACATTCACAGTGGTATTCTCCTGTTGTCTCCTTTTCCCAGTCAAACTATTGAAGTCAACCATTCACATAACAAAATTAATCTCAATTAGTGTTAGTCCATATATCCCAGAGTTAAATCCTCTGGTTGCTTTAAGCTCTTTCTCATAGTAAAGGTAAACGAGTGAACAGTCATCTTTTTTATCGAGTACAATGATTCATGTTTCCAGTTGACACTGTACCCTTCACACTGACATATCATGTTTTTTTTATTCTGTTTGTTTTAACCTCTCCTCCTTCTTTGCTACTTCATACATGCTCACACCACCACCAGGAATATCCAGACGTGTCTGTCTGTCTGTCTTGTGTGAGAGGGAGCGTTTCACAGGAAGAGAAAGCCTCCCTATACGCTTGTGAATCCATCTGTGTGCAAGAACTACTACAGCACGTGACAGTGTGCTGTAAAAGAACTAGTTTGAATCATAAGCTCATTGCTATAAGTCTAGCGATTTGGCCCAGAAATGGCTTGCATAACCCAAGAGATTAATGCAAAAAGAGCTATCCACTGAGGTTACGTAACGCCTTATAAAATTGGATTGGTCTTCAGATTCTCTCAGTGGCACACTTGTTTTTCTCTGTATTTTGCTCTGTCTTGTGCATGCTTTCAGCTCTCTTTACATTCTTTTTAATAGGGCTGTCAGTCGATTGATATGTGATTAATCGCATGATTGTCCATATCGTGATTAATCTGTTCAAAATGTACCTTAAAGGGAGATTTGTCAAGTATTTAATACTCTTCTCAACATGGGAGAGGACAAAAATGATTGCTTTATGCAAATGTATATATTTATGTATTGTTGGCAATCAATTAACAACACAAAACAATGACAAATATTGTCCAGAAACCCTCACAGGTACTGCATTTAGCATAAAAAATATGCTCAAATCATAACGTGGCAAACTGCAGCCCAACAGGCAACAACAGCTGTCAGTGTGTCAGTGTGTTGACTTGACTATGACTTCCCCCAAAACTGCATGTGATTATCATAAAGTGGGCATGTCTGTAAAGGGGAGACTCGTGGGTACCCATAGAACCCATTTTCATTCACATATCTTGAGGTCAGAGGTCAAGGGACTCCTTTGAAAATTACCATGCAAGTTTGGAGCGTTATTTAACCTCCTTTGCGACAAGCTAGTACATGGTTGGTACCAATGGATTCTAGGTTTTCTAGTTTCATATGATACCTTCACTCTAGCTTTAAAACTGAGCCCGCTACAACCTCCGAAAGATCAATTGCATTAATGCTTTTAATATTTATTAACTTTATTAACGAATTTGCGTTAACACGTTATTATTGCGTTAACTTTGACAGCCCTGGTTTTTATCCTTCACTTTTCAGTTTGCTTACAGCGTCTCCAGTTGCTTTTGGTTACAATTTCCTCCGTCGCTTTCATCCATTTGTCAACATCAGTGGACTAAATGTTGTTAAATAATTTGTGCGGCATCTTCCAATAGTCTGATAGTGCCAGGTCAAAGACTATGTAGTTAAAGGTGTGGGCTCGACAACACACCTTCAGCTAAAACATGCATTTCCTCTCAGAAATATTACTTATGCAATACGCAGAATAAGCAAGTGGATGTGAATCTGCGGGTTGATGTGGGAGTTGCTGTTTTTTTTTCCTCTTTTTGTTCTGAGGTGTTTCTGTTTTTCTGTTAAGACCATGAAATGTCAAAGTCACGCTCCGTGTGACTCTGTGCCTCGTAAATCCTCCTTCCCTCTCTTCTTTCTCCCCGTGTCTCTTCTCCCTCCATCACCCCCCATCAACCTGACTCCCTCACCTTCCGCCATCATTAAAGTGAAGCCTGTAGAGAGAGTGGAGTCGGTGACCTCGGTTCACCTCCTGCTCCCCCACAGGCTGGCTACGAGCCGCCGTATTATACCTGCCCCTAAGCAGATAAGAGCACATACACACATGCACACACATCCTCTCTAAAACCCTCATCTTGCTTTCCTGTATTCTCCCTGTGCAATTAAGCTGATCTCCCTTTCCTTACATCGCTGCTTTCTCTTATTTTTTTCATAACTTCTGTTCCATCTCCCTTTGTTGTGCAACAACTATGCAGGATTAGGGGGGATAACTTGTAAAGCAGATGACTCAAAACATTATTATATTCTTGGCTGTAAGTGCGGGGGAGACGCGTCTCCTATTAAAAATATCCAACTTTTGAGTTATGAAGGGAGTGTGTGTATCCGATCTCTTTTCGAGAGAAGCTGCTGAGGTATGTGAAACTCCTAAAAAGACTTGTGAGGTAGCTTTAAGAGAAACTGTAGCACATTAACATTAATCAGTTGTGGGAGCTGTTTTTGTTTGTGTGTGTGTGTGTGTGTGTGTGTGTGTGTGTGTGTGTGTGTGTGTGGGAGCTGTTTTTGTTTGTGTGTGAGTGTGTGAGTGTGTGTGTGTGTGTGTGTGTGTGTGTGTGTGTGTGTGTGTGTGTGTGTGTTTGGTATGTGAGACAGAGCGTCAGCCTGTCTCTTTGTTAAAAACTAGAGCGTGCAAATGAATAGTATGCTCCGTCTGCATCATTTTGTCAGCTTTAAAGCTCCTCTCCTCTCCTCCTCCCTTGCCTTGTGTCTCCTCACCTTTTCTTTTCTTGCTCTCAATCTGGCTCCCTCCCTCTTTGTCTCTCTGTTGTTCCCCTCTAAGCTCAAATCAATGTGCTTGTTAGCAACTTCCCAGATTTTTACAGCATTTCATCACCCCTACCCTTGCTTCTAAGCCCTTCCAGACACACACACACACACACACACACACACACACACACACACCACCACCACCACACACTTGGTAATGACTTCCTTCATCCTGTGTCTTAGATTTTAAGTGCTAAGGGGGAAAACACAATCGTGGCACATGGGTGACTTTGTCTTTCGTTACTGGTGTTGCTTTGACTCACATCTCCGCATGGCATTACCTCTAATTGGTCTGCTTGACACAACTGGGACTCAGAAATTCAAATAGGACAAGTCGCTGCTTATGCTTCTTTAGCTGATTTAGCACAATCCTTGGTGTACTTACATGAGTGTGTCTGTGTATGCTGGTACATCTAGCCTACTCTTGTGAAATTGGGTTTTTAGCCCTAACATTGGGACAGTTTTGTAACAAATAAAACAATGACAATAACTAATGATATAAATTGAATATTGTGATATGAGACTAGATATCTAGAATTTTATGGATTATTAGAGTTTATGCCAGTTAGTTGTTATTGCTAACTGTTAATTGTTGTAGGTCATGTCTGGAAGGTAAACCGTAAATTGCGAAATCTGATCTGAAATCTGCAACACTGTCACGAGACTCGCTGCCCGACAACCTATCCTAACCTTAACTATTCGAGATCAATGCCTAATCTCAACTATCTGGCAAGAGTTTTGCAATTTGTGCTTTACCTTCTAGACACGACCATTGTTGTAACATAAATATTTTCTTCTTCTGGCATTTTGTCAGTTACCATTTTTAGGTGCATTACCACCACCCAATCACAATAAAAGTGTATGAAATCACATCTGGATTTGAAATAAAATGAAACTGTAAATGTAGCCTGATAATCCTAAACACAATGCAGTTATTACCAATGTTATTAATTACACCTGTGCTTTTTCAGATATAACATGTCAACATGTCTGCATTAAAAAAGGTCAATAGGCCCTTTTCACAGCAGCCATTTTGACATGTCATTTCAGGGTAAACACAGGTGCAATTAATGACATTCATTATGGCCCTGTTCCATTTAGGTGGACCAGAGCCCTGGTATTATTGGTGCCTTCAAATGGGGACGTATTTACGAGAAGAGTCCATATGAACGCCCCCCTCATGTCGTGTTCACGACCTCGTAAGTGGATAGTTTCTGAAAGCTCAGAGTTCACGAGTTGTGAAGTGTTTGTTGACGTTGTCAGAAATGGCGGCGCCCATGGAAGTTAATTTTTCGGTGCATAATAAGTGTATATATTGTATTTTTAGTCTTATATTATTTTACTTGGTAATTTTATAATAGGTCTGAGGAAAATATTGATATTCCCAACGGCCTCATCTTTTTCCTCTGTCATTATGCCTTTGCATTTTCTGCATTATGTTACCAGCTTGCTAGCTTGCTAAATTGTTAGCCTCTGTGGCTTCTAGACGGTGACAGTAACATTAATGTTGCCGTTGCTTAGCAGCAGTGTTCTTCACGACTTAACCACTTGAACGCCAAGCATATCGTGTACACGACTTCCCATGTTGTAAACACGAGTTCAAGAGTTCACAAGGCACGTTGTGTATGCTGGCTGAGACTAAATAGAATGGGACCATAATTAATTTGATCAATTACACCTGTGTTTACCCTGCTATGACATGTCAAAATGGCTGCTGTGAAAAGGGCCCATTGTTCCTGTGGAGAAACAAGTTTCTCTGCTTTTGTCTTGTGTGTCCTAGAAAAATAGCGATTGACCGAGAGAGAAGAGTGGAGTGGAGAGTAAAGGCAGTTTCTTGGTCATTATACGGCCTCAGTTGTCTGACTGCGTTAAGAAAGGCTAAGGGAGGTCAGCCTCTACCGGCTGCAGGGCCAAAACAGTTAGCTCTGGCTGAATAAAGTGAGGAGGAAAAAAAGCTAGACAGACAGGTATAGCGAGGGGATGTGTGAGAGACGAGGTGTGTGTGTGTGTGTTGCGTGAGTGTGTGCGTGGTTCGTCAGCCCAGACCTCTAGGCGCTGAGGGCTTTTCAATCTCCTCTTACCGGGGAATGGAAGCAGGGGAGGGGAGTTTCAGTGCTGAATAGGCTCCAAGGCCTGGGGACACATTGAGCCGAACTCCAGGAAAAATCAACGCCATCAGCCATTCATCAACCTCCTTTCCCTCACCGAGCTTTATTTCTCACGAGAAGCTGCCTGAGGCAGACAGAAAAGGAAATAAGGAAAAGAACAGAAAAAGAGAAGTTGGAGGAAGTGTAATCTCATGTAGTAACGCATCTGGCTTAATGCTCTGGGTCTGTCTGACCCATTACAGCTCTTCTCCCCCCAGTAAACTAGACTTTTGTTGTTTCTCTTGACTAACGCAGAGTCTAGGAAGCATTGCTGAACAGATGATAATGACACCTAACCATCTGAGAAGTGATGTGTGGAAGCATTTCATTAAACCGCAGAGTAACGTTAGCTTGTCACTGAAGTGAGGCAGTGGAGGCAACCCACACTACATGATTTAAACAAATACGTGTTCGCAACTCGTTGAAACTGATTTTTCAAAAAAGCGATGACCCAACGTTTGAAAAGATGAAGTGATACTGGAATCGAATTGCAAAAAGAGGTCAGCCTACATTAAAACAGTGTTTTTACAGCGTTTGTTTGATGTAGCCAAAGAGCTTGTGTATGAGCTTTAAATTCACTCAATAAAATAGTTATAATACTAATTGTGTTATTCCCCCAGGTAAAAGAGCAAACCACAAGGCATTGCATCAAATTAAAGTAAATAATAAAAAATAAAAGGTGTGCACTACATCAAAACATGTAATATATGAATGTTGTACAACTAGACTTTGTGTCACTATACCTGCATCAGCCTTACTTTAGATAATGTCCCATTAAACCTATCAAAACACGTTGTTTTTTTACCTAAGAAGTTTATCGGGGATAGTATTTTATGTAGGCAAGGTTATTATATAACTGAGTTAGATGGCATAAAAAGTGGAGTAACTTAGATACTGTAGCGTGATGCTGAAAGAACTATATACATTTTTGGGGTTAAAGAGGACCTATTATGCTCATTTTCAGGTACATTCTTGTATTTGGGGTTTCTACTAGAACATGTTTACCCCCGACAAGCCCATTGGTCAGCTGGCCCACCGAACCAAACTCTTTGGACTCTGCTCCATCTCTGCTCCAACTGGCTTTGTTTGAGGGCGTGCCAAACTAGCCACTTGTCAAGTATTATGTAAATGTGTTACTTGGTGACATCACCACGTTACGGAAGAAAAGGCAGGACTTCAGTCACGGCGTTTCAGGCAGTTCAAGAGCAGTGTATCTGTGGGGTGACTCCTTTGGCGTGGATTTTGGGCTTAATAACTTTGCAGACCTTTTACATGCACAAAAAACTATATAACACACTAAAGGAAAGGGGAAAAGCACAAAAGCAGGTCCTCTTTAAGAGAAATAATGAGCTCTGGCTTGAAAGATTATCAACATCATAATGGTTCTTAATTGGTTCTCAGTGCAATGGTGCATGACCATAACTGATAGATTGGTGTGCAGCACCTGCGGAGCAAGCACATAGTCATCAATTTTGATGTTGGGAAAGTATGCAGTCATGCATTAAAGGAAAATCTAAATCAATATTTACATCATCAATTATGTGCATCGCAAAACTTTGCCGTTGGTAGAAGATCACAAAGCACATGGTGTTCTCACAGTCTGGCTTCTCATCCTTATTTTTCCCACAAATTATGTTATTTCGACTTTTATCAGTGATTCGTTTTGAGCAGCTTTATCTGTGTACTAAGCCAGCGTCAACCCTCTATTCTTTATCTACCCATTAGAATGTATAATTGTATCTTTAAAACCTAAAGCCATTTAAATGACATCCAAACCAGAGACACCAATTTATCACGTCTGTGCCGAGCTCTGCTGAAAATGGGGTCAGAAACCTCTTGTTATCCACATTTTCCTTCAGCAAACTTGACAGTGCTTGTTAGTTATATCAGAGTCCTTGTTATCTCCATGTTCATGGAAAAGGGAGTGCAGCTGATGTGAGCAAAGTCAAGCATAATTGGGTTTGGTGCCTGCATACTGTACCTCACGAGGCACCCCTGGAGTTGTTAAGAGTTAACACCAGAACCCAAAACATTTTGCTCAATGATGCCGGCAGTGTCTCCTCTTCCTAATGGCTTAAAAAGCGACGGGCTGTCCAAGCTAGCGCTCAAACGGATGTCAGAACACCTGATATCTCTGTGCCCTCTCTGAGGAGAAAATTGGGCCATTTTAGAGCAGTGAGCCTTGAAATTAGGCTGAGCGAAGAAAGGTGTTGATTTCAGTAAATCTAAATAGATTGCTGTCATTTCTCACACCTTTAATTTTTTCTTTGATTTCCCACTTTTTCCCACATAGCGTTTTCTTCTCTCTCTATCTATGGTTTGTGCAGCAAATTCCGGGTAATAACTGAACTCAGATGCAGTTATAAAACACACTGGCAGGACTTGTCTGCAGATGCAGACAGTATCAATGCTGCTCTAACAGCTTCTTTACAGCAAGAAGCCACACGTCGCTACTGCGGTATAAACTCAAAATAAACAGACTGTGCTGTGATTTAATTGCAATAAACGGATCAAAATAATGCCGAAATAATGACATCATGATGTCGATTTGTAAAGAGACCGAATTCATTCTTTGTCAAGTCTGTCCACAACACAACAAGCAAACAACTTTTAAAATGCTTGTTTTCTGAACGGAGGTCGGATCGATCAACGCCAGGCTATGCTAACATTGTAGCTACTCCATCAACACTCAACATAACGTCATCTGGGCATAAATACGGCAGCGACGTTGTTGTAAACGGATCAAAGTGTGCCGGAATAACTACATAACGATGCTGATTAGTAAAAAGTCTGAATTCATGCTTTGTCGGGTCTGTCCGCAAGACGAAAAGCAAACACCTTTTAAAATGCTTGTTTTCTGAATGGAGTTCGGATCGATCAGTGGCAGGCTACGTTAACATTGCAGCTGCTACGTTAACACTCCATCTAGGAATAATTACGGCAGCAACAACGTCAGTGATGACAGCTGGAATATCTCAACGCTGATAAACTTTCGCAACGTATATTGGACACCACTTATATGATGAATGCTTTTGATACACATGCTTTCATAAAAAATTGAAATACTTTTAACCTTGCATACTGTATGTCATGCTAATACCTTTTCACCTTGTATAAAATGTACAATATACTGAGTAGTAAATGTTACCATTTACTATTACTGAATGTAATTTGCTTCATTATAAGTTGTCTTTCAATCAAACATTAATATATAAGTGGAAAAAACTGTTCATAAAACATTATAGACATGACCACTGACAATTTGTATAACAATTTTGCCACAAATTCACAGACTTGACCATACAGTCCAGCCATATACTAGGTTTTGACCGAGTCTTGTGTCTCTAGTAGAAACTGGCAGAGTGCTGGAGAGGGCTTCATTCCAGCTCTTCATTAAAAAAGAGCCATTGCTGCGCGTGGGTTTTGTTTCTATGACAACAATGTCTTGACAACATCACCACTCTAACTGCAGTTATATGATAGAAGTCTTTAGGATACGCTGTCTAGGCACTATGGATATCTGTATCAAAGTTTGTATCGATCCATCCTGTAAACTTTGAGCTATTTCACAGGATAAGTGAAATGTTTGACCTGCCGGTGGCGCTAGAGGAAACGTATTTGGTCACAAACCAGATCATCAAAGTCATTTCAATTCATCCTCTAGGGACCTTAAATATCTGAAGCAAATTTCATGGCAATCCATCCAATAGTGAAGATATTTCACTCAAAACGCAAATTGTCTAACTCATGGTGGCACGAGCGGAAAAGTCAGAGGATCACTAAAGTCAAAGGGATTTATCGCCTGGGGACCACAAATGTCTCTACAAAATTTCAGGAAAATTCATCCAACGGTTGTTGAGATATTTCAGTCTGGACCAAAGTGGTGGACCGACCGACAGACAGACAGACCAGCGTTGCCAACTCTAGAGCTATGCCACTAGGATGGCTAAAAACTATTTGGTTAAGGTTAAGGATTGAATGTGATCATGGATAAAAGAAACCAATGTTGACTGTCAGTAGAAAACAGGAAGCAGAAAGCGGCCTTACTTGTCAAAGATTGCCATCCATAAAAAACGTCCTCCTTCTGAAGACTTCTTGGCTTTATAACAAACAGCACACTATTTCCTCCTTTGCTTCCAACGGACAAGAATCATAATTCCTATTGCCGCTAGAGGGTTTTGTCACTTGAATGTAAATAAGTGTTGTTTTGGAGCAAAGGACCGATGCTGTTGTTTTTCATGGGAGGACAGTCTCAAAAACTCCCAGCATGCAGTTGGCAGTGCCACTTTAACCCGTTTCTTTTCCACCTCATCACATTTAACACTCTTGATACTTTTGCTTGGCTGCTCCAGAGTCATATCAGCTCTTTGTGCCAACAAGCAACTTGCTAATTAACACTTGTCAAGTCTGAATGATAGTTACTGAAGAAAACAACACTGCAGACTTTTTTCTGCATGTTATCAAGGACCACTGTAGATGAGAGGAGGGTTTATTCTCTGTCTGTCGACTCTTTCCTCTAACGCCAGTGTGGGTTTGAAAGTCTAATTTCAGGTGTGAGCTGGAGCTCTTTTCAGGCAGCTGAGTGCAGCTTCAGAGGGTCAATGGCCTGCAACACACATCGCTGAAAATTAGTTCTCAGTTGGCGCTCTGCCCTGTCAGCGGGGCAATACTAATGAGTTCACTTGAATACGCCGTGCGTGTGTGTGTGTGTGGTGGGATGTGTGACGGCACTTGCATCCACACGTCCACTTGACTGCGGATGATTTGCGAGTGTTTGTTCCTACGCGTTCATCCATATGCGTGTGCCCGCTCCACACTTGAGTGAAAGGCATCTGCCCGCTGTATCGTTTGACTGGCGCTCTCACTTCTGTTTCGTTCCTTCCTGTGAGTGCCGGCGGCAGGTTGCAAAGTGGATTTATCTGATCTGCACCATGTGGGAGAGCATAATGATATGTATATCTGCCAAAGTATCTATTTACACACCCGTATCCCACCATATGCATTTTCATATGTGTGTGCTGTGTGGTCTGTGTATCCGTCGGTGTCTGTGTGTGTGTGTGTTAGTGTGTGCGCGCTTTCAATTCCCTCGACTTCTTCCGTCACAACCAATGCCGAGTCTTATTCTTCTTGATTTAGTGGGATTAGATCAGAAGTCGCTGACGAAGGGAAAAGGGCGGACCGCCTGACGCCTTGGGAGACAAAGCAGGAGCTGGCTTTATTAGCAAGGGGTGCATATGCAGTGTGTGTGTGTGTGTGTGTGTGTGTGTGTGTGTGTGTGTGTGTGTGTGTGTGTGTGTGTGTGTGTGTGTGTGTGTGTGAGAGAGAGAGAGAGAAAAAGAGAGATGCAGCTGTACCATGAAGTGATAATAAAAACAGAAAATACACCTCTATAACCTCCAAGGTCTGACTTTGGTCTCTGGATGAAATGTGAATTCACAGATAAACGTACACACACTCAGATTTTGATTTCCCCCTCTTTTACTAGTTTCAACCTCTTAATCTTCCTGTCTAACATCACCTGGTTTCTCTTGCCCTATCCTCTTCCTCTTTACTCCTCTTCTTCTCTGTCTCTGTCTCTCTCTTACTACCTGCCAAGTAGGCTTGTCGCAGTAGTCGGTAGTAGTAATATATCTGTGGCTTTGCGCGTGCATGTGAAAATGCGCGTGCACGTGAGTGCATGTGCGTGCGTGTGCGCGTGCTCGTGCACGCGCACGTGTCCACCCCCCTCCCTCCACCCCTCCCTAATTGGGGGGCAATAAAAAAGGGGGTAAGTGTTAAAAAAACAGTTTAATTGGGGGCAATAAAAGGGGTAAGTGTTAAAATTGGTTTGATCGTGGGGTAATAAAAATGATTAGTGTTAAAATGGGTTTAATTAGGGGGCAATAAAAATGATTAGTGTTAAAATTGGTTTGATCGAGGTGCAATAAAAATGCATAGGTGTTTGGAATGTATCTGGAAGTGTTGGTGACCAAAAGGTCGGGTGATAGGAGGTGACGACAAAAATGCAAAGTTTTTGATCGGGGTGTTGTTGTTGCAGCTGTCAGCGTGTCAACCCCCCTTTGAAAGTGGGGGTATGTGTATTGGTAATAATTCTTTGAAGATCAAACACAGCATTTGCTATGGAGTCCAAATGTCTGCTTGTGTGGGTGCGTGAGTGTGGTCCTTCACGGGGCTCGTACCCACGGAGGTGTTTGATTGAGGTGCGATAACAATGCATAGGTATTTGGATGTATCTGGATGTGGTGGTGACCAAAAGGTCGTGTGATAGGAGGTGACGACAAAAATGCGGAAGTGTTAAAAAATGGTTTAATTGAGGGGCAATAAAAATGGTTAGTGTTAAAAATGGTTTGATCGAGGGGCAATAAAAAAAAGGATGAGTGTTAAAAATGGTTTGATTGAGGGGCAATAAAAAATGGCTAGTGTTAAAAATGGTTTGATCGAGGGGCAATAAGTGCTCGTGCACGCGCACGTGTCCACCCCTCCACCCTCCACCCCATCCCTATTGGGGGTAATACAAATGTGGTAGTGATAACAGGGATGGGCAATAAAAAAAGGATGAGTGTTAAAAAAGGTTTGATTGAGGGGCAATAACAATGCATAGATGTTTGGATGTATCTGGAAGTGTTGGTGACCAAAAGGTCATTGATAGGAGGGAGGGTGCAATAAAAAAGGGTTAGGGTTAAAAAGTGTTTGATCGTAATGCAATAAAAAATGCTTGATGTTGGACGAGTGCAAAGCCTCCTCCATGCCATGAATACAGACGGCTAGAATTTACTCAGAGATGATCCCTCAAACACAACTTTTGACCACACAACAGCAAATGTAAGACATCATTTATGTCTGTATTAAGTGAAGTTTATTTTTTCTCCTCTTCGGCTGCGGCATCGGTGAGTTTTGGTCGTTTTAGTCTGTGGAGCGAAGGCGTGTTGTTGGTGTTGGTAGCATGAAGTAGTTAAATCTCTAGCATGCACCCAGAGCGTGTTTTTGCTAGTGTGCTCATTTAGTTCTTGGTGTTGGAGTTGAGTTTTGTTACGGTAAAAATGATCAGCATGAGCTTTTAGCAGAGCTTCTTCCAGTTATGTGGGTGTGCAGGATGAATGTGTTGCTACACATGTTTGTATCTGGTGTTAACTAGCGTTAATGTCATATTTCTATCATGCAATATTCACACAACACAATTTTTTACTTTTTCAACATACTATACTATGGTTTTTTTATGTTTTGACATACTATAATATGACTTTTTTTTAATGTTTTGACATACTATACTATGACTTTATTTTTTGACATTCTATACCATGAGTTTTTTATTTTTTCGACATTCTATACTATGACTTTTATTTATTTATTTGACACACTATACTATGACTTTTATTTATTTATTTGACATACTATATTACGACTTTTTGTTTATTTATTTGACATACTATACTATGACTTATATTTATTTATTTGACACACTATACTATGACTTTTATTTATTTATTTGACATACTATAACTTTAACTACAGACAGACACACTGCCTCTCTGCTGCCACACATCCTCAGTATGGTGGCTATTGTATTGTATTCATATCCATATTCATATTTATTCTTATTTGTTATTATTGGTGTAATTGACATTGTGTACATACCCACCTGAGTACTTGACTTCTTTAAAATTATTATACCATTACATTGCACTACTGTACCATACACCATAGTATACACTGCTATATTCAGTACTGCGCAAGAGTACTCAGTACTCTTGCACTATTTGCACTATTTGTACTATTTGCACTACAAATGGCACAATGACACTTCACTGCTGTACTTATGTTATCTTATTTTTATTTTATTTCACTTTATATTCGTTTGTATCTCTTTTTAAGGTGTATTGGTGTTGGACTTGTTGTTTAAGCTACTGGATGCCTAAATTTCCTTCAGGATCAATAAAGTATCTATCTATCTATCTACTATACTATGACTTTTATTTATTTATTTGACATACTATACTATGACTTTTATTTATTTATTTGACATACTATACTATGACTTTTATTTATTTTTTGACATACTATACTATGACTTTTATTTATTTATTTGACATACTATACTATGACTTTTATTTATTTATTTGACATACTATACTATGACTTTTATTTATTTTTTGACATACTATACTATGACTTTTTATTTATTTATTTGACATACTATACTATGACTTTTATTTATTTATTTGACATACTATACTATGACTTTTATTTATTTATTTGACATACTATATTACGACTTTTATTTATTTATTTGACATACTATACTATGACTTTTATTTATTTTTTTGACATACTATACTATGACTTTTATCTATTTGACATACTATACCATGACTTACTAATTTATTTGACATACTATACTATGACTTTATTTTTTTTTGACATTCTATACCATGACTTTTTTTTTTTTTTTTTTCGACATTCTATACTATGACTTATTTTTTTTTTTTAAATACTATATTATGACTTACTAATTTATTTGACATACCCTATTCATTTATTTGACATACTATACTATGACTTTTATTTATTTTTTGACATACTATACTATGACTTTTATTTATTTATTTGACATACTATACTATGACTTTTATTTATTTATTTGACATACTATACTATGACTTTTATTTATTTATTTGACATACTATATTACGACTTTTATTTATTTATTTGACATACTATATTACGACTTTTTGTTTATTTATTTGACATACTATACTATGACTTTTATTTATTTATTTATTTGACACACTATACTATGACTTTTATTTATTTATTTGACATACTATACTATGACTTTTATTTATTTATTTGACATACTATACTATGACTTTTATTTATTTATTTGACACACTATACTATGACTTTTATTTATTTATTTGATATACTATAACTTTAACTATAGACAGACACATTGCCTCTCTGCTGCCACACATCCTCAGTATGGTGGCTATTGTATTGTATTCATATCCATATTCATATTTATTCATATTTGTTATTGTTGGTGTAGTTGACATTGTTTACATACCCACCTGAGTACTTGAATACTTTTTAAATTATTATACCATTACATTGCACTACTGTACCATACACCATAGTATACACTGCTATATTCAGTACTGCGCAAGAGTACTCAGTACTCTTACACTATTTGCACTATTTGTACTATTTGCACTACAAATGGCACAATGACACTTCACTGCTGTACTTTTGTTATCTAATTTTTTATTTTATTTCACTTTATATTCGATTGTATCTCTTTTAAGGTGTATTGGTGTTGGACTTGTTGTTTAAGCTACTGGATGCCTAATTTTCCTTGGGGATCAATAAAGTATCTATCTATCTATCTATCTATCTATCTATCTATCTATCTATCTATCTATCTATCTATCTACTATACTATGACTTTATTTATTTATTTGACATACTATACTATGACTTTTATTTTATTTATTTGACACACTATACTATGACTTTTATTTATTTACACTCAAACCAACCTTAGTAAGCTATCTTTATTTAGTTAGCTGATAGTTAGCAAACTAACCTTAGCAAGCTATCTTCATTTAGTTAGCTGTTAGCTAGTTAAAGTGGTCTTTAGCTAACTAGACATATTCATCTGGTTAGCTCTAGCTAACTTAGCCAGTCGGGCTGAAAATTTAAAAAATATATATCAAGCTGTGATTTTTCTTACTAATATTGTGATTTAAATAGATTATTTTCTATAAATCAATCTCCTGTTTTTCTGCTGATTTGATTGTCTAACGTTACACAGTTACAGTGTTAGAAAGTACATTTACTCAAGTACTAGATTTTTAAGTACTTGAGTATTTTCCTTTCATGCCACTTTATACTTCTACTACAGTACGTTTATACTTCTACTCCAGAACATTTCAGAGGGAGAAGTTGTACTTTTTATTCCATTTATCTGTATTTACGCTCTACATTTATCTGACAGCTTCAGTTAGTTACTTTACAAACATATGAAAATGCACAGCTGAAACGATTAGTCGATTAACTTATTAATCGATTGACTGAAATTAATTGGCAACTATTTTTGATTATGTCATTTTTTAAGCAAAATCATTTCATGTTTCCAGCTTCACAAATGTGACGATTTGCTGCTTTTCCTTTTTAATTATTTTATTATATATACATCTATTTAATGATATAATATGTCATAATATAACATTCACAGGGGACATTTTCTTTCTTTTAATACTTAAAGTGCATTTTCCTGATTTTACTTACATGCTTTTACTGAAGAAACATTTTCAATGCAAGACGTTTACTTGTAACAGAGTATTTTTACAGTGTGGTATTATTACATTTATATAGGATCTGAATACTTCCTCCAGCACTGCACAGTTGTCAACACATTACATTTTTATTAATAATCACAAACTTGCTTTGTAAGTAACCTGAGGTAGTTTTTAACAAACAAAAGATAATTTTAGCTGTCATCCATATGTATAATGTTAATAATGATTATCACTGAGGTGTTTCTTCAGCTGATAATCATATTTCAGATTGATACTTGGAGCAGTTCTGTTTTCACTCTCTGATCAGCATCACAGTGTTCATGTTGTTGAGTATAATTGTCTGATAAATGTTAGTTGTGACACCTACAGTACAGGTACTTATGGCTGAAACATTGTCTACGTACAGTGCAGGTAAATAACACATGGCAGGTGTGTTTTTGTTAAAAACAGCAGGAATGTGATGAAGCTGCAGGTGATATCGATAGTTATACTCAATTTATGTGTATTTACACTGTAGCCTACTCAAGGTGACATTTGATGTGACTGCATCATTGGAGCTAAATAAATGCAGTATTGCCTTTGGTATTATTTCTCATTATCCAATTCAATTTGTAGGCCAACAGATATCATATTTTCAGTTGGTTTCATTGTTGCATATATACAATATTATATTTCTCTGCAATTTGATTAGCAGAAATAGCTACATAAAAAAGTTTTCATTAACCAAATATAGCCCACATTAATGTACAAACTGTGGAAATGTATGTTGTATGTAGCCCAATGAAATGCATACAAAAATACATTTGAAGTAGGATATATTACCAAGATATGCGTATAAATAAATATATATCCAAGACACATGCTCAGATACTTGTATTGAATAGCTTTGAGTCATGTTAATCCATTATGTTTTCATATGAATCAGTTATTGCATTAACTTCTGATTGCTATGTGCAACACAAATGCTAGGAAAGTTCCTCTTGTCCTCAAAATACAATAAATACAGAGACAGCAATGTGACTACATTCTGTGTAGGTCACATTCTTCCAAATATAAAAATATAACCCCCCCTAAATATCAGTATACAGCACCGCAAATATGAATAGAAAGCACCCCACATCTATTATACAGCATCCCAAATATGCTTTCCAGGGAATATCGGAGTTTCTGTTTCAGGAGACACAGAGATTCCTGTCAGTGCATTCAGTGTTCGCATTTTGTAGTGGACGATTATGCCTGTGGGTTACAAGCTGAAATACAAACATGTCTTCTTTATGAATTGATAAAGTTGTTGCATCAGGTTACATTTCCACGCTGGGCTCAATACTGCCTCTATTGTAGCCTAAATGCTGTGTGTAATCTGGCTGCTTACATGATGCATAAAGTGAGAACTGCTGACATCTCAGAATTGATTAATACTTGAGTAAATGTACTTAGTTACATTCACCACTGGTGACAGTTATGAAGCTGTGACACATAGTAGAATATTCTGATAGATTCTGTGTGTCAGCTTATTTGATTTGACAGAGATTTGACCCCCTAACTAACCCCCTAACTAACTCTCTCTATCCCTGATCTCCTAAAACTAACCCCCTAACTAACTCCCCCCATCCCTGAACTCCTGAATATCGCCTGGAGCCTACATGCCAGTGGAGCACTAGCTCCATGCACACGTTCATGCCTGGCAGGCAGACTCTGAAACAATGGCTGTGGCCTGGAGACTACGTGCATAGTGGAGCATTAGCTCTGTGCACGCGTCCGTGCCTGGCACTTTCGTCACCGTGCGCTTAAGTGGCGATGTTTAGCCTAGGCACACAACCTTGTCTCTGGCGTCTGACAGGGCGTTCAGAGCTCTCCAGATCTCCTCATCGTGAGACCCAGAGGATCCCCGAGGGAGGCGAAAGGACAGGGGTGGGGGTTATAAGTAAACTTGGGGTTTGTTTAGGGCGTTAAGTTTTAGAAAATAAGGAAGAGTTAGTAGGGCTTGTTATCCCTGTTTACGTCAAAACCCAAATAAGCGGAACATAAGAATCCCAGAAGAATTGTGACGTTTTAAAATGTCACAGTAGGGGAAGCAATAAACATATTATAATATTAATTATTCCCGAGATTGCAGCCCATTTATGCATCTGCAAAAACTTTCACACAGCATTGAGGCCCCAAAAGAGGCAGACTGAGCCCACGGGGGAGGGGTAAACCGATGAAACAATTTATCAATGCAAAGAAGACGGTGTTTACTAAATTTATTGTAACACAGGTAGCCACTCAAAAGCGACATTTGATGTGACAGGAATCTTGGCTCCTAAACAAATGATATTGCCTTTTGGGAACATATTTGGGTCTTATAATTAATGTGGGGGGCCAACAGATATCATATTTGCAGTTGTTTATTTGATATTAAGGGTTATATTTTTAATTTTTAGAAGAAAAAGTACATAACAGAATTTTAGTTCCCAAAAATTGCCCTGTATTTTAAAGTATTTTAGGACAAGTGGAAATGTCCTGTTTATGTAGCACCAAAAAAGCATCAGAAGTTAATGAATAATATATTCAAAAATGAAAAATAAAAATTATCCCAAAACACAAGCTTTTAATACAAGTATTGAAAACTTTGAGTCATTGATAATATTATTTTTCATATTTTTAATATTTTTCATTAAATTCTGATTTATGTGCATTTCAAATGCTAGGAAATCATCTTTCCACAGTTTGTACAAAAATTTAAGAGAGCAATGGGGAATAAATTTGTGTAGGTACATTTTTTATCAAAGCAGAAAATATAACTTTAATATCAAAATAAACAAACCCAAAATATGAATCTGAAAGGCCCCACATTGAATTATAAGACCAAATAAAACCAAAGGCAATATGCATTTTATTTAGGGGCCCAAGATTTTTAGTCACATCAATGTTCCCCCTTTTTAGTGGCTTTTCCCGTGGGGTTTCAATAAATAGTAAACACCGTTGCTTTTGAATCGATAAATTGTCTCATCGGTTTACCCTTCCCACGTGGGCCAATGTCTGCCTCTGCTTGGAGCCCAATACTGTGTAATTTTTACCCGATGCATAAATGGGACTGCTGACATAGCAGGAAATTAATTAAAATTATAATGTACTTATTACTTTACCACTGTGAAATATGAACGTCACAATTATTCTGAAGATTCTTTTGTTCAGCTTATTTGTTTCGACGTCAAAGGATAACACCCCTAAAAACTTATTCGGCTGATATTAAAACTAAACCCTTAACTTACGGGCTCAAACTAACCCCCTAACTAATACGACCCCTCCCTGTCCTTTCGCCCCGGGCCCCTGATAGCACTAGCTCCATGAGGAGATCTGGAGAGCTCTGAACGCCCTGTCAGACGCCAGAGACAAGGTTGTGTGCCTAGGCTAAACATCGCCACTTAAGCGCACGGTGACGAAAGTGCCAGGCACGGACGCGTGCACAGAGCTAATGCTCCACTATGCACGTAGTCTCCAGGCCACAGCCATTGTTTCAGAGTCTGCCTGCCAGGCATGAACGTGTGCATGGAGCTAGTGCTCCACTGGCATGTAGGCTCCAGGCGATATTCAGGAGTTCAGGGATGGGGGGAGTTAGTTAGGGGGTTAGTTTTAGGAGATCAGGGATAGAGAGAGTTAGTTAGGGGGTTAGTTAGGGGGTCAAATCTCTGTCAAATCAAATAAGCTGACACACAGAATCTATCAGAATATTCTACTATGTGTCACAGCTTCATAACTGTCACCAGTGGTGAATGTAACTAAGTACATTTACTCAAGTATTAATCAATTCTGAGATGTCAGCAGTTCTCACTTTATGCATCATGTAAGCAGCCAGATTACACACAGCATTTAGGCTACAATAGAGGCAGTATTGAGCCCAGCGTGGAAATGTAACCTGATGCAACAACTTTATCAATTCATAAAGAAGACATGTTTGTATTTCAGCTTGTAACCCACAGGCATAATCGTCCACTACAAAATGCGAACACTGAATGCACTGACAGGAATCTCTGTGTCTCCTGAAACAGAAACTCCGATATTCCCTGGAAAGCATATTTGGGATGCTGTATAATAGATGTGGGGTGCTTTCTATTCATATTTGCGGTGCTGTATACTGATATTTAGGGGGGGTTATATTTTTATATTTGGAAGAATGTGACCTACACAGAATGTAGTCACATTGCTGTCTCTGTATTTATTGTATTTTGAGGACAAGAGGAACTTTCCTAGCATTTGTGTTGCACATAGCAATCAGAAGTTAATGCAATAACTGATTCATATGAAAACATAATGGATTAACATGACTCAAAGCTATTCAATACAAGTATCTGAGCATGTGTCTTGGATATATATTTATTTATACGCATATCTTGGTAATATATCCTACTTCAAATGTATTTTTGTATGCATTTCATTGGGCTACATACAACATACATTTCCACAGTTTGTACATTAATGTGGGCTATATTTGGTTAATGAAAACTTTTTTATGTAGCTATTTCTGCTAATCAAATTGCAGAGAAATATAATATTGTATATATGCAACAATGAAACCAACTGAAAATATGATATAAGTTGGCCTACAAATTGAATTGGATAATGAGAAATAATACCAAAGGCAATACTGCATTTATTTAGCTCCAATGATGCAGTCACATCAAATGTCACCTTGAGTAGGCTACAGTGTAAATACACATAAATTGAGTATAACTATCGATATCACCTGCAGCTTCATCACATTCCTGCTGTTTTTAACAAAAACACACCTGCCATGTGTTATTTACCTGCACTGTACGTAGACAATGTTTCAGCCATAAGTACCTGTACTGTAGGTGTCACAACTAACATTTATCAGACAATTAGACTCAACAACATGAACACTGTGATGCTGATCAGAGAGTGAAAACAGAACTGCTCCAAGTATCAATCTGAATTATGATTATCAGCTGAAGAAACACCTCAGTGATAATCATTATTAACATTATACATATGGATGACAGCTAAAATTATCTTTTGTTTGTTAAAAACTACCTCAGGTTACTTACAAAGCAAGTTTGTGATTATTAATAAAAATGTAATGTGTTGACAACTGTGCAGTGCTGGAGGAAGTATTCAGATCCTATATAAATGTAATAATACCACACTGTAAAAATACTCTGTTACAAGTAAACGTCTTGCATTGAAAATGTTTCTTCAGTAAAAGCATGTAAGTAAAATCAGGAAAATGCACTTTAAGTATTAAAAGAAAGAAAATGTCCCCTGTGAATGTTATATTATGACATATTATATCATTAAATAGATGTATATATAATAAAATAATTAAAAAGGAAAAGCAGCAAATCGTCACATTTGTGAAGCTGGAAACATGAAATGATTTTGCTTAAAAAATGACATAATCAAAAATAGTTGCCAATTAATTTCAGTCAATCGATTAATAAGTTAATCGACTAATCGTTTCAGCTGTGCATTTTCATATGTTTGTAAAGTAACTAACTGAAGCTGTCAGATAAATGTAGAGCGTAAATACAGATAAATGGAATAAAAAGTACAACTTCTCCCTCTGAAATGTTCTGGAGTAGAAGTATAAACGTACTGTAGTAGAAGTATAAAGTGGCATGAAAGGAAAATACTCAAGTACTTAAAAATCTAGTACTTGAGTAAATGTACTTTCTAACACTGTAACTGTGTAACGTTAGACAATCAAATCAGCAGAAAAACAGGAGATTGATTTATAGAAAATAATCTATTTAAATCACAATATTAGTAAGAAAAATCACAGCTTGATATATATTTTTTAAATTTTCAGCCCGACTGGCTAAGTTAGCTAGAACTAACCAGATGAATATGTCTAGTTAGCTAAAGACCACTTTAACTAGCTAACAGCTAACTAAATGAAGATAGCTTGCTAAGGTTAGTTTGCTAACTATCAGCTAACTAAATAAAGATAGCCTACTAAGGTTGGTTTGAGTGTAAATAAATAAAAGTCATAGTATAGTGTGTCAAATAAATAAAATAAAAGTCATAGTATAGTATGTCAAATAAATAAATAAAGTCATAGTATAGTAGATAGATAGATAGATAGATACTTTATTGATCCCCAAGGAAAATTAGGCATCCAGTAGCTTAAACAACAAGTCCAACACCAATACACCTTAAAAGAGATACAATCGAATATAAAGTGAAATAAAATAAAAAATTAGATAACAAAAGTACAGCAGTGAAGTGTCATTGTGCCATTTGTAGTGCAAATAGTACAAATAGTGCAAATAGTGTAAGAGTACTGAGTACTCTTGCGCAGTACTGAATATAGCAGTGTATACTATGGTGTATGGTACAGTAGTGCAATGTAATGGTATAATAATTTAAAAAGTATTCAAGTACTCAGGTGGGTATGTAAACAATGTCAACTACACCAACAATAACAAATATGAATAAATATGAATATGGATATGAATACAATACAATAGCCACCATACTGAGGATGTGTGGCAGCAGAGAGGCAATGTGTCTGTCTATAGTTAAAGTTATAGTATATCAAATAAATAAATAAAAGTCATAGTATAGTGTGTCAAATAAATAAATAAAAGTCATAGTATAGTGTGTCAAATAAATAAATAAAAGTCATAGTATAGTATGTCAAATAAATAAATAAAAGTCATAGTATGTATGTCAAATAAATAAATAAAAGTCATAGTATAGTGTGTCAAATAAATAAATAAATAAAAGTCATAGTATAGTATGTCAAATAAATAAACAAAAAGTCGTAATATAGTATGTCAAATAAATAAATAAAAGTCGTAATATAGTATGTCAAATAAATAAATAAAAGTCATAGTATAGTATGTCAAATAAATAAATAAAAGTCATAGTATAGTATGTCAAATAAATAAATAAAAGTCATAGTATAGTATGTCAAAAAATAAATAAAAGTCATAGTATAGTATGTCAAATAAATAAATAGGGTATGTCAAATAAATTAGTAAGTCATAATATAGTATTTAAAAAAAAAAAATAAGTCATAGTATAGAATGTCGAAAAAAAAAAAAAAAAAAAGTCATGGTATAGAATGTCAAAAAAAAATAAAGTCATAGTATAGTATGTCAAATAAATTAGTAAGTCATGGTATAGTATGTCAAATAGATAAAAGTCATAGTATAGTATGTCAAATAAATAAATAGGGTATGTCAAATAAATTAGTAAGTCATAATATAGTATTTAAAAAAAAAAAATAAGTCATAGTATAGAATGTCGAAAAAAAAAAAAAAAAAAGTCATGGTATAGAATGTCAAAAAAAAATAAAGTCATAGTATAGTATGTCAAATAAATTAGTAAGTCATGGTATAGTATGTCAAATAGATAAAAGTCATAGTATAGTATGTCAAAAAAATAAATAAAAGTCATAGTATAGTATGTCAAATAAATAAATAAAAGTCATAGTATAGTATGTCAAATAAATAAATAAAAGTCATAGTATAGTATGTCAAAAAATAAATAAAAGTCATAGTATAGTATGTCAAATAAATAAATAAAAGTCATAGTATAGTATGTCAAATAAATAAATAAAAGTCATAGTATAGTATGTCAAAAAATAAATAAAAGTCATAGTATAGTATGTCAAATAAATAAATAAAAGTCATAGTATAGTATGTCAAATAAATAAATAAAAGTCATAGTATAGTAGATAGATAGATAGATACTTTATTGATCCTGAAGGAAATTTAGGCATCCAGTAGCTTAAACAACAAGTCCAACACCAATACACCTTAAAAAGAGATACAAACGAATATAAAGTGAAATAAAATAAAAATAAGATAACATAAGTACAGCAGTGAAGTGTCATTGTGCCATTTGTAGTGCAAATAGTACAAATAGTGCAAATAGTGCAAGAGTACTGAGTACTCTTGCGCAGTACTGAATATAGCAGTGTATACTATGGTGTATGGTACAGTAGTGCAATGTAATGGTATAATAATTTTAAAGAAGTCAAGTACTCAGGTGGGTATGTACACAATGTCAATTACACCAATAATAACAAATAAGAATAAATATGAATATGGATATGAATACAATACAATAGCCACCATACTGAGGATGTGTGGCAGCAGAGAGGCAGTGTGTCTGTCTGTAGTTAAAGTTATAGTATGTCAAATAAATAAATAAAAGTCATAGTATAGTGTGTCAAATAAATAAATATAAGTCATAGTATAGTATGTCAAATAAATAAACAAAAAGTCGTAATATAGTATGTCAAATAAATAAATAAAAGTCATAGTATAGTGTGTCAAATAAATAAATAAAAGTCATAGTATAGAATGTCGAAAAAATAAAAAACTCATGGTATAGAATGTCAAAAAATAAAGTCATAGTATAGTATGTCAAAACATTAAAAAAAAGTCATATTATAGTATGTCAAAACATAAAAAAACCATAGTATAGTATGTTGAAAAAGTAAAAAATTGTGTTGTGTGAATATTGCATGATAGAAATATGACATTAACGCTAGTTAACACCAGATACAAACATGTGTAGCAACACATTCATCCTGCACACCCACATAACTGGAAGAAGCTCTGCTAAAAGCTCATGCTGATAATTTTTACCGTAACAAAACTCAACTCCAACACCAAGAACTAAATGAGCACACTAGCAAAAACACGCTCTGGGTGCATGCTAGAGATTTAACTACTTCATGCTACCAACACCAACAACACGCCTTCGCTCCACAGACTAAAACGACCAAAACTCACCGATGCCGCAGCCGAAGAGGAGAAAAAATAAACTTCACTTAATACAGACATAAATGATGTCTTACATTTGCTGTTGTGTGGTCAAAAGTTGTGTTTGAGGGATCATCTCTGAGTAGATTCTAGCCGTCTGTATTCATGGCATGGAGGAGGCTTTGCACTCGTCCAACATCAAGCATTTTTTATTGCATTACGATCAAACACTTTTTAACCCTAACCCTTTTTTATTGCACCCTCCCTCCTATCAATGACCTTTTGGTCACCAACACTTCCAGATACATCCAAACATCTATGCATTGTTATTGCCCCTCAATCAAACCTTTTTTAACACTCATCCTTTTTTTATTGCCCATCCCTGTTATCACTACCACATTTGTATTACCCCCAATAGGGATGGGGTGGAGGGTGGAGGGGTGGACACGTGCGCGTGCACGAGCACTTATTGCCCCTCGATCAAACCATTTTTAACACTAGCCATTTTTTATTGCCCCTCAATCAAACCATTTTTAACACTCATCCTTTTTTTTATTGCCCCTCGATCAAACCATTTTTATCACTAACCATTTTTATTGCCCCTCAATTAAACCATTTTTTAACACTTCCGCATTTTTGTCGTCACCTCCTATCACACGACCTTTTGGTCACCACCACATCCAGATACATCCAAATACCTATGCATTGTTATCGCACCTCAATCAAACACCTCCGTGGGTACGAGCCCCGTGAAGGACCACACTCACGCACCCACACAAGCAGACATTTGGACTCCATAGCAAATGCTGTGTTTGATCTTCAAGGAATTATTACCAATACACATACCCCCACTTTCAAAGGGGGGTTGACACGCTGACAGCTGCAACAACAACACCCCGATCAAAAACTTTGCATTTTTGTCGTCACCTCCTATCACCCGACCTTTTGGTCACCAACACTTCCAGATACATTCCAAACACCTATGCATTTTTATTGCACCTCGATCAAACCAATTTTAACACTAATCATTTTTATTGCCCCCTAATTAAACCCATTTTAACACTAATCATTTTTATTACCCCACGATCAAACCAATTTTAACACTTGCCCCTTTTATTGCCCCCAATTAAACTGTTTTTTTAACACTTACCCCCTTTTTTATTGCCCCCCAATTAGGGAGGGGTGGAGGGAGGGGGGTGGACACGTGCGCGTGCACGAGCACGCGCACACGCACGCACATGCACTCACGTGCACGCGCATTTTCACATGCACGCGCAAAGCCACAGATATATTACTACTGTCGGTGTTACCAGTGTTCGGGCACACACCGATAACATTACTTGCCCACCGCCCCCACCGTCGTTTTGCTTTTTTTACAGAAATAAAACCCATTTAGTTCATTTTCACGTATCAGTGCCGTGCTATCAATACATAGTAGGACGACGGACGCTACAAATTAAAAGTGAATGTGTCTGCTCCGTGCAGAGTCTCAGCTCAGAGTAGCTGGTGTCATATTTCACACACACGGGACGTAAATGGAGGATTTCGAGTCAAAGCGAAAAGCGAAAGCGCCTATTTGGCAATATTTCGGATTTAAACCCAATGCTATAAGAGAACCATAACGTTAATGACCATAACGTTATCGCTGTGAGGAGGACGGAGCGGTCACAGCCGGTGTGCGCGGCGGAGCAGCGCCAGGTGGAAACCCTCAGCCTCGCAGCGAAATCTCTACCGGGGAGGCCAGACACACAGCCACCCAGCGTTAAAGATCGAAGTAAGCGCGCTACACATATTGAACATCATCTTTTCTTGTAAAAAGCCCGGTGTAAACACCGGTGTTGTCATTAGTTTATTAACTGGTGGGAAAATTTCCTCACCGCCACAGTGGTCAAACGGCGGTACTACAACTTCCGTGTCCGTCATCTGATGCCGTGGGGCCCAAAAATACTTTTTCCCATAGACTTACATTGGGAAAGAAACGTCTGTAACTCAGTGGATAATTTTTTTTTGAGGTAAATCAACTTCCCAGTACGAACACTCTAATAGCCCTTATTTAAATCATTAGGTCCTTAAAGTTGTAAAATGCACTAATAGCTGAATCCAGAGTTATTTTCCTTCGTCCGTTCATGTGAATGAGACCCAGAGTGAGGCTGGACCGAGGGCTGGGAGGCGGAGTTAAAGGAAACGCTACTGCGCCTGCTCCATGGGCCCAATGGATGAAGAAGATCGCCGGATGATCCGGGTACTAGATCACTCGGCAGTCGAGCCATTTTGGCTTCATGTGCCACTGAGCAACTCTCATAGGAATGAGCGGGAGCCCACCTCCAACGCTGTATCCAGATCTCTTTATACATCCATGCTACCTGCCCCTCGCAACTAACTTGTCATTTCTCCTTTCACCTTGCTCCCCCACCTTTCTCTCTCTCTCACTCCCCCTGTGTCTCTAGTTCTCTCTCTCTCTCTCCACTGGAGCTCTTCATCTGAGAATTTTATTATCTCTGACAGGAGTGTTGAATTTTTTCCTCTTCCTTCTTTCATCTCTGATTCGTCCCTCCCTCTGCTGCTCTCTCTCTCTCTCTCTCTCTCTCTCTCTCTCTCTCTCTCTCTCTCTCTCTCTCTCTCTCTCTCTCTCTCTCTCTCTCTCTCTCTAGTATTGGTGTTTATGATGCCTTGCGGCTCCCTTATCTAGTGCACCCTGCCTTGGCTGATAACTGGGGCCTGTCAGCTGCTTATAGCACTGCCGTGTATGTATGTGTATGTTACGGTGCATGTGAGTGTTTGCGTGTAGAAGATTGTGTTGAGTGGTATGTACTGTATGTATCTGCTTATGTGTGTGTGTGTGTGTGTGTGGATGTGCGCGTGTGTGTCAAGTAAGAGATGCGTCACCAACACGCACGCAGATTGCCATCCCCTGGGTTTAATCAGAAACAGATGATTACATGGATGTTTGAGTGTTTGATTACGCTGTGTGTGTGTGTGTGTGTGTGTGTGTGTGTGTGCGTGTGCGTGTGCGTGTGTGTGTGCGTGCGCATGCGCCCACATTTGATTGCACTGACAATTAAGAACATGTTGATTTACTTTAGTTACTTTTTCAGGCAGAAATTTTTAATATTCAAGCCATCTACGCTGCCATACACACATACACACACACACACACACACACACACACACACACACAAACACACACACACATACACACATTCACCTCATCACTGAGGTAACTTCTTGACATGTAAAGTCGACTTGTCTTCCTAAAATGGGAGTGTTATGCTGCCTACAGCTGCCTCAAGGGTCCACACATAAGAGGATCAAGCTGCTGTTGCACAATTTTGTCATCATGTCACGGTGATAAACTTTTCAACCAAGTTTTAAGGCAGAAACTTTTTGATGTTACCTTATGCAACACCAAGGCAAAATTTTCATGACATTTAGGATTTAAGATGTTTTGGTTTCGCTATTTGATGTCAGTTCGGCTTGTAAACTTGTACATATTTTGCATACCAGGTCCACATTTCCCTCAAAGAGTTCTAGACATGTGGTTCTATTACACATCTGTACTAGGGGTGAAAAGAAACTGATTCACCTATGTATCGTGATTTTTTTTTTTTAATGCCAGAATTGATATATTTGCTTCATTTGAGTGTATGCGGAGGTAGAAGGAAGTTACCACTTTTATTGTTGTAGTCTGAGTAACGTGACGTCATATCCGCTCCGTATCCATCCTTCAAAACAAACCGCAGCCGGCCACAGTGAGCCGAAACGACAAAGCAGAAAACAGTGGAGGGTCTGCGTGGATACGACCGGCACCCTCACATGTTAAATCCAAAGTGGTAAACACTACACATACAGTAAAGTATTGAAACACTTTGGGTTTCACACATTGCCAGGAAAAGCAGAGCTAGACATCACGGCTAAAGCTGCATGCTTACTCTGTCATGAACAGGAAACGTTATCGTATTGCGGTAATGTGTGGTCAAGCCAGCCGTTACTCTCATCTCCGTGGTCAAATCGGACGACGCTACAACTGTAGAGCACCCATATACTGACATTTATGGTAAATGCATTCAAACGGCCCTGATGGAGCTGACCATGGATGTATAAAGAGAACAGAGCTGACGGAGAGCTAGAGACGGACTTGGCGAAGGTAGTGGAAGTATACACGTGTCTACGTCCGGTTTTCAAAATAAGGTGTTAACATAAGGAACTGTATACAAAATACATATATGGAAATAAGATTGATGGATGAATTTAGATAGGTTCCAATGTCCCTATAAGTGTATGATGCAACTTTTTCCCATGTTCTAGTGTTAAAAAAGTTAAAAATCCCAATAAATCGTAGTATTGAATCGCAACACTTAAAAATCGAAATACATATCGAATCTGCACCCAAGTATCGTGATAGTATCGAATGGGGATATACTGTAGGTATATCATCCCAGCCTTAATCTGTACTCTCTAAATATGCTCACTTGGCTTGGCCACTCTTGTATTTGAAAATAGAAGTGATTACCATATTTGTTTTCTATATTTGTTTTCTTTCCTGGCAGAATGTCTTTTTCTTGCATGCATAATACTTGTGTAGATTAATCTGTCATTCAGGTGAGACATCAAAACAAATAACTAAGACAATATACAAAGCTGAAAACGCTTCATATTCCAAATTGCTGTTTTTGTTCTGAAAAAGTGAAAAATTGGATGTCCTGTAAAGTCCAGGGGGTTGTTTTAATTTAATAAGAAAATGAAAGTGTGAAAAACATGATCTGATTAAAATAAAGTGCTTAGCTTTGAACGTCAAAACATTTCCGTCACATTGATGCGCAATGAGGAGACTGACACAATCTGCCACTGCAGTTTCCTTTCTTTTTCTTGGGATGGAGCAAAAGCGCCCAGTAGAACAGTAAATATGAAGTGAACCAGGCCACAAAAAATAATTTAGATTTGATCTGGATCTGATGCCAAACATGACCATCAGTCTGTTTTGTCATGTCTTTATTTTATGGTAGGATACACACAAAGACACACACACTCTGCGCAGTGCTTGTCACAGTCTCAGCTGCCCCCATCCTCTTCTCACTGCTGACCCCGTCTGACCCCATTTGACCCCGACTGGCCCTCTGTCAGCCGGGACAGAGGGGATGACATTAGCTGACAGCGCTGATTGGAATGCCCTTCAACTTCTGTGTCATGCAGACAAACACACACATCGCAGAATACTGTGGAAATGCATTTATACTCACAGACGCCCAGTCAGTCGCACACATCCCTGTGGCGAGTATGGATCATCTGTTCTCACGCACACACAGACAGGACTGGGCAGAGAGGGATAACAGATCTATGCATCAACTCATACAATGAGTACAGACCAGAGAGCAGACGGAGTGAGAACAGATACAATATCTGTATTTCTAAACCACTTAACAAAGACACACACTCATACACTACACACACACATCGCTGTAATAGACATATGGGAAAAATGACAGATATTAGCTCTCCACAAGCAACGCACCGTGTGTTATTGCTCATTTTGTGCTTTTTGTCTATAATATCACCCTGCTAAATTGCTCCTTAGGAGATCAATACAGTCATTTGGTATTGAACGGAATAGCTACTGTATCACCATGCACAGGAAAGCATAACTAGTAACACACACACACAGTCAATTGCAAACACATACATGCAGCATTTCACTGAGATGCTATTGATTGTTCAGATACTGAATGAGCAAAGAGTTCAAAGCTGTTCTTTAAATCGGAGAAACTTGGTATCATGATACAAGTGAGAATATTTTCTTACATCAGTTTACTGCTTATCACAAGATGTGGAAATCACAAATGGAATAATCAAATTGATGTTCAACGCGTCACCTCAGACAATATGTTGTGTAGTTTTGAATTACAATATTCTTTCAATTCTTAATTTGGACAGCACAATTTTGTTAAAGATATAGATTGAAATATTAATTGGTACGCTGCTCCCCTGCCCTCCCTCACTCATGTATTCTCATACTCCGTGGCATTTCATTGCCCGTGTGTGTATGTGTGTGTGTGTGTTCATTCTGAGGGCTCGTTGACTAGATGCCAGCCAGGAGACAAGAGAACCTTGGGTAATTGGACTCCTGTGTGGCCCTGCATGGCACTCGTATTGTATCTGGGATGGCTGCCATCCTAAGTGTGTGTGTCAGTGTGTTGTATTACTGATGTCTATTTTGAACTCTGCATTGGGTCTTTTCTGCATGTCAGCATTCATACATTTACAGTAAGATGTTGATACGTACGATGTTGACACGCACTGATGTGCTGTATGACTCTTCTATGTGTCTCAAAAGTTGAGCCACAATCCTACTGGATTTGAATTATATGTCCTGATTTTAGATTGGGTTTGATGCTGTGATTTGGTAACAGAATTTGTTTTTCAATTAAACATTTTAAATATGTATTTGCAAACTATAGCAAATTTTTCAAATCCGCAATTTCCGATTAAACCTTCAAAATCCCTTTAAAGTTGTGCCAGTATCTGGGTACGTAGGAAACAGACGCAGCAGAGTGGTGGAAGAAGTATTCAGATGTATTACATAAGTAAAAGTATTAATACCACACTGTGAAAATAAAAGTCCTGCATTCAAAACCTTACTTAAAGGAACAGTGTGTAGCATTTTGAGGGATCTATTGGCAGATATGCAATATAATATTAATAAATGTTTTCTTTAGTGTATAATCACCTGAAAATAAGAATTGTTATGTTTTTGTTACCTTAGAATGAGCCATTTATATCTACATACGGAGCGGGTCCTCTTCACAGGGTCCGCCATGTTGCTCCACCATGTTTCTACTGTAGCACAGAACGGACAAACCAAACTCTGTTATCTCTTCCTGCTCGGTCTGGAGTCGATAATGTCACTCGCTCCCGTCGCCGCCGCTCTCTCCCTCTTGCTTCACCACTCACTTCCCACTTACACACACACTCTACACACTGGCTCTGCTCCAAATGGCCTACTCTTACAACAACGGGCTCTATGTAGGGCCATTTGTGTTTTCGTGTCGGCCACCGAAGCTCTCCAACACGCTTGGCACACGGGAGAGGCTTCAGCTGATTGCAATCTCAACCTCACCGCTAGATACCGCCAGATCCTACACACTGTTCCTTTAAGTAAAAGTATGTCAAGTATTGTAACCAACATTTACTTAAAATATCAACAGTAAAACTCCCCATTATGCAGAATAATGCTCCCTGTCAGTGTTTTATTATTATATATGATGCTTTTGGATTAAAATTACTGCTACATTACTGTTGCATTTTACTGCTGTAGATGTTTAAGGTTGTGCTCATTTTAACTCCTTTAAATACTGTTGGGTAGTTTAATCTACAGCACTGCATCATATTGTGATGCAGTGCATAATAAGATCATCATATGTTTGCAGCATCGCTGTCCTCTGAGAACCACGTATCTCTGAAAAGTCAACTTTTCATTAGCTCAGAAAAACAGACTTTGTACTAAAGCCTCTGAACACCCACACAGGTGTTTTCAGTTAATCTGGTTGATTAGACCTCTGCTCAGAGTGGCATCTTCCTGAGTCTCCTGTCAGCTTTGTTGAACCTGTTATTCTTATTGGTAGATGAAGATATCTTACCTCATATATTCCCATCAAAGCTCCGGCCCACCTTCAACATGAGCAGAGGTCTAATCAGCCAGAATAACTGAAAACACCTGTGTGGGTGTTCAGAGGCTTTAAGTACAGTACTTATGTAACTGTACTTATTAACATCATATCAATGTTTGCTGCCAGTGCCAGTAATGAAAATGTACCAGCACTGAACCCTGCCGAACTACAACTCTACTTAAATGGTAGCAATCTGAAAGCTTGTTAAGGACTGAATATAAAACGGCTAAATATTAACACATGATGGTCATTTTGAAAAATGTTCTTCAATTCATTTTAAAGTCTGTTTCAACACCTTTTTTGGTCTGATTGTTTGTATCAAGTCTGTTTCTAACACAGGGACATTGTGTCCAATTAGCAGTGCATCCAAATTTAGTTATGCGCCATTGAATTGTCCTGGTCAGGGTGTGAGCAGGGTGTTAATATACTGTACCAACCTTTATTTAAGGGTGAATGTATGGACAGCTGGTTCAGTTGAGCTTTGTGAAAATAAACCATCCAGAGGTCAGGTATTCAATGTAGTTTCATCAGAGAAATTGTCCTTCAGTGTTCCTTAACAAAAGAAACAGAGAAATGAGACTATTTCAAGAATAAACAACTCATTTTCTCTCTTGGCTGATATGCTTGAACAGCTGAAAGGAGACGGATTAGAGAAACGGGCTGCTGATGGAAAACGAAAAAACCAAGGAGCTGTTTGTATTCTGCCGTGCTGCTGTTTTCTCAGCTGTTTACATCACGATCTATGTTTTCCTTTCTTTGTTTTCTGTCTTGTCTTTCTTTTATTCTTTTGAATCCCAGTTAGCATTACTGAAATTATCCAAGCCCTGTCTCACTCTGGCCTCATTGTCCCAGTCCACTCTGTGATGACCGCTAGACGGACACACGGAGTGACTGATAGACATCTGCAGACAAACAAAAGGCCTGACTGAGCTGCAGCACTGCGTAATGAAAATGGATTGTTCATATTATGTTAATGCTGGCTTTCCGCAATGAATGACCAGAGATGGTGTAGTGATCATCATGAATTACAGCTTTTTTCTGCTTTCAATGGAACACTGAGATGCTTGATTGGGTGTGTGATACAAAGCGTTGATGAGGGTATATACAGTATATAATAGTCTCAACATATTGTCTAATTGGATTATTTTTCAAATAAAACATGTTTTTCTTAAAACAAGGTTGATAACATTCGGACTTGTGGCTCTTACAGCAGAATCTACCATTGTTTCACAATCTCATCGCTCGTGGTGAGTCTACCTTGGATGGTTATGAATTTTCTCTAATAATCAAATCCACAATTCAGGCGATGAATGTGACTTTCACTTCCAGAACCTCTATTGTCTTTGAATAGGCCTCTCTAACTGTCGATGCATTGACATAAACACCAACCCTGATTGTCACCTTGACTCCACATCCCTAAATCAATGCTTCTTTTCGGGGTTTCTTTTCTAGTGTTAAGACAGACTATGATGCGGTGTGTACTTTGGGAATTGAAACAAGCAGAGCTCATTCTGTTAGAATAATATTACCAGCCTGTGTATGCTAATCGGTTTCATTCCTTTTGATTCAGTATCTCCGTTTTGAAAAATGCATAAAAGAATCTGCAGTATCACGGGAAAACACATTTCTGTTAAATCAGGAATGCAATGAAACCACACCGTTTTCATTGAATGCCTTGCTAAAGTACAAAACAAATCATGTCCACAGTTTCATTATCCTCATTGTGAAAGTACAGACAGTGGAAGCTACAGTGTTTGACTGAGACTGTTCTGAGCTTTCTCTCATTGTCACACTTCCCGACCTTTCAGTCCAAAGTCATGAGGTTTTACAGGAGAGGAGGAGTGAGGAACTTAAAAGGATGTGCAAATGCGATTGAAGGTTTTCTATTATGGAAGAAAATAATGTGAGAATATGCAATCTGGGAGGACAACGGGTACTTTAATTTGGACACTCAAGGCTACACTGGGAGGGTTAGCAAGTATACAGTTTGCTCATTGTCAAACCATGGTTGAAAACATAGTTATCCAAAGACATTCAAACTTCATTTTCTCACTCCTTATCCTCCTATTAAACCTTTTCTTCCTCTCGTACTTCAATCTTGAGCGTAGCCCTCTCTTCATTTCCACACCAGAGAGAGAGCGCTCATCTTTGACCTTTATTTTTTAAGAGAACAATTTAGCACTTAGATATTTTAGTAGAAATGATTGTGCCAAGGAAGCAAGACCTCATGGTGAGACCTTAAAAGCACCTGTTTAAGTGTTTTGTCCAAAGCTTTATAAGAAGCTTTATACTTCAGTGTAGCTTCCCTCATTCTTGGTTTTAGGATCTAAGGCATATTTTTATATAAAACTTCTGTAACAAGTCTGAATAATAGGGTTGAAAGCTTGCTGTTCCCTGTCATCTCTGAAATGTGATTGGCTCTCATTGAATGGACTCTTTTAATAGGCCTCTCTAACTATGAGAGTTCTCCATTATCTACAAGGATGGAGGCAGACATTGTATCGCTAATGGAAACTACTAGACTAATGAGGGGCACCACACTCCAGGCAGAGTGCACACTTGAAATCCCATCATGCTATTTCATAGTGTGTTACAGGGCTTCAAACCGCAAATGGTGGCTATAGCCTCTAAAATGCCTGGTCGCAGGCAGCATTACAGTTGTGAAAAGAAGACGTGGACTTGTGAAACCTTTTGTGAATACACTTAAAGGATGCGTTTACAATTTTTTAAGAACAAGGACTGTGGATTTTGACCCCCATCACTTACATTGTGATCTCATTAGGAGGGGATCTTTTCACAGCCGGTATGAACAGGAGGAACAATTACAGAAACAATTTTAAAAACAGTTTTAATGTGCATATGGACATGTGAGTACTTTCTGAAGACAATTTTGTGAGAAAATATGAACAGATCCTTTAAAAAATGTTGTTAAACTAAAAACGTTATTATTTTGATATACTTAGTGTTTTGACAAGAGTATAATGTTTTAGTAAGATATTGTCCGCTTTACGCAATAAAAAGGAACAACAATTAAGTCTAATTTTAGCCTTAGCAAAAATACATGTCAGTTATACATTTTTAGATTTTTTTGCCAAGTTGTACTCCGATAAAATCTTCACAGCGGTGATTCATGTACCAACTGGATAATTTTATTTGTGTCTTAGGTTTTCTTCTGTGGAAAATTCATATAGCCTCATATATAACCGATAGCCTAAACCTTCTGGTGCATTTAATAACATAGTAATACCAGTGGGCAACCTCTGGTTGTGAAAAGTGAAGCAAATGTGGTTCAAGTGCCTTAAACTTGCATTCTTTCTAATAGCCAGCAGGGGGCAACTCCTCTGGTTGCAAAAAGAAGTCTGATTGTATAGAAGTCTATGAGAAAATGACCCTACTTCTCACTTGATTTATTACCTCAGTAAACATTGTAAACATGAGTTTATGGTCTCAATCGCTAGTTTCAAGTCTTCTTCAATACAGCATGATGTTCATTTAGTAAATGATGGTCCCATTTAGAGTCAAATAGACCATAAAGCAGTGGGATGCTTTAGGGCGCGGCTACCTTGTGATTGACAGGTCACTAACACGGTGTTGTCCGGTCTTGGAGTTGTCCGTGTTTACATCTTACAACTTTAACCCTTTCACAGTGTGATTTCTGCAACATTTTGGTCTCCTAAAATACTTTTATTCAGCGTTCAGTTGTACTTAGCTCCATCCTCTCGTGTCACTTCTGGTTGCAAAAAACCCAGATGGCGACGGCCAAAATGCTGAACTCGAGGCCTTCAAAACGGCAGTCCACAAACCACTGGGTGATGTCACGGTGACTACGTCGACTTCTTATATACAGTCTATAGTAATAAACAGAAAAGTTGAGTTGAGGAATACTGACATTTTTATATTGTTTTGTTTTTTATACATAGTTAAAAATGTGCCTGGATAACTAATACATTCATACACCTACTGCGACTACTTGATCCTGGAAGTTCATTCTTGGCCTGGGGAATAGCAATCTGACAAAATAATCTCCAGAAAAGCTAGGAAGTGGACCTTGAGTTAAGATTATTTTGTCACATTGCTACTATTTACAGTAGTCATTCACCTTAGTACACCAGACAAAAACACCCACATGTGTAGTAATCACACACTGCAGTTGTTGCTTTACAGTAGTACTACATTTTTCACTTCAATCACTACATCAAACTCTTTTATCTGTGTGTTTTCACTGCTGTCTTTCGGTGGTCATCAGCTGCCGGCAGAGCTCCTGTAAGTGCTGCCTCGCAACACTATCAAATGACCCTGTGGACGAGCAGCGCAGCCAAAAAGACTCCAATGTAAAACTAGCATAGCGGGATGAAACTCACTGGGGGTACGAATTGCATTACAGTCTCCATTAGCCTTTGGCCTCATCCGTCACAGAAATAAGAGCTAAGTAAGAGCTAGAAGATCACTCACAGGTCAGATATCCAATAGCAGGTCTGTCGGCACGGTAACAGAGAGGTCCTCAGTCGATCAATAAGTTGAAACTGAGTCAAACAAGGATGTGAAACTGGACACAGTGTATCACGCACTTAGAAATAACATCTCTTCTCACCTTTGGTTTGCACTGGTGTGTGTGTGCGTGTACCAACACAACAGGTACATCATACACACACAAGCACTTATTCAGTTAAGCACCTGACACACACACAATGTCAACACATCAGTTTATATCTCTCTATTTTCTCTGTCCCCCTCTCCCTCCATCCATTTACCATCTGTTGTTGTTGCTGCTGTTGCTGCTGTAAGGTTCAATTGAGCCAGGTCATTACGCATTCAGCTCTTTTCATCCTGTTTGTTTGAATGATATTTTGCCCAAAGCCTCCCCGGTGCGCCCTGGCTTGTCTTTGATTGGACTCGGCATAACCCATACGATACCATCTGATCAACAAACACACCCTTTAATTTAGCTTTCAGTCAAAAACACTATTTTTGTTTTATTTCCTTCACTCCAGGGAATTAGATTTTAACTGTGATGTGAGAAACCGTTTCCCACAGCCAGGGGAGATAAACAGTGATGGGCATTTGATTATTTCACATCACCTTGTTGGGTCACTTTGTCATGCAGGCAGCCAGATTTTTCTTTTTTCTTTTTTGAAGGGCATGCTGCTGGTGGTCTTTATCATGAGAGTTCCCTCTAGTGTGACTGCTACAGTTCATTGTTTAAAGTCCTCTTCATGCTGTGCTCCAGCTCTGGCCTCATGCTGCCATCTATACAGTCTGTTTCTCTCCTTTGTGTCGCTGTGTAGCTCAGCGGGTTGAGCTTAACAGCTCCAAGTTTAAGGGGCTTTTATTTCGTCAAGGGTCATGTATTCTAAAAATGATCACTTCTGGTACGATTCTTTCTAAATAAATTGTCCATATTTTGTCCTAAGGCCTCACTGCTGTGGTGTCTGCACTTCTCAGAGATCAACTGTCAATCAAACAGGATTTTCTGCTGATGAAGTTTAGTCTCTGGAGTAGCTGATGCTCTTTGTCTATTCAGCTATATGTCATGGCAATCCATCAAACCAGCATGGCTAAATGCAATACACAAAACTAGACATGTTGTCTTATTATTAAACTTATAAGCATCAAAGTTGGAATCAGGTTTAGATGCATTCAGATGCCGGAAGACAACAGACGTTAGGGGGTGCTGAGGGACTGAGGTCACTGTACGGTGTATGATGAATTGACACTAAATGCTATAATGCAGTTTACATCACTGCAATACAACTATTATCACAATACTGTCAACCCATTTTAGAATGTTTTACTCGACAGTACAACAGTAGGCAAGTTGAACACTAGCCCACTACATATTTTTCAAAGGGTGATAATTGCGAGAGCGACAGAAATAGAGAACAGGCTCATTATTAGGTTATTATAGTCCATAAATATGCAGTGCAATGAGAATATATCCCTACTCTACAAACCTTCACACTGTAGAGAAAACCCTTACAGTATCACATCTGAGATCTATATCATAATAAAGAACTCTAAACCGTGTCACCACATCTAAATGAAATATACTGTGGAAATGGCCTATACCTGATTACAGCACCGCGGCAGTAATTAATGATAATGTAGACTTCCACTCTTGCTAATTGCTGTACTGTATGTGACTGGACTGAACTTGGCTCTTTATTATTAGTGTTCGGGCCAACAGATGACCCGTGATGAAATAATAGACTGTTAGACGTTGATTTCCAGCATTATGTGAACACGTAATAGAAAACATGTCACTTTACAAAGGAAAATAATAGAGGACTAATACGTATTTTCATAATACATGGATGAATAAAACCAAAATAAAAGCCCTATTCTTCCACTGGTAGGTTTATACCAGTGGGCAACCTCCGGGTCTGAAAAGTGAAGCCGATGCTGAAGTCCCTTAAACTTGTATTCTTTCTAATAGCCAGCAGGGGGCGACTCCTCTGGTTGCAAAAAGAAGTCTGATTGTATAGAAGTCTATGAGAAAATGACCCTACTTCTCACTTGACTTATTACCTCAGTAAACATTGTAAACATGAGTTTATGGTCTCAATCGCTAGTTTCAAGTCTTCTTCAATACAGCATGATGTTCATTTAGTAAATTATGGTCCCATTTAGAGTCAAATAGACCATAAAGCAGAGTATGCTTTAGGGCGGGGCTACCTTATGATTGACGGGTCTCTACCACGGCGTTGTTCAGTCTGGGAGTTGTCCTTGTTTTCGTTTTATAACTTTAACCCTTTCACAGTGTGTTTTCTGTTCATGAAAGTTAATTATAACCTTTTTAGTCGCCTAAAAATGTCTTATTCAGCGTTCGGTTGTACTTAGCTCCACCCTGTCCTGTCACTTGTGGTTGCAAAAAAAAACAAGATGCTGCAGTCCACAAACTAATGGGTGATGTCACAGTGACTACATCCACTTCTTGTATACAGTCTATGGTTTATACCGCATATAAATACCCCAGAAAAGGGGGAATCAATAAATACAGAAATAAGTTCAAACCTTTTTATAATAACAAAGCTGAAGCCCTCACCACACCCACCACCCCCCACCCCCCCTTATTTCACACATCGATGAAAGCATTTGATTCCCAGCAAGCACTGCTGTTCACCTTCTCTTTACCGTTCCTTTCTGAAACAAAACAGAAATGTTTTTGTCCAAGTCAATAATGAATGCTTGGATGCTCTGAAGTGCAGTCCATGTGCTCGCACTATTTTTGGAGTGAATCTTCTCTCTTCTCTTGTCGGCCGTGTTTCTCTTCTTGTCTAAACTCTGTGGTTTATTTGTGTGTGTGTGTTGCAGGTTCCTCGGTGTGCCCCCTGGCAGAGGCAGTTGCCCACTGACTGGCCCGCTGCCCTTTGACCTCATCTACACTGACTACCACGGCATGCAGCAGATGAAGCAGCACATGGGGCTCTCACTCAAGAAACACAAGTTAGTGGGTGTACATTGTGTTTGTGTGTGTGAATTTAAGTTTAGATTCACTGATTGTGTGTGTGTGTGTGTGTGTGTGTGTGTGTGTGTGTGTGTGTGTGTGTGTGTGTGTGTGTGTGTGTGTGTGTGTGTGTGTGTGTGTGTGTGTGTGTGTCAGCAATTTACCAGGCAGGCAGGTAGAGTTATTGGCTGTTTATGGATTAATTATTGCTGGTAATAAGGTTCACACGTCTCTGTCCAGATGTCTGACTGTTACTCATTCAGCTTGTTAAATTCACACACTCTTTCTATCAGACAAACACACTCCTGCACACACACACACACACACACACACACACACACATATACGTACGCTGTCTCCCTCCAACCATTCATCTCCATCCAGTTAAAGACCTCAAAATGCACAATGATTTTGCATGTTGGGATGTAATGGAACAACAACAACACAAACTGATACTGCACCACCTGTCATGCACCATTACTCTTCACAGCAAGAATTATATAAATATCACAAGTAGTACAAGATTGGAGCCATATGAGAAATTGACAACTCAACATGGATGCACACTGGGACACCAGTGTACATCAGTTCTTGTGTGGACCGATTTCCAATCAAACCCTATTTCCGCTGTTATTAATGCTGTTGTTTTAATGCACTCAGAGGCTCAGTGTCAGCAGCAGGGTGGCGATTAAACACAGAAAGAAGAAGAGGCAGGAAGACAGGAAAAAACAGGAGACACCTGCCTCATGAGAAAGAAGAAAGATTAGCGAGACGTTAAAAAGAAACAGGCTGATGTTTTTTTTTTTTTGTGCTGTTACTAAAGTGTGCTTAATGGCTTTTGGCATTGCTACAAAGATGGAACAACTTGGAAACTAGGCCATGACAGTCGCGAGACCGAGGCAACAAAACAGTAAAGTAATACCCAAAACAAGAATTTAAAGTGCCAGTGTGTTTGGAAAAAAAAAAACATCAGCTGCACAACCCTGCAGAGCACAGCGATACAAGCTCATATTATCTTCAGAGGTCTTCCATGTTCCCTCAGAAACACGTAAGATTGAAAGTCCAGCTTGAGCCTTGTCCTCTTCAGCCCCTTAAAACCAGCGTGCAGCCACCCCCCCCTCTGTCCCACTCGCATCTTTCCTGGTCCAATAAATTGGCATCTCTGTCTACTTCACTGTATGTGGTGGCAGCAATTGACATTTTGCTTTGCTTGTTCGTGTTCGTGTTCCCAGCGTAAAAAGAAGCAACAATGAAAGATAAAAGGGGAGAGGGCATGTGTGAGTAGGAGGCCGAATGAAAGTGAAACAGAGAAAGGAAGAGATGAAACAGTGAAAGTGTGTGGAGATAGGGCAGAAAAGATAGAACAGAGAAAGAGAGATACCACAAAAAAACAGAGGAGTGGCAGCTGTCTAGAACAGGGGTCTCCAACCAGTAGCTTGCGAGCTACCAGTAGCTCTCTATCCGTTTCTGACTGACTCGGCTGGTTCGAAGAATATGTACATAAACTTGATAACACAAAGTCAATTTGTAAGCCTGTTTACATTTCTATCCAATCAAATTCACAGACATCCTGTCCCCTTCTGACACAAAATGTGGTGTAAGGTTGACTCTAGACTCTAGACATATAAAGGGCCGCTCCATGTATTTTTAAAATCCAATTATGAGAGCGAGAAATGCATTACGGGTGGGCTGAGGAGCTATTTTCCCAGCACACAACCTGTTTTGCTGTCTCTTTCTTTCTCATGACACACACACACACAATCCCACAATCCCCCCCAGACAAGATGCCAGTCAGCCAGCAGTCTGCACCTAATTGCTTGCTGAGGTCAGCAGTCCTCCTCCCGCTCCATCATTACCGCGTGGAGTCTTGATTTCTGCTTTCCCTAACAGAATATGACTTTTAGTGTTTGTAAGAGACGTTCTTTTGTTCGCGCAGAAACTCGCGGCGAGGGAATTATCTGAATGTTGCAGCAATACGGATGGAACGAGGAACATCTATCCTCACTTTCACGAGAGGATGCGCTTCACTGATTTGAAATATACGAAGAAGAATCCATCCATCCATCCATTATCTTCCGCTTATCCGGTGCAGGTTTAGCAGGGTATTTCAGATGTCCCTCTCCCCAGCAACATTTTCCAGCTCTTCCTGAGGGACCTCGAGGTGTTCCCAGGCCAGACGAGATAGATATATCATTTCTCCAGCATGTTCTGGGTCTACCCCGGGGGCTCTTACCAGTTGGACATGCCCGGAAAACCTCTACAGGAAGGCGTCCAGCAGGCATCCTGATCAGGTGACCAAACCACCTCAGCTGGCCCCTTGTCTGAGCTCCTCACCTTATCTCTAAGGCTGAGCCCAGCCAGCCTAGGAAGGAAGCTCATTTCGGCCGCTTGTATCCGCGATCTCATTCTTTCGGTCACTACCCAAAACCCATGACCATAGGTGAGGGTTAGAACGTAGATGGACCGGTAAATCGAGAGCTTTGCCTTCCCGGCTCAGCTCCCTCTTCACCACAATGGTCCGGTTCAACGCCCGTATCACTGCTGATGCCGCACCGAACCACCTGTCCATCTCCCGCTCCATTTTACCCTCACTCGTGAACAAGACCCCGAGATACTTGAACTCTCACACTTGGGGCAGTGACTCACTCCCAACCTGGAGGGTGCAATCTCTTGTTTTCTGGCAGAGAATCATGGCCTCAGACTTGGAGGTACTGACTCTCATCCCACCGCTTCTCACTCGGCTGCAAACCGCCCCAGTGCGTGCTGAAGGTCACGGTCTGATCGAGCAAACAGAACCACATCGTCTGCAAAGAGTGCAGACGCATTTCCGAGGTCCCCAAACCGGACACTCTCCTCCCCCCAGGCTGCTCCTTGAGATCCTATCCGTGAAAATCACAAAATCACAAAATCATGTCCATGATTTGTAGATTTATTAGCAACCAAAAAGCCTTGAAAAATTCACTCAAATTTACAGTCAGGTGCAAGACGTGTAACATACACCAAAAATGTGTATTGATCTACTGTAAAGCAAGAAAAATACACCTCTTTTTTGTCCCCTCTCTGGTATTTACCTATCAGCATTCCTAACCTCTTCATCCATTTATCTTAACCCAACAATTCCACTATCCCCAAAGGTTTAGGACAGGTCAATGGCATACCCATTCGCCTCTCTCTCTCTCTCTCTCTCTCTCTCTCTCTCTCTCTCTCTCTCTCTCTCTCTCTCTCTCTCTCTCTCTCTCTCTCTCTCTCTCTCTCTCTCTCTCTCTCTCTCTCTCTCTCTCTCTCTCTCTCTCTCTCTCTCTCTCTCTCTCTCTCTCTCTCTCGCCTCGTCAGGTTAGACCAGTCTAGTTGAGCCCTGTGTGCTGAAAGGCATCATTAATCAAGTGCTCTGAGCTTTGGGGCCCTTCAGCTCCCTTTAATTACTTTTGTTTTATGTTCCCACCGACATCCACATTCATTTATTATGTCTGGACAACACCATGCCGTCCCGTCCGGTATGCTGTTGTGTTTGTGTGTGCGTGCATGAGGGTGTATGAATGCATGCAAAGATGGTGAAAGCCGATAGCAGATTTTGTCTTTGGTCTTAAATCACACCCACTCATCTGATAATAGGACAAGCATATTGATTTCCTCTGCATGCTGAATTTACTGCTCTGATAGAGGCGGATCGGAGAAGATATCCAAGGGAAGGCCTGAAAAAGATAAACAAAAAAACTCTGCACTAAGACACAAGACGAACTAGATGTATCTGTGCTTCCCCGGAGCCTGCTGACTCTTTGGGGACACATCAACAACTTTTAGCAAAAGAGCAGGTTTCATTGAGGTAGCAGGTTGTTTTGATTATGGTAAAGTTTGCATCTCGTTCAACTCATTAAGAATACTTCTCCACAACACAGTTACTGATGTCTTGGGGGTCCTGTTTGCTTCCCCATGAAACAATATGTTTCTGTTGCTTCACCAAAATCCAAATGTTTCTTTTCTTTATACAACAGTGATAGAAACAGAGATAAAATACACAGACAGACAGATAAAGAAAAGCAGGGTGATATATAGAACTTAACATAATACATACATAAAACAAAACAAACAAGGATAAAAGTATCGTCTTAATTGTTATATTAATATTAACATCAAGCAGTTACCGTGATTTATTACACGGCTGTGTTGAATACTCGATTCTGATTGGTCAATCTCGGGGTTCTGTGGTCTGTAATTTCTGTATAACAGACCTTTGCTATGTGTAACAGACCGTTGCTATGGGCGCAGCTCTGATGTCGGACTCTGCCGGACAGTTTTGTGTCAAATTATTGATTTCTTCAGTAGGTAGCCGTGTAATAAGCGGGATAATGTACAGCTAGCGGGTCATTGTTGTGAAAGAATCCCCTTCGGGGCGATGAGAGACCCCTCAGCCTCGAGTTGTGGTGCAGCATCTTCCTGTCGGGGATTCTTTCACAACAATGACCGGCTCGCTGTAGATTATCCCTTACTTAAATTAGTGTAATAACGAAATTTGTCAGGGGATATCAATTAAATATGCCCCACATGTTTTTTTGTGTGTGATTGTATGGGAGAAAGGTGGAAAATATTTCTTCTGATTTCAAAGAATGATCTGGCTTTTAGTTGAGTTTTGTGTTACAGATTGTTCTGTCACATGAAAACGTACTTACATCCAATATGTTAGTTTTTTGAGACATTACCCAAAAAATCTTTTTTATTAGCTTGATGGCCATCTTTCTGATTTTAAATAAATTATTATTTGAAAATAATTAGTTTTATTAGTCCGAGGTGTTGGACATTTACTCAGCACATCTAATAAAAGAACATCTACTGTAGTCTATCAGGGGCACAACCTTTAGGTCTCTTGACAACACTTTCACAGCTCCTCTGACATAATTAATATCTATAACCCCTGATATGTTCTTGGGCTTCTTTCCAGCTCTGTGCACCTGTATCATTCAGGGATTTCCCCAACCAATGGTGACCCTGCTTTCAATTGAAATGAAAACATTTAAGAAACCACCATGGCTCCAGTTCGTATTCAGTGTGTTGAAGTAGTTCTACCTCACTAAGTCTGAGACTAATGGATGTAGCATAGTGAGGAAGCCGCAGCATCTGCTAAAGTAATGGAGGATAAATGATAGATGGAAGATGAAGTATTGTACACATCACTGCACTTTGAAAGAAAGGAGTCAGTAAGATAAAGGTACACTGCATAACGTGAAAAATGTAAAACTGCCTGTAGTTTTTTTATTGTTTCTTTATTTCTAGTGTTTCTTCACATGCCTATTCAACTTTGAACAGCACTCTATGAGAGCATTTACTTTAACAAATTGTAATAGTCTTAGACACTAAGATTACCACATGTTCTTAGGTACAACAACTGTGTTGAAGCTAATTATCCACGCAGATGTTACTAAAATGCTGCAACAAACGCGCAGTCAATGATGAAGTACTGTGGCAATTGTTATCCATCAATTTCTTTTGGTGCCAGGACAAAATTCAACTAAAGCAAAGTCCAAAGTACCAAATTAATCAACTCTGGTGAGGTTCAACTCCTGGGGCGGTTCGTTTGGGCAGTTGTGAACGCAGTAATCGTACATGGGTGCGGACCAAAACAACCGGACCGAGACCACCTCTCGCTAGCGCCGAAGAGAACATACAGAATATGCTAAATAAAGTCCACAAAAATAGTGACATTTATAAAATCATTCAAGATAAACTGTAGGAGAAGGGATTCATACGCACACTAGATCAGTGCTGAGTCAAAGTGAAAAAAATTCGACGTCCTAAAGTTCGCCATTCCCTGCATAGATGTGTCAGCTCTCGAGAACACGCCCCATAGCAAATTCTTTTTTTTATTTGGTCTGCTATAATTTGTGCACTGTGAAACCGAACCCGACTAAATAGAAAACAAACTCTGATTTGGATTAGCCAGACAGACTTAGAGTACCATTTAACTAACTATTTACAGTTTTGAACTAATGAACACTTGACATTTCAACAGTGTATGTATTAGGATATTAGAGTATTGACATAGTAATACTACATAGTAATATGTTATTACATGACACTCTATGTAATAACACTTACTTATACATACACAGTTAACACATAGAATGGACCTATGGTCCGGTTTGAATATTGCTAAATTTCCGAGAGGCTTTTTTTTAGTCGTCATTACATTACACAATAACCAAATAAAATATTAAAAAAAAGACATTTGAAACTTAATTTTATCATGCGTGTCATCAGGTCAAGAAAACGTGAGGGTGTCATGGAAGAATACATAACAGGGATATGTGTACGTGTATAAAAGCAAAAGTATAAAAATCGCTAAAAAAGTAATCGTCTTAGCTTTATCGTGCCGTCTCTCGAGGCTGCAACTGCTTTTCCCTCAACAGTTAAGCAAACAGGAGAAAGAGAGAGACAGTGATTGAAACGAAGAGGGAGGCAGAGACAGAGGCTTCTGGATTGACAGCAGTAAACTGGCGCCATCAGCCGATAACTCTGCAGCTCCAAATACCGCTGCGTTCGGTGTGGCGTACTGATGTGGGCGTGTTACGAATGCTCCGCCGACGGGCATGGGGATTATTGATTGAAAAGGCTAACAGCTCATTGGGTCAGGTAAAGCACAGTTAAAAAAATGCTGTTGTTGTCCAGTCAAATCTTGGTTTGTCTTACTCCCCGAAAGTTAAGCTGAAACTGCGGGTGACAGCACACAACGCTGCCATATTCCCTTCACCCCGGAGGACTGTTGAGCCTTGCTGAGCAGCCGTTTAACCCAGATTAGCCCCATACTCTGATCTCCCGATAGATATTCAGCTCAGCTACTCCTCCGCTTATCCCCTCTTCTTCCACTCCTTCTTTTTTTCCCCGCTCCCATCGGGGACCTCTTATCTGTGGGCAGAAACATTTTCACCGTTTCAGAGCTGGCGATGTGTGATAGCGCAGGTTGGAGAGAAGGATGAAGGGAGACAAACTAACATTTATTATTAATAATTCATCGTCAGCTTTCTGTGACCCTTTCAAATAGACACACAACATTTTTACCGCAGAATCTCATCCTTAATGCCTCAAAACAAGGCTGCACAGATAAGTGTGTGTGTTTTTTGACTCTCTTGCAGATAAGTTCATTTTTATAAGCTCCTTTCCGAGATATATCACTGTCTATTCATTGGTTGGCCTCTTGGATGCTGCAGACATTGACAGAAATATCTTAGAAGTGTCAAACAAGACTGGGGTGTCACCTTGTCTCTAGACTGCAATGCCCTCAGAGGAATATTTTTACACAATACAATATATAAACAATCACCCACAGACCCTGTCTTTAAGTGTGGCAGATGCCTGAATGGAAAGCTGAATGCTGTTCTAGGAAATTGTGAACATTGAAGGTGAGCCACAAAACTGGTAATACATCAGTAGAGGAGTTCCACTGTTAAGATGGCATTGCTCATTGAAGGAGATAAGTGCCTTGAATGTAGAAAACATAACATCTCATCCAGATATTTCCAGTGCAGCTATAATACGGGAATGTAATAAGACATTTTGTGTTCAACAAGTATACATTAAGAAATCTATCATTGAACCATCTTCTTCACTGTGAGCAGTTTCAACAGACCATAAAACATGATAACAACAAGACGTGTTGTATTTGAGTTAAGAGGTGGTTGCAAACCTGTGTGATCAGAGGCCTGTACTACGAAGCAGGATTTGGGGTTAGAGTGGTAACTTAAGGGTTAACCCAAGGCTTCAAAACGTCAGTCCACAAACCAATGGGTGATGTCACAGTGACTACGTCCACTTCTTATATACAGTATACTGCATCTGTTCAACTAAGGACCAGTAGTGTGCCAGGAAACGGTTAAGTTTTTTTAATGAAGAATGTCATTGGACTATCTCACTCTTTCTCTTTCACGCTCACACAGACATACAGTTATCTGCCAAGAAAGAGCTGAGAAAGTGGACTCTGCCACCTTTAGCTCCTGTTAATCCCCCTGAGCTAACAGACTGGCCAGATTGAACACACTTACTGGTACAGACAAGGGCATAGCGAGCTTTCTCTCTCTCTATATGTGTGTGTGAGTGCCTTGATGCACAGCCTCAGTGCTTTAGTGCTGTGCTACTAAGCGTTCACCTGGAAACCCTTATCAGTGTCCTATCACAACTCCAACCTCTAAACCTCAAAGTGATTTTTTTTTTATATTCTTGTCATTTTCATGTCAAACCTCCCACACTGTACTTGGCAACTTGCTGGCAAAACTGCAGGTTGCTTTTGTCATTCTTTGGCTTCTACTCAATAGTTAGCTTTTGTGTTTTCTCTCCAGACAAACCTGTACAAATGTACTGTTATTTGTGCTGTTGTGCTACATATTGTTACCATTTTGTGCTGTTAGGAGTTTTCTGCCATTAAGCCTCTTGTCAAAGCTGGAAACAGAATGATTTATACCACACATGGACAGATTTACTACCTTGAAAGTGCAAGACAGATTTGTGCTGCGCCTTGCATTCAGTTTGTGCTCACAATCTCTGTAAACCTAGCGTGTAATTTAGTCAGCACCTGGCACGACCCTCCATGCATATCCTGCAAGTGAGGCAGAGCTCGGATTTGTCTGCAAGCTCAGAAAAGAAATTATGATGTTGTGACGCAGATTTCTAATTTTTTCAGCTGCACCTACAAAATTGTCTGTTACTCAAAAAATTATAATTAAAGGACAAGTGTGTAACAATTAGAGCGATCTATTGGCAGAAATGTAATACAATATTAATAAGTATGTTTTCTTTAGTGTATAATCACCTGAAAATAAGAGTAGTTGTGTTTTTGTTAGCTTAGAATGAGCCGTTTATATATACATAGGGAGCGCGTCCCCTTTTAACGGAGTCAGCCAGAACGGACAAACCAAACACTGTTAACTTTTCCTGCATGGGCCGGAGTCGATAACGTTACTCGCTCCCGTCGCCGCCGCCCCCCTCTCTCTTGCTTCACCACTCACATCCCACGTACACACACACTTTACGCACTGGCTCTGCTCCAAATGACCTACAGCTGGCTCTAGAGAGGGACATTCACGTTTTCACGTCGGCCACCGTAGCTCTCCTACAAGCTTGGCACACGGGAGAAGTTGTAATCTGCAACCTCACCACTAGATACCGCCAGATCCTACACACTGTTCCTTTAATGCAAGACATTAACAAACTTCATGTAAAATGAGACAGCGCAAGACACACAAAAGAATTACTGGGATGTAGTGATGGCCTAAATATCCTTCATGAAATAAGTAAATATAAGTACACATGATTTATGTGGTTTCCAAACAGTGTGTGTCAACACAAAACAAACCGCAACAAACTGTTGATATTTTGACACTTCATTTTGTCCCAACCCCATTTAGCATTTATCTGCCATATACAGCATAAACAATAACTACTGATTTATAACACTTTATAATGTACTTGCAAGCAAATAAAATGACATTTTCAGTGCTTAGGGTTTTGCTTATTGATTATGTTAGCTTCTTATTTTGTCAACAATTATAACTCCATCTTGAAGCATGCATAACTAGTGTATAAACAGGTATTGAATGCTTGATAACACTGTATAAAATACCTGTAATTACATAAGATAACAGACGAGAAAAAATCATCCATTCCTAATATTTTTTGCGAGACAATGGGAACATTGTGTTTTAAAGTGGTTGTGCTGTGTCTTTACAGATGTCACATCCGAGTGATTGACACGTTTGGGACGGAGCCAGCTTACAATCACGAGGAGTACGCAACGCTGCACGGCTACCGGACCAACTGGGGCTACTGGAACCTCAACGCCAGGCAGTACATGACCATGTTCCGTAAGAACAAAACTTCATGAGCAAGAGTCTTGATTTAATTAGTTAGTCATCTTCTGTAATACACTACACATACTGTCAATATACTAATGTTTTTTTTACAGAACTGATAATAGTGATTTACACATCACATAATAAATACAATTATTTTTAACCTTCATATCATATCTTATATCTTTTGTGTAAAATATTAATATAAATTATATAAAAAAACATCTTTTGTGTGTTTTATAACTTCAAAACATCTGAATTGTCACACACACACACATCTGTCACCAGTTTTGACAGCGTTTTCACTTTTTTTGACAGGTCTTGCTGCTTGTTCACATTAATTTGGAGTAATGCGTCTAATGCAGCTATTTTCAGCAACACCACAGCTTCAAGCTGTATCTGTTCTTCGTCTTCTTTTCATTTTCCGTTCCATGCTACACAATATGTCTGATCTGCTGTTTCAAAGCCCCTCGTTGTTGTCTGTCTCCTCGCCGCTCCTGACTGCAACATTGACGACTTAACTCTCTTCTCTCTTCTCATATTCACTGCTCAACAATGTCATGCTCTTTCAGCTATAGTTGGCACGCTATTATGACTGACCAAACCTTTATTAACAGCTTCATACTTGTGAAAGAGCAGCAGGAGCCATCATTTATTACTTTTATTCATTTTAGAAGAATGTACACTGCAAAAAATACAAATTGGCATTGACTGTGAGAATGCAGTAAAAAGCTGTAAAATCATGAATGTAGTTGGTTTTGATAATGTAAAGTTAAAGTCAGTACCCTTTCAAGTCAAGTCAAGTCAATTTTATTTGTATAGCCCAAAATCACAAATCACAAATTTGCCTCAGGGGGCTTTATAATCTACAGGATAGGACCCCCTTTGTCCTTTACAGTGCGACCCTCTCATCGGATAAGGAAAAAAAAAAAAAAAAAAACTTTTAACAGGGAAAAAATAAAAAATGGAAGAAACCTCAGGAAGTACACCTTACTGCTGCCAAACCCATCTCAGCCTCACATAGCCGACAGCAGCTGGCTTTATGACAATCACTATTTATTATAATACTTAGGGAGCCGATAATCACACCGACTGAGCCATTCAACTGAAGAAAACAAGGATGTAGTGCTCTTTTTCTGTCTTTCTTCACTGTCTCTCTCTAACAATGAAACCTTCTTTTTCTCCCTCTGTATTGTTCTCTCTCTCTTTACTACTATCCTGCCTTACCTTACTACTCTCTCACACACACACACACACACACACACACACACACACATATATACATTCAGCTCACACACCAGACAACTCATTCATGGGCTTCGTTTCGGAGGAGCTGAATGAGACGGAGAAGAGGAGCATCCAGCAGAACAAAGTCAACAACATGGCCGTAGTGTACGGGAAAGAGGCCAGCATGTGGAAGGTACAGACAACAAATCACTGTTTCCATGTACAAAGTAAATTAATTTACTGGAGGACCACAAAGTGTATATGTATACAGCAAATACACACACAAATACACACTGTACATTTACGTATGTAGGCAGGCTGTTCTCATACACCATTCATAGCTAAACCTTCTAAAAGTAATGCCCTGTAATTTGCATATACTGTATCTCACAAAATCAATTCGTTTGTAATCCAGGTAATCGTCAACCAGGAAGTATAAAGAATGACAAACACCACATAGGGAGGAGGTCAGGGTGGATGGGTGGGTCAAAACACTACGGACTTTCGCCCAGGAGACCGGTGTTTGTACTCCGTGTGAAACCAGAAGTATTTTAACCCAAACCACAATATTTTTCTAAACCTAACCAGTTAGTTTTGCATCAGGAACCTAACCAATTCGTTTTTTTGCCTGAACCTAACCAAGTAGCTCTTTTTTTGCCTGAACCTAACCAAGTAGCTTTTTTCCTAAACCTAACCAAGGAGTTTTGTTGCTTGAACCTAACTAAGTAGTATTTTTTGCCTAATCCTAACCAAGTCGTTCTTTTCGTAAACCTAACCAAGTAGTTTTTTACCTGAACCTAACCAAGGAGGTTTTTTTACCTGAATCTAACCAAGTCAATCTTTTCCTACACCTAACTAAATAGTTTTTGTCACATAACTTCCGTACTTAAGTTATGCCTCTTCCGGTGCTATTCTAACCCAAACCACAATATTATCCTAAACCTAACTAAGTAGTTTTGTTGCCTAAACCCAACCAAGTTGATCATTCCCTAAACCTAAATAACTAGTTTTGTTGCCTAAACCTAACCAAGTTGTTTCCCTGTGAAGACGGAAGTTTATTTTGAAAAGACTGGAGCGGAAATTGACACATGCATCACATGTTGCTGGACATTCGTAGGAAAACGCATAAAAAATGAGAAATAACTTTTGTAAGATATCATATGAACCGTTGTATGAGGGTACGTTGATGTAGGCAACCATGAAAATGTACACATATATACACATACGTTTATGTACACATTCTTGTGTTACACCTGCATGCATTAACATAAAAACATCTCACAAACACTCATACATGGAAAGGTTTCTCTTTTAAATTCAAAAAGAAGATGAGTTTTGCACAACAGGTTAATTCTGAATTCCTCATACAGCAGTCTCTTTCAACATTGATACATGCAGACTTACTCACACACACACACACACATACACAATACCCCCTACAATATACTGCAGTGTTAACAGAAAAATCCAATGACAGCATTTTGCACACCCCCCCCGCTGTTTGCACCATTACAGCTCAGCTTCATGCGGCTCTATATACACAATTGTACAGCTTTAATTTACAGGCAATTTCCCTCACAAAAGCTGCCTGCTTGTTCTTCCCCATATTATAGAGCGGCACAGTTGTGTCTCCATTGTTAAAATGATTATGAAGATGTTGTTCGCAGCCAGTACTTTCCACTGTGTGTCTGTACAATTCCCTGGATTTCTTTATAGTTGTGGCTTGTGAAAGATACGAGCTGCAGAAGGGAGATGGAGGGGTTGTAAAAGTACAATAACCTAATCTACAAAAGCCTGGTGAAAAGGCAGAAAATGTACATTAATGAGTAACTATTGTCTCCTCTCTCTTCTTTGTTTTCCCCACTGTTGTATTCTCTATCTAAATTGTTATCTGAAATTATTTTCCTATCTCTGTCTTTCTTTCTTTCTTTTGTGGTGAATCCGGCTGGATGCTCATTAGCTTCAGGTAAGAGCCTGTTACTTTCACCACATATGGCCATCTCACAGCCTACACGTATGCAACAAGAACAAGTTACTCTGAGCTGTTAACATCTCAAGGAATACATACAGTACATGCATATATACAAACACAATTATTTTCAGGGTTGGATCCAGAAAAGTGATTTATGAGAAGCTATTGGTCACAAGTGCACTCAAATGCACCGTAGCATTCACAGGGACAGCCATCACTCTTCAAGAGTTTTGTGTATAACAGTTATTATCTTTTTATCCTCTTACTTGCCAGAAGGCACAACAACTGGTCAGGCCAGACGGTCATTTGAAGGATGTAAGTTTTGTGTTGTAACAGGACAATTCAATGTTTTATAACTGAGAACATGCCTTCGCAAATGTGGCCAATGCAGCACTAATGATGATGTTGATCTTCTCAAACGGCTCCCACCTTATTCATAGCTATTATTTCATCGTATTGTGCTTCGCCGGCTACAAATGAGAAGCTTGATTTTGTCTACCTCTGTCTGAAATCAAGGAGCCTTTGTTTCCTAAATTGACAAGAATATCGTGGGGTCAATCTGCCACCGTTTTCTGTGTAAATAATGCATGCGACATGCGAGAACGGAACGCTTGACAGGCATACTAACAGTAAGGAGGGTGAGGCTCAGCAACCCTTCAGACATGCTGTGCAAATCGAACTCGACATGTTAATTTTCTTAAATCTACATTACAAGAAATGAGGTGAGGGATAAAAACCAGCACAGCAGAACATGGTTATTACCAGTCCTAATCCAATGCATGTTGAGAGCGTTAGCTTGGACACAGAGAGAGAGAGCTGCATGTGCACATTGTGAAATCTGCACTCTTCGACACCCATGTTTCTCCTGCTAATTCATGTTGTCTGCTGCACTTAGCGCTTGAGCTAATCTCCTAATTGGCTGAGAAAATCCTCACAGAGGAAGCTATCGATCGCTACAGCCTCCAATTAGGGCTGCGGGGGGGGCCACACCACAGTACAGGGATACAGTAAGCTGCTCCACACCAGACAGCAGAGTCAATACTGTGGCCCAGGGTTACGCTCCATTCACACGATTCAGTTTTGGTTGTTAACTGATGTTGGTTGGCTTTTGTTCTCCCAATCATCATGCTCAACCTTGACTTTCTACTCGGTAGAGAAATAAGCAGAGATGAATGCAGAGCTGTGAGTAAGTGCATGTAATGCCTTTATCGCACCTCTCACACCCACACAATCATTTTGTAAATTAGATACCTATCTGCTGAACGCTGCACTGAGTTCAATGATATTTTCTTTTACGATTTTGTTTTCTTTTTAGTAAATAGCCTGTTGATTTCACAAAGCTAATATCAAAGCTTTTCAGTCACTTTTAACCCATGTATAGGGAAGCCTTTCACTAGGTTATAGAATAAGCAGGGTGCAACTATCCAATGTGTATCCAATAGGTGTCTTGCAAATCAACAAACAGTGAGAAAACAGGGGAGTAGTAGCAGCAGTAGAGAGCGGTTCGGGGATTATACAGAAGTCATTTTCATTCATGTGCGTGTTTACCATTCACAGCCTGCAGCTGTTAGTTTCTACTCTTTATCTCTTTCTGAAGTCTGTATCAGTAGGACTGGTTTTCTGGAAGGAATATCAACCGAAAAAAACACACACACAGCCTTAGAGTAGATGGCAAAAGGACTTCTAAATACCACAGACTGTATATAAAGATGGACGACACGTCTCCACTTCTTCCCACTGTACAAAAGTGAAGCCAAAGTATCCCATCTTGAGATTTTGACGTCATTTGGAGCCAGAGTCTGCACAGTAGTGATCAAGGGGCTGGAGCCGCGGTATCGAGGTCCTGCACACACACCCGCCCGAGCCAATCACAAGCCGAGCACGGCCACATCTTGTCAGCGTGAGCCACCTAGCTGCTATGTTAACACCACAATGTTTTCTTTATGATTATGTTGTCACAGCATTGTGCAGAATGTATAAGAGATTTGATCGTCATCTCAAGGCACAGCGTAGGAATTAGGAATCGTTTATTATTTGTTCACATCTGATAACAGAAAAATGTCAATAAGAACGACTAAATGATGAGTTTGCTGGTGAGAGAACAGAAGTTTAACCTGCTGAGATTGCCCAGTTCTGTTTTTTTCCAAGTGAAGAGGGAGGAAAATGAAGCGTTTAGGCATTTTTGTGTGGAGAAAGCTTTATGAAAATGACTTAAAACACTAGTGTAGACACAAGTTTTGTTCTAAAAGGTGGGTTTTTTTTTTTTTAGATGTATTCAGCACGCCTGCAGTCTTAGATTTTGAGACAAACATGGATACACTGTACTGTCTAAACATACTGACACCAAAGTCTGACAGCTACGCACAGAGACAGCAGACAGCTTGCACAAAGATCAGAGATAAAATAAGCACAGCACACTGTACTTGGACACAGATTCTTTAATCATATCCTTCTCTCTGCTGTACTTTTCTGACACACTCATTTTCCACACAGCCTCCTCTCTTCACCCCTCGCCCTTGATCTCACCAACCCATCTTTTTCCCCCTCCTCTCCCAGCAGGGCAAGGAGGGTTTCCTGCAGATTCTCCACAGGTACATGGAGGTCCACGGAACAGTGTATTATGAGACCCAGAGACCTCCGGAGGTCCCGGCCTTCGTGAAGAACCACGGCCTGCTGCCCCAGCATGAGCTGCAGCAACTGCTGCGCAAGGCCAAGGCAAGAAAGTGAAGAAAATATTACCTAAATACATACTTTATCTGGTGGATTCTCACTGACTGCTGGAGTCATACAGACTCTTTTACAGTACGCTCACATTTATCCAGAAACTGATTTTGGTTCGCACGCATTAAAATACTGATCTATAAACATGTTGAAGCTAGTAACCATAATTACAAAATAACATTCCTGATTGTTTTTTCTAGCTCTTCATTGGCTTTGGTTTCCCCTACGAAGGCCCCGCCCCTCTGGAAGCAATAGCCAATGGTTGCATCTTCCTGCAGCCCAAGTTCCACCCACCTCACAGCTCTCTCAATCATGAGTTCTTCAGAGGCAAGCCCACGTCTAGAGAGGTAAGCTCATTAAATTCATTACTCCCCCACTATTAGTCACTGATGAGAATATTTTGGCCACTGCTGTTTTCTCACCAGCCAAGTTGCCAAGTAACTTTATTCATCGGTAGATCTTTTAAAAGAACTGGCACAAGCTGGAGGTGCAGACAGCACATGTTAGTACTTGATGAGAGGCTGGAACGTGGCGTTCCTGGTACAACACAATTCATGTCCCCTCCCCATTTTTCCAGCCTGTGTTGAATCAGTTCCCAATTAGGGGAGGTTATTTAAGAGAATGTGAGTCTCCGATCTGTTTGACTCTGAAGAAAACGCGCTTGGTGTCGAAAAGTCAGTCTTCTATTAAAGTTTGTTGCCTTATATCTGTGTGCTCCAGTGTGCTTTTGGACCTGGTCTCTGAAATCTCTCCCATTACAACACAATCTATGTTGCTATTAATGAAACAACTTTGGAGAAATTCTTGCAGTACATTTTTCTGACCTAGTGCAGAACATCTTCAAAATGCTACAAATAGTTAATATGCTAGAGTAGCTATCAAACTAAACACATTTAATATTTATATTTGTAAAATGATCATTGAGATATGCATTTAGTACAATCAAATATCCAAATAACGTGTTAACGCAAATTCGTTTTCACCTCACTAAGTTCTTTAACGCAACTTGTGATTTTTAGATTGTAGCAGGCTCAGTTTTAAAGTTTAGAGTGAAGATACAGGCATCATATGAAACTAGACAACCTAAGGAATCCATTGGTACCAACCATGTCATACTAGCTTGTCGCGAAGGAGGTTAAATAACGCTCCAAACTTACGCTATATTTTGGCGAGGAAAAAGTAGCATGGCCATTTTCAAAGGGGTCCCTTGACCTCTGACCTCAAGATATGTGAATGAAAATGGGTTCTATGGGTACCCACGAGTCTCCCCTTTACAGACCTGCCCACTTTATGATAACCACATGTAGTTTGGGGCAAGTCATAGTCAATTCAGCACACTGACAGCTGTTGTTACCTGTTGGGCTTCAGTTTGCCATGTTATGATTTGAGCATATTTTGTATGCTAAATGCAGTACCTGTGAGGGTTTCTGGACAACATTTGTCTTTGTTTTGTGTTGTTAATTGATTTCCAATAATAAATATACACATACATTTGTATAAAGCAAGTTTTTGTCCACTCCCATGTTGATAAGAGTATTAAATACTTGACAAATCTCCCTTTAAGGTACATTTTGAACAGATAAAAAATGCGCGATTAATCGCAAATTAATCGCGATTAAATATTTGAATCGATTGACAGCCCTAGTTATAGTTAATGACAGCATCTTCATTACTGTAAGAAAATGTTAAGAATAAGCAAGATAATCTAACTCCCCACAATCACCCTTTAAGACATTTATTTTAGACACACAGAGCTGAATGCCCTGCATGTGTTTTCTGTAGGTGTCCTCCCAGCATCCGTATGCAGAGCAATACATCGGCAGACCTCACGTCATGACGGTGGACTACAACAACTCCCTGGAGTTCGACTCTGCCATCCGGGAAATCATGAGGACCAAGGTACTCGTACCCACCGTGCATTGTGAAGATAGTAAACAAGACGTGTACATTGTATGCCGGAGCTTTCAATTCTCTTTGATGCAGCTAAGCCGTCATGTCAGGCAATGCTGTTAAATTGAAACTGAAGAGCCTTTTCTATCCATTCAGCTTCTCCTTCAGTCAAATCAGTCATCTGCATCGTAAATGTGAAAAGATGTTCTCCACTGATACCTCATGAAATCATCCATGTTGATCTGAATATGAATACAGGGGGATAGCTGGGATCTTATCAATCAGTTCCCTGATGTGAATCTGTTCTGCATTAAATAAGAAGATAAACTGTAATAAAAAAGTTAGAGTTGTGATAATAAATCACTCTATTCTTTTACTCAGTGAGGTTAGATTTATAGATGTCCTTGTTCTGTTTTTCAGTGTTTATGTTTTTTGTTTGCCTTTGCCATCGGGGAGCTGTGATAAAGTTACAGTAAAGTACTGGACTTCTCGTTGGCGCTGTAAGCGTTTTTAAACTTTGACAAACAGCACAGTAGCTTTTGCTACAGTGGCTACTTTGCCAGTGTGTAGGAAGCAGTCGGATATTGCAGAGTGCTGATCTTTTCCACGCGGGAAATGTGGGCTGACAGAGAATATGAGGATGGCAGGAACTGCCAAGAGTGGGAGGGAGGTTAATTAAGGATTCAACCGGGGAGATTAAATCTTTCTGGAAAGCACGACAAAGGGGGAGAAAAATGGGAAAAAAAATAGAGAGAGAGAGAGATGAACATACAGACAGAGAAACAGAAAGATTGAGGCCCAGATCGACTAAATGTCTGCACGGTCTCAAAAGTTTTCTGTTCTCATTAAAATTGAAGACAGCATAAACCTTCCATATCTCAAACTAAGTATGTTTACAAAAGTTAAGATTTCAAGTGCATGAAATTGACACTTTGAATGAGAGATTAAGAAGTGGATCACTGTTCCGCACATTGCTTTAAGTGTCTAGACAAAGTATTGTCTCAGGCAGTGCAACCCCGCTTAGTACTGCAAAAAAAAGTGCCTTGTCATTACAAACACAAAACATATAGGAGATATGTTTACAGCAGCTTGAATGTCCGGTATGTATTAAGATAAGATATTCCTTTATTAGTCCCACGGTGGGGAAATTTGCAAAGGAATGTGTTTCCGCCCAGTTCTGTTTCAATTCCCAGTTCAATTCTAGAAGATATTTTCAGATCTGACAAAGTGATATTTACAACTAAAGAAATCATGATGCTGTTGCAAAATGACATCACATGAGTTTCAATAATATAGCTTTGGGAAGAAATGACTTCATTATACTTTTTGCGTACAAAAGACAGAAATTTTGCTTTGGTTTGCATGTGCAAAACTGCTATTAAAAATATTACATATCACATCTAGAGAGAACATATTAAAACACATTTAAATAAAAACACAATACACCAATAGAAGCTACATTAAAAGGAGCAGCAAGTACTCGATGGTGAGGACTGAATCAAGGTTAAATAAATAGATATAAAATGCTGTGTGCTGAGGTAGCAGGCTGGCTTCAGAAAGTAGCTGTCCTTACAGATTAAGATACTTTATCAGATACTTTGGCATTATTATTTTTCCATTTCAGCCATCAAGCTAATTCCATATTGTATTTCATAGAAAGATCCGCAGTAACGCTCCGACAAAGCATCAGTTTCAACTGCATGAAGGGCACTGAGGGATCATGTGCGGCAGGAAGACAGCTGTCTACACGATCTGTTAAACGTTCTGTAATAGTTTGTGCCTTTAGCAGATTATAAGAAGTGTGCATGGAGATTAGGGGAAAGGTGATATCTGCGTGCGTGCGTGCGTCTTTTCTGTGTTGTCAGACAAGCTACAGTTCAGCAGCCCCGGCTGACTGCTCTGTCTCCGTCTGCACTGTCAGACCACTGAGGGAGAGCTGATGGACCCCTTCACCCTTCACTGGAGGCACAATGCCCCAGCAAACACACACACACACACACACACACACACACACACACACACACACACACAGTCAGATAATATTCTTCTCCTTGCATTTATCCAAACACAAAACCACAATTGGAGAGGCTCTGCAGTTGCACAGATCAGGCAGATCAGCATACAGAGCCTTACCCACACGTTACAGCCATTGGCTTCGAGACACACACTCAAACATACACACATACACACTAAGTGTGTATGTGTGTGTGTGTGTGTGCGTGTGCGTGTGCGTGTCTGTGGCAGAGGCTCATGTTCAGTCATGCAGGACAAAGCAATCTCTGGCTGGCTGACAAGTCCTCATGTTCCAATAAATCCTTTCTTCATCTCTTTCATTGTGTTATTCTTTCTTTCTGTCCTTTTTTCTTTCTTTCTTTCTTTCTCATCCTTAGTTTTATTATTCCCTTTCCTTCCTCTGGTCCTGCTTTCTGTCTCTGTTTCTGTCCGTCACTCTTTCTCCTTCCATCCCTCTGACCTGTTGTTTGCAGTGGAACGAAGCTCAATCTTTGGCCAAATTATGGTTCAATATTCAATGCTGTAGTGGATTAAATTGGTATTTGCCGTAATAAAAGATGAAAACCACATGTGAAAAGTTTGGTAGTTAAAGCTAAAGTCTGTAACTTTTAGCAAATATGATGACCCGGTCGCCATGTTGAAAACAGTCAAGCCAAAACGTTCTCATTTTACAGCTAAACAGTACATTAAAACATGTTTCTGAAAACATTTGAGGCAGAAATAGGCATTACAGTAACAGAATATTGATTGATATTTGATCAGCGCTGCCTAGTTCGACCGTTTGATTTGAGTTTGGGTGTTTCGTGAGCAGTGATTGACAGCTGCTTTAGAGACTGCTCGGCTCTGATTGGTTGTTTTTGTTTGGGCACGTTGAAATCTTGCAAATGTCATGCACTACTGTCAGGATATAGTGACAGTTATATAAAAATAAGTCTTTATCTTATTTGCTCAAAGTTACTCACTGCAGCTTTAAAAGTTGTTTTGAGAAAATTGTAGTTTCTTTGTTTTTCGTGGCCTGTACTGTTGTTGTAACATTCTTCTTAATGCCGCTCCAGTAAATGAGAACATGCTCTCAGTCACCTCGTCTGGTTAAGTGAAGAGAAGAGACAGAAAGAAAAGGAGGAACTCTGTTACAGTAGATTGTTTGAGCTTGTGTGTGTCCGTCCCTCCTGTGCACGTGTTTACTTTCTGCTCCAGCTTACAAAGTAGATTAACATAAGGCTTCGATCAGATTTGCAGTGTGCGTAACTTTTTTAAATTGCATCATCCCTGCATACTTTGCTTCTCAGTGATTTTCGCTTGAAATGGGCCAAGTCTGATTTCACACATGGTTGAGCATCAGACTGCTTTGATTTCAGATTGGAAATGCAATTTAGTGAGTCGTGTATCATTTACAAAGGCAGGTCTTTTGCATTAGGGCATGAAGGCAATCCACTTCGATCTCTGCTGTTAGTGTTTAAATGTGTAGAAAAGTCTCTCCATTTGTTTCCCTTTTGTAACAACTTCCTTTAAGTCAATCGTGCAGATTTAAAGCAGCAGTTGGTAGAATTGGAGCAAATATGATTAAAATCCTGACAGTAGTGCATGAGACAGGTAGTCTGAAAAAAATCATGTTCCTCTGTGTCCTCCGGTGCTCCTAACGGCATCTGCAAGATTTCACAGACCGGAGGAAAACAAACAATCAGAGCTGATCTGGAGTCTGCTGTCTCTGAGCAGCTGTCAATCACTCGCGAACTCTGTTCAAACGGTCAAACTAGGCAGCGCTGATCAAATATGAATCAATATTCTGTTACTCTAATGCCTATTTATCACCTCACATGTTTTCAGAAACACCTTGTAGTGTACTGTTTAGCTGTAAACTGAGAAAGTTTGTGACCCGGCAGCCATGTTGAGATCAGTTGAAGAAATACCAAGCACCGCCCACCAGCCAGAGCAAACGTTGTCATTTTACAGCTAAACAGTACACTACAAGATGTTTCTGAAAACATTTGAGGCGAGAAATAGATATTACTGTAATAGAATATTGATTCATATTTGATCAGCGCTGCCTAGTTTGACCGTTTGATCGGAGTTTGCGAGGGATTTACAGCTGCCTCCGTTGAATGAACAGCCAATAGGAACGCTCTCTCTCTGAAATGACCTGTGATTGGTCAAAGTCTCCCGTCACAGGCTAGATTTTTTAAAGCTTGAAAACAGAGCAATGAGGAGGTACAGAAGTCTAGTTTTCTCTCAGAACACTTGAATTACAATATGCTGAAAAGTTATTATGGAATTTTTTCTCAATGATGTCAAAACCTTTCTGCCTACTAAAGCTTTAATTTGCATGCTTATAGAGTCTGGCTGATTTCCAGTTAGGATATCAACAATATAAAGTCTTTTTTACATCAGCTAATCTGATTTGTCTTAATCCAAGCACTGCATTTGGAGCCATTTTACATTCATCCAGTTTTGTGTCACACAGTTTGTTAGCGTGAATTAAACTGGTATCAGCGAGAAACACAAAAGAATATATATACATATATAGTATTCCAGCTCATCTCTAATTAGGCCAATCAAAAGTGTGCTTTAGTTATAAAACCGGCACATCACAGCGGGGAATGATCTATTGGTATGCAAATAAAGCCTAATGAGTTTCCAAGCAGTGACATACTGTGATTAGGCCTCGCAGAAATCTGACAATAGAAACATTCATCTGCAGAGATGAACAAGGAGAGGGGACAATTTATTGCAATTAGTGTGAACAATGAAGTGACAGCAACAAAAAAGTACATGTTGATGTATGCAAAATATGGAAATAATGACGAGCTGTGTTTCTGTGTCATTTTCAGGTCGAGCCATATCTGCCTTATGAGTACACCTGTGAGGGGATGCTGGAGAGAGTCCATGCCTACATACAGCATCAGGTGAGGTTCAGTCCACGTCAAGACAAAAGTACGCAGAGCGCTGAAACACACACACACATGCAAAGACTCTCTCTTTCACTTGCTAGCCCTCCCTCTCTCTCATACACACTCTTTTCACCAGCTCTCCAACTCCCCACTCTGCTCAATATTTCATCACTGTGTGCATTCAACACCCAGAACATCGTGTATCTCTGCTTGTGTGTGTGTGTGTCAGTATCTCTGTACTCCACATATGTAGACTTGTGATTAATCTACATGCTAACTCTCATTACAAACCACATATTTGCCCCGCAGCTCTAAAGCAGAAGGTCTCCTGACACTAATAAGGAGGGATGAGTAAAGAGAAAGAGCACTAGTGTGGGCAGGATGGTGATGATGGAGGACTGGGATGAAAGAAAGATTCTTTTTTTTAATAATCCCACACTAGATGTCAGACAAACTGCAGATGTGTCTCTCAACAACCTTCGTCTGCTGCTGACTGGCAGCTGGCTTGGATACAGAAAGCGCGACTACAGCATTTATACTGCTGAAAGAGAAACTTAAGCTAGATTCCTGTTTACTGATTAATCAAGATTTAACATAAAGACCAGCAAGGCTGCATTAAAGTACCATCGGCCCCGGGGCTACGACTTTTTCAGGGCCCTCCCCTACTCCCCCAAGCAACATCACTACTCAACTATTGCCGCGTCCAACCTGCACAAACATCAGCCACGCTTAATTTGAATAATGCATTAACGATCACTCATGACTGCAGTTTAATTTTATGACTGTTGCGTAACCAAATACAAGTCACAAGATCATTATAAGCCCATAGAGAAGCATACATGTAGCCTACAATACAATACAATACAATACAATACGATAAATCTTTGTTATTAAATGGCTGTGTTGAATACTCGATTCTGATTGGTCAATCACGGCATTCTGCAATCTGTAATTTCTGTATTCTGTATATAAACATAATAAAAGACACACTCTTACTGTAGGTATTCCTCCAACAATAACATAATTTCACAAATTAATTTGACTCTATCTTTCACCTCCAGGACTTCTGTGCCCCAGAGCCTCCCTTCATTCCAGCCAACCTCTCCAGACCGGGGTCTGCCGGTGGCAGCAGGATCACAGGACCTCTGTTTGTGCCCCTGTCCAATTCCACAGCCCTCGGCTGGGCGTCCAACGTGACGGCGCCCCCTGCCTGGCCTCCTCTCAGCTCCCTCAGGCTGCTCGTATCTCAAGAGGGCCAGTCCTGCGTGGAGGCGTGCCATTCAGATGGTTTCGTCTGTGAGCCCGCTCACTTCCGCTTCATCAACAACAAGGAGGCCCTGCGTGGGTAAGTCAGCCTTAAGTCCATCTGAGTTACGCGGGCCCCACATGGCTGACAGCTGCACAACGTACACGCTTGTTGTCTGTCAACCAAACTATAATGTAGATTTTAGTTTCTTTCTTTACCCAGATACACCACTCCTTCAATTTACCTAGAGAGATATTTCTGAAGAGAGAAGAGAGGTGATTTCTACCATTAAATATGTCATGTGTTTTTGATACAGTAACAATCCCTCAGTCGCCTTCTTTGGACTTCTGTCATGCCCACAAAATGATGATGACGGTACAACGTCCCATCATAACTTTTCTCTATATACTGGTGTACTCACTCTCTTAGCTTTCCCTGAAGAACAAGAATCAGTAACACTTCATTTTACAGGTCCGCAAATTTCATGGTAATTAGGTGATAATTAGCAAGTAACCTATTTGAAATTTCTTTGGAATTACTGCCAAATTACCCCAATATTTACCTCAAAATCTATCGAAAATTACTTTATTATAAACATTTAATAATTACATGCTGAAATAGCATAATGGTTGAAATAGGGCCCTTAGGCTTGAGAAGCGGCTCTGCGCTGCTGTTCATCGGAGGTGGAAAACCAAAACTAATAGAAGACTCTCTGATCAGGCACAAATATCACCATTGTGTGACTTATTGTCTACACAAATGTAACCTGGTAGCTGATGTAATGATTCATGGAGCTTTTTTTAAGAAATTTCAAAGAAGTTATTTGCTAATTATTATCTATTTACCAGCAGACATGGAAATAAAGCATATCAATGTATTATTTTCCTGGAAATGTATTAAATGAATTACCAGCTATTGGGAGATAGCAGAATATAATTATTAGATAATGTTTTTGATAAAGTAATTTTCACAAAAAATATTGGGGTAATTTTGCAGTAATTCCAAAGAAATTTCAAATAGTTTACTTGCTAATTATCATCCAATTACCAGAAAATTTGTGGACCTGTAAAATAACGTGTTACCGAAGAATCTGTAGTCAAAACACTGTCAATCATGTCTCCGTAGAATATAAAGAGAAATTGGAAACAAACAAGCACTTTTGGATATTTTTTCGTCTTTCAGCACAAAAATCTAAATCCCCTCAAAGAATAAAACAACAGCTCTGAATCTAAAACGCTCCCGGTGGTTAAACTTCATCTACACAAAGCTCTAACATCTAAACCTACCGTGTATTTCTGCACTGCCCGGATGGATAACTTCTCTTATATTAGTTGACACTGAGAACAGGTAAGGCTGAAACTCACCAGGTATTTATTTAGTTTACTGTACCAACTTCAGGCAGTTGAACCAGAAACCTAAGTTTTCTGGAGCTCTGAGACTGAAAGCCTGCTGGTGTTTGAGTCTCTCCTCCAAACACCTCCCTACTGACTGCTTTCAGCTCCGGCTCTTCTTCTTCTTCGCTCTTTTCATCCTTCCAAGTATCTTTCTTGTTTACTTTTCCGTCTCGGTTTACAGTGCCGCTCTCATTTTGTTTCTGTTCTGTTACTCCTCCTTGCTGCTCAGGTCTGTTCTCTGACACAAGTTATCTTTCTCACACACTGACGCTTCGTACCTGCCTTGCCGTTTTTTCCAACTTCCTTATCAGTTCTCCGCTAAATTTCGTCGTTCTCCTTTTAATTTGGCATCTGTAGTGTGATGAAAGGGATGACATTTCTCTTGTTTCCTGTCTCTACTCCCCATTTATTTTGAGGTTATGCCAATTCTACTTTCCTCTTACTTGTCTCAAATAAAAATAACTTTTATTACTCATATTTTCTAAGTTATCCTTTCAAGAACACTCCGGAACATTTTCTCTGTCATTTAAACCCGATGAACTGTTATTTCAGGGTGCATACAGACCTCTGCTCCTCCGTTTCACCCCTCAGGTTGGAGGTGCAGTGCGAGGTGGTAGACTCCGAGATCAACCACATCCTTCCGGCCTTTTCGGTGGTGCGGCGGGAGTGCGGCCTCCAGCGGGAACCCCTCCTCTTCAGCTGTGCGGGATACTCCCCCAAATACAGACGGCTTTGCCCCTGCAGGGACTTCCGCCATGGCCAGGTGGCGCTGTGCAGAGACTGTCTATAATGACGGGACAGGTGAAGGGCAGACAAATAAGAATTAGACACAGATTGGCGGGAGGAGGGGACACTAGAAGGCACCCACAGGCCAGAACGGGTATAGAGTTGTGACAAACAATGATGGCGCAGAGAGGCAGCTTCCCCCCCTAAAAAAACAGTAAATGTAGGATAATGAGGAACAGGCGTGCATGGATTTGAAGAGAGTAGGCCCGAATAGCTGCCAGGTCGTAAGTGGTTGACTGTAGTTGTTATAACAGCTGTTATACTGTAAGTTGTTGGAGATAAAAAGCAGTAAAATGTCATAGAACAGGGCTCAGATGATACCAGGTGTCATTACAGCAAGGGGTAGAGGCTGGGTTACCATGCCAACAAACCTTCACATTAAACCTCCGACTACAGGATAATAGTTCCAACAAGAAGTTGAGCGGAGATATGATAAACAACATTTCATTTTTTGGAACTGCGACTCACCAAAAGTAAGGTGTTTAAGTTGGAAAATATGCACTCGAAGAAGCGTGTGACTGCAGAGAAACTCAGTATTGGGACTATAGTGTCATTCCATGACAGAGTCTTCAAATATCTTGGCTTGGAGAAGGCAACCTCGGGTCAATATCCAATCTCCTCTCTGCACTTGGACAAAGGATGATGGACAACCAGGTTATCTCCCTCGCTTTTACTCCCGTCCTCCAGTGATGGACAGAGTAATTTATCAGACTGCACCCAAAGTCTGAGGCAACATCGGTCAATGCAATCATCTCCTGTCGCAAAAAGGTGGAGGAGGCGGACAGAGGACAAAAATAAAGGGTACAAGATTATTTTTCAATAAATAAGCCTTTAGAGCTCTCGACGGGATTTTTAAAGAGTCCTCCGGGCTTTATGATGGAAAAAAAATCATAAAATAAAAAAATCAGAACGGATCAAAGTGATGAGGTGGGTTTTATGTTGCGTCTGGTCTTCACTCCGTCCCTCCGTCATATCTTCTTAGGTTGGAGTGTTTCTTCTATTCTTGCTCCTACACCCATCTGTTCCCATCACATTCATCCGCATTTCCATCAATCTGACCGTAGGGAGAAACGTTTGATTTTTTTCACATGGAGGCGACCGCCAGCACAGGTCGAAGCTGTCGATAAGAAGTGAGGGACCAAGTGACAGAGGGGGGGGGGGACGGAGAAATCCGATTTCAAATGAGCCTCCAGTATTTCGCTGATGTGCTTTTACTTTTCTTTGTATTTTTACTCTGGAGGCTGTCCAGCGGCATTCTGGGAAACATGGGAAATCACTTGTTAACCTAAAAAGGCAGGTTTAGAGAAACTGTCAGCACCAAATTACAATACTTCATTACAGAATAATTGCTGGAATAGTTTGAAGATCAAAAACTAATGACATCAGTTTGATGATAGTTTAAGCATGTGTGAACTTCAAAATCAGAACAGCTGTAACAGCCTGGATTATTGGTTCAGTGAAAATGCAGTTCAAGAGTGCAAAAGCATTGTTAGCACAGTTGGTGGAGACCATAGACTAAAGATGGACGACGCGTCTCCACCTCCTCCCATTGTACAGAAGCCAGAACATCCCGGATACGTGAGCTGCCATCTTGAGATTTTGACGTCATTTGGAGCCAGAGTGTGCGCAGTAGTGATCGGGTGGTGGAGCCGCGGTATCGAGGTCACCCGTACGAACTAATCGTGAGCCGAGCACGGCCGCAGCTTGTCATCGAGAGAGACTCACAGCTGTCAATCATGATGTCTCACCCCATTTTTATAGCATCAAATAACTAATTAAAACTAAACTTATCAGAAATATTAACACTAGAACATACATCAGCGTGATAGAAACTACCTAAAGTAACAGTAACCATCTTTGGGAAAGATTTATTTGACTTGTACTTTGACTTTTTAGTTTGGCCCATGTCCCTTCCGCTGACATGGAGGAGGCGGGACTTATGAGCTATACTGCAGCCATCCACCAGGGGACGATCGAGATGTTTTGGCTTCACTTTTGGGTAGCTGTCATGTCGTCCATCTTTATATACAGTCTATGGAGGAGACCAAAAACAGCTAAAAAAGAGTGAATATTGCCCCAGCATTCTGTTTAGATTAGAAAAGAGTAGATCCCGATATTCCAAATGACAAATACCAGGTAGCATCTCAGGCATGTTAGCTGTGGACCTTTTCACACTGACTAAAGTTTCCCTGAGACATTCAGTGGGTCTGCAGTGACCAGATGTCCTTTGTCCAGGTCAGTCCTAATTAATGGCTCCATGTCAAGGTGTCCCAAATCTTTGACATCTCTGTCCTCATTTTCACCACATGTCCCAAATACCTCACACTGTATTATTCCCTGTGCAAACAGAGACCGTTTTTATTACTAAGAAAACAGGTGATTTATGGCTAATTTTGTTATTTATAGGCACTTTTCATGATTCACAATATTTCACATTAGGCCTATGCAAAATGTAGTAACAAATTGCCACCAGGAGGAGTCAGTTTGGTTTCAAAAACCTTCAAAAAGCCAATTCAGTTTAGTATTTGGTGAAAGTTTGTTGTTGTCTAATTTTGCTTTTGTTTGTTTCGAGCCAGATCCGATTAACCACAACAGTAGTGAAGGACATCCGTCTAATCAATACGCAGCTCTTTGACTAACTATTCAGTCTATTGGGGGGGGTGTGTGTGTGTGTGTGTGCGTGCGTGTGTGTGTGTGTGTGTGTGTGTGTGTGTGTGTGTGTGTGTGTGTGTGTGTGTGTGTGTGTGTGTGTGTGTGTGTGTGTGTGTGTGTGTGTGTTAGAGAAACAGAGCCGCCCTCGGTCTGAATCCCAGTGAAAGGACTAAAGAATTAAATGAATAATAAATCACAAGTGTGAATGCCAAAGTAGATTCATCAAATCCTCATTGACCTGCACAAGCATGGGGGAAAAAAATGTCACCCTATTCACCAGGGCACTGTGATTTCAATTTAACACCAGAGGCAATTCAAATAGCAATGAATACTTTTCATCTCGGCAATTCATCCATCTTCCTGAGTGAAATATTTACAATGATCATAAAAAAGCACTTAAGCCCCGTGCAGAAAATCACTGCTTTCTCTCCATGAACCCGGAACATGAGAGCGGGCTGCAGCCAATAGAAAGGTTCCAATATCTAATCATTGAGCATAATGTGTGATGATGTTGCATCATTATTCATTCATATGAATTAAAAGCTGAGCACATATTGCTTTAGCTATAATGTTTTGAGGGAAACACAATACATTTTATTCCTCTAGTATCACCTCATGGCAAATGATTTATGCTCCCCGCATCCGCGAGGGTCGCGAGTGTCCGCCCGGCCAAAATGACGTCACACCATCAGACACGACCCTTGGCGGGAGTTCCGTGCGGCGGGTTTTCACCTGTCTGTGCAAATTCTAATTTTTCTAACTACGTGGACACAGATGGGTGGAGAAAATTGAGAACTTTGAGGAGCTATGAGAAACCAGCACAGAGTATAAAAGATCCAAATATTTCCTCGTCACGATTCCACGTCAGCTCATGTCCATGCGACCGTCTTTGCGGAAAATATAACCGAAGCTTAAGACGTTTTTGATTAAAGTGATAGATCAACATTTTGGGAAATATGCTTAGGTAGATGAGAAAATTGTTACCACTCTCATATCAGTCCGTTCATTATGAATCTGGAGCTGGAGACGGTTAGCTTAGCTTAGCAGAAAGACTGGAAGCAGATGGAAACAGCCAGCCTGGCTCTGAACACTAAGAAAATCTGCCTACCACCATTTTGTTTACCTTACCATCGTCTTTGTTTAATCTGTTTCAAAACCAACATTTTAAAATGACAAGGTGTGTTTTTACGTGGGTTATGTGCCTGAGTACAGTTGCTTCTTAGAGTGAAGTTGCCCGGCAACCAGCGGGGAGACTTCACTGCAAGAATGCAAATAATCGTATTTCTCAAAATGTAAAAATATTCTTTTAAAGTTAAGTGAAGATTGTGGACATAGTTAAACATTAAAAAATGTTGGCTTTCAGTATGATACAGGACTTAAACACAGGCCTCCACTGAAGAAATGAAATGCTTACTGTGAAGCACCTCTCTGACCTGCACACCTTTAAATTTAACTGCACTGTATGAATCTCACACAACGTCCTGCTTTACAGTGGATATAAGTTACTGATGCAAATTAGCTAAATATGAATGTAATCCATAGAGGAGACCAGGTTTATGGTCCTGGTTTGGTATCTGCAGGTAGAGTCTGTGTGATACTTTAGATGCATGAAACTGAACCATTGAAGGCTGAGCGTATTTTTATTACAACCATCAGATATTCATTTGAGCCTATAAACTCTCTCTGAAAGTCTCTCTCTGCTCTCAGGGTGACTTTCAGACTTCACACACGGCTGCTGAGGAACCACATGGGGAATTTTTCCAACAGCTGCATTTCCTGTTTTTGTTGCGTGTGCGTGTTGTGTGAAGATACACTGCACAGCATGAGTCTAAATCGTCCTAAAAATGCCTTCAGGCCACAATTCATTGTGACTGAAGGCTCCATCCAGGCAGAAAGACATAAACCAAACCAGCAGAGCAAAGAAACAAATAGTGCACAAACAACATGTCATAAGTGGATTTAAATGTGCTCGCTGCTCTATTGGCCCAAATGTTCTCTGTCTTGGATAAAAATGACAAAAAAAGCACATTATTTTGCAGCTTCACCATGGAAAATTAATATTGTCCCATCAAAACCTAAAGAATATCAGTTATCATGGTAATATTAACCGCTCAGTATAAAGAGGAGAAAAGAAGATCCAGAAGAAAAGGATCCACAGTGGGAAACATTTCCACAGAAAATAGCTGATCGCTGAGGGTGAAGCCTAATCAAGCCTCCTTCACTGAAAACAGCTCATCTGCCTTCTGTTTAAAGGAGGTTCATGCGTGACTAAGACTCTCACTAAACAATTACTCTGAGGGTTCATGCAAAACTGACAGATGATTCATCATCCATACATCTGATCTTACAATTTTTATTTACAATTTGGTTTTAGTGAAGAAGAGTTGGCAGGAAACAGCAGCGCGAGCAGTGCTGAGGGAACTTTTCTCACCTTTAAATTTGTAGAACGAGATATTAAAACTCATGATTTCTGTCTGTCAGTCTCTCAACAGTCATGTGTGTAAGTGTTTAAACAAAGAGTTGATTAATCTATCAGTCAATTCACAGATAATTAATTGACAACAGTATTGATCATTGCCCCCAAGTGGCCCAAAACTCAGTTATCGCAGTTTTAAGTAAAAGTATCAGCAAATGCTGTGTTTCCAGTGCCTAGTATGGCTCTGCTCAACTCGACTCACTTTTGGTACCAGGTCCTTTTTTCTATTTTGTTTTCCACTGCGGATAGTACTATCTCAGTGTAGGTGGGACTCTCAGGCTGATCGCCGTAGCGATGCCGTGTGAAACTGCCGTGACATCATCTTCAACGGAGCACCTTTCATCTGCAACCAAACAGAGGAACGTCTGCACTTCGTAAATTGTACGTCGTAGTTTTGCAGGCTGTCATTTTTTAAAAATCTGGGTTGAGTGAATAAAGTTTTATTTTGCGGTCGCTATTCACGGTAGCTTGGTTATTTAAAAATGGTGGGTTTGGGCAGGATGTCCTGTGTCGTGCTAGTGACGGTTCACTCTGACCAGTCAGTGGTCTGTAGTGTTTTAACTCCACCTTCTAGCATCGGCTCAGCTCGATTGGAACCTCGACCGAAGTGGTACCAAAAATAGTACCAGGTACTGTCCACAACTTTTGCCAATGGAAAACCAAAAAAGAGGTAGTAAAGATGAGTAGAGATACCATTCAGTGGAAAATGTGGCATAAATGTACTGAAAGTATCAAAAGTAAAGTACCCACCATTACGCACACAGAATGGCCCCTGTCAATGTTTTTATATCTTGATTTGTAATTGGATTATTATTACTGATGCATTAATGCGTAATCAGAATTTTAATGTGGAGCTGGTGGAGCTAATCTTAAAGGAACAGTGTGTAACAGTTCAGGGGATCTATTAGCAGAAATGGAATTTAATATTCATAACTATGTTTTCATTAGTGTATAAGCAACTGGAACTAAGAATCGTTGTGTTTTCGTTAGCTTAGAATGAGCCGTTTATATCTACATAGGGAGATAGCCCTCTTCATGGAGTTATTATGTTACCTGAAGACCATAGCTCTTCGACATGCTTGTGGAACTGCAGTAACGTGAGCTGCAGAGTGTAACACCGAGGTGCCGCCAGCCGCCGTCTGACTTCCGTTGCTCCTCAACTAGTGTTATTACAGTAAAGATGGCCTCTGAGAAAGGCGAACAGTGTTACCGCGGTTTTTGCACACGACGGCTCATGTTACCGCAGTCTTGGAAAGGGAGGAGTGAGCGAAGGGTTCAGTTGGTTGCAATCTGCAACCACACCACTAGATGCTGCCAAATCCTACATACTGCCCCTTTAAATACAGGTGGGTAGCTTTATGCAAAGCAGTTTATCCTATTTATAATAGATCTGAAATGATTTGTAGTGGAATAGAAGTACAAAGTAGCAGAAAAAGTAAATACTCAAGCAAAGTACAACTACCTCAACAGTATACTTAAGCACAGTACTGGAGTAAGTGTACATGTGTCTAATGTCTCTATCTAAGTCCACATGCGTGGCTCTGTCTTATTTTTGTGTCTGTTTCCGGTGTTTCCAGGCTGCGTGGGTGACTGTATCTACAAAGCAGCATTAATAAGCTTATTATCAGTCTGTCAGCTGTTAAAGGAATTAGAATCCATGCATATTATTTATGTTGTTTAAACAATAATGAATCATTACAGGAACAGATTGATGTACACAGCTGAATAATTACTGAGCCAATGAAGATGATAAATATAAGACGTGTTTGTCAGAACCTGCCGTTCCTCGGCGGAAGGTTGACAAACACGTGGATGTGTGACCATGGTAGCCTGCACACGCACACACACATACACACACACACTCATTACATCTCTCTGAGGAACACAGTCTGTCCTTTAAAAACTCACTAGATACTCACACACTGTAAACACACAAGCTTTCAATCAACCCAAAATCTAATTTCCTTCCTCTCTCTTTTGTTTGTCTTTTGTGTTTCATTTTTCTAAATGCTCTCGGTGGTCCAATTTGACCACCAAACCTTTGGCACAACAGTTTTGCTGACGTACACTTTGTTTGTTTGTTTGCACATTGTTGCTGCTACTGAATGTGTGGCTCTAATTACCTCCTTACCTTACTTCCCCTGGTCTTTACCTCGGTACACTGCGCCGTCCCCGTTCAGCCTCGGATTACACGACAATATGTGTGCTTGCGTGCACATTTGTGTGTGCAGTATGTACACGCGTTATTACGTATTCCCCACTGTGTTGATGCCTGGAAGTATAGTGGGAGCTTTTCGGCGAATGTGCGTGTTTCTGAGTGCAAGCTCGCCCACAGATGTGTAGACAAACACTCATCTCTTTGTGGTAACTTCTCATGTTTCCTGGCGCGGCTCTTTAATGAAGCCGACATCCTTTTGAAGTGGAAGAGGAGGAGGAGGAGGAGGAGGAGGAGGAGGAGGAGGAGGAGGATGCATCCAGCGCCTTTAGTCATGTGGTCAGATCTCCGCTGGGCTTTTCACATCAAGGTGGAGTGGAGCCTGTTTCCTGCTCGCCTCTGATGTGTTGCTTTCTCCGTCTCGCTCTCTCTGGAAAGAAACTTCCCCCGATGTGCCAATACTGAAGATTAGTAGGGTTCAAACTTAGGAGACCAAAGTGATGAAACGCTACTGTGATCTAAATGTGTAGTGTGTGTGTCTGTATGGATCACTGTTTATCTCCAACACTGTTGGATGTAAGATGGAGATGTGATTCATCTTTGTTTTGCAGTAAATAACTCCAGACCCACCAGGAGAGTGTGAGATAGAGAGGGAGAAAAAGAAAAGGGAGGCATCAAGGAAGACGTGAAATAAAATGAGGAGGAGGTGATAAGGTGTGAGGGAATTAGAAGGGGATAAGTGGGTGAAAAAATGAGGAGGCGAGGGAAAGAAGTAGATGTAATGAGAGGAGAGGGAAGAAGAAGGCGAGAGGGAGAAGAGGAGGAGATCGGAGCCACGAGAGGTCGACAGCATCCTCGTCAATAATGCATAGGTAATTGGCTGACTCCTCTTGAGCGCCGACGTGAGCCTGAATAAATAAAGTTGTGTGTAAATAAAAGAGCCGCTCAAAAAGAGCTGCAAATCAATGACAGAGCCCCCCCGCCCCCCTCCTCCTCCTCCTCGTCTTCCTGCAGCCCCTCTTTCTTTCTTTCTTTCTTTCCTTCAGTATTGAATAAGAAGGCAGGTTGTGTGTGGCTCACAGCGGTGTGTAACAATAAGCTGTGCAGATAACACATAGGAGCAGTGTGTGTGTGTGTGCTTATGTGCATGCATTTCTTCCATCTTTGTTCTCTCACCCACCTTCCCCACTGTTATCTCCTCTCTAACCATGTCCTCACCTATATGCCTCTCTTTTCTACACTCCTCTTTCCAACTCTTCTTCCATCATCCTTCCATCTCTACATCTGCCCACCTTCCCTCCAACCTCTTTAATAATTGGCAAAGGTGAGGCCGGCTAAAACTGATAAGGATCCCCTCAGGGAGCTGCGGTAATGAGGTAGAGAGAGAGAGAGCTTCAACATTGGTAGTCATGGCACAATGAGGTACATGCAGTTATAAAGTGGTAAATAAAATGCTGGCTAAAGTGAAACTTTCAGGTGTTCTTCAAAAGGCAAAAAATGCCAATAAAATTAAAAACTAACTATGACAATGTTTAAATTCACCTTTTTACAGAAATTCGGTACAAAAATAATTATGATAGTAGTTTTCCATATCTTCAGAGACCGAGAAGCAATTAGTTGCATCAGGCTATAAACATTTTCACATGTTTGAAAAATGTGCCCTCTCTCTGTTTCATATTAATGTGTACTTTCGAGAACTTTAAATTAACCAACACACCAATTTCCTTGACAATATAAAACTTTTAATATTGTCTTTGGTTAGCAATGCAGCTTCTGTTGGTCACATCCTGGTCAAGGCAACAGAAAATCCAAAGCGAGACATTTGTGTCATCAGTGTTTGGTAAAAATTAAACAGGAAACGGGGCCCAAAAGGATTAGATAATTTGCAGTGAAAATACATGTACATATCCAAACTAAATAAAATGTGATTAATTAAAAAAAAATTAAATGTCGAAGTAACATATAACTACTTTTTTCAACGTCATTTTCAGTGGCCACATTTCAATGTGTTGTTAAGAGCGGCTACACATTGAAATCTAGTCCCTTAAATACTGTTGAAGGTAGGTTCATCCCCCCCATTGTGCCACTTGATGCACAGTTCCAGTGCAGTAAAGGAGCAACAGTCCAAAAGCAATAAACGCCACACAAAGCTTTTCCTTGTACGAGCCATTTCTGCAGCTAGTGTTTCTAATAAATCATTGTACCAATTTGTCACAACACAATCTGAGGAAATGGATGCCTGACTCTTGTTAAATGTGCCCTCCGAGGTTAACAAGCATCAAACAAACACATTTCAAAATAAAACGCGGGGTCGAATCAGATCAAAAGCGAGGTTTTGAGAAGAATCATTTGCTAATTGTCTCTTTCCTCTCATCTTATTTTAAAGCGAGAGAACAATTGCTTTAAAACAAAGAAAGACAGAGAGAAAGGATGATGAAAGACGGAGAAAGAGCTGGGAGCCTTTAGAGAGGCTGACCGAGAGCGTCCCTCTGCCCAGTGAGGGTGCTCAGCAGGAGGGCTGAGGAGATGGAGAGGCCCCTTTTGAAAAGGATGGAAGTGAGAGTGTCTTTTAACAATCATCCAGCGCTTTCTGTGTGATGTGTGAATAAACCTTGAACGCCTGTCACTTCACACACTGACCAGATCACATTAACAAGAAAGCAAACAAGCCACACAGCAAGTTAGCAATAAAGGAAGACGGAAAGTGGAAATTACCTACCGGGAGCCGTCATGTGAAAACTAAAGTGTTCATAGAGTCAGACCCAGAAATTTCTCCGTAAACAAAGATAATATGTTGAGTTGTATTGATCAAACTTCAGCCTGCTGGGCTGCTGGACATGTGTTTTACCAACACAGTCTCACAGCAGTTTGTGAAATAGTCACCAAATTCATTTGATTCGTGTACATAGACACGAATCTCCCTTTTTTTCAGCACTCTCAGGACGACTTTCAACAACGTATTTTTCGTGCGTTTTCCTACGAATGTCCAGCAACACATGACGCATGTGTCAATTTCTGCTCCAGTCTTTTCAAAATAAAACTACTTAGTTAGGTTTAGGAAAAGATCGTGGTTTGATTTAAAATAACACCGGAAGTGGAGTAACTTAAGTACGGAAGTTACGTGACAAATAAATCAACGTTGACTTTTGGTTTCACACGGGACACAAATACTCTATGTGGCGTTTGCTGCTCTTTATTCTTCCCAGTTCAAAATTACGTGGATTATATAAGATTTGATTTCCTGCTGACCATCATGAAAAAAATGGGAAATTCGTGTCTATGTACACGAATCAATACTTTAAATTTCGTTACTATTTCACAAACTTTGTCAGTGTTTCATTCATAGAAGCGAAGTTCCGCCCCTTCTGGAGGGCCTTAATCGGAAAAAAAATATGTACGGTAGTCAACGGCGAGAGACAAATATTTTGTTGTAAAACTGTTGAAGTATCAGACTGTGAAAATACATAATTAGAAAGACTACACACCCAAAAGTCGCCTAAGTGACGTCTCTCTCACTGAAGTTACGAGTCTTGTGTGTTTCGTACTGGGATGGACTCACACCAGCAACGGGTCTCGCTCGTTCTTTCTCTTCCCGGGTGATAAAAAGACCAGAAGTCGCTGGATAAAACACATCAGGTAAGATAACGTTTCATTTGTTTCATCTGTGCGTGGTCATCGCTAAGTTAGCTAGCTAGCTAGTGTTGGTGACGTATGTTGTGCGAGACGAGAGACGTAGTTCACTGAGCGGTTTCACACAAAACGAAATGATACTACGACAAACTGAGACTTTCTTGACTTAAAAAATTATGTTTTAAATTGAAAAACATCAAATGTGTGATTAATGGCACACTTCAAACAGGATCAAAAAAATATTGGTCTCTCTCCGTTGACTACCGTTCATATTTTTTCCGAAATAAGGTCACATGAGTTCCTCCGGAAGGGGCGGGACTTTTCCTCTCTATTTTAAATCTAAGTACATTTCTTTAACACATATTTACTAAGAGATTACCCTGTTCACATCTACAATTCCTCCGTCTTCCTCTCTATGTTGCCTCTCTCAGAGTTTGTAAAATGTATAAAGCAAATACAGCCTACAGGCAATGATACACAGCATTAATGAGGTCAACAGAACCCAAATAGGAACTTTGTGTTAGCAGGAAAGATTTCTTTCTATCAAGAGCCCCATTTTATATCCTCTTAACTGCAGCTTTGTCCGCTTAAGCGTAAAACTTGTGTCTGTTTTATCCTAAAGCTGCCTGGTGTATTAGCACTCTAAACATCATGATGCACAGAAACACATTTTATGGTAATGCCAATTGGCAATTGTGTCAGTTTATCCTGACATAGCTTTTCTGCTGGTTATTATAGTTTGTCCTCTGTGCTTTTTCACAAATATTTCAGTTGATATATTAAAGACCCTGCGAGTCCAAAGTAGATCTACACAGGTGATTTGAATTCTGTTGGTTGATTAGAGCTCCCAGACTGAGCTGAGAAGAACCCACCAGGTGTTTTCACTTCATCTGCCTGATTACACACCTCTCCTCAGGACTGTGTGGATGTCTACAGACTGTTGTTGCACCTTAAAACTTTAATTATTTATCATTTTTGTATTGGTAAATGGGGTTACGGTGGTCATCTTAGTTCTGGTCATCTTCAACCTAATGGTGGAGATACACCAAATCAGTTGACGTACATGAAGTCGACGGATCCTATTCATTCTATATGGAGAGCAGGAGATCCGGCCACACGTTGCATGATGGATCAGGCACGGCTCGCGAAACTCCGATCACACGTTCAAACTAGGGGACTAATGAGAAAGTTTGCTCCGGCTGGTGGGTGGTGCTTGGTATTTCCAACTGATCTCAACATGGCTGCCGGGTCACAAACTCTCTCATTTTACAGCTAAACAGTACACTACAAGATGTGTCTGAGGACATTTCGAGGAGAGAAATAGGCATTACAGTAACAGAATATTGCTTCATATTTGATCAGCGCTGCCTAGTTTGACCGTTTGATCAGAGTTTGTGAGTGATTGACAGCTGCTCAGAGACGGCAGGCTCCAGATCAGCTCTGATTGGTTGTTTTCCTCCGGTCTTTGAAACATTGCAGATGCCATTAGGAGCTCCGGAGGACACAGAGGCACAAGATTTTTTTCAGATTACCTGTCTCATGTATTACTGTCAGGATATAGTGACCATTTTATAAAAATAACTTTTTTAATCATATTTGCTCCAATTCTACCCAGTGCAGCTTTAACAGGTGTATTTTGAACTGAATAATTGAACTGAATAATAATCAGAAAAAATATTTGTCTTGGAAAGGGTCTCTTTAAGGCAATCAGTCTTTACTGGAATAAAGGTATAGGCTATGCTAAAGCCTATAGTTTGTTAAATGACATATAAGGAAAACTTATACGTTTTCCTTCTTAAAATGTTCTTTGAGAAGAAGGAGTTCCTTCCCCTTTAAAATGTCTTTGTGGGTAATTTAATTGGGTAATATTTACTTGTTTCTCTACTTCACTAACAATATTTTTCTTTTGCTTATGCCTCTTGAGAGAGTACATTTGATTAATATATTTTGTCAAAGTACATTTAACTACCACCTGGCTCCAAATGAGGGGAGATTGATGCCACCTGGGTTGAAGTGGCACTATTCCAGAGCTCCTCCCTGATTGGCCACAGACATCAGGTGACAGGGTATAAAAGGTCTTGGACAACAGCAAACTGGTTGGTCTGTTTTTCACTCTCCATGAAAATGCCAGGGTTTTGTTTACCGAAGTTGTTTTTTTCTCATTAATTGTCTGCAGAGGATCCAAAGTGATAAATCTAATGAAATAGTTTATGTTTCTCCTTTTTCTGGCCGGTCTGAGTAAATTTTGTTTTTCTGGACTCAACTCCATTGTTCCCACTCACGCTACCAACCATCCTCAAGTACAACATACATGAAAGCTCAAAGCATGTTCATGACCTATTTTGAGTAGTGACCTCTGGTTTATGAAACACTGCAGCAAGACATGTTTTCATGTGCTCAAAAAAATAGACGTGGGTTTTAATTAAAGCTGGGATTATTATGAATCAGAGGGTGTGTGACTGTGTGTGTGGGGGGGGGGTATTATTCATGAGTAGACCCTGGGGACGTTTCTACAGCAGAAAGGAGCTTTGATCAGCCAAGGCAACATGGACAGAAAAATGGTGGATTGTGTTAGAGAGGGTAGATACAGTCAGACTGGGAAAACACACAGACACTTAGTGGCCTTGGTTTGCCCTGGTCTATACATAAGAAATGATGTACATATCCACCCTCCACATACACTGTACAGTTAACTCAAAGCATGGTTATGTAAACCTCAGGAGATGTGTGATGGACGTTGAAGATTGTGTTGACAGGATGGGACACAAATAGCCCAGCTATACAGCTCTACATGACAGTACAGATGGATACAAGGAGATTGCTTGGAGGCAAGAAACTACCCACCAGAGACACAGTGAACCAATATGAATGATGCCAAATAAATTTACTTACCATACAGCGTTATAGTCTCTAGAGCATTTAAGTATATACTGGAGAATAATAACATTTTATCTGAGTGTAGGAACACTATGAAGGGATAATTGGGGGACCCGTGCTTTCCTGAAATCCAATCTGTAGTGTCTGCTTTTCCGAGTTTTACTTTTGTTCTGTTAAAATTCGCATTTAAGTCCTTTTATTACAACTAATTTTGTCCCGAGAGTCGATCCATCTCCTGGCTGACAGAAACATTAAACAGCAGTAAGATCTCGTTAGGCTTTCCTCTTCTCAAGCTGTTTTTATAAAACAGCAGATGGTTAAAAACTTCACGCTCACCCATCGATTGGATGATGCAAAACTTATTTATTAAGTTGCAAAAGGAGATAATAACGAAAATGTCTGTAAGTAGGGAACCAGTATAATTGCAACTGAACAAATAAGTGTCAGAATTGTTCATATCAACATCCATAAAAGTTTCCTAGAGATTTGTTTGGAGTCACTTTTACCAAATGAAACTGTCCTCAATAGAAAACAACAGCATTGGTCAACTATTCAGATGTGACCTCTTGTGGTGACCGTCCACCCCGATACTCCCATTCCCAACCTCAATTGGGAACGCTGAGACGAACGGGCTTAAAGCAAGACTGCAACAATTTGCCCTTCGGATTGTCTCATTTTTCAAGAAGCAAAACCTAAATGAACAGTGTGAAGCATTTAGGGGGAATGGAATATAATATCCATGACTATCTTTTCTTTAGTGCATATCTGAAAATAAGAATCGTGGTGTTTTCGTTAGCTCAAAATGAGCCGTTTCTATCTACATAGTGAGCGGGTCCTCTTCACCGAGACAGCCGCCATGTTTCTACAGGAGCCCAGAACGAACAAATCAAACACTGGCTCTAGAGAGAGACATTTGCGTTTTCTTATTTTTGTGTCGGCCACGCAGTCATCACATTTGGCACACGGTAGAAGTTTCAGTTGGTTGCAATCTGCAACCTCACAGCTAGATGCCGCCAAATCCTACACACTGCACCTTTAAACTTCTTTGTCATGAACAAAGTATCAGTTTATTCTGACTTGTTTTGGCTCTAAACCCCCCTGTGTGTTGACCCAAAACTTGGTAACTTTAGTAACACTTTTAATAACTATAGCCATTGTTTGTATTTAAATAAATCATCTTTTCAACCCCACTGGTGTTGGTATCAAGTTTACATTTTTATTGATTCAAGTTTTTGAGGTCTAAACTCTGGCCCCGAGCTAATCACAGCAGTTAATTTCCATTTAATCAAAGTCGACAGTTTACATTATTTTGAGGTGACCCTGCCTCATGCTTCAGGCACTGAATTGTGGTAATTGATACAAACATTAATGAAGCTCATTGTAGGTGATATTAACAGTGTTTAATTAGCTAGTTTATGTATTATAGCCTCAGGTTATATATGTGTACAGTATATTTCCCATAGTCCCTCTGCCTCAGTATGAAGCAGGACAGCTGGTTGCTCTGAATTTGCATTTTCTTCATTAAAAATGTCTGTAATAAATATCAACACTGAATATAGAAGTGTACAATGTGACCATAAGCAAACAACGCAGATGGTGGAAAATAATGCCACAACACATAAGCTCAGGTCATACTTCATCATCTTATGCTTTCATGAGTTTCACTTCCCGTAGTTTGTACCTGCAAATTGTATGTGTATTATATATACACATAGATTAAGAACATTTCTATAATAATACTATTATAATATAATATATATTATAATTTTATAATAACTGTTTTCCAACTGTGCACTTGTATTTGCATTTATTCATATTGAGGATAACATAAGCTTCATGAGCAGTATTCATTTTACTCAATTTCTGTTATATTAAACTAATCGTGATCTCATCCCTATTCGTCATATTTTGCCTCTTGGGCAGCAGCCCCCTTGTATAGTATCTTGTTGCAGAAGGTTCATGCGTGGTTAACATTGTAAAACGGTTGCGGTTAACGTTGTAAAACGGTTGTGGTTAACATTGTGAAGCGGTGATGGTTAGATTTAGGCACCAAAACCACTTGGTTAGGGTTATAAAAACATTAAAGTTTGGCTTAAAAGAAATACGCTTGTTACGTAACTGAAGCTGCAGACGGAAGGTCATGTGACTCAGTGGCGTAGCGTCACGTGACATAATGGCGTCAGTAAAAATAACTCAACTTTTAGTGGGACACAAACGCCGGTCCCCTGAGTGAAAGTCCTGCATTTGTTTGACCCATCTATCAACCTGCCCTTAGCAGCACAGGCACAGTTTGCGTTGGTTCAGGGGGCTCACTGAACCCCCTAGAAATGCATCTATATTTTTTTTATAATAACGCAGAACTAATAATTTATTGTAATGATGAATAATATCGACCTTGTTGTGTCTTCATATTGACAGAATAAGAAACCAACCAGATGAGAAGATAGATTTGTGGTATTTTTATTTACTTATAGCTTAATAACATCGGACACTCTCTGTTAAATATGCACTTCTGTTGCGCCATGTAAACCAACCATGTACCGATCAGCTGTGCAGTCAAGATCAGACTAGAGACTTAACCACTTAAAAGATGGGTGAGTAGTACCTGCTCTCTTCCGATGTTTGTGTTTTTTTAAACAGAAAACAGGTTTTATACTACTATATTTACTGAAAATGACATACAATACAGCCAACTGTAGCCTAAGTAAACTTTCAGGCTCCTGGTGATCTCCATCCAGCCAGCTGTCACCTTATTTAGGTTTTGTAGTGAAATGAGGAGATATCGTATAGATAACTCCTCATTTGAACTTCAACACCAATCAGTCGTTCCTTGTCCATTGAAATCTTTCAAATTGACCGATAGGAATAAATAGAAACAGGGCATCTGACAAATTTTCAGCTCATGACATCGCGCTGCGCAGCGCTTCGTCGCTCATGGACAGTTAGTTCATTCCAATAGAAAACAATGCAACTGAAACTGATTTTGTCAGTGACGCTTGCTTGTGTTGCATTATGTTTGAAGGGTGTAAAATGTATGCTACATGCATCCCAATACATTAGACCTCTGCGTTGTACACATTACATTCCCTCTATATTTGTTTTTTTGTGAACCTTAAAGTTCAAACTGTGCCGATGCTTAGCAGACTTTCTCGCTCTTACTACTACGTCCGTTGCTTTGAGTGTCTAATAATGACGAGGAAGGGTTCACATTGGAGTTAGTTAAAATATTTGCAGGTGCGGGGCGCCCTGTTAGTCGGTATCAAAGTGCTGAGGGCCAGTGCCCAATCGTCGGTATTTGACACCCTGGGAGTGAGTCCTGGCTGGAGGAAACAAAGTGATATCTCAAATACCTATAACCAACGTAAAACCCACAAACAACCAGAAAACAAGAAATGAAAATATTGATATTGCTCCACCTCATAAGCCTTCCTTCATCCTTCCCATAAACCATAAAACAGTAGCTCGCTTTCCCAGTATGAACTAACTTTTTGTATTGACAGAATGGGGATATTTTTTTTTTCTGTTCTGTTCTCTCTATAATTGCTGTGTGTGTGTGTGTGTGTGTGTGTGTGTGTGTGTGTGTGTGTGTGTGTGTGTGGATAGTCTGAACCCCCACAGAGCAACAAATGATTTATCTGAAAACAAGTTCAGATTCCTTACAGTTCCTCAAACACTGAAACAGTCAGAGAACCATACTCGGATCTACAATATTTCCCCGCAGGCTTTATCCAGCATTTCAGAGAGTGTGGAGACATCAGAGGGGAAAACAGCAGCCGGACCTGCAGGTTCAGATCCTCTGCGTCAACATCATCCATTCGTTTGCTCCAACCTTTGTCAGCACACATCCGATTCCACCCTCTGTTCTGTGTTTTTTTTCCACATCTCGAAGGAGTTTTAAAGGTTTTGTGGGTGTGAAAGCCTTTGCTGGTGGTGACGAGAGCAGTAGCTGTGAGGGCAGGAAAGCTCTTTCTGATACCTCGCTTGTATCTTGTGTCTCTGTGCTGGTACACAAAATCCTTCGCTCCTTTTAAAATCCTCTTCTCAAGGTTTCAGTTGGCAATCTCTGGGCTCAGCAGGCTTTGGTCACTGTGTCGATTTTGGGATAAAGGGCATCAAACAGTGACACAGACACGAAGCTGTGTTTCCATTTCCAGGCAGATGCTTCTTGTTAACCCTGCAGGCTCTGTGGCATCCTCTCCCATTAAGCGATATAAGCAGCTGCTTAGGGCCCCCCGGTCTCTGGAGGCTCCCAAGAAAACATATTTTTTTAATTAACAAGAGATAATAACGACGGCGTTTAGCCTTTCAAAAGACTACTTGCTTCTCCAATTTGCCGAATCCGCCATCTAAATATCAATGCGCCAGGTGCAGGTACACCTGGCTTTTATAGGGAATGGTGAGATGACACGCTGATTTGTTGGATTAATGTTACACCTAAAACACACCTATGATTAATTAAGAGACTAAATATAACCCCTTTGCCCCTTGCGCCTTACTTTGTGCCCAGATTATGCGCCGTTTAACTAGCAAAAGTGGAGTTGTACACGCCCTAAATGCACTTTAGACCATGCACTATATATTGTTTAAATAGGGCCCAGACTGTATTTACTGCAGTCACTACTAAGATAGTGTTTCTGCAAATTGAACTTAACATGCTTATTTTTACATTGTGTTCTTATACTAATATTTACACTACACTAGTTGGTTTAGTGGCATGTGAGGTGGCAACACATTGCAATGAGGGGGCACCCAAATCAAATCCTGCTCAGGGCCCCCTGAAGTCTAGGGCCGGCCCTGATCCTCTCTCAGAGCAGGGAAAGCATCCATCTTTTAGTGAATGGCTTTGACACTGTCAACGCTCCACTCCCATGTTTGTGAAGAGACCTTCCACTGTCAGACTCCTCACATATACTTCTGTTGAATGGCCCTGGGTAGGACAGCCAGGGTCTGCACCGGCCCATAAAGCTGACAGACGCCGCGGAGGACAACAAACTGACTGAAGGACACAGACAGCGCTGTTATTCAACTCAAGCACTCAGTTTTGGACTCCTGGCTGGGTTTCCTTTGTGTTGCCCCCACTGCACTGTTCTCAAAGTAACAGTGCTCATAAATTCTAAATCTTCTGATCATAATACCACTGCTATGACAGAAAATTCTCACGTTTCACCACAAGTGTGTTTGCTATCAGGCTGACATGGAGTAGTGAGAGACTTTCAATAAACATAATGTGAAAAAAGTAGGGCTGTCAATCGATTCAAATATTTAATCGCGATTAATCGCACATTGTCGAGTATTTAATACTCTTAACATCGGAGTGGACTAATATGCTGCTTTATGCAAATGTATGTACATTTTTATTACAGGAAATCAATTAACAACACAAAACAATGACAAATATTGTCCAGAAACCCTCACAGGTACTGCATTTAGCATAAAGAATATGCTCAAATCATAACATGGCAAACTGCAGCCCAACAGGCAACAACAGCTGTCAGTGTGCTGACTTGACTATGACTTGCCCCAAACTGCATGTGATTATCATAAAGTGAGCATGTCTGTAAAGGGGAGACTCGTGGGTACCCATAAAACCCATTTTCATTCACATATCTTGAGGTCAGAGGTCAAGGGACCCCTTTGAAAATGGCCATGACAGTTTTTCATCGCCAAAATTTAATGTAAGTTTGGAGTATTATTTAACCTTCCTCGCGGCGAGCTAGGATGGTTGGTACCAATGGATTCTTTAGGTTTTTTAGTTTCATATGTGCCAGTATCTTCACTCTTGCTTTAAAACTGAGCACGCTACAACCTCCTACGTTAAAGAAATTAGTGGCATTAAAACAAAATTGCGTTAACGTGTTATTATTAGCATGCAAAGCTAATTGTAGTGGTGGTTGCATATGGAAAGTCAATGGAAGGAGGTGATTGGACGTTATTCGCCCGGGACGGTAGCTGTGAAAGCTGTTTAACACGTGAGCACATGCATCATTATTCATGTTACTGGAGAAACAAAAAAGACATTTTTGCGGTGTTGCCTTTTCCTATAATGTTGAGCAGTTATCGCCGGCTGTTTGCAGAAAACGACCCATTTGTGACTGACAGCCTTGTAGGCAGCTGCCTGACAGGCTTTATTGAGGGAACAAAAGGCCCCATTTTCTGTCTTGTTGTTTAACATATTTGCATACAAAATGATTATGAGACTTTCAGTTCTAATTTGCAGAGCTGGTTTCCACCGAATGACTCACCACACCATGACATTTATAGCTCGTAAGATTTAGAGGAAAGTTGTCTTCTGTTTGCAGAATTTGGGTTTTAGACTGGTGTTGTGGAAAAAACAATATTGGAACATCGTCCCTCCCTAAGAGACAAAGCCAACCATCCGAGACAACTCATTTTCTGTCACATTATCCTTTACATTCACTACGCTTTGCTCCCAGCCCTTTGCGGTCCCTGGAGGTTTCTCAGACAGAAACGGGGAATAATCTGAATTCTGCAGAGCTGACGCCAGAAACATTGAACTCTTGATTCCCTTCACATGCACCTAGTTGATATTTCAGAGTGGTGGCTGTAATCCCAATGTGTATTTTCTCTCTGCTGAAGTTTTCTCAGACTCACTACACAGTCTTTGACATGCTTGGCACTGTCTCCTCGTTTTCTCATTTGCCTGAGGACTGTCGCTCCCCCTGGACAAACACACAGACAAGATCTCACCGCTTTAAGATAAGTTTCTTTTGATGCTGTACTCTTGAGAGTGTATTTTACTTTGTCGATTTTTTGTCAATTTTGTAACAGGATTTCCTTACCTCGGTTGATACGCTAACTTCTCCTGCAGTAGGATTATGTCCCCTGAATACCATTTTCAAATCATGAACCAAAAGTACCAAACTCCTTTATTTAGACTGAATGTTAATTTCTAACTCAGCCACAGATTTTGTTTGTCAATCAAAACATGTACACATGTTGTTAGTTTAGTGTGAATGGACTGAAATTGTACAGCGGAGGGAGGGACGTGAGGTGAAAGGGACAGGTTGTCCTGAAAACAACAGGACGTTATTGTGGTTTGGCCTGTTTATCAATACCGTTAAGCTTAACGTCAACCACAACCGTTTCCTTACCCTAATTTAGTGGTTGTGTTGCCTAGACCTAACTTCCTGTGAAATTGGAAATTTATTTTGAAAGGACACATTGCAAGTAACGAGCATGTATTTACACGTCGTCCCTGGTCTGTCCAAAAGTAACGCAACAGGGGTATCCCGTGTGTCGGTCTCCGAGGCCGAGGGACACTGCTGACGAGGTGGGAGCGAGAATGTGTTGGTGATCTCCAATTCAGAATTGGCACCGACAGGGAACATGTGATGGTCGCACAATGACTGCAAATAACATCGATAACTAGAATGGCACTCGGTGAGCGCAGGACCTCCGCCAACGCGTGACTTTAAAAACAGATTACAGCTCACAGCTGGCGGTACCGTGAGGTGGTCGGCTTATTATTAACACGGTGTGTTTCCATGTAACGTATCGGCGGATGCCTCTCTCATTCAGCAGCCTTATTATGTCTGTATAACGTTACACTACGTTGTCTGTCATCCCGTCAGCTACAACTTTGTTCTTTCTCATCGCGGACGGCCAGCAGCTCCCACACACATCTACTCACGTATCTCTCTGCTCTCAGAAGGAGGAAGGAGGCGGGGTCACGCATCATCAGCTACACTGCGCATGTGTCCATTTCATTCAAATCCATCGCAGACTTTTGGAGTAATCCTGCTAATGGACAAACAAACAAACAAACAAACCAACAAACCAACGCCGGGGAAAACATAACCTCCTATCTAGGCCTTCGGCCTTGGCGGAGGTAATAATGGTGAAATGCTCTGACAGCTGTAGAGAAGATTTTCACTGAGCTATGCAGAAATCAGTGGCACCTATCACAAATGTTAGCAGCAGAGTGCCCACCTCCTGTCTCTCCTCTGCTGCTCCAGGGAAGGTGATCTTGTTGGCCGGCAGCTACAGCAAAGGTTTCACTGCTCTAGCAGCTGTGGAAACAGAACAGTGAGATCCAGGCATCCACCTGGCACTTCAAAGAAGGTCCCCGTGGCACAGCGGCACAGCGCAGCTAACAGCTACGCTACAGGCCTCCAGGCGTATTTGCACCTTGCTGCCCTCACAAGATGTCATTCTTCCAAAGAGAGGAGCAACTGAAAGGTTTTGGCACACAGGATGTTGGACAGTACTTGAATAAGACGGCTTCATCAGAGGGGATTCCAAGGTCATTGTCATATAAAGAGATCTCTGCAACCACTACGCTTCGTATTCATTTCCAGAAGCAATTTGTAAGGCAGCATTTGTTGGAAAATGCCTGGCGCTTATGAAGTATGAGGACTTCTTAAACATTGCAACTGTTAATGGAAACGAGGGCAAGGCTTGGCTCAATGACCGGACCTCAGGTTTGTGTGTTGCTGCATGTTCTGCTTGAGACAGGTGAGGATCCTCAGGGATAAAACCCAGAATTTACTGACTGAAGAAATGTCAGCCGTAATATTTAAAGCTGCATAAATCAATATTTTTGTATAAACAGATGGATTGAATAGCTGCCATATTTTGAACATCCATTGAAAGTGTATTTTAAAATAAAACTGGCAGCTTCAACTTGAATATCCTCCTTGTAAAGGAAAAAAGCATGTATTAATGAAGGGCCTAAACAATGTATACTGTCATACTGTATACCTCTCCTCTCTCATAACACTACAATACAACTGTACAATAAAGTACAATTCATATTCACTGAGGACCAAGAAAACCCTGCAAGAGTATGGGTTTTCTTTCTTGCTGCTCCGTTAAACACAGATTTGTCCTCATAGGAGCCCTCAACTGTTGGTGATGGTGCTCTCGTGTCTCCCTCAAGGCCACCAGTGCTTCTCTGATTCCCCGCAATTGTCAGATTGTCCTTCATTCAGACGGAAGTTTTTTTTTTTTTTTTTTTTATTGTCCTCATGTGTGACCATGGTGGCCAAAGCTGGAATAACAATGTCACAGTGGGGCAGATATTGAAGTTACAGGAGAATGATGGTAAACAGATGCAGGATTATTTTGCTTCCTTCCCGACATGGTAGCATGATATGGTTGGTAGCAATGGATTCCTTAGGTTTTCTAGTTTCATATGATATATGTGTCTTCACTAGCCCAACATAACCTACTAGGGCCTCTGAAAGAAAGTAAAGTCGCGGGTCTCAGGGGGTTAAGAGCCATACTATAAATATAACCACATTAATTGCAGTTCTAAGTAGGATAAAGTGAAGGTGTGTATGTCTCTGTATCACATTAAGATATTTAACCTTTCAACTGCTACACAAATAAAAGAGAGCGTTTGTTTTAAGGAAGGAGTTCGATCTCCTTATGAAAAACTATTCTCTTAAAGGAATACGAAATAATCTATGAGTAATCTTTTACACCATTCTCACCATCCTGGTGACCTATAGTCGATGCAAACAATAAAGTGTCCTTGTCACACTGATACTGTCGCAGTCGCAGTGATAAGAAAAAAGCCCAGATGACAAGATAAGCAGAGCAGAGACCCAGCTGATGAAGATATAATAGCCTACATCACTACGTAAACATGCTGCTTTGCATTTATGACTTCAGAGGCTTTTTACTGTTACCCTCTCGGCTCTGTCCTCCGTCAGCGATCAAGTAAAAATTCATGTGGGTGGAATCGAGAGCGTTTTATATTCCAGAAATGTAATCACCTGCTTTAGTAGCAGTGAAGGTTTGGTACTGATCTAACCACTGGTGGAAGAAGTATTCAGATCTTTTACTGAAGTAAAAGTAGTGCAAAATACTGCAGTGTAAAAATATGCTGTTACAAGTGAAAGTCCTGCAAACATATTTAAGTAAAAGTACTAGCATTAAAATATATTTAAAGTACATAAAGTAAACTTATTATGCAGAATGGCCAATTTCAGAATCATATATATTAGTACTGGATAATAATTAGTAATGCATTCATTTATAACCACTTTAAAGTTGCTACTGGTAAAGGGGCTCATTATAAGTATTTTTTGTCCACTGCTAGGTGGCTTAACCTGTAATAATGTATCATAATTTCTTATTTTATTTTATATTTTGTGTTAATAATTTGAATCTGCAAAGTAACTACGGCTTGCAAATAAATGTAGTGGAGTAACTAGTGCTTGGTATTTCTTCAATTGATCTCAACAGGGTTGCAAACTTTCTCATTTTACAGCTAAACAGTACACTACAAGATGTTTCTGAAAACATTTGAGGTGAGAAATAGTCATTACAGTAACAGAATATTGATTCATATTTGATCAGCGCTGCCTAGTTTGACCATTTGATCGGAGTTCGCGAGTGATTTACAGCTGCTGAGAGACGGCTCGGCTCTGATTGGTTGTTTTCCTCCGGTCTGTGAAATCTTGCGGATGCCATTAGGAGCACCGGAGGACACAGAGGCACATGATTTTTTTTTTTTCAGATTACCTGTCTCATGCACTACTGTCAGGATATAGCGATCGTTTTATAAAAATAACTACTAATTCTACCCACTGCAGCTTTAAGTAAATGTACTTATTACATTCCACCACTGGATCTAAACCTGCAACCCTTATCAGCCCCCTGCAGAATATAGTATCAACATGTCAAGATGTTGTACTTTGTATAACAGTTAAAAGCTCACTAAAAGCTGTTGCTTCAACCATGTAATCTCTCCACAGTCACCCTGCAGCTTCATCTGTCTGTCAGCTGTGGGCTCCGTAGTGATTTTTCTCCTTTGAAGAGACCTTTCAGTTCAGGCGGAGAGCGGCTGATCCGTCAGCTTTCAGTGAGCGAGGTAAACACAGATGTTACAGAGGCTGAATGTCCGCTTAAAGCAAATCAGCGAGACAATCAGACTGATGGAGATGCGACCCAATCACCAGCGTACGTGCTGTTGATTGATTGAGGGAGTGAGGGAAGAGCGAGGGAGACTGTGAGCGTGTCGGTGCTGAGACGTGATGGGATATGAGTGCTGGTGCGTTGCATTGCACTTGAGTTTTGGTGCCTATGGATATGGCAAGCCATTTTAACATTTAAGTAAGGTAAGGTATGGTAGACAACGAGCTACAACCTCGTTTTAATGAAAACGAGCCGTCCTCCGAGCTGGACACATTACATTGGTCTCTATGTGCAGCCGGCTGTGAGACGAGTGGTCGGGGACAGTTGTGGATTAGATAGTTAGAAAATGCCATGAAATAGAAAAAGCTGATCATCCAGGAATTAGTGGCGAACAAGAGCTTTGTTCGCTAGAGAGTTGTGGTAGAAATTTACAGCGTATTGTAGATTTATTGTCTCCAGACACACTTTATAAACCCATACGGCTGCAGTGCAGCGCCATAGTATGTTTGGATAGCTTCCGCCTCCTACTTACATTTTGACTATCCGTAACTCAAGTTAGAGATATCTACAACGACATTCTGACTAGTCATAATTTAATTTTAGATATCTAAAAACGACAACATAGATATCTTAAATTGAGGGGGAATTAAAGATCTGGAATTCTGACTGGTCAGAATTAAATTGTAGATATCCGAAACTGGAATTATGACTAGTCATAATTCAGTTGCGGATATCCGCAACTGAATTGTAGATATCCGTAATGAGAAACCCCATACACATGAATGGCAAATGTAGTTTGAATCATACTAGTCAAAATGTAATTACGAATATCTAAAATGAGAGTTTTGCTTCGTCAAAATAGAATTAGGGATATCTTGAATTACAGTTGTGACTCGGCAAAAAGACGTTGCAGATATCCCTAATGAATATCCTGTCTAGCTTTTAAATGGCTTGCCATACTATGGATACATACTGATCTTTACAGCAATGAAAATAGTTCTACTTTTCTCTCTCTGAAACTGACACACACACACACACAAACACACTGTATTTCGTCTCAAGCTGCGAAAAGCTTTTTAACTGCATTGAAGCCCGATGACGGGAAGGACAAAAGCCACCGAAGTGTGAAAAATCACTTGAGCACAGAATTGTCCTCCGTCTATCCCTCGACGCCCTTCTCCTTCTCCTCTCATTCTGCTCCTCCTGTCCATTTAAGGTCTCCTGGACCTTGGAGGTTGAAGACGTGTACTGTAGATACTCTAACTATATCTATAGCACACTCTATATGCCTTCTAGTGTATAAAAACTACAGTACACTAAGCTATACACTGGAACTGGGTCACTACTCTGTACCTTTTCGCAACACTATCTTAGTCTTATAGAACAAAATGCAGTTGGATGTGTTTTGTTTTTTTATCTTTTCCTTTAAACATTCACCAGTTTGTCCTCTGAACTTATTCAAAAGCTGAGTAGCTTTCTTTTGTCAGAGAGAGGAACTCAGCTTAGTAGGGGTGCACGTGCTTGTGTGTTTGTGTGTCATAAATGAGAGTCTCCACACATGCACCCATATTTACAGAATGCTGCTGATGCAGGAGTACGTGCATAGATGTGTGTGCATCATAAGATGAGTGTATTTTATATGATGCGCCACAGTTTACTTAAACATATACTGTAGCGAACAGAACAAACGCTGACTCAGTGCTGGAAGGGCTCTTTGCAGAGTGTCTCAGCGGGATGCTTTGATGTTGAATCGAGGTGGCCCCGTGTCAACACAAGGAAGTCGTGGTGACGGGAATCCTTTTATTTTTTCCTTCGCCCTGTAAACACAACTTATTTCAGGGCTGTGCCTGCACATGGCATCAAGGAGTTAGCACGCTGTGGAGTCCTCCACATGATGAAGTGCTGTACATCATCAGCTACTTTAAAAGATATATATATACAGCAGGAGGACTATGTACATGTAGACCAGTGGTTTTCAAAGTGGGGTCCCAGGGGTCCCCAGCAAAAAGGGGAATCATTTATTTTACATAAGTAACACAATGACAGAATGTATGACTATTTTGGTCATGTGTTTCATACACTTTCTGTAATAAAACATCTAAAAGCAAAAATCAGACGGTTTACTCTTGGACAAAATCTTATCAAATGGGGGTCCGTTGTCTAATTTGTGCGAGTTTAAGGGTTCTTAACGTGAAAACGTTTGGGAACCACTGATGTAGAATACAAAAGTTCAACCAGAATTGAAGGACTTTGGCACTTACCTGCATATGTAAACCATGTGTAATTAAAATATTTTAAATGTCAGCTTTGCAAATGTTTCATGAGGAAGGAAATACATTCAGAATACAGAACACCTCCAAGGACATGAAGGGACTAAAGGTACAGAAGCTCGCTATCTAAAGTACTATTTAGCCATAAAAAGCTAGCTATCTTCACCACTTCTTGATCTCAATTTTGTATACAGTTGTTCTCTCTCTTGCTACTATCTCTGTGTTTTCAGCAAGGAGTTGTCAAATGGTACCGCAGAGTCTTTTTGCCCTATATTAAAATTGTATTATCATCCCTCCACAAAATAAATCACTTCAGGATGCAGACAGGTGCACAGCTGGGGTCCTTGGAGGGACACTTCACTTCTCCTCTCCCTTTTTCTTTTTTCTCCCCTCCAGATTAATCTCTCCGAGCAGCTCTGCTGAAAATCGTCCCAGTTTGGGTGACGCACAGCCGGAGTGCTATAAATGACTACGATCCCACAGCATAAACTGTGGAGCAGCAAGACCACGAACAATAGGGGTCTTAGAAGGATTCATTTAGAAGCTAGTCAGACAGATGGGCAGAGAGAGACAAAGGACAGACACAGAGCCCAGTTATTCTGTTCTGTAAAGACTGCTGTGAAGCCCTTTGTTGCTTAATTCTGTATAACAAGCAGAACAGTACAACATGCTGCCTTGTTAGCAGGCCATCACATCTAAAACAGGCTGAACAGGCTGTGTGGAAACATCAGGTAATTGCCATGTCTCATGTGATACGAGTGGAACAATGCTGACGTGTTTTTGTATACAGTGCAGTGGGCTATCTCCGTATCTGAGAAGTGAAGCTAATGAGGAAGTGTCTTAAACTTGCATTCTTTCTAACAGCCAGCAGAGGGCGACTCCTCTGGTTGCAAAAAGAAGTCTGATTGTATAGAAGTCTATGAGAAAATGACCCTACTTCTCACTTGATTTATTACCTCAGTAAACATTGTAAACATGAGTTTATGGTCTCAATCGCTAATTTCAAGTCTTCTTCAATACAGCATGATGTTCATTTAGTAAATTATGGTCCCATTTAGAGTCAAATAGACCATAAAGCAGGGTATGCTTTAGGGCGTGGCTACCTTGTGATTGACAGGTCGCTATCACGGCATTGTCCGGTTTGGGAGTTGTCCGTGTTTTCGTCTTACAACTTCAACCCTTACACTCTGTGCATTCAAATACCCATACTACCATACTATTTAGTATAGAAGAAAAATATTTAGTATGTCCCAATACATAGTATGTCAAATGCAGTATGCCAAAAATACCTGGATGTCCTACTACATCCGGTCGTATTTTGCAGTATGCAAGTCAGCATGCTTTTCTGGCTATTCTGACCCACAATCCTCTGCGCAGCGAATAAATCAGCAAGAGGGTCAAAGTTCAAGGCACAATGCTATGAGGAAGTAGTTTGTCCCGATTGTATGCATACTGCATGCAACAGTACGTAGGCCTACTTTGTAAGGGCAGCTGCAGTATATACTAAAAGTAAAAAGAAAAATTAGTGTTTTCAGCTTATGAAAGTTAATTGTGACATTTTAGTCGCCTCAAAATGTCTTATTCAGCGTTCAGTTGCTCCATCTTCTCGTGTCACTTCTGGCACCAAGATGGCGACGGCCAAAATGTCGAACTCAACGCTTCAAAGCGGTAGTTCACAAACCAATGGGTGACGTCACGGTAACTACATCCACTTCTTATTATACAGTCTATGTATATAGTGTTTTATTGTAATGGAAGGGACTTTATATATATTGTTGTCTCACTTCATAGCACTCTTTTCTGCTTTGACTCATCAATCATCTTCCTTAATTGGGATAACTATGAGTGCATTATTCTGCTTATATAACACAAACAAAAGCAACAAGAAGAGATTTGGGTGAGTTATTCTAGTAGCAGCTAATATACAGCAGCCTCGAGCTGCTACATGTTCCTGGGTTAGGAACAGGTGGAAAATCCTCACATTGGCCCTGTGACTTCACAAGTTCTGGCACAGAAATCTACTACATTTTCAGGCGGAGACCGGCTCAAACAGTGTGTGTAATTAATCTTTAAGTAAACAGGGTAAATCCACTGCAGCTGAAATTAAGAGGGAGGGGATGCTTGTCACTGGTGCAGCCCCACTTAATGATTCAGGCTGATCAGATGTACTTTACCCCCAAAAACTTGTTAAATGCCACATTAAACTCACTTACAGTACACAAATTCACTCTGGACGGCTTTCAGATTGTGGTGTTTTACTGAAGGATCAAGTGCTCCATTTTCTTGTTCAGTGGGGACGTCTTTTCCGTCCTTGTGGAGCCGTTTCCTGTCTCTCTTAATTGTGATCAACATGTACTTGTGCATAGTTCATATTTCTTCTGTCAGTTTACAGAGGCTGTATTATGAAAATACATTGTTGTTGGTTCCCATGCAGCTGTTACAGATGTGTTACATCTTGCTCTAATAGAGCAGTATGTTAATGAGAGCAGCAGTCTGATAAACCGTTCATAGCTATAGGCTACCGAAAAGAATCCACAAAATAAATGTGTAATCCATGTAATGGTGAACCAGGAAGTATAAAGAGCGACAAACGTCATGTAGGAAGGAGGTCAAGGTGGATGGACGGTCAAAAAACACCGGCGTTTGTACCCTGTGTGAAAGCAGAAGTCAACGTTTATTTGTCATGTAACTTTCGTACTTAAGTTGGTGTTATTGTAACCCAAACCACAATCTTTTCTTAAACCTAACCAAGTTGTTTCCTGTGGAGACAGAAATTTATTTTAAAAAGACTCTATGCATGTAACAAGTGGAAAATTACATGTGTGTCATGTGTTGCTGGACATTCGTAAGGAAAATGAGGAATAACTTTTCGTAAGATATTATACAGTTCAATACGTTGAGAGCAGCAACTCTTGGCACACACATAATAACACACACACACTAACACCCATACAGACATTCATATTCATAAAATTAATTATGTGAATTTATAAACACCTTATGGAGATGTAAACAATACCCCCCACCATCTCACTCACAGGAATCATATTAATAAGGTGTTTGTGTTTCTGTGGGGAACAGTGGCACAATTTTTCATGGCACACTGATGGAGCTACAACACCGCCTGATTTCTATTGTCGCTCAGATGATGTTATGACCTCAGCCGCCGTGCCCCGATGGAAATTTGCCTTTAATTAGAATAGCAACACATTGGCACAGCAGGCAGGGTAGCAGGGGAGGGAAAATGTGTGTGTGTGGCAAGTTCCACCAGCAGAGTTAGAGACAAGAAAAGCAAATGAGTTGAGCGTTTTCTCAGCGTTGTATCTTGAGAAAACAAAGGGACTGAGAGGGGAAGGGCACGTCTGGTCTCCACCGACAGAAACAATCATTTCCATGTGTCTTATTATCGGTACAGCTATATATTAAAGTGCACAGTGATCCAAATCATCTGAAGGTCAGTATTTAGTGTCCTGCACAATTTTATTTGTCTTTATTTGTGTCTTCAGTGGAGATGCAGAGATTGTTTTCCCCTCCGCTGGCTCAAATCATCCTTCAATGCTTTCATATAACTCTGTAATAGATGTGGCAGTTATGACCCCCGACTCCGCTCTCTGCTAACAAGCTCTTTGTTCCCCGTCCTCTATATGCAAACTTCCGTGCTGCATCATTTACTCAAGTAATCCTTTAAGTCCTTTGTTTATCCACAGTTATCTTGGTGCTGAGTTCTAACTGCTGCGGTGCTTTTGTGCTTCCCAGAGGTCACTTGTTCATCAGACTGTCAGCTTTTCTTCTTTTTCTATTTAGTCGCGGTGGCTATCGATGCTCGTACTAACAGATCTGTTTTTTCTCCCTGTATGCTATAGCTGAGAAAGACTGAATCTGCCAGACCAGATGGCATCAAAATATCTTCATGAACCTCTGCCATTAAGCAAACTCGGCAATCAAATCACCAACCGAATACAACATTAAACAACAACAACAACATTAACCCTCTGAGACCCACAATAGACCTGTTTTTGTCTTTTTTAGGGGTTCAGGGGGTCTTCAGGGGGAGATAGAAGGTCAACAGTAGATGTCACATTGAAGTGGTGTACATCATCTGAAAGCTGGGAACCTGAAGATTAATTTGAGATGCAGCTCAGCACTGTGTGTCAACTTACTCTAGTCATAAATCAGAAATAAACATGAATTAATTAATTATTTAAAATTAATTTTAAAAGTGTACAAGGGTTTAGAACATTATGATAGAAGTATATGATTTCCATCCCCATGCTCTATTATGTCTCATAAGTTGTTGCAGCACTTTTTGGGTTGATACCATTTGTTACACATATTTGGTGCTAAATTTTACAATTTTTTACCAATCAAGAATTGAAAGAATTGATAAAAAATTATCAATAATCCCTCCAAAATACCACATTAAGACACCAAGACCTTGAGGAACACCATAAAAAAATCCATGCTGTGATTTGGTTTCAAAAGCTTTTGACATTTAGAGATGTAGATTTACTATTAAGACTAACATCATCACACATGAATACAGTTGGGCTCATTGAATCCACAAAGCTCTCAGCTTTACAGTCATACCCAATTTATGTAATTCCAAGACTGTTTAGGGACCCCAGTATGCAGAAATATTCAAACACATCATCTAGCTCTAAAACTGAATCTACTAGAGCCTCTGAAAGACAGTAAAGTCGCGGGCGATCCCGACACACACATTGGACTGTAGATGTGTGCACAGTCATTTTGGACCTTGTCTACATTATGTTCTGGGGTCTTTGGGTAGCAGGGTGAATTGGGAGAAACTAAAGAAGATTTTCAGAGCTGTGCCAAGAGAGAGGGAGTGCGTGCATGCGTGTGTGCGTGCATCTAATTTGACTCATAAGCAGCGTACAATATATTAAGCATATTAAATTCTCCATCTCTACCTTTCTGTGTCTGTTGGGATTCATTCAGTGTGAGAGTGATGCGCCTACAGGGAGATGAAAGCACAGGAAGCGCTTTGTAAATGAATAACCTCTACACCCCTCACTTCAGCCATTATTCATTAGCCGGTGTGTGTGTGTGTGTGTGTGTGTGTGTGTGTGTGTGTGTGTGTGTGTGTGTGTGTGTGTCTGTCTGTGTGTGTGTTGTGTGTGTGTGAGAGGAAGATAAGGCTGGTGTGAGTGTTTTTGTGTAAAAGTACAGGAAAACAAAAAGGACAACGAAATGGAGGAAAGATGAACGCTTCTCTGCTCGCTGCAGTTTTCTTCTAGAGTGTGTATACATGAGGGCTGATGTTCCCCAAGAGTCTGCTGCACATTAGACCCAGGCAATCACACACCATCAGGCCTCTGCCCATTAACTGCCTGAATCCTAATTATATCCGTGCCTACACACACACACACACACACACACACACACACACACTGCATAAAAGAATCCCCTTATGATCAAATCCAAGGCGTAGCGATGTGAACCAGCTCATATGGTTTACTGCTGGAACATACAGCACAACTAGAGGGAATAACGTCTAGTTCTGTGGTTATTTCGTGCTTTGGTTTGGGGTTTCAATTTGGCTTTATGCTGTGAAACTGTATGGCAAATACAGTGTTTTCTTTTGAAATGGCAGAGGTTGAGAGGCATTATTGTTGCTCAGCGAACCAAAGAAACTACCACATACTTGCAGATTTCACAAGTATTCATCAGCTCTGTCCACTCTGTCCAGACATTTTATAAATACCATCTAATACAATGGAAATGAGTAGACATTACATTCACAGTGATATTTCAAGAGTGCCCACGTTCTTGACACAGCTCATCATCCTTCAAATGGCTCCCCGCATGCGACCTCTTACGAAGCCTCCAACTCAGCTCTCTGTGGTTGACGCCAAACGAGTTCAATGGACGACGGTTGTTAAAAGACTGATGGTTCTTCATCCGCCAGCGAGTCACAGCGGAAACATCCAGCTGTGTCACAGAGATATGAAAATAAATGCTTCTCTATTTTGTAGGTAGTATACAATAAAAGCTGAGTTTCATTCCCCAACCCCTGTCTTGGATCCCTCAATATACAGTATAAGGTCTATTGTATTTTCCCTAAATCTCTTGCTGTATTTAGAGCTTTCACACAAGGTACAAAAGAGTTGTGATCTTTTCTTAAAACCTTTTCTGAGAAACATCAATTTTACCAAAGAACAAATAAAACCAGTGTGGCCAGAAGTGTTGGGCGATATGATCCTCTATCATGACGAAACCCTCTCGGGACTGTAGTAATTATGATGCCAGCAAAGGAGGAAGTCAGGTGATGTTATTATAGAGCAACAAAGTTCACATAGCGAGGTCACGCTGGATGGATGGGTCAACAAAACATCAGACTTTAAGTCCGGGGTGACTGCTATTCAATTTCCGTTTCCAACCAGCAATCAACGTTTTGTTTTTGTTTGTTATTTTAAGCATGACCATGATTGTTCCCTAACCCTAACCACATGGTTATTACTGTCACCATGACGACCAAAATCCCCTGACCTTTACAAATAGAATAGAATAGAGACTTTATTGTCATTGTCATAAAAACAACGAAAAACAGTTTAGCAGCTCTTGGCAGTAAAAGCAAGTAAAAACATAAAAGCATTCAAATCAAAATATAGACAAATAAATAGATAAATAGATAACAAAGTGCAGATGTTATTGGTTTAACCCAAACCACGATGTTTCCCTAATCACCTAAAGTTGTTTTTGTGCCTAATCCTAACTAAACCATAGCATTGTCACATCATAAAACAGATTTATTTATTTAACAGTGATTTACAACAGTTTTGGAAGGCACAGAGAAATAATGACCTGCCGATAGACGCGTCAGATCAGAAAGCGCTTCTATGTGTCGTTCTCGAGAGCATCTACAAATAATGTATTTTATTGTTTGATTTGGAAGACTTGTTGATTTATATGTAGCTATAAGTAATTAAGTAAAATTTTTTTTGCAACTACTTGAACATTCAGTATGCAAGAAAAGTTGAGTTTCAGCATGGTTCATTGCTCTTGCATTTTTTTCCTCCATGTACACTAAACATTATTTCAAGGTAACGACTAAGCACTTCATAGACAAAAATCTTCACTTGCAGCTAAGGGTGCTTTCACACGGTTTGGTTAAAACAAACTCAAATCCGTTTGCTTGGTTAGTACGGTTTGTTTGGGCTTGTGTGAAGGAAAGCTGTCAATCGAACCCTGGTGCGGACCAAACAACCGAACCAAGACTGCTTGAAAAGGTGGGTCCACTTCCAAGCGGACTCTGGTGCGGTTTGTAGTGTGAAAGCAATCGAACCAACCACATGATTTTATGATAGCAGATTCAAAAGCTAAACTACTAATAAATCCATCTGCTGATCGTGAAATCTGTTCAGGAAGCGATCTGTATTTATGCAATGCATATAAGCACGTCAGTGCAGGTATTTTCCCTAACCCTAACGCCGTGTACTTTGTCAGTTCAGTTGAGATTTCCCCACGTGGGTCCTGATGATGCAGGATGACAATCGCCAAAACTGTCCAATCAAAGAGTTGCCTGTCAGTCTGTATAACTTCATGTTTACTCCTCTGGTTTGTTTGTAAAAAGTCAGTGTGAACAGGAACCAAACCAGAACTACAATGCAACGATATATAATTTCTTCCCCTTAGTCCGGACCAATTAACCCAACTACAGGTGTGAAAGCACCCTTAATGTAATTGTGGGACTCTTGTGGGGCTTTCAACCAAGATACAAGAGGGTCATTTTGATGGTAAAAAAACAACAACGACAACAACAAGTTGGGGTGGGCAATATGTATAAAATCCTCTATGTAATCTTAGATAGAGAGAGGGATAGATACCACAGTATAAATGGCGTAGACAAATTCACATCGTCAGCGTATCGTCACATCACCAAACATGTTGAAGCATTATTCAGAGGCATACTGCCTCGCTGCCACCGGTAGGACACAAGATTCTAAACAAAGGTGACCCTGATACAATCTGCCATTTGTCTTCATCACAGTGTTTGTGTTCTCATATGTCTGTGTATGAAGTGTGTTTTGTCTGTGTGTGTTTGTGTTTGCCATGCATGGATGCAGAGAGGGATGGCGAAATGATCCACTCTGTCTCAATGAGTCCAAGCTGGCCACATGGTGGCTGAGCCCGGCAACGGCCATCTGGACCGGCTGGCAGCGCCCGCCTAATGGAGCGCAGACTGGAGTTTTGGCTGGCAGGATGAGTCTTCAGTTTGGATAATGACTATAGTGATTAAATGGGGTGTGGATTTTGAACTTGGCTGCGAGAACATCATGCAGTAAGTAGTTTCCATTGCTGGCTGTGAAACATCTTGGACACAAGAGCACAAATAGCGCTGTGTGTTGATGTGAGGCTGGAGGATAATGTTGATGGAGCTCATAATTAAAGAAAATCTGCTCCTCAAAGTTTGGTTGTCTTGCATCAGTTCAGTTTGTCGAATGGAGGAGCTTCACATAAAGTAGATTTAGAATAGAATTTCTTTATTGTCATTGCACAAAGTACAAAGAAATTAAGTAGCAATCCTGATAGTGTACAGTATACACATATATCAAACAGTAGAAAAATAAAGATTAGGGCTATCAATCGATTAAAATATTTAATCACGATTAATCACACATTTTTTATGTGTTCAAAATGTACCTTAAAGGGGGATTTGTCAAGTATTTAATACTCTTATCAACATGGGAGATGGCAAATATAATGCTTTATGGAAATGTATGTATATATTTATGATTGGAAATTACTTAAAAACAAAACAATGACAAATAGTGTCCAGAAACCCCCCTAGGTACTGCATTTAGCATAAAAAGTATATACTCAAATCATAACATGGCATTTCCTCGCCAAAATTTAATGAATTTGCAGCGCTATTTAGCGTCCTTCGCGGCGAGCTAATGACATGGTTGGTACCAAAGGATTCCTTAGGTTTTTTTAGTTTCTTATGATGCCAGTATCTTCACTCTTCACTCTCGATTGCGTTAATGCGTTAAAGAAATTAGTGGCGTTAAAAAAAATTTGCTTTAACGCGTTATCATCACGTTAACTTTGACAGCCCTAATAAATAGAAAATATGCTGTGACCCATAAAAATAGTAAGATAGTGCACGTTTGCTGAGTTGTATAGGCTCATATTCAAGTAATACATAAATACGGAAATAAATATGTACAAAGGAATAAACTAAGGTGCATTTGGAATGTAAACATCTGTGCTGAGTTCTATATGTACGTACAAAGGGCTCTGAGAGCAAGCTTTTAAATTTAATTAATGTGTGGAAACTGACAAAAGCTGTCCAATTACTTCAATGAGATCTTTGCGAGCAGCATATTTAGTTGAATGGGAAAAAATACGTCAATACTAATCAGGGTCAGCGTTTGTTGGTTGATTGATCCAAACAACACGGTCTCCTGATACATGATTAGAACTGTTTGCTTATCTTTTACTCCAGTTTAATCCTTGAAGTTATGAAATTAGCCATTGGGGAGTTTCCATGTTAGCGTATATTTTCAAGGGCTTACAAGAAATTATATTTTAAAATAGAATATATGAAAAATGAAGGGTTTTAATGTCAGGCATGGGTTCCTCCAGCTTAGGCTTGCTCGCCGCTGTGTGAGTTGGTATGGGAAGGATTCAGCAGGTCTCATTTGAGGCAGGCAGGATAAAAAGGTCAACTCAACAAAAACGGGGTCCTGATTCCCCTCCAGCATTGCAAAGGTGTCTGTGGGAGGCCTCTTTCACTCTCATCCTCTCTTTCTCTATTTATCTCCCTCCTTCGGCTTCTTTAATTTACTGGGTGGTCCTTGAACATTTGTGGCCTCCAGATTTCTTTTCTTGTAAACATAAATGCAAACGCACTCATTCATGAAAGCACAAACGCACACAGCCAGACCCACTAATGCATAAAAATTACATTTTCCAGTTAGTTCATATCAGAGATCATAACTGAATCAAACATAGTACTACTGTCCTCAAATACTAGAATACTTTTAACAAAAATGCAATACTTAGAGCCTGATATTACCTTATTACAAATGTGTTGATCTATGTGTCAGCCAATAAGTAAATTAAATTGAAGTAAAAAAAAATGCCAAAGATGTGTTTGTACTATTTTATTTCTTCACATAAGATAATAATGTATATCTTTAACCCCAAGAGACCCACAAAGACCCATTTTTGTCTTTTTTAGGGGGGGAACAGGGGGTCTTTAGCGGGAGATAGCAGGTCAACAATAGATGTCACATAGAAGTGGTGTACATCATCTGCAAGCTGGAAACCTGAAGATTAATTTGAGATGCAGCTCAGCGCTGTGTGTCAAGTTGTTTTACTCATTAATCAGAAATAAACATTAATTAATTCAGTAAAATTGATTGTGAAAGTGTATAAAGGCTTAGAACATTATGATTGAAGTATAGGATGGCCATCCCCATGCTCACTTATGTCTCGTAAATTGTTGCAGCAATTTTGGGGTTGATACCATTTGGTACACAGATTTGGTGCTAAACTTAACTATTTTTCCCCCCTCAAGAATTGATAAAAATGATCAATAATCCCTCCAAAATACCACATTAAGACCCCAAGACCTTGAGGAACACCATAGAAAAAGCCATGCTGGGATTTGGTATCTCATTTCTATCTATTTGGAGTCTCAGCTTTCCAGTGATACCCAATTTATGCAATTCCAAGACTGTTTAGGGACCCCAGTTTGCAGAAATATTCATAAACACCGTTTTTAGTATAGACGAAAAAAACATATTTATACTGCATTCAAAAAAACTGCATGGTTTTTGTCCAAAACTGCGTGCGATTATCATAAAGTGGGCTTTTCTGTAAAGGGGAGACTCGTGGGTACCCATAGAACCCATTTTCATTCACATATTTTGAGGTCACAGGTCAAGGGACCCCTTTGAAAATGGCCATGACAGTTTTTCCCTTGCCAAAATGTAGCTTCCTAACCCCTTCCTGACAAGGTAGCATGACATGTACCAATGGATGCCGTCGGTCGTCTAGTTTCATATGATACCAGTATCTTCACTGTAGCTTTAAAACCTGCTACAGCCTCTTATAGACAGTAATGTTGGCCGGGATCGCTGGCGGGTCTCAGAGGGTTTTAAATGCCATCATTAGCCACAATTGAGATTTGAAATTTCCTCACCAGCAACTATTTGAGGAATTCGCTAATTACGAGCATCACTACACTGGCACAGAGACAGCTTGAGTTTGAGGATAACAAAAACTTAAGGCGTCTGAAGCATCCCTGGCACAGGCTTCAGTGAGTCATCGAAGGCTCACCTCCCCGTGTACCCCTCTGCTATGCAAATAGCTGCCGAGCAGATGACCTTTTTAACTGGAAATAACAGGCATGAATATGGAAATCTATGTATCTGGTGACTTTGACCAACAAGCTGCGGTGCATAATTGTACTATCATCCGCCCACAAAGCCTGAAGTTTTGAGAGTGTGACCTCAACTGTGATGGTTCTGCCTTGCAGACAGTATTTGTGTGTGGTGGTCGTGGACTGTGGAGGATACCGATCAAAGCTCAGGGCAACGGATCGAGACTTAAGGGGATTGTTATGCTACGCCCTTGTGTGCCTTTGTACCCCTGTGCCTGTTTGTACACACAGTATGTGCATGTATTCATGCTGGCACATAGGGATGTCCATCTGTAAGTGTGTGTGTATCTGGGCTCTTGTGCATCTGTGTATGTCAGTTTACCTTCATGCACCTCTGCCTCCATATGTTTTTGCATATGTCCACGCTGCGTGTCTTTGCATATGACTTTGCATGTCTGTATTTGGGATTCAGAGCTGGCCATAAAATCGCGCACAGTGTGGAAATTGAATGGAAATTGAATTAATTTAATCATGCAAGAATCTTTAAAGTAAAAATGTGGAGGACCGATGTCTTTGAGGTTGTATAAAAAACTTGCATACATACATAGCAATATAATATAGTAATATACAGTTTAAAAAGTATAGTAGTTTACACACATTCCTTGTTATTGGAACTAGAATGATTGGAGTCAAAAGACGGTAACAGAAGTCAAAACACAAATAATATATTGTTGTAAGTATTGCACTGGCTCAAAAGTATGAATAGGTATAAGGGCTGTCAATCGATTTGTTAAGTATTTAATACTCTTATCAATATGGGAGTGGACAAATGTGCTGCTTTATGCAAATGTATGTATATATTTATTATTGGAAATCAATTAACAACACAAAACAATGACACTTATTGTCCAGAAACCCTCACAGGTACTGCATTTAGCATAAAAAATATGCTCAAATCATAACATGGCAAACTGCAGCCCAACAGGCAACAACAGCTGTCAGTGTGTCAGTGTGCTGACTTGACTATGACTTGCCACAAACTGCATGTGATTATCATAAAGTGGGCATGTATGTAAAGGGGAGACTCGTGGGTACCCATAGAACCCATTGTCATTCACATATTTTGAGGTCAGAGGTCAAGGGACCCCTTTGAAAATGGCCACGCCAGTTTTTCCTCGACAAAATTTAGCGTAAGTTTGGGGTGTTATTTAGCCTCCTTCTCGACAAGCTAGTGTGTCATGGTTGGTACCAATGGATTTCTTTGGTTAAGAATCGTTAATGCGTTAAAGAAATTAGTGGCATTAAAACTAATTTGTGTAAACGCGTTATTATCGCCTTAACTTTGACAGCACTAGTATAAATGTGAAATTATTTAGCCAAAACAGTGTTGAAAATGCTGGATAAAAGCTCTGCAATTGTCCACTGTGGTTCATCTGTGATAAGACGTTATATTCAAACAGTATTTGTGGAGACAGTTTGCATCTGCTTGTGTCCTCCTTTATGTCCGTGTGCACCTCATCACAGACACCCCACCATTTCAGTCAGGTCTGCACCGGTCCCTTCATCCGATCCTCACAGGCGAAGCCAACACTAAGAGCTGCATATACTGAGAGCCAGAGGTCTGTTGGCGAGTGCTGTGAGTAAATGGGACTGATTAACAATGAGGCGGCACAGAGAAGATAGACAGACAGATGGGAGTCAGACACAGAGAGAGAGAGAGAGAGAGAGAGAGAGAGAGAGAGGATGTCAAGCCAGAGACAGAGCAAAGCATAATCACACAGTCCTGTCAAAGGCTGGATGGAAGTAACTTTGAATTCTCAATAGGGTGACCACTGCTGCCGTGTGTGTGTGTGTGTGTGTGTGTGTGTGTGTGTGTGTGTGTGTGTGTGTGTGCGTGTGTGTGCGTGCGCGCGTGCGTGCGTGTTGGTATGTATAAACGGAAGAGGGATGGAAAAAGATTCTGCATGTACTCTGGTGCCGGGGACCAAATTTGCATAGAGGGGGATCGACCAATGAATATTTTAATACAGCGAGTTACTCAACAACACACACACTGACTGTCAGGTATGTAGACAAACACGTATAGTCATGAGTGAACGCACATTTACTGTATACTGTGTCCTCTCACTGACACGCAACTTAGGTTTGCAATCATCTCCCCGAGTGTGTCGATTCTTTCATCAGTCGCTGCAAACTTCCTCGATGTCAGCTCTCATTTTTCTCTCATGTTTTTAAAACCAGGTGGCACGGTGGTGCAGTGGTTAGCACTGTTGCCTCACAGCAAGAGGGTTTTGGGTTTCAACCCGGCTTGGGCCCTTCTATTTTTGCATGTTTTCCCCGTGTTAGCGTGGGTTTTTTCCGGGTTCTCCGGCTTCCTCCCACAGTCCAAAGACATGCAGGTTAGGTTCATTGTTGACTCTAAATTGCCTGTAGCTGTGAATGTGAGCGTGAATGGTTGTCTGTCTCTATGTGTCAGCCCTGTGATAGTCTGGAGACCTGTCCAAGGTGTACCCGGCCTTCGCCCCAATGTCAGCTGGGATCGGCTCCAGCCCCCCCGCGACCCTGAACAGGATAAGCGGTTACAGATAATGGATGGATGGATGTTTTTAAAACCAGCCACGAGCGTCAAAGCAACAAAATGGCCAGCTACATTGTTGACGTTGAAGTGTTGCTCAAGCGCTCGTTGACGAAGTTATGTCGTTAATAGAACTAGGGACTGGCTAACAGCATTTTTTTTTTTTTTTTTTTTTTAGATGGAGCAAAACAGAGTGAAACAAAAACATATGATTGGTTGATGCTTCACCACGTCATTGGAGCGCTGAATAAAGTTGAGACTAGCTCAACTTGCATTAGCTACTGTCGCTAGGCCGTTCTTGTGCAGCTCATATGTAGTTTACAAAAGCTTCCTATTTTGCTTTTATCATTACACCAGCTTTTCCACCACAGCCAAGCATAAAAAATTTTTTTTGCGATATTTATTTATTTTTTTTTATTTTCAGCAGATTGGAGACTTGTAACCATGGTAACCCGTACTAACCTAATGTGACCAAATCGACAATTTGTGAGAATCAAAGTCTGAATCAATTCAAAAATTATATCACGCCTAGCAAAGTGAAATCTTATACTTACACTTAAATTGGAGTGTTATTGACATTACAGAGCTGTCCGTCAACCTCTGTTATGAATGTTGTCGTCACTACCGCACTGCATTGTGGGATATTTATGCCGTCGCAGTCTGCAATTCACATACTATTGGTCTCACAATAAGGTTTCAGACTCTCACATACTGTTTAAGCGTACTAAATAGCATGTTATTATGGAATTTCAGATGCAACTCTGCAGTGTCTATTTTTGGTTACTACGCTATGATTGGACAAATGCTGTTTTGGGGTTTAGCAAACCTTAGATTCTCCTCTCCTGTATCACTGAAATGAGAGTCCTTGTATTACCCAGTGACTTATCTTATATTAAATTCTAGTATGGCAAAGTTAGACAAAACAGCTGTATATGCATATATGTATGCAATCTTTTCTGTAAGCACACAAGCCTACACCGGATAAAAATATATACAAATACACAAACACACACATCCGCAGACCAAGAAAGCTATTAGCCTTCTATTACCTGTCGCTCTGGAAATGTCAAGACACCATTATGTGGAGCTGCATTGTGGTCTTTGCTCGGCTCACCTTTTGGTATTTCCTCTTTTTCTGCGTCTGAGATGCCAGCGGGTTCAGTGTCATGGTAATGTTCATTTTGATAAGCCGGCGCTGCTGCTTGATAGACAGGGCCTGGAACAATAGGAGCTCTGGCCCCATCGCTCTTGGCAGTAGGGCAAGGACACAAAGGAGACATAATGAGCAGAGATAGCATTGTGATGGGAGGCTGCAGATGAGAGAGACTGAAGGTGTGTGTGTGTGTGTGTGTGTGTGTGTGTGTGTGTGTGTGTGTGTGTGTGTGTGTGTGTGTGTGTGTGTGTGAGAGACAGGCAGGGCATGGAAGGAATCTTGTACACCAGTTTTGTTGTGTGTTTGCGTGCAGGCGTCTGTGTGTGTCAGAGTGAGAGAGAGACAAAATGTCTGCCAATCAAGCGTCACGTTGATGAACAGCCTATTGTCAGCTCAGTGTGTGTGTGTGTGTGTGTGTGTGTGTGTGTGTGTGTGTGTGTGTAGTGTGTTTTTACAGAAATACACAAAGCTTCATAACAGGCTGATCAATAGCCTATTCAAGGGTAATGAAACTCCGCTCAATATCACCACCCACATTCAGGCTCATAAGCTGATGACAGCTTCCCTCTCTCTGTCTGCCTGTCTGCCTGTCTGCCCGTCTGTCTGCCTGTCTGTCTGTCTCCGACCCACGGACGTTCACCGACGGCCCCAAACTGTCCGACAGCCAGCTGTCGGACAGTTTGGGGCCGTCGGTGAACGTCCGTCGGCCTAGTTTTTTTCGGTGTGTCCTGCACCGTCAGCTCTAAAAACTAAAATAACTAGCTAAAACGCTGAAAATAGGACTATAGCCTGTCCCCACATTACACTTCACCTTGAAATATAATGATTAGAATCCTTTAAATTTTTGTATTTTTTGTAATATTGTGTGTATTTCTCATTGGAAATTCACAATATGTTAGTTAAATACTCATTTTAGTCGAGTCCAAAAGTTCTCACTCAGTCCTGTTACCCTAAAGGCCCTGACACACCAAGCCGACGGTCGGCCGTCGGACAGTTTGGGGCCGTCGGTTTTCGGCCGATTCAGCGTGTTGAGTCCTCGGTCTTCCGGTTTCCCTTTTCGAATGAGGAATACAGACTACCGCGACCCGCTGGTGTGGAGAGTTATTTCATCTCACGCAGGCGCAGAACGTCCGTGCTAACTGGCCGTCGGCTGTAGTCTTTGCGGTATGTTCGGGTGCAACTTGTCGGCGAAAACAAAGGCTACGTGAGACGACACAACAGGTGGCCTTTGTCGCCTCTCGTTCTCTGATGTGGGTTTGGTGTGTCCCCAGCTTTAATACCACTTGTTTCTCTCTAGAAGGATGAATTCGGAGGCACAAGACTGTGAACCAAGACAAAAATAATCTTGTCTACATAGTTCTGAAGGTACTTCATTATGGATAATGTACTTAGTTGATGCATTATATTCTCCCCAGTTGGGCTACTCTTTATTGAGTTGGACGGGTAAAAATAATTTTAGATGTGTTCTGATAATTTGGGCTACTTTTCTACCAATTTGGAAGTTTCCACCGATGGAAAGTTGGGTAAATAATCCAATAAATCAGCCTCTCCTCTCTTCCGAGTTGTATAATTGAGATTGACAGAATATTCAGCACGACAACCGAGAACTGATGACCGTCAAAACCAAATGCTATTTTCAGTTTAAGTTGTTTAAGTTGAAACTTTTCAAATTCCAATTAATCCAGTCATGTGATAAAAGACTTATAAAAGCATACATCTGTTCATATGAGTGAAAACTTTGTTTAATGAGTATGATTTTGAGTTTGTCTAATTATACACCTGAACGGAGGCGAAGGGACCCGTCATTTTTCTTCTTGCATGAATATATACTGTAGGTGTCAATCTTCTTCTGTAACTCTCTGCAAGAAAGCAAATAAGTATATTTCTGAAAATGTTGAACCATTGCTTTTAAAAGATGAAGGGTGAGCTGCTGTTTCATGGTGACATTTAAATTTCTCTCCTTTTTTTGGTCATGATTATCTGGAAGGTTGAAGAAGGTTGGTGGTTTGATCCGCGGTTCCTACTGTCTGCATGTCGAAGTGTCCTTGAGCGAGACACTGAACCCCGAGTTGCTCCCTGGTGCTTTACAGCAGCTCACTGCTCCTGAATGCTTAGTATGGGTTAAATGCAGAGGTCAAATTTCATGTATGTACCTGTATATGAATTTAATAAAGTTTAAGTTATTTATGAAACATACGTTGGGTTTGATCCATGAACTTGGTCTTGGAGCGGTGGTGGTGGTAAGTTCTTTTCTCTAAAATAAAGAGCCTCCCTGATGGTTAATATTTCATAAAAGTGTAATAACGTCTTCTGACATCAGCCGGGGCTATTTTTATTTCAGGTGAGATGATGCAAATTTGCTTTAATACCATATGGATCCCTATACCAGAAGGGAAAAGTGTTTCATTAACTGTGTTTAGGTTCATCACTTGATTATAAATGAAATTGAAAGCTGAGTTCAAATTGTTTATGGCACTAGCTTAATGTTAGTTTAGAAGATAAATGAACCCAGAGTTAAATCTGCAGTGTGGAAGCAGGTTAAATCAGAGGATGTGTTACGAAAATAAAGTCAATACTGAACTCGGCATCATGCTGGTACTCCTCCAGCGTTGATCCATCCAGGGTGCCTCTCCCCAGCTGGGAAGTACAGCAGAGCAGTAACCCGAACCAGATTACACTGCAGGGCTGCAGCTATCTTCATGGAGCTTAAAGTTTTTCACCACAGTGCCGCGGCTCTCAGGATTAATTCAGTACAGCTCAATCAGGAAACACTTCACTCATAGATACTTTTAAATTAGATCTAAAATTAGAGCACTTAAGATAAACATCTAACATGGACAAATCTAAGATGGACTATTCAGTGCTTAACAGCAAATTTTCATACTGAGCACACAGCCTCCTAAAAATTACGTTCCCATACAACTAAACTGCATTCTCATTTACGCTTGGAAGGAAATATATTTTGTAGATACAGCAGATTACGTTTGTCTTTTGAGTATCAAAAACACATTTGTAGGTACACGGATGGCCGCAACAATTGATTGATTATAGTACGAGCGATGCACATAGCAGATGACATAGTATATCGAGCGACCGTTAATGAAAGTTCTGTGGAATCATAATGTTATTGGTATAATAACGAGTATAACAAGCAAAAAAGTCAGCTACTGGCGGGCAGGTGGGGAAGTGGATGGGTCCAACAAACACAAGACTTTCCTCCAGGAGAACGCTGTTCATGTCCCGTGTGAAACATTATAATTTTGAGCCAAACCATGATTTTTATTTACTAAACCTAATCCAATAGTTTTGTTGCCTTAACCATACTTAGCCAACCCTTCCGATTTTCCTTGGAGACTCCCGTTTTTCATTGCCCCCTCCCGGTTTCCTCCCGGGGTCACAATTCTCCCGCATTTCTCCCGATTTATGGCAAATTTTCACACCTTTTTTCCGTTTCGTTATCTCGACCTGTATCTGGCTCTGTACAGCGTCTATAATCCCTTCTGTTTCCACCCGGACGACAATAGAGCTACACCAAATGCCTTTTTCCCGGCGGAGGAGAGCTGGCGGTCTCAAGGTTGGCAAGTATGGCCTAAACCAAACTAAGTATTGTTGTTGAGGTTTTTGTTTTGATTTGTTTCAGTTTAAAACTTTAACCACATGTTTTAAACTGTTTTAAACTGCGACCATAATCCGTGAGATAATACGTTTCCTTCCAAACGTAATTGAGAATGCAGTTTAGTTGTATAGGAACATAGTTTTGTGGGAGACAAGGTTGGAGCACAAATGAAGGAGAAGGAAAGGAACATCTGAGTGGTTCAGGACAAATAAAATTCATTGTCCATCCACATGTTGTTGGAATACTTGAAAAGTTGTTCTTTCTTCCCCGTCTTTATGGGAATGGACGTCATTCATACTTGCGTCTACACTGGACCAGTATAAATTTGTCTCTATAAATGTGATTAAACAATGGCGCAGTGGTTGTCTTGGCAACCACTGGGAGCAGGTCACCGTGGTAAAAATAGACTTCCCTGTCTGTGCCAAGGCGGCTATCTTCCCTTTCTCATTTACTAGTCGGCACCTCTCTGTTGTGATATCATTAGCCGGCCAGAGGAGTGGAGGGTGAAGACTGTGTGAACAGATGTTTAAGGATATCAGAAGAGTGTATTTAGCACCAAGGTGAGGCATTTGGAGAGATTTGGAGTATTACATGCTGATTACACCGTCACCCTGCTTATACACTGAGTGAGCAGAGAAGTACCTGTATGATGTAATGCAAAGCAATACAGCAGCAATACTGCATTATTAAAATATTCAGTTCTACTTTAGTTGTTTGTGTTTAGACTGTAGCAGTACTGTATTATTTTAAAGGGTGATTGTGATGAGTGTCAATGCAACAACACTATAGAATAATATAGCCTAAAAATTAACATACAAACTTTGTACTCTATTACAATTTTAGGATAGCATGATTTTATTTAAGTTTTTTTTTGTTTTTTGTCACATACAGTGTCTTTACTAAAAGAGAGAGTGAAACTATTGATTTTGTGTCTTTCGAGTGCTGATAGGAGCATATTTTCGTATTATTAATTATTATTTCATATTTCGTTTGATAACCTAATAGTTATTCCTCATTTTTCGCGCGTTTTCCTACGAATGTCCAGCAACACATGATGAATGTGTCAATTTCTGCTCCAGTCTTTTCATAATAAACTTCCATCTTCACAGGACACAACTTGGTTAGGTTTCGGCAACAAAACTACTTAGTTAGGTTTAGGAAAAGATTTTGCTTTAAGTTAAAATAACTCCGGAAGTGGTGTAACTTAAGGAGTGACGGAAGTTATGTGACAAATCAACGTTGACTTCTGGTTTCACGCAGAGTACGAACGCCGGTCTTTTTCGTTTGTTGCTATTTAAACTTCCTGGTTCACCCTTCCAGGGATTACATACAAATTGATTTTGTGGGATATATACGCATTACAGTGCATTACTTTTCGTAGATATAGCTATGAACAATGAATGAGACCAGCCTGAGCTGAAGCACCTGCACAATATTGCATCCAGACAGGTGTTTGCACCTATTTCGGTTGATTGGACTTCTTCTTAGGACTGTTTGGTGTGTACGGGCTGCCTGGTTGACAGCTCTGTGACCCACATTAGCTTTGTAGCACCTATTAGGGCGGAATAATTCACACCTTCATGGTACTTTTCAGTAAATGGAGGCTGGAGACATCAGTAAACTCCCAGCGTGGCTCCAGCATAACTGAACACACCTGTGAGTGTGGCAAAGCTTTGAAAGCCTCGATACATAACTGCTGTACAGCAACATTTACTGTCACAGTCCACGTGCTGCGAATTCTAATTATGGCCTTGAGGTATTTACTGACAGTGTCACAGATAGTGTCAGACAGTATATTTTATTTATGTGTAATAAATTCAGTGTTTACTCTGTTGCAGGCATTTTTGCTTATGCAGAACTTTGCCTGTTTTGCAGCCACTATTCAGACATACAGTACTGTCTGATACTTGTGTTGGGATTTCAATTATAAATTATAAAGACCCAATCAGACATAAGTGTCCCGATTGCTCTGATAGAAAACAACACTGCTTTTTGTGATCTCATCTTAGTTTGCTGATTAAACGCTACTTGTTCAAGAGTGACTTCATCTCCCAGACTCCATTTCCTGTAATCACTTGGATCGCGGCAGCGGGACCGTCTGAAAGCCAAGTGGCACACTGCCCATGTAGGAGAGACTAATCAAGTAAATAGGGGTTGACTTGTAATTTGTTGAGTCAAAAACTCCGTTGACCTGCAATTAAGGTTCTGCGGAGAGGTCAGAACCAGAGTTTGGTGTTTAACAATGGTGTTTACTGGGGTCCCTTACTTAGAGAAAAGGTTTGAGGTGTACCAGGGGGCTTCAATTACAAAAACAGGCAATTACTTAGTATTGTTTTTGTTTTGTTTTACATTATATGAATACTGGTTCTTTAGGAGTACTTCATAGAAAATAAGGAGTGCTTACAAATAGAGTCCTTAAGTACAGTATGTGTATTATTTTCCAGGATATGTAGAATTAGTACAAGAGGTATTGGATGTAGCCGTAGGTACTATACAATGTAAATTAAGTCATTCATTATACATAATACAAATCACTGAGTGTATGAATGAGCCCCTTTAAACTAAATGTTCAATATCCTGTAAGACTCCTCAACTCATCCTCTACTTCATCATAAAAAAATGTTTCTTTGTTTTTTCTTCTGGAAGATGAAGGGACTACAACTCGCATTTCGTTGTGTAACCCTGTGTTGTAGAAGGACTTAACCAAACCCTATATTTTTACAAATATCTTTGGCACTCATTGAACTGATACTGCAGACTGCAGAAAGTCTAGATGGGCTTGTCATGAATCTGATGAATCTGTATACTACATACACCAGGGGTCAGCAATTAGGTTAGATTAGTATTTTATTTCTTTTAAGAATAAAACAGATTTATAAAACTATCGAGGTCTAGCCAGATATAATTTTTCCTCATTAGTGCTGACAAAGTTAAAGTAGCCCATGTCACTGTATAACTAATTTGGCAAAAAATGACTCCTTTACACAAACGTATGCTTTGTGTGACGCTTTGGATGCAGATTGAATGATTTATCAGGTCCATGTTGACAGTTTTTATAATATGCAGGGGCCCTGCCCTCTTTTCTTCTTATTGTTGTGTCCGAGACATTTCTGGACTTAACCTTTTATTTCTAGGATTCACTGCTTCTTTCTCACTAACGCCGCTCCCTCTCTTCCTTCACCCTATAGCTCGTTCGACCTCGCTCGTTGAGCAGAGGAGGTGTGGCCAACTTTGAATGCCATGTGCTAACAAACACAAACCAACAACTATTACATATTATACCTTTAATTACAGTATGACTCTTAAGCGCCACAATAACAGAGTTTAGGCATGGTATATAGTGTTTGGCTTTTAAATATAATTTCCTTGATTTCATGTTTTGTCTTAATTATGATATTTTACTTCTTCGAAATCTTTTTTTTTATTGGGTTTTTTTTGCAGACATGGCAAATGTAGAACAAAACTCAATGTCCGTGACATGGAATAAAAACAGAAAAAGGACCACCCCTTCCACCCCACCCCACCCCACCCCACCCCATGTTGGTCTTGGTCACACGAAAGGGAAAAAATAAATAAATAAATAAATAGAGGAAAGAAAGAAAAGAGACAAAAGAAGAAAAATAATAGTAATAAAATAAAAGAATTAAAAAAGTAAATTAATAGAAAATAAAATAAAATAATAAATGAGATAAAAAAAAAATAGTAGATTTAGTTAAAAAAAAAAAAAAAAGGAAATAAAGAGAGTCGTAAAGGAGTTGTATCCCCGCAAGCTCCACTCGGGAAACATAGTCAGTATCAGGAGAAATAGTGAGGTCGTTGATATAGGATAGAATTATGATATTTTAAGTAGTTTTCTACATAATCAGACTGTGTGCTGTTGTGAATCTTGAATTTCTTTTCTGGGGAATCAATAAAGTCTTATCCTTTTGTAGAAGTCTGGCATTCTTCAGTACTTGCTGTCATTTCCCTTTTCCCAGTTCATTTTAGCTGAATGTCACAATTCCCCTGAGTTGATTGGAGGTTTATTCAGATCACCTGTTGTGCAGGGTGCAGGGACTGACTTCTAATTAAGAATTGAGAGCAGCTTGGTGCATTTCTCCTCTTGGCCAATCAGGATGTGACGACGCCTTTTCTTTATGGCTTAAGAGAGGTGAGGAGTTATACACCCAGGATATTCTGATCCTTCCTTGATGTAATGCAGACCTTACCTTTTCTGATTGAGGGTGGTTTTCTGAACCCTAGAACACCTTTCCTGACCTTAGTGCTATTTGTGCTTGCCAAACAATAATGCCTAAAAATAACACCTGCAGGCTTTATTTTGTTTATTGGTTTATTTATTTATTTATCGAAGAGGCATTTTATTTTAATTGAAGAGGCATTTTTTTCACTGTGAAGGCACTTATGTGAGTCTCTATGTAAATATTTCTGAATATATGATTAGGAACTGATTCTCAGGCTTCTTCCTGATCAGTTGAAATCAGGGGAATCAGTACTGCCACACTATCAAATCTAACATCATCTTAGCTCAATTAACATCATTATATCAATCTAATATTACAGTTCTTATTCATGGCAGTGCTCTAAGGTTAATATGAATTGAAGGCATGGTTATTTCTGACTAGAGCTTGGGGTTAAGAAGGTGTTAAGTTGTGAGTTGTCTTTTCCCTTTATACTCCTTCAGACATTAAATGCAGTAAGCTGAAGGTTACATATTCATGTGAGTTCGTACGTGTGTGCATCAGGGAAAAGAGAGGGGCTAAATTACCTGAAGCTATAGTCTGATACAGAATATATTTACAGTATACACACACACACAAAGACACACATCTATCTACAAAGGCCAGAAGTATTTATAAGGCAGTGAAATGTGTTTCTTGTCTTTATTAGTGGCTTTGGCACCCAATCTAGGCACCTTGTGACAGTGATGGAGCAGTCCATCTAAGCCAGATTGTATAGAGGAGGTGGTGGGTGGTGGGTGGGGGAGAAATGGAGGCGGACTGACCCATATCCTGAAGAGAGAGATTCATTTCATTACAGAACTCCAGAGAAAGAAAGAGAGAGCGAATCAGAGAAGGGGGGAGAGGAGGGAGGAGGTAGAGATTCATTTTATTACAGAACCCCAGAGCAGAAACGTGTCCCCATGGTGACAGATCGCCACAGCAACTGCCTCTGATGTTCAGTGTGAAGCAGCGAGGCTCTCTGCAGGACGCAGCCCTCTGATTAAGTCAGTAACATACCCAGATACGCTGATCTCACACACACACTGTAGAGTTTAAGTGTGCAGGGACACAAAGAGAGAGAGAGAGAGAGAGATTGAGAGAGAGAACCATCACTCTGCACAAGTAACACTCTTTTGCTTTCTCTCATCTTTGAACACACACATGCAAATGGATATATGAACTGTTCGCACACACTCTAATATACATTTCTCAAAGTTGGGAACACACGTCCACGAAGAATTGAATCTCACTCTCAACTGTCCCTCCCATTTCCCTTACAATCAAGATGGCAGCGAAGACAAACACAGGGATTTTTTTCACCTCGTATTGTGCCAAACTTTAACATATCGAGTATAGAATTAATCTGCAGATGCTCCAGTTCAAATGAGACGACCCATTCTCATTCCCAGGGCATCAAAATACCGAGGCTTTGTCACTGCCATCTGCATTCATTATCGCTGCACAAGGCACCCCTTAGCGCCGGTATGAAACGCACCGGGCGTTCCATTAACTGCAATGTAAATCCATCTGCGACAACAGTAAACGCTCAGAGAAAGTGTGCCGAGAGTGCAGGGACGTAGTTTGAAGAGCGAAAAGACACACAGCGGGCATGCGGGAGGGGTGAGGGATGGGTCCAACAAACAGAAGGCTTTCATCCAGGAGACCGCTGTTTGTGTCCCGTGTTCACAATGTTCAATTTAATTTTCACTGTACAAACGTAGTAGTTTTAAGCCCAACAATGTAGTTCTTTCCCAAACCTAAGTAAGTGTTTTTTTTGCCTAAAACTAAAGTGAACTCGCCCAATGGGCGTGACGAGTTGGGATGAGAACGTGTTGAATGACACCAAATTTTTCTGTGGATTTTAGTTGTTGAGACACGACAAAGGCCATATTTGTTTTGGCAGAGGTTGACATGTTTTGGTGGTGGGAGGAGACCGGAGAACCCGGAGGAAACTCACGCGAAACACGGGGAGAACATGCAAACTTACTCAGCATCTCTACAGAATAATCCCTCCATATCATTTTTAAAACAGATATCCCAATGAACATTATTGGACTTCTTTCCCACAGGCACTAGAGTAATGGGATTTTATACAGTTTAGTAGAGTTTTTGTTAAGTCCAGTGGGGGAGCTGATCAGTGTCTGGATTCATTCTCTCTTCCATTACTCTGATCTGTCCCAGTAACTCAACAGGAGGCGAGGGCGTAGAGAGCTGCAGATGGGTGGAAATGACAGAAGTAGATATTTATAACATACATCACTGTCCTGCATGAGAATGTATACAGACTCAGAAAACCACACTTAATGGATACACATGTTCATACCCAGCGAGCAGGTGGCAATGTCCATGCAAATGAGAGCAACAGTTTTGCGTCTGTCACATAATTGTGTGGAAACTAATAATATCAGGGAAATATTTAGGAAGCAAAATAATACAGCGGCACTTTAAGTACTGGACAGAGTCGCAGCTTTCACTTTGGTGCTCCAGATTTTCAGCGTCAACTGACACTCCGTGTTAAGATGTTTGTTAGCAAAGCTAAGTCTCAGACCAACTTGTTGAATAGGCAAGTCCCTGCAAAAGTCAGTACTAAGGCAGACTATGCTGTGAATGACATTTTCAGAATACTGCTGTGCTTCAGAACGATGTAAAATATCTTAGTAATATGAACCTGCACACCTGAAATAGACAGTATGATACCTCATAAGAGTTTAAACTAATAAACAGCATAGTTTATTTAAAATGTGGTCGACATGCTCAATCATCGATAAGTCAACATTGACTTTTAGTTTCACACAAACGGCGGTCTCCTGGGTGAAAGTCCTGTGTTTGTTTGACCCACCCATCCACCCCAAGCTCCTCTCTACATGGACTTCCACAGACTACAGACTATTAGAAACATATTTCTGATACGTCAAAAACAATCCGGGAGTAAGTGCGCTTCCCTCTAAATGTATTTCACAATGCAGTGTCGTTTGGGAACATATTTTTTAGGGCACCAGGCTGTGTATTGAGGTGATGAGCTCAGCCAGACAGAGACAGATGTTGGATAAAACTACGGCAATGTACTCCACGGCCTCAAAGATCTCTTTTAGCTCGTCATAATATTGCTATTGGACAACTATCAGTCAACAATATGACAACCTCTATACTGTTTATCCAGCTACAGCAGTTTAACACAACTAACTGTAGGTAGACAATTAACTATAGTAAATGTTAGCTTAACTTTAGTTACTTAAACAGTATGTGTTCGTGGGGCGGATGTGGCTCAAAAGTATAGCAGGTTACCCACCAATTGGAAGGTCAATGGTTCGATCCCCGGCTTTGAGTGGTCAAAAGACTAGAAAGATGCTATATAAATGCAAGTCCATTTACCATTTGTGTCTTTCTATGTTACCTTTAAACAAACTGAGGTCACACACATCTTAATCCATTCTTGATATTTATCTAGATTTGTTTTAGGCTTTGAAAAAGCAATTACTGTATGTGGTGTTGCTGTAATATATCGCCAAGGCACACTCAAATGGTGTTTGTAGTTTGTAGCATAGGGAGTGTGAATATACAGTATAGTAGTAGGCCGTCGAAGCATTAGAGCGGAAAGATGACTGGTTGTCCGAGTTTGTGTTTACTGGTGCAATGAGGGACAGAGATGGTCAACAGTGTCCCCGTAGTCTCTGTGGTATTAATTACCCTTTCTTCTTTTCTTTGTTCCTCTTTGGCTCAGATCATGCCTCCATGGCTCCGGACACCTGCTCCTCTAGTGTGAATGTCTATTTACTCTTTTTTCTCCTTTTTAGCAGATGTCTGGGGGAAAACAGGAGCATCCAGTGAGGCGCCAAATGTTACTGGAAGGTTAAAGGGAGACTTCCCTGTCCAGGAACATGTTGGGATCCTGGACATCTCTGGTGGCCTACTCCGTGATTATCCCCTTCTCACACAGCTAGTCTAATGGGCGCTTTCAATCGAGGCATAAAACTCTTGTCAAGGGGGGCTCATGGTGAATCACAATTAATGCTGCTTAAAAAGAGTGATGCAAGTGTGACAAACAAGACAAGTAAACCACTTGCTTATCCAACTGTACAAAGTATTTCATGGCACATCCGAGACAAAATTAACAAGACTTCAGTGTCTTTTTGGCGTTATCTATTGCTGCGGCCCACACACCCCATTTTCCCCTATTTATATGCAGCCACCGTCAGCTCTACTGTGGATTAGGCTGTCATTGTTAAACTCAAATACACAGTGCAGCCAGTATGATTTTAAGTTTACAGTGTGTTTTGCAAGCTGGATGACACATTTGTCCCCTCACTGCCAGCTTATAGCCATCAGAGATAACAGATGTGTTGTGATATAATTCACAGACAACAGGGGTCAGATGGGCCAACGGCAACATGTCACTTGAAGTTACGGTTTGCTGAGGAAGGGCACAATGGGGAATGACGTGAAAATACAAATTTAGAATGGTCTTGGAATATTCTTATTTCCATTCTCTCAAAACTGTAGGATAAAGCCAGAGTTTACCACAAATCTCTGGTTCGATTCTTGCTGGGGACCTTTATTGCATGTGTCCTGTCACCTTCCTTCAGTACACTATTAAATAAAGACAAAAATACTCTGAATTTACAACCTGAGAACACTAGAAAAATATTTTATTTTTTTTTATTTTTATTATTATTATTATTTTTTATTGTGAACATTATTATTTACAAATAAAAAAACTATTTAAATATGAATATGTCTATAACTTTCACATTGCCATACTTGATGACCGTTTTTTATCTGTGATATAATCACAACATACCACGGCCTGTTGCGAGCTATTGCTTAAATCTACGGCGGCAGTAGCTCAGTCCGTAGGGACTTGGCATGGGAACCAGAGGGTCGCCACATCCTGGGCACTGCCGTGGTACCAAACCCCCAACTGCTCGGGGTGCCTGTCCATGGGCAGCCCCCTTGCTCTGACATCTTTCCATTAATGCATGTATATAGGTCCTGTTTGTGCATGTGTGTATGTATTTCAGGTGTAATGTTTAATGTAAATGTGTAAAAATTTAATGTAACTTCCCCTCGGGGAGTCTTCTTCTTCTTCTACTATAAAATGTTTACTGTGTGCACTGCTAATATATTCAACTAAGTTAACAATCTAAAAAAATAGAGTCGTTTTCTTGACAAATGGCACCCAAGGTTGTGTGTAATGTTTTAAGGTGCAGTGCGTATTATGTGGTTGGGTATACAGTATATGTCTGCACACACAAACACACACACACCCTTCTTCTCACCCCTCAGAGGATAAAGTCATTACACTTTATTCCACTATGAAGCATGTCCCGGTCTGTCCACTGAGGGCTCTCTGTGACCTGCCCCGGCCACAATAAATACTCCAGCTACGTCCTCTACTGCAATTCCCTTTAATATCCTTTCCCCAACCTAGACTGCACTACAACCCCGGCTATATACACAGATATACTCCCTATAGAAACTAAAACACACCAGATACTTCCTCCTTTTTGAGTGTGCCCAAACATAAACACAAAGTGGGAGAAAGAAGAGAAACTTTAAAGTGATGGACTTATATTGGTTCAGAGAGAGACAGAAGCTATCAGGGGAAATTTATTTAGGCTTGGGACTGAAACAGGCTTTATTGTTGTTTGGTGAAAGGGCGACGTTAAGCCCTCTGCATACTGAGGAGCAAAGTTTCTCTTTAGGTAGAAACAGGAAGGAAGTTTCTATGTCCAGAAGATAAAACCAGGCAGTTATATAGTATATTATAATAACAGGGGATTTTTTTTATTATTATTTGGGGAAAGAGCAACAATTTAACAAGCATAGAAAAAGCAGGACGCCTACATCACTTGAAAGGGAGTCAGTGATTCATTTTGGCATGGGCTAATTGTACAAACACTCAAACGAGGTATAAGTAGTAGTTTACAAGCCTGGAGCTGAAAATACACACATATTATTTTACAATTTGTTAGTTATATTGCTGAATTTATGTTTTTGATGTGTTTTTTATAGGTGGAAGCTGGAGGCAAAAGAAGTTTATTTCTTCACATTAGAGCTAAAGCAGTCATAAATATGAGTGCAGACATTGTGCAGGAGATGTCAAAGGCCTGAGTCTTGTACCCATTAAAACAGCTCAAGCAAACAACACAATAAATATAACCTATAAAACTCAAATGATAAAGCAGGAGGATGTGTGCGTGCATGCGCGAACTGAATGTAAAATGCAGATGCTATGAAGCTCTTTGTGCTTTCGTGCATGGGAAATGAAAGAGGGATGCAATACAGGTGCGAAACTTCTACAAAGTTTAAATATACTGTACATCACAATGCAAAGAAGTCTGAATATCAAGATGGTGGGGTGAGGCGGTGCCAGCGGCAGATATAAAGAGTGCAGTGTCTCACTTCCTGTAAATTCATCAGTGTTGTTGTCTCTAGTCAGGGGTGATTCTAGGACCAGACCTTTATGAGAATGTGACACGTGTACGGTCAAGGGTGTAGCTTTTGTTTCAACATGGGGGGGCACATATTAAGTGGGGGGTCTGGGGGTCCTTCAACAGGACATTTTGAGCATCAAACACTTCATTTCCTGCATTCTGGTGAATTTTTATGCACTAATTTCTGCCTTTTCTGCATCAAAGTATGATGATATCTTTCCAGTCATATCCAATTTATGCATTTCCAGGACTGTTTAGGGACCCCAGTATGCAGAAATATTCAAATACACCATTTTTAGAATATAGAAAATAACACATTTATACTGCATGCAAAAAATTGCATGCACCCCAAACTGCATGTGATTATCATAAAGTGGGCATGTCTGTGAAGGGGAGACTCGTGGGTACCCATAGAACCCGATGTCAGAGGTCAAGGGACCCCTTTGAAAATCGCCATGCCAGTTTTCCCTTGCCAAAATTCTAACTAACTTTGGAGCGTTATTTAGCCTCCTTTGCGACAAGCTATGACATGGTTGGTACCAATGGATTCTTTAGGTTCTCTAATTAAATATTTTAGAGTAATGTCAGCAGTCTCAGAGGGTTGGATAATTATTTTTAGGGGTGCTCAGAGGAAATTTAAGTGTGTTCGAGCACCCCTAAATGAGTCAAATATCGTTCCTGTCTCTGGTTGAGCTGAACATTCGGCAGCAAAGGAAGGAAGAAAGATTGATTAAGTTATGGAGCACATTGGATTCATTTGAATGCCTAATGGAAACTTACACCCTCTATTGTCAGCCCACTTTCTCACACACACCAAGGCTTCATATCTCCTCTCCTGGTCTTATCGTTATTGTTTTTCATCGTGTAACACTTTCAATTTCTCTAAATTCCTCTTCATTTATCCTCTTATTCTCCCTCTGAGCTTTTTCATTACGCTTTTGTTTGTTTCTCATCCCATTATTGTCCCTTCTTTTCTCTCAACACACTGTGGGGACACTTTATCACTTCTTTTCACGAAAACACATCATCTGTCCCTTTCTCACTTTCTTCCACTCTTCATACTTCTTTTTGTGTCCGCACACAGCAAGTGTACACACAGTAGACACTCGTCCCTCCCTCCTTCTGTTCAGTCGTTCTCTAGCTGGCTGACCTCCAGCCAAGGTCGCCTTGGTGACATGATGAAGAGCCCGGCTCAAAACATTTAGCCAGCTTCATTACTCCCCTTCCTGGGCCCTGTGTGTGTGTGTGTGTGTGTGTGTGTGTGTGTGTGTGTGTGTGTGTGTGTGTGTGTGTGTGTGTGTGTGTGTGTGTGTGTGTGTGTGTGTGTGTGTGTGTGTGTGAGTCTGCACTATGAAATGATTAACAGGACAGAACAGAGGGTAGAGGAGCACAGAGGGGAGGAAGGAGAGGAGTGGAGACAGGCTAGGTCTGTCTATATCTGTGTTTATGTGGCGTTGGTGGTGGGACAGTACATCAAAAAATACCAGCAAAAATAGGACCAAGAAATCAAGACACCTCATTAATAGTTGTTTGTAACAGTGTTCAAATGTCTTAGGCTGTGCGGCTGTAGGAAAGGCATGTGGGGGGTGCAGGAGAGATCCAGGGGGAGGCACGGAGGGAGAGACGTGAGGCAAAGATACTGCATGAGCTGCGTAGCAACTCATAATGTAATAACTGTGCATAATGTAATAATTTAAATGTCATATTTAAATGTAATAAAAGAGCTGTTATTGTAGTTTGGCAGCTGATCAACACAATCAGCAGTTGGAGCGGCTCATGGAAGCAATTAAATTACTTTAAAACCCTCTGCGTCAAAATCACGCTCCCTGAGGGAGTCATAACTCAGTCAAGTCTGAATACACAGACATGATGACACATATTTTCAGATTCAGCGTGACTTACACTTTCCGAGGATCTCAGATGTCCATCTCGTATAAACATCTATAAATCCACCTGGCAATCATACAAAAAATACAGTGTTAGACTTTGAAATCCCCTGGTCCAGAGTGAAATATCAACAACTGGCATGAAATTCAGCATAGACATTTTGGTGTCCAGATGATGAATAATAACACAGCTGAGGCTAACAGCGTCTCAAACCCCCCTCACACCTTATATTTCTTACATCACAACATGATATGATTCATCCAACAATTTTTTGTAATTTTCCAAAACCAACAATCCAACAATCAGGCCCTCTTCGTGCAGCAATTGGCCAGGTGTGAGGTGGGAAGAAAGTCACTCTTGAACTCCCTTTTTTAATTCTTCACAAAACAACACCAATCACTTTTCCTGTGTACAAACGAGAGCTTCACAATGACTGCCTTTGAGGACATAAAGTGAGCGCCGTTATCGCCATTTGAACGGTAATCGCGTCTGGCCCCTCTCTGCAGGCTTGTTTCAAGCCTCTGCCCGAGGAGGAGCTCAATCAGATAGAGCCTGTTGTTACCAGCCATGGCAGTGTGTGGCTGGTATTTTTTTCACCTTCTGTGTCTGTGTGTGTGAGTCATCATGGCAAAATGTGGACCTGGAGACATCTACTGTAGCAGGAACTATCACAGAAGTGTCTGTGGACAGATTTTGTCACCGTGATAGCATCACAATCCTGCAAGATGCAGTCACAAAACTTTACAGGTGTTTTTTACACATAAGCCCCTGGCCCGATTTGGCGTCACGGCTGGTGCGATCCCAAAACAAGATGGTCTCTATATGGAGAGGTCAGTCTTCTTACAAAAGAAACACGAAGCTAAGGTTAAGGTTGGTGTGACTTGTTATACTCAAGCTCACAGAGAAGCTCCAGGAGTAAAAGAGGTGACACAGCGAACAAAGGACTCAGAGGAAACGCTGATCTCATCTTTTAGAAGTCAACCTCCTGTGACCTAATGTGCAAATCTCTGGCTTCCTCTTTTTGCATTTTCTGTGCTGTGCTCTGATGATTGTCAGATCATAGACTATAGAAACAAAGGAGCACATATTTATCACTGTTGATTGCATTATTAGCTGTTGTTGTGTTCTCGCTTCTCTGACACTCCAGAAGAATTAAGACTGCATTAAGAAAAAAGTCCTGTTTGTGTCACTGTTACAACAGTCACACTTCTCCTTTGGAAGAATTGTGAAAATAAGTTAAAACTCTGAGGGAATAAATTGTAATATTTTCACATGATGTCCATAATGGTAGTAGCCTAGTTGTGTAAAGTAAGGTGATTTAGAGCATCTTCCTCCTCGCCTTCGTCCAACTCACTTTCTCTGTCATGATCAGCGGATTGAGCGCTAGCGTTAGCCGGGCGGTCCGAGCCGCTGTCGGTCTCCTCATCACCCGGCGTAGTGAAATAATCCGAAATTAAGTCGGTCCAGTTGTCGCCAGATATAGCACCTCTAACAGGAATTGAATTTAAAAGTCGAGCGATGTTTTCCTTACTTACTTGAATTCACCTTGTCAAGCTAGCTATCTCCTCTGTCAACCACAATCTGTCAACAGCAGTCTTGCGGGAAAAACTTTTGAATTTTACATAGATAATTACTTTGTATTAAAGCTAAAAGTTTATTTATTCAGAAACACATGAAAAAAAAAAAAAACATCCCAAAATGCATTTTCATGTAAAAACGTGTTTTTACAAATATGCGCTGCCACGACTTCTGACTCATTTTGATAAAGCAGGTCATATATATGGCAAAATAAACATTACTGTTTTGTTTTTAGTAAGCTATTCATTCATTATAGTTTATTGTTTATGAAAATCTGTTTTCTTTTTATTACACGCTGGTGTGCATATGAAGTATTGATGTGTTACCTGTCTGTTTAGTAGTGTTATTTCTCTTATTTGTATTTTATTTATTGTCAGTATTTGTGTCATACTGGAGGAAGTCTGGGTACTTTGTGGAGGAAATACAGGTCCTGACAAAGAGATTCATGTTCTACAGCAGTTTCTCTCTAAAGATGGGAGATGCAAAACCACGTTTATGTCTGCTTTGCTCGGTAGACAAAAGTGTTTTTTCAACTAGGCTATATGAGAAGTATACAATAAGAAAACAGGCATTGTATTGATTTTTTTTTTGCATGCCTCTCTATTCCAAAGAGAAATTGTCTCTCCATGTTTCATTCATCTAACCTTTGTGTTTTCTGGTGTATAATGAGCCTAGGCCTCATTGTTGGGTCCGTCAGTGAGCTTTTTTCTTCTAACAATGGTAACGAAGGTCAGCAATTGGAAAGAATAAAAACAAAGAGAGGCTCATGTTCTTTAAAACCTATTTCCCATATGATATATTAAACTTTAATGTAAGTGAGCTTTAATTTGGCCTTAGGGTGAGCATACAGAACACTAGCTACAGCCTATGAATCAAGCCTCGGACAACATGCAAGTTATGAATTACAAACAATCAGTTGGGCGTGCTGCAGGTATTGTACAGATCATGACGCGTGTGGATGGGCTATCCGTCTCTGCCAAGGCTCCACAGGACTGTGGGGAGCAGCTGGTGGAGAAGCAACAAAGCTTTCTTAAGGGAAAACTGCAGTCATCCTTCAAATTCAGCAAGTTTCGCAACTAGCGAGGGACGCAGTGTGTCATATGTGTGTGCAGGTGCATGGTGGGCGTGAACCATAGATTATATATAATATATATATATATATATATGTATAGGGAACATCTCTCCTGCAGTGTCCCCACCGAACACATAATGTCACAGCCTCCCACAGGATTTTTTTATGTTTGCCAAAAAGCTTCAAGATATCATGAGCCAATGTTTTACTTTAGTTCAAATGCAGCTTGAATTTTCCTTCTGATGCTACTGCGCAGTGTGGACCAGCTGGATGATCGCTGGAAGATAAAAAAGAGGAAGAAATGACAGTTTGTGACAATGAAAAATGTTTTTTTTAGATCACTCACATATTTTCACGTACTTAATCTCTTCATGTCACTTTAGTTCAAAGATTTTTTCCCATCTCAAGATGTTTCTGTGTGGCGGCGGCGGCGTTCTTCTGCTACATCTCCGCTCTGATTTCTTCACACCATAAAACCTTATGTAGCTTATTATACGTATGATGTCTACTCCCATTGGGTGACGGACTGCATATATTACAGTCTTAATGCTTTTTGTATATAGCAAATACCCTGTGACCTTGAAAATGAATATTTTCAAAGGTAATTACCCACAATCCCTCAAAGTGTGATTAATCATTACGAATGAGCCAGGGGGAAGTAGTAGTGAGATGAGCCCTGAATTACTCACATATATAATATATGCATGTATATTTCCATCCTGAGCCGAGCTTACATGTACATTCATCACGTCGTCATCAATAATTTCTGTGTGACTGAACGCGTTACCTTTAGAGAGACAGAGGGAGGTCTGAGCCTGCTGCCTTTAACATGGTCTGTGTCATTGAGGAGTCACATCTTATTTAAGTTAATCACCTGTTTCATGGGAAAGAGAGCAGGGCACAACATGTCATGTTAATGAAGACATTAGCATGTGAGCCGTGATGGAGCTGGCAGGGCCTATAAGGCTTGTGTTTTATTACAGAGGGTGTAGCAAGGTTGTCACCTTCTGTGAGTTGTTCATACTGTATGTGGTAAAACAGGAGATATGAGGGGGTGCATCCCATGTTCCTTATTTGACATTTCTTCGCTCCTCAATCCTTACTTGCCCTTCCCAAGAAAAAGACGTGGGAAACGTGGATACAATTTAAGAGACTTGGGATGCACCCATGTTCTTGAGTTATTTTCTCTTGTGATGCTGTGAGTAAGCTATAGCATACACTGCACCGCTAGGTGGTAGACAGAGGGCGCACCTTGAAGCTGACAACGGTTTTCCAGTTTTTGCTATTTGCCAGTGTTTTGTTGTGCTCATTATTCCTATTCATGTACAAGTCACCCTTTAAAGTCTCTCTCTGTCTTACTCTGTGGCCTCAGACTTGGGCTAATCACTTGCTTTGATTGGGCCTAACGATGCTCATCAGGGCTGCTTATACGGGTTTGGCCTCCTGCGGGTGTATGTGTGTGTGTGTGTGTAGTTGTCTGTTAATTAGGTGAGGCTTATCTGACCTCCCGAGAGCCTTTCCTTGGGACAGAAAAGTCACTTGACCTTCCTCCAGACCTGCAATTACACACATTATGACCCTGGCCAGAGTAACGGCGTGACCTCAGGTCGATGCCTAACAACGTGAGCCTCCCAGAGAGAGGAACACCCAACGAGGTTGTTTGTTGTGTTGTTTATATGTTCTTGGCAACATGGGCAGTGATTTATTTTTTTTATTAGATACTACACCATTATATACTGCAAAATCTACTATTCACTACTGTGAGAGATCTACATTTTTGATGAGTTCTAAATCAATTTCATCTTTTAACATATTTGTTTAATATTTTGTTTACATGATATGATGAAGATTCGAGCTGGACGGCTTCAAAGTTCCGTCCAAATCTAAATTTCGCCTATAGCGTTAATGCCATTACGTTTTGATCTCTCTGTATCGTCTGCATCCTTTTTGTTTGTATAACAAGTCCTTGAACCACAAAGACGATGTACCAAGTAGGTGTCTGAAAAAGCATGGAACGGCGAATAAGTGAAGATCAACACAAAATTCACAAACCTTTAGTTCCTAGCGAATTATTTATTTTTTTTAATACCAAAAATGCTGTGCACACATAGTTCCCATTACAGTAATCTAGTTTACTGTAACTAGTGTTGGCCTCTAATTCTCCCAGTGGCTTTAAAAACCCTATTAATGTAATAAATTATGTCACAATATCACATTTACCCTGACAGTATTATTTAGGGTTGTAATAATACATACATGTGACAAAATTATGTAGTAATGTTGATTAAAAATGTATTAACTGAACTTCTGAAGAGTCATTGCATTATTAGTCAATATTATTACATAAAAACACTCCTTACAAAGTAATACACAACTACTGTAGAGCAGCTCAGTAGAACATTGTGTTGTTGTTGTTTATTTACATGTCTGCCATTTGCTTAAGTTATTATATCATCAGTTACTTTCTAACGTTGGCTCTTTTCTCAAAATGAGTTGTCCTGTAAAATATTTTAGTTTTGTCATTAGCGGCTGTAGGATTAACAATAAGAGGAAAACATCCAGAGTCTGAATCCTTGTGGGTTCTTCTGTCCTTCATGCAATGTTTTACCTTCGAAGGTTATTCAGTAGGCTGAAAAAGATGGCCTCTGTAGAAGGTGTGTGTGTGTGTGTGTGTGTGTGTGTGTGTGTGTGTGTGTGTGTGTGTGTGTGTGTGTGTGTGTGTGTGTGTGTGTGTGTGTGTGTGTGTGTGTGTGTGTGTGTGTGTGTGTGTGTGTGTGTTTGTTTACTGTATAACCACGCTGAGGTTAAGCAGTATCAGAAAGGTCCAGAGTGGAGCCTCTTATCTCTATTCTGAATAATGCAGTCGGCCCAGAGGCCAGAGGGCAGTCAGACCCCCTCACTCTTTAAACACACACACACACACACTTACTCATAAATAAACATGCACAATGAACATACACACTCACCTGCCTCACGGTTATTATCTTCTCTGCGCCACACTGGGGAGGAGGCAGAGAGCAAACAGAAGCAGCAGGTAAAGAGTTATTGTTAAGCTCACAGTTTTACTTACTGGCCTTTTCACTTCAAGCGAAACGCAACTCCTGTCCAAGCAGAAGACAGAAAATATGTTCAATGCAATTACTATTTCATCTATAAAACCCAATTAGCATAATTCAATCATTGTTAAGGCGCTCAGTAATGAGAGCAGAGTAGAGGAAGACTCAACCTTCAGATCCACAAACTCTGAGCGCCGAATTTACACAACAGCTTTCATCCTTTTTGACCTCTGGGGCTCCATTTTTACAACTCAGTGGCACATGGGAGCAAAGCGTCGTCAACAGCAACAAATTTATTATAGCTTCCTGTAATTGGATTGGTCAGACTAAAAGAAACTTCTATCATATCGCCTTCCACTCTTCACATATGTAACTAAATAATAAATGGAATAAAGTACATTTATCCATATTACATTGGCAGTAATGATTTAACACACTGTAATACTGATGCAATGTGTCTGAACACATCGCTGATGTCAGTCCTCATTTTAACATCCTTGATCTATTTTGTGTTCATTCTCTTAAGATATGCTTCTCACATCTGTCAGATCGCAATTATTCATCTTATATTGATCATTTCTATTCAGAGTGCAGAATGTCTTTTCCCCACTGCTTTATATGAGATTCCTCAACATGAGCCATTATTCATAATTATTTTCCGGTTAGCAGGAGAACATCAATTTCTTGTCCAAGGCACGGGCTCGCTTGTAAATCTGGACCTCTCCAGTGCTTATAGTACCCATGTGATTTACTTGTCATATTAATAGGCAGAGACTGCAGTGGTTTCTTCATACTGTACTCTATATTTATGACACTGGTGTCGATGGACATTTAAAACTAATGGGTTAAACTTAGAGACAGTGTAAAGACAGTTTAAGGAAGTTCAGTGTGTAGTAATTATGTTGTGATGAATGATGAACTTTATGACCAACATTTAAACCAGTTCCACCTGAATGGTGAGGAATGATTTAGGGACGTTCTGCCGAATCGTTGCCATTTGTCATGTTGTAACTCTTCAAAATTAAACTTTTTTTCAGCACTGTATCTACTAACGCACATGTTTAACTATTCAAAACGTGTAATGGTTAATCTCAGGCTATGTTATTTATTTTTTTTACATGTTTTTTCTAATATTTGTCATTGTTTTGTGTTGTTAATTGATTTCCAATAATAAATATATACATCCATTTGCATAAAGCAGCATATTTGTCCACTCTCACGTTGATAAGAGTATTAAATACTTGACAAATCTCCCTTTAATATACATTTTGAACAGATAAAAAATGTGCGATAAATTTTCAATTAATCGCGATTAACTATGGACAATAATGCGATTAATTAATTAATTTAAATCGATTGTCAGCCCTATTGATAATATAATGTATTATAGGCCTAAAGATACTTCATGCATATTTATCCATGTAATGTCCTGTGAACACAGAGGCCAAAAAAAAGTGAGGACTATGTTTTTAATTCAACAAGCCACAGAAAATCCTAGTGAAATGTAATGAAACAATAACACTTTAATACACTCATTCATATAAAGTGAAGAGTGCGAGATCTGATCTCTTGCGTTGCCATTTCCAAAAGGATGATGTGTCCTTCAGCTGCAGCAGAGGCAGAGTTGAATCAAATTACTGCTGAGCACAATCTCTCACATAGTCGAATATTGTGTGTGTGAGTGTTACAGCCGTGAGTACAGAGAGGCTGCTTCTGTAGAGCCACTTGTGTTCATTTTGTAGAGATGGCCTAAGTTGACTGAATGGCCTCAGTCATGTCAGTTCTTTTGTTTCAGTGTGCATATGAGAGTGTGGGGAATTGATACGCGCCAAAACACTGACACTAATCTAATGACATACGCCCACACACCGATCTGGTATCTGTCTGTGGGCTGATTGAAGCTGCAGGAGCGGCCCTGACCCCTAGTCTGGCAGGGTATTTTGTGATCATTTGTTCTCTTAAACTTGTGATTCATAACCTGCCCTCACTACATCATTTTGCACTTCATTACATACAGACATATGTCACCAAGCACCCCGAGCTGGTCAGCAAAGCGTGAGCAAAGAGTGCTGAAACAGCGTCCAGTATAGCATAATAACTGTATGGACTTTAAAGCTGCACTAATCAATATTTTTATATTAACTGTAGATCACACGACTACTTGTATGTGAAAGGGGTCGCTCTTATGATGAACCCACAGAGAATTATCACCAGACTCTGCAGCTCCCTTCAGCTCCACACACTCTTTAAAGGTGTTTAAAGGGGACATATCATGCTCATTTTAGAGTTCATACTTGTATTTCGGGTTTCTACTAGAATATGTTTACATGATTTGATGTTCAAAAAACACATTATTTTTCTCATACTGTCTGTCTGAATATACCTGTATTCACCCTCTGTCTGAAACTCTCCGTTTTAGCATCTGTCTCTTAAAGACCACCCTCGTGAAAAAGCCCAGATTGGCTTGCATGAAAAATATGTCGCACCTTTGCAAAGGTAGTTCTCAAGCTGTGGGTGATATATTCTAATGATCCTGCATGTGACATAGGAAGGGGAGCCAAATCTGAATTAGTTGTTGAATCACACGTTTTCTGATCTATGCAGCTCACAAAAAACTGACTGGGTTGTCTTCTTTCACAGTTTGTGGGTTGGTAGGCCCTCCAGATACCGAAATGTTTGAGCACAATTACTGAAAAAGTGAGTTTTAACATGATTTGTCCCCTTTAGCGTCTGCCAGGTCATTACTTTGGTTTTACGGCCTGCAACTGGTTTCTGGTTCAATCCCAACACTCTCATCAGCGTTGTTTCCAGCAGCAGGCAGCTGTTCTCACCTAAAAAGCTCCAATGCACCATCTAAACTACCTGCTCGGCTCCAAACTTCAGACAGACACATTTGTAGTGTCTAAAAATGTGGATAAAACGCCAGCCATGCCACTTTCATTCTTCTATCCAAGGTGCTTGGAAGGTTGCACTCCTGCCACGCCTGCCGTTACTAAGCAACCAAAACCCGCGTGCTGCGATGACGATGATGATGAAGTTGCGGTAATTTAGCAGTAAACCTCACTGATTAAACTAAACTCAGTCAAAACAAAAGTAAATTGAATTCCAGCACCGTAAATCCCTCACAGTAGCTTTACTGCGCAATTTCTCTGCGTCAGTCTGGCTGACCTTTCAACCGGATGTTGTGACGTTCTTGGACGGAAAAGGTGAAGCCAGTAAAATAGTCCGTGGGACAGATCGTAAAGCTCTGGGTAGTCCTGCACTAAAATTATTAACTTCTCTTCCATATATTTACCATAGACTGATATTTACAGAGGAAAGAAAAGGTATCTGCCGGCTGTGATTGGTTGTTCCTCGTCACATGACATGCGGTGTGGGCTGCATGGAAAGTTTAACTATTTTTATCTCGGGGCAGCCGTCGCGCCCTGAAAAATAGGCGCTTGGGAACACAACGGCGTCGCTTCCACATTTGAGCGTGCCTGCCACGTGTCTTCACTGACAACAATGGATTTGAGGGCGCCAAAAACGGCCCCTTAGAGACTAGCTGGTGAACATAGTGGAGCATTTAGCAGCTAAAGAGTCAGATATTCCTTTCAGATTATGGTGGAGACCAAAATAAAGCTAAAAGAGAGTGAATACTGGACTTAAATTCATCAGGTGGCCAGAAACACAAATCCAAATGAATGATAATGTTGCTCCGTGTCTGTCGAATGTCTAAATAAGCAACTGTTTAGTACAGACTTTATAATGTCAGATGTGCTTCCAGCTGAATATGTTTCTTTGGTATTTGCTAGAAAATATAAACCATATTATGAGTTGAGGTTTTTAACATGAATTTTTCAATGCTTTAAAGCACAACAAATGAAATTTCATTGACCTCCACTGTATCGGGATGTCTGCAGAATTCTCAGCAGTGGAGCTCTCAGTCCATAAAACCAACAGCAGCATATCACCAGGCTGCAACATCATGAAGTATTAATTGTCTTGTGCAGCACCAACTTCTGAAAAATGTTTTCATTTATGTTTGCTAATGTTAGATTTTTGTTCTAATCTTTTTCATTTGTGTTAACTTTTTTTATGATTGTCACTACAAAAACAATGTATTGTCAAAAGGTATTCCTTTTACAAGCACCAATGCACAATGATCATGAGCAGGAAACTGCATCTTCTTTTACGGATCACTTCGCTCCATGATAACACTCCTTCCTGTGTCAACAAATGAGCTCCAATGTAACCCCGGGTTTCACTACTTATTGTTGTTTATGTGTTTGTGTAAGATTTGTTTTTCTCTTTGGGTGTTAAGCCTACCATGAAGATATTTTGCTTGTTAAACAAAGTCATGCAAAGTCATCATATCCTTTATAACCCTGACACTTTAGTGATACCATCACAGAGAAGACACAGCCAAAGAAAACAGACCAACGACCATGGAGGGAACCGTCTTTTTACTTTTTCTTTGTGCAGCTGTTGAGGGAGATGTAGGAAAACACATTTTTGTTAATAAAGATATGACATGGCTTGCTGCTCAGAGATACTGTAGACATCTTCACACTGATCTTTCCTCTGTTAGTAGCCACGGTGAACTAGACAGGCTCCTGACAGCTTCAGGTGCAAAGAGATCCCAAGGATGGATCGGTCTCCAACGAGATCCCAGCAACATCACTGTCTGGCAGTGGTCAGGAGGGGGACGCATTACATACCAAAACTGGACCAATGGACAACCAGATAATAATGATGACAATGAGAACTATGGACACGTCAAGTCTATTGGAACATGGAATGATGATAAAGGAACAAACAAAAGGCATTTTTACTGCATCGATATTACCGTAGTGGAGGAGAAGAAGACCTGGGAGGAGGCTCTGGAGCACTGCAGACATCAACACACCGACCTCACCAGCCTGCGCTCTGACACCGAGCGCCTTCTGGCCCGGAACGAGATCTGTAGAGTCAACAACACTTATCGGGTGTGGATCGGGCTGCGTTACCTGGGAGACCGCTGGCTGTGGGTGAACGGTGACCCTCTGAAGTACGAGGCCTGGAACCAGGGAGGAGATCAGGACCACCTGTGTCCAATGCGTAAACGCTGTGGAGTTTTAACCAGAAAAGGACTGTGGGACAACAGCGACTGCCAGAGCAAACTCAAATTCATCTGCATCTGAGAGATTCAGAATAATATATCTAGTAAATTAAAATGGCATCTATCACTTGTATCACAAGACAAGTAATGCTCCAATGTGAATTGAAATGTCTCGGGAATAAATTACATATTACACTACAGAATACTGTCAAATTAAATCTAAACTCTCACTGTGACGTTTTTATCCTTTCTTACTTTTTCATTTGGTTGACTGGTACTAGGTGGCCTTGTCTCATCATTGAAATTTGTATACATTGTCAGGCTTTTGATTACACCATAAATCCTCTTTTAAGGCATTAATAACCATTAGGAAAATGATTGACGACCAATAAATACCTGAAAATGTCTGATTACTGAGATACGCACTAATGACAGTAAGCAGCAGGCCTGTCATTGGCATTCTTAACCACCATCCCTTAGTTTAGTATCCATATTATCAACAATTACTCACTCAACACCTTCTCAGATGTTATGAACTGCAGTGTGCTGTGTTTGTGCATATTAATAATAAATATTACTGTATTTACACTGGAGTCCTTTTCCTTTTAAACCTCAAATAATATGAAAAGGGAAGAGGAAATCAAGAAAGTGTCGCGAAAAGAGTGTAATGAGAAAAACATCATGTAAAGCATTATCGCTTGATTCTACAAAAAATGTTCACATCAACGTATTTTAAAATGTATTTATAATGCAAAGAAATTATGGAATTGTTTAATTATTTAATAAAGGCTGGACAGAAACTAAGTTGGGATGTAGTGCTTGTAATAGTTATTACCTCCGCCAAGGCTGAAGACCTAGGAAAGAGGTTATGTTTTCACCGGCGTTGGTTTGTTGGTTTGTTGGTTTGTCCGTTTGCAGGATAACTCCAAAAGTATGCGATGGATTTGAATGAATTTTTTGGAGGGGTGGGGTGTGGCACAATGAACAATCCATTGAATTTTGGTGGCAATCCGGGGCAGCGACGTATATGAAACCTGCCTTGGCGGAGGTCTGCGCTCTCCGAGTGCACTTCTAGTTTGGAGGTGGGATTGAGCTGAAACCTTTTTTTAAAATATTCCCTGGACGTGAAATTCCTTTTGGAAATATTTATTTTTATTGCTTTATTTATAGATAAATAAATACAAAATATTTATTTATTTATTTATTTATTTATTTATTTATTTATTTATTTATTTATTTATTTGCAGACCTTTTCCATGGTTAGGCTTTTAAGAAAAAATAAACTAATATAGAAGGTACTTAAGTGTAGCATAGTTTTAGTATACTAGTAAAATTATTGTATTGTCTAGTATTAATGCTAATAATCTACAGCAACTACAGCATGTGATTGTTACGGATGCTTGTGCTTTGATGAAGCTGAGTTACATACTGGAGTTTCTGCAGGATTTGGCACACAGCAACTGTAGTCATTCACTTGAAAGGAGAGGTTTTACGTAGCATACAATCCAGGCAGCTACAAACACTTGATGACTTTGCAAGAGGATAATGTCAGCAGAAAAATTACACTGACACAAGCAGAGCAACAATGGAAACCACAGCCACTCTGGGCCCGGCTGTCTGCCAGGAGACAGGCAACCCAGCTGTCTCCAAACACGGTAGCAGGAACCAAAAATCAAGTCCAGCAAATCTAAACTTTCATCTTTCAAATTGTGCCAGCTGCTTACAGGACAAAAATCCAACAAGACAGGTAGATTGTGACAAAGACATTACAATAAATAGCATTGTTTGTTAAAGAGCAATATTTCATTAATAATTAGCTGCATGTGCATGAAGAAAATGCAAATGCTACTACCTAGCCATTTCAATCAGGAGAGACTTCATTTTAAGAGTGATAAAACATTTTCTTATAGACTTCTATACAATCAGACTTCTTTTTGCAACCAGAGGAGTCACGTCCTGCTGGCTATTAGAAAGAATGCAAGTTTAAGGCACTTTGGCTTCACTTTTCAGACCTGGAGGTTGCCCACTGCTCACAACACTCAAACAAGGGAATTCACATGTTAATTGACAGCATAATGCATGGTAAACAACAACCACAAGAAATATAAGCTCAGCCAAGACAATACATTTATTTATGATTAATACCGCAAATACTGCACATACAGTAGGCTGATAATACCAAAAGAGCAGCTGCTCCATTGAAGAAACATTTAATTTCTCCTTTCTGAAATCAAATTACTTATTCCTTTAAACACTTTGGGATCTGAGAGAATATTTCTGGGGAAGTCTATTAAAAGAGGAAACATATTTGTTAAACTTTTTATGCTATTTCTCAAGGACAAATAAAAACATATTGAGGCTCGGGACAAACTGAGAATTAAATATTTCCTTCTCAAAGCTATAAAGATTAAAGCAACGCTGATGATCACTATGAAAATTTTTTTCTAAATTAATCTAAATTCCATTGTCACATTAAAATATCAGAATGTCAGAAACAGTCATGGTCCTCTGAAAAATTAAATTGCATGAACAAGTAACACATAAAATTGCTTCAAAAAGATAATCAAATAAATGCTTGCTCCTGTTTGTTGATGGAAGAATTACATTTTTAGCACTCTGTGTTGTGATACCTAAAATAATTTCTAAAGTGTCACTCATCACTCAGTGAGACAGAATTCATCAGCAGGTGAATATTACAGGATCAAAACAGAAAACAACATGCCATCACTCCCCGCTGCTGTGTGTATACAACCACACGCTGAAAGCTCCTTCTAATGATTGTCAAAGCCATTACTGTTCAACATACTGCCGTATATTGTCCATATGGAAAACAATAGTAGCTGCATGAGGGCACACAAATATAACCTATAATAACATGTGTTTCAGTTGCGTGGGAGTCACATGCATCCATGGCAACCACCAGTCTCCAAGATTCTAGCTCCAGAGATGTTCGACCGTGTACAGGTCAAGTATCAGCGCCTCTGTTTATAAAAACTGACAGCATAGAAGCCTGCTGTTAGTCTCAGCAGCATATTTGCCCTGCTAGCTCACTACACAGAGTCTATTGATTGTCCAAAGCCAAATGGCCCCTACCGCAGTGCTGCTAATTTATTATTGAGGGTAGATACATGTTTGTTTTTCCTTGCTTTGGATTTGTGTTTTTGGTTTTAATGACTTCAGCATAGAGTTTTAGTTTTTTTTTTTTGTAAAACAGCTCACAAATGTCCACAATCCCAATGTACAAAGGGTCGAAATCAAACCAAATCACAAAAAGACTAAACAAAAAGCACCGCACGCACCAGTCAATTCTGTGTCATTGGGGTGGAGGCAATCTCTGAACCCATCGGCTATCAATCTGACGCCAATTTAGACTCTGGGGGTATACAGTCCGATTAGCAACTTGAGACGCAGGAATGGAGTTGGAGTTGAGAGATGATGTGTATGACCGTATTGTTTCACAAGTAGCCAGCATATGAATGCAGATACATCAAACAATGAAGCAAGGAATCTCTGTCTGTGTGTCCTTCACATATGTCAAGAACCGTTCATCTGATCTACTTCACACTTGGAGGCTGTATTGCTGGGGACCCAAGGACGTGCAGTGTCAAATTTGATGCAATTTTTACACGCAACACATTCAATATATATATAACTTTGAATAAACAAGCAAACAGCACTCTGTGCAGCAGCAGGGGCGGGGCTTCAGGGCTCTGCAGATGGTCGGTCGTCGGACAGTTTGGGGCCGTCGGTGAGCGTCTGTTGGCGTAGTTTTTTCGGTGTATCCCGCATCGTCGGCTCTAGTCTGCCCTTGACGGAGTATTTTCGCCCAATTCATCATGTTGAATCGCCGGCGGAGCTCGTCAGTGAGAGAAATCACTCTGAATTGGCAGTTCAGCTTAAACGAATCAGTGCACAAGAAGAGAAACGGACGTGAGGAAAGCAAGCCAACGAGTAAAGTCAAGAGGAAAAACACAGAAGGCTCTTCTCATTTTTCATTCTTATCTCATCTGATCATTCCAGTACACGGATATTTTCACAACGACAAGGCCGTCTGGGATGAAGCTAAGTTGAGAGTGAGAGTGGTGGGAAAATGGTCGGCAAACGCCGCTTTGTTTCATGTACCTAGCATACTTACGGCTTGTATATCCGCAGTCATCTCACGCAAGCACAGACATATGTGGTAGTTGGCCGTCGGCTGTAGTCTTTTTGGCCAAGACAAAGGTGACGTGAGGCGACACAACAGGTGGCCTTCGTTGCTGTTAGTTCTTCGATGTGGGATTGGTGTGTCCCCAGCTTAAAAGAAGATAATGTAGATCTTCATCAGCAGCATTAACCCCCAACTGCTCCAGTGAAGCTGCTCAGTAGGCTACCAATCAAACTGGAGTTGTACTGAACTGCTTTTAATTGTGAATATGTGTAACTGAGGGGGGAAAACAAAAATGCAGATGTGAAATAAAACCAAACATTTTCAGCTACAACCTCTGGTTGTACCTGGTTTTCAACCAGAGTGAAAAATATGTTGCATTTGGATGCATGACAAACTCTTTAAGGATTTATTGCTATCTATCCAGTGCTCGTTGTGGTTTGTTTGTTCTACGGTGTTTTGAAGAAATGGCCTGTTTATGCCAGTAAATTACAGAAAAGGTAACATCAAGAGAAAGGTTGTGTTTGTCAGACAATGCTGTGCTGCAGTTTCTACATCGATTTTTATGATTTCAGAAGTGTGAAATCAGATGAAACATCTCTCCTCTCAGGAAAACTGACTGGCAGCTGCCGGGGGGGGGGAAATCCCTTCTCACACGGCTCTTCTTCTCTGAGTCAACACCCAGCTATTACTATAGTTTGTGTGTGCATTCACCTCTGGTCCAACCCTACAGATCTACGTTTCATGGAGCAAAAGAAAAGAGCTGCCGGGAGCGTTACATTCCTCTCCTCTCTCTCTGCCTGGCCGAGGAGGCCTCGACATAGGGATCAAACAGTGCAGCGCTGGTTCTTTTTTTGCTTTTTTTGCAAGCTCAAAAATGCTGTATCAAACACACCTCTCAGACATTTCATGGTGTTAAATTATACTACACAAAATGTGCTTTTCAGCCCATTGTCATCCCAGTGATCACACACACACACACACACACACACACACACAAACACACACACACACACTCTCCCTATAAATGTCTTCTTCTACTTTTTGGCAAAAAGCACAAAAGTATTCATCAAACACTTTGCTCCAAGCACATCATCACTTTATGAACTACTTTTAAGCATCAGCTCTTCACATCAAAGGAAATCAAAGTAATCTATTCACAAATGTCCTCATTCCTGCCATGTTTCAATTTCAGTAAAAGGAAAATAATATTGCACATCTCAATGTGCCTATTGAGCGGTGCCATTTGCCAAGGTGGCAAGCTTAGCTTTCATTCCCACCCCTACCCCCCCTGTTCCTCTCTCATCTGCAGGTTTTCACACTCTAACAGCTGGTGCAAGGCCTGAACCCACCATTGAACCTGTGTATGTATTACCAGAAATATTTCTGCTTCTCAAGGCCTTCCAACACTGTAGAATGCTTCATTCAAAATGTTTTACTTTATTACATTTAGAAAAAGTTTAACATTTCGAGCCCAACGGAGGCGGTTTGGTTTAGGCAACAAAACCACTTATCGGATTGGGATAAATCACGGTTTGGCTTAAAATAAGTACACTTGTAACGTAACGTAAACTACGGACGTCACGTCATCTGACTCAGTGGTGTAGCATCACGTGACATAACGTTGTCAGTAAAAATCACTCAACTTTTGGTTTCACACGTAACACCAGTCGGTCCCCTGAGTGAAAGTCCTGTGTACCCCTTTCACCCACCCTTAGAGGACTTCACGCTCTTAATACTACATCCGTTGCTATTAACATCTAATAATGACACAGGTGGGTTTAGATTGGAGTTAGTTGAAAGCGCTGAAGGGTGCCTTGTGCGTCTGCATCAAGATGCCACAGGCCACTGCCCAAGCGTCGGTATTTGACACCCTGGGAATGAGACCAGGCTGTTTTGTGTGATCTGCATAGCAAGACATAAAGCTGTGTGAGTGTATAAACACAATGATTGGTGGCTGTGATGCATGGGGTACCAGCCTAGGACACCAAAGTGGTCAGGGCCACTTCTCAATAGAGCATAGACATTTTTATGCAGACAAATATTTTAAAAAAAATTAAAATACATCCACAGAGCCTTTAGAAAGGTGCCGAACAAAAGTATGGCTTTTCCTGAAAAAAATTATGATTGTGAATTAACATTTTTTAAAAATGTTGGCGAGTCCAAAATTAATGTTTTGTTTATCTCTGTTACTTCTAACAAAGCTTGTGAGCCAATAGTAAAACAACATTGGTACCACGTGGTGTCTTTGGGTCGTCAGTGTGGAAAAAGCGGATAAATGGCTGAGATTGGCGGTAAGCGCATTGCAACGACTTGTTGTGAAGTAAATGCAATGGAACGGGGGAAGGAGAATGCGACATCTAGACCTTAGCCTCTCCGATGGGTGAGGCTACAACCACATGATCAGTGCACATCTTTTGGGGATTTTGCTTGTTGTCTGCTTCTGTTTTATTTTGTTGCTCAGCTCTCCTCTCGTTGCAGATCACTTCACTTCCTGCCTTTGTGTGTTTTCCCGCAAGTTTTGATTGTCTGCCCCTCCCTGATTAGTTTCACCTGTCCCTCGTTAGTCCAGCAGTCACCTGACCTCCCGCTCACCTGTTCCCACTACCTCATTAGTCAGTCACTATTTATACTAGCCCAGTTCCTTTGTTTGTGTTTGTCGTTGCTGAATGGAGTTTTGTTTTCCTCCTGGTAGTTGGCTTGCCCTTGCTCCTCTAGTGTTTTAGTTTTGTTTCCAGTGATCAGTATTCCTAGTTTGTTGTTGGATTATCTTCTGATTATTATGAGAGACAAATAGAGGGTGCTCTGTTAGTTGATCATCACTGTGTGACACGTGTTGCAGAAACTATCCATGAGATATTGCCTCATTCTAAAAAGTGGAGCCTGTGAATGTATTATTACTTTTGGTGAGCGAAAAGAAGGCTGCACCGCGTCCTTGATACATTTTTGGGCTTCAGGGTTGCTGCCTCTGCAAGTAGCTCAAGGTGCCCGAGTGAGTGGAATAGACTGTTTTCCTCTGAGGCTGTTTTCTGTCTTCATTTTAAATTAAACATTCCCTCACCGTCTCATATATTCGCCTACGTATCCTCCCATGCACACAAGCACTCATGACTGCAGACTTGAGAAGAGTTTGCTCATTCTTTGATTTATTCATGCCCTACTGCTCAATATGTGGAAAGGGGAGTTGAAGTAACAACATGGCATTTTTTTGTGTTATAGTTCAGTTTGTAAATATGGAAGATTTCTTAAAGACAGAAACAACCAAGGCTAAAAAATGTTGTTTTTGAGATCGCCGCATACATAATACAGTCGGCTTCTTTCACAGAATACATTTGAACTTGTCACGGTAGGAAAAGCACAGGTGTAAATAAACTTAATGATGACTTTCATTTAGCTGCTTCAGTTTCAAGGTCCTGGTATTGTTCATGCTGGCTCACTGCCACACTGTCATGACTTACTGGGACACTTGAATAGAACTGAGCCTTTGTTAATGTTATTAGTAATAATAACTAGAAGGGCACTCGGAGAGGACAGACCTCCGCCAAGGCCATTTCCATAAGTGAAAAATACTGTGTGTATCCACCACGTGATTCGGATCCGCTCCAAAATGTAATGGTTTCTTCCTTGGCCGATGCTACATACTTCCACCAAGTTTCATGGAAATCAGGCCCGTAGTTTCTTCAGAGTCCTTCTGACACACAGACAAACAAACTAACAAACCAAACCGAAAACATAACCTACATTTTTATTTATACAGCACGTTTCGAAACAAAATTACGAAGTGCTTTACATGGTTGAAATATTTAAGTTTACATTATAGTTAATGGAACGCCTGGTGTGTTTCATACTGCTGCTAAAGGGCGCCGTGTGCGGTGGTACCGAATGACGACAGCTGTGACAAAGCCTCTGTATTGCCCTGGGAATGAGAACGGGCTGGTCTCCCAAACAAAGAGGAGTTGAATCTCTCTCAGTTGTCCCTTCCGGACAGTCAAGGCAACAAAGAAAGACAAAGATCACAAAAACAGGGATTTATTCATCTCGTATCGTGCCTAACTTTAATGGATCGGACTGAGCTGAGCTAGCTGTTTACCCCTGCTTCCAGTGTTTGTGCTAAGCTAACCAGCTGCTGGCTGTAGCCTAATATTTATCATACAGATGTGAGAGTGGTATCAATCTTCTCTCCCTCGAATAAAAGCAAAAAGCATATTTCCCATAATGTCAAACTAATCCTTTAAGTGCCCCGTCTAATAATATATCAATATCAAAGAGTAACATGTTGTATCTGACTTGAACTGAAGTCATATCAGAGGTGTAGTGCCAGGGAAATATTCAATAACCTTCATTATCAAATAGCCTCTTCAGATTTTCACTTCATTTCCTCCGTAATTGAAATCTGATGAGCCTCAAGCTTCTGAATCGCTATCATGGCTGCCTAATGTCTTCTGCTGCTCCAGCCAACCATGTGTAGGCCTTTTTTCACTGTTCCTTGTGGACAAAAAAATGATGCTGTGAAGCTGTCAGGCGAGACACTCGGAGGAATGGGAGAAATCCAGGGGAATTCCCCTCCGCTGCTGCGAAGGAAGCAGATGGGAGCAGGGTAAAGAGGCTGAGAGGCGTCATTTATCTTCATAAGACCCCTCATTCCGTCGGGGTCGGAGCAAACGGAGGAAGAGGAAACATAGGATATAGGGAAATGAAGGATGGAGGGAGGAGGCAGAGAGAGATGTGGGTTATCTGTAAATGTTGCAGACTGAGACATCTGTGTATGTCTGTCGCCGCTGATGGAAAGTTGCATTCGTTATCAGCTTGTAGTGCATGTGCATCTCCATGGATATGGGGAGAAAGGGATGCGTACATGTGACGGATGGGTGGGGAGGAAGTGATGGAAAAGGAATGGGGAAAGTAGGGGAGTAGAGAGGGAGGGCGGGATGCATAGCTGGGGACCGATGGAGAGGGAGGAAGGGGTTCAGGAGAACAATTTTTTGGCATCTTTGGGCAAAACTTCAATAATAACCTTTCAGCATATTGTAATTCAAGTGTTCTGAGAGAAAACTAGACTTCTGCACCTCCTCATGGCTCTGTTTTCAGGCTTTAAAAAATCTAGCCCATGACGGGAGACTTTGACCAATCACAGGTCATTTCAGAGAGACAACGTTCCTATTGGCTGTGCTCCTGCTGGTGGGCGGTGCTTGGTATTTCCTCAACTGATCTCAACATGGCTGCCGGGTCACAAACTTTCTCATTTTACAGCTAAACAGTACACTACAAGATGTTTCTGAAAACATTTGAGGCGAGAAATATGCATTACAGTAACAGAATATTGATTCATATTTGATCAGCGCTGCCTAGTTTGACCATTTGATCGGAGTTTGCGAGTGATTGACAGCTGCTGATTGACGGCAGACTCCAGATCAGCTCTGATTGGTTGTTTTCCTCCGGTCTGTCAAATCTTGCAGATGCCATTAGAAGCACCGGAGGACACCGGAGGACACAGAGGGACATGATTTTTTTTTCAGATTAGCTGTCTCATGCACTACTGTCAGGATATAGTGACTGTTTTATAAAAATAACTTTTTTTAATCAAATTTACTCCATTTCTACCCACTGCAGCTTTAATACAGCAAATTACAGTATCTAGCCTTGTATGGCTTACCGGATGTAGACTGGGGGTATGAGTCTGCAGTGAAGAGTTTGTAATGACAGCTGTCATGAATGGATGGCTCATTGTTGACTCCATGAAGTCAACAATGAGCTCTTTGGCCTTGTCAATTTCTTTAGAGCTCCACTCTGCAAGGCGCTAAACATCCTCCCTGTAGGCCGACTCATCAGCACTCTGGCATCATATGCAATGGTGTTAGATTGGAGAACAGTCATGGGTGAAGAGAATAAATGTCGGGCCTCAGCTGTCTATATATTACATTACATTTTCTAGTCCCACCAGCTTTCGTACATTCTCTACATCTGCTGTAAGGAGCGCAAACTGAAAGATAACTGAAATGCACGTGGTCTAAATTTACATGAGGACATATCCACCCAAAATCTGTTGTTCTTGTTACACTATTCTGCAAACATCCAGCCTATAGTGTATGCATTACATACTGAACATCTGGGGCAGGTAAATGAATGGCTAATCATAGCTGAGGGGCTGCACAACATTTTTTGAACAGCCTGAGCAGCACAGTAGCCAGCAAGCCGGCGGACATCTCAAACCAGCATGAAATCATTTGTTTTTCAATATAGATTTTCATGTAACTTGGTATTAAGTACCAAGGGCTAAAATCCTGACATCCACTATACATCTGCCCTTACAGCAGCTTATGTGGAACAAGCTTTCATATTTGTGCTTTCCAAACCCAGTGCTCCCATATGGGAAACGAAGAATCTAGCAGCTGGCCAAAGGGTAATCCCCACCTCCCAGACGAGCAGGATATTTGGCTTACAAGTCTTCAGGCGGTGCTGCTGCTCTGCCTGGGAAAAGCTTTTTCCTTCCCTGTCAGTCGGCTGCTGTGAGCCCCAGTGACTGCTAAGGAGTGGGGGGGGGGGGCAGGGGGGGGTCTAATCAGGAGACCATGGGTGATGGGAGACAAGAGCGTGCTCCGAATAAAACCGGGTTCAAAGCGGCTGCGCTCTGCTGTCACAGTCTGGAGGAAGGCGGGAGAGAGAGGGAGGAAGAAGAGGAAAATAGGGAGGCAGAGGGGAATCAGAGAGGTTTAGTGAAAAGAAATGAATTGGAAAAAAAATAGGAAGGGGGTGAGAGAAAAGATTGATAGAAATAGTGAAGATGAGGTGAAAAAAAGTTGGCGAGAGTATCCCTAAGCTCCAACACCTACTCACAGTCTGTTGAGAAGAGTTTAATTAAATATCAGGGAGGGTGGACAAGTAGGAGGAAAGATGAACAAAACATTTAACAGTGGGTATTCACATAAAATCATCTGATATGACTGTGATCATGTAGACCTGTCAATAGCTAGGGATGATATTCTGCAGGTTTTCCAATGTGTGCTAGACATTAAATCAGCTGGTGTGGCTGAAAAGTGGCACATGTTTGGTCTAAACACCCGTCTCTGACACTAAAGCCATGGATAAAGGCGAAATGAGCAGTGGTGAGTTATCAACATCAGGTTTCATGGTGCTCCTTTGGCCTTTTGTGTGTCTGCACTGCCTACGCTGACTTCACAGCTCAGTACCTTTTGTGCTAAGCATTGGATCAAATCCTGCCCTGGAGGCGTATATACTTTTTTTCTATATTGCAGAGTTTGGCTCCATCTTGTGGAGGTTTGAGCAAAGAGTACAGTGCGGCTCAGTGCAGCAAGTTAAAGCGGCAGTGGGTAGAAATGGAGCAAATATGATTAAAAAAAGTTATTTTTATAAAACGGTCACTATATCCTGACAGTAGTGCATGAGACAGGTAATCTGAAAAAAATCATGTGCCTCTGTGTCCTCCGGTGCTCCTAATGGCGTCTGCAAGATTTCACAGACCGGAGGAAAACAACCAATCAGAGCCGAGCTGGAGCCTGCGGTCTCTGAGTAGCTGTCAATCACTCGCCAACTCCGATCAAACGGTCAAACTAGGCAGCGCTGATCAAATATGAATCAATATTCTGTTACTGTAATGCATATTTCTCGCCTCAAATGTTTTCAGAAACATCTTGTAATGTACTGTTTAGCTGTAAAATGAGAAAGTTTGTGACACGGCAGCCATGTTGAGATCAGTTGAGGAAATACCAAGCACCGCCCACCAGCCGGAACACAGCCAATAGGAACGCTCTCTCTCTCTGAAATGACCTGTGATTGGTCAAAGTCTCCCGTCACGGGCTAGATTTTTTAAAGCCTGAAAACAGAGCCATGAGGAGGTGCAGAAGTCTAGTTTTCTCTCAGAACACTTGTATTACTATGTGCTGAAAAGTTATTGTGGAATTTTTGCCCAATACTGCCAAAAATATTCTGCCTACTGCAGGTTTAATACTGGAAAAGAGCAATTAGAGTTAGAGCACCATTATCTTAATCTGAACACTTGTATTCGTGGAAACCTTGATAGGACAAGTTTATGCTGTTTCTTTTATTTTTATCCATTACTTTCTCCTGAAACTTCCACCAGGGGGAGAAATTGCTCCAAGGAAGTGGTCTTAGATTCAAGTTGGTGTTAGTATTTTGCCAGGCAGCAGAGTCCTGCTCTCTTATGTAACTTTACGATGCTCTGTGGGTTGAACTGCACAGTTCATTAACACAGGAACCATATGTCAAAGCCAGATTTAGCACATATCCCATTACACATTATAATATTATATGAGGAGCCTCACTCTGAGCTAACACACACACACACACACACACCTTTCTCCTTTCTGTCACCTTACACACAAACGAGGTCCCCACACGCTTAACTTTTCCCACCGTAGCAGCACTGAGACCAGTTTAATCACCCTGTCACCACCACTTGCACTCTTTTCTTCCTCCCTTCTCTCTCAGGACATGACTTTTCTCCACAAGTCTCAATTTCACGCTCCCATTTGGATAATTGCATTAGAATTATGTTATGTAACGTGTATTTCTTCACGTCTCTCCGTATGTATTTATGTATTTTAAAGTATATGACCTTCGTATCGTGTAATTTGGTTCGTGGGACCTTAAAAGTGGTGCGGGCTGAAATACCAGCAGTGTGTTTTTATGTGAAATACCATACTGCCAGACTGCCAGAACCCCATCGGGGCAGAGCAGAGCAGGCAGCGGGGCACTCGCTCACTCCTCCCCTTGAAAAAACAAACTCTGTTACCATGAAACACCTGTCGCCTCCCCGTCCTCTATACACTTCTCCTCCGCTCCCTCTGCGTCTTTCTTCTCTCTCTCTCTCTCTCTCACCACCCCCTCACCTACTTTTATTCTTTCCTCTGGACGTTTCCTGTTTTGCCCTTTCTCATAAAGCTCCCTTGACGTTTTTGCGTATTGTGTTGCACACAGTGTGCACCACCTCCCAGGTGACGGGCTATATGTGAGAGAAACAGCATAATATTGGGCCATTCGCCTGCTCCTGACATCACTTTGTTTCCCAGACTGTATTAGATTGCTATCTTCATATGGCCTCAGTACATCTCGTTACTGTTGTTCCTTGAGGAGCGTCTGTTAGTCACAGACAGTCTGGGTTCAATTCACACTCAGTTCACCTCATTCAAAAACTATCAGGGGTAGAAAATAACTCATTTAGTCAATTACTGACACAGGTATGTAGGTCACCCCGAAGAAGCCTGTTTGTTCCGATACACGTGGGTTGTAACCCATCTTAATATGTGCCAGCATTGTCTGTTTTTAGTATTTCACAATGAAATAGCCATCTAATGAAAAGATGTTTTTGCTAGAAGAGTGCCTTGGACTTTCATTCTTTTGTGAACTGAACTTAGGTACTTGTACTTTACTTGAGTGTTTCCATTTTTTTTTTCTACTCAATACTTCTTCTCCACCAAATTTCAGAGGCAAGGCAATTCAAAGCGCTTTACATAAGACAGAAAGCAGAAAGCATTGAGACAAAGTGCAAAAGAAACACATTATAGAAGGACATTTAAACACTATTAAAAACAGTCATTAAATATCCAAGAGAATAGAACATAAAACAAGCTCAAATAGAATAAGACGGGTATAAAATACAAGAATAGAAGTTACAGTGCAGTGTAAGAAATGATTTAATAAAAGTCAGCGGCAAACAAAAAAGTCTTGATTTAAAAGAAGTGAGAGCTTCAGATGACCTGCAGATTTCAGAGGAAAATATTGTTCTTTTTGTAGGACTACTTTTACTGGTTTACATTTGACTGGTATATAATTTACTCAGATTACAGTTTTACATATAAAGCATATCATTATCTTGTGAAATGTTATGCATTGCTATAGATCAAACTATCCAACAGTATGTATAAAGTAGTTCCAAGTCAACAAACTAGAACATTAAATTGCTTACACATTGATGCATCACTAATAATAATTTAGTACTATAGTAAATAAAGTAATAAAACTTTTGCAACTTTAAGTACATTTTTGCAGCTACTCCTCATGTACTTTTACCTTTGTATCTTTTATATAAAGAAATTGTTTGACCGGGACACTTGTTTGAATCTTAGAGGATTCCAGATTGATTCCACTCTCATATCTGTCTGTTAAATATTGTGCTACAGCCAGCAGGCGGTTAGCTTAGCTTATAGCACAAAGACTTGAAACAGGGGAAACTGCAACATTTTACACATTGGTTTTCGTATACACTAAACAAATGAGATAAAACATGTTCATTAGTGAGCTTTAGGTGCTTGAAGCCAAATTTTGGGTAACACTTCATTTTACAGGTCTGCAAATTTCATGGTTAATTAGGTGATAATTAGCAAGTAACCTATTTGAAATTTCTTTAGAATTACTGCCAAATTACCCCAATATTTGCCTCAAAATTTATCGAAAATTACTATATTCCACTATTTCCCAGTAGCTGGTAATTTATTTAATACATTTCCAGGAAAAGAATACAAAGTTAATTGATATGCTTTATTTCCATGTCTGCTTATAAATAGATAATAATTAGCAAATAACTTATTTGAAATTTCTTTAAAAAAACTCCCTGAATCATTACATTAGCTACCAGGTTACATTTGTGTAGACAATAAGTCACAATGGTGAGATTTGTGCCTGATCAGAAGTGTCTTCTTGGTTTTCCACCTCCGATGAAGAGCAGCGCACAGCCGCTTCTCAAGCCTAAGGGCCCTAATTTAATGATTATATGCTATTTTAGCATATAATTATTAAATAATGTGAATACTGAATACTTCTACCAACACTGAAAACTATGATTACCTGTAAGAACATACTTCTTGATTGAATTAGGAGCAAATTTGCCCCGACTGTGACTCAGACTCCGGTTTGAATCTCAGTTTGAAAGAAAAGTTATTCCCATCTATCTCCCAGGATACACTGGCCTGTATGTGAACTAATTTATAATTGTCTGTTAAAACATTGCAGAGGGAATAAATATAACCATGAAACTTCTCACAGACCAGTGCTTACATTCAGTGAATGATTTTCCTGTCTAAAAAAGACTGGTCTACGTCACACGAGATTAGTTTTACATCTCTGATTTCCTCTCGTTCGGCATCAGAGAAGAAGCTGAAAACAGAAGCCGTCGCAGGGCTTTGAGAGCTCCCCCTGTACCGTGACCACCGGAGGATTAAAATAGATGGGCCATGACTTTGTCTCCTTGGACACACCATTAGAGTGATGACTGACAGCTTCCTGACGTGGTTTCCTTTTTTAAATTGAGTCATGACTCCAGTCCACAAGTCAGACAGGTAGCTGCAGAACAAAGACGAATGTTGGCTGTAAAATACAAGTAACCAGCCAGTTTGATTTCTTTAAAGTAGATTCAACAAAGGAAAATACTGGTTGAACACAGGTCAGATTTAAGACTGATCTAACATGTTTCTGGCTTTATTGCGAAATTCAGGAGGAGTTTAGTTTGTAAGGTTACATGTGATTAAAAGAATACTTGTTGGGTTTTCTTTTACATTATTAGCTTTCTTAATGAGAGTGAGATAAGAAATTCAATATTGATCTTATCATGTGACTCTCAACAAGAAACTAATACGTTTATTCCCAAAATGTTGGACTATTCCTTAAAGAAGAAGTGCTACCAAAGTTGTTGTATTACTTCATGTTTGTGTTAAAGAAAGAGTCCAACCTTAAGAAATAACATTGATTTTGTAATTGGCATCATTACTGATTTAAAGTCTCTTTTTGTTTTTGTGAGGACTGAAATCAGCTCAATGAATCATAAAATGTACAAACCTGCCAAAGGCTGGAGAAAGATTTAGATGAGGGGAGGGACAGGAAAGATGAACAGCTGGGGATGTTTACTGTGTCTGTAACTCACATTCATCTGTCTCTCCCTTGTTAGGAGTGTTTATGTAACTGCATTAGGACATTGATGAGAGAGGACTGTAAACAACCGATATTTGTCACATGGAAGAAGAAGAAGGGTGTCCATCTTTAGCACAAGTCATGAAATATTCTCAACTTCTGATGGAAAATTTGTTCATTTTTTATCGTATTTTATGATTTAGTTTCAAGATTCAAATGTTTATTTGTCTGTCACTGCAGTGTGCAGTGAAATGCTTAGTTACAGTTTTCATAGACTGTGCCTAATAATAATAATAAAACAGAGAAAAATTAAATAAAAAAAAATTTAAATAAGGAACATTATGAAAAACATATTTATGCAAAAGAAAATAGAGAACCAAAGTATGTGCATTACAGAAAATAATGGAATGTAAATAAGTAGTTAAACATTGTTTATGGAAAACAGGATATGGAATATGGAGCACCACTTTATTAATTTATTATATTTAATAGGGACGATACACAATACCATACATTAATTGCACCAAAACCAGCTAAAAGGTCATTTTCATCTGTTTCAACTGGGTTGGGTCCGACGCTGATGTGCAGGTTGACCCAAACTTAAAGGTACAGTGTGTAGGATTTGGTGGCATCTAGTGGTGTGGTTGCAGATTGCAACAGGCTGAGTACCCCTCCGCTCAAGCTTTGTTTATACTCACGTTTATACTCATTTATGCTCAACTCATTGTTTGTTGCAATATGCTCCGAAACACGAGGAGGCATACAAACAAAATATTCTGTGGATAAGCAAGAAGTCAACGAGTGGTACCGGAAATGAAAGTAGGCTGCCTGGCAACAGTAGTAAACACTGAACACCGACGTACATATACCGCCAAACATTGCATTTGTGTACTGTAATTATTACTGTTGCTTACCTCCAAGTCTAAATGACTTTCTGTCTCTCGGTGCTTCCCCTCGGATCGCCTTTCCATGATGCTCCATGGGCCCAATTGATGCGGAAGATCGTCGGAAGATCCGGGTTCTTTTCCAGTCCGAAGTCGAGCCATTTTGGCTTCATGCGCCACTGAGCAACTTTCACAGAAATGAACGGGTACACTAATGAAAATATAGCTACGAATATTATATTTCATTTATGCTAATAAATCCCCCAAAATGTTACACACTGTTCCTTTAAAACTGAATCAATCCTCTATTTTAAGCCTGAAACTGAATGTGGGTTATAGATCATTACCTCCTGTATGAGGGCGAGGTTATAGCCTGTAGAGATTTCCGAGCACCTGAGACCACCACAGCCCAATGCGAGAAACCATGTGACATGTTTGGCTTTCTAAGCCAGAACCATGCACGCAGCCTATACATGGACATTCATAGCTGGAATCTAACTTTCAAGCTTCTGCCTATCACATTTCTCTCATCAAAGGAGGTCTCTGTGTCAGGGCAGGTGTGGCTGAAAACCTGCGGTTGAAAAGGGAAGACAGTGGAGGAGGAGGAGGCCAACCCTCATATGAGCTGTCCTTAAAACAATAATCCTGCTTTCACCCTCGACTTCACCATTCTTTCCAAGTGATCATATCCTCATCATTCCCATGTCAGCACCATGTGGTTAGAAATAATAGTCAGAGGCAGCTGCACCTGAACAGCAAAACAATCAAAATGTACCTTTGAAAAACTATGGAAACACATTTTCTCAGATGTTGATGGACACAGACAGAGAAGGGTGTGTTCAAGCTCTCTGCCAACTGCTATTATCTTACTATTTGTTTAATACACTCCACTTTAATTTTCTGTCCTGGCACCTACATTGGTCTGGAAAAACAGAGGGAATTCCTCCTCCCCTCCTTTCTTTTTTTTCCCCCCAGAGGTGGAGGTCCTATTAATGTTCCCATGCTGTCTGGCCCAGCTGAATATATTTACTTAGTGTTAGCAGAGTGGCGCCCACAAAAGCAGGAATGTGCCTGAGTGTGACTTGAAAGCGGCTGCTACATTTTAATTTTTAAACCATAAAATAAATACAGAGCGACCCTGCGATTTTTATGAATGGCTGCATTCATTCCAAAACACGCCCACCAATCAGCAAGCTGTCCTCGCGGTGAAGCCACGCCCGTTTGGAATGTCGGGGCTGCTGCCTGCGCGCTGATTGGTTGAAAGTATGGAGAGGGGGCGTGGTCTCTCAGAGGCTCACCAGTGGGTATAAATTAGATTTTAGATACTTATCCCGGTAGAAAAACAAGGACTACGGTCCAAAAGAGACTGAAACTCAGTGTGAAACTTCTTAAGACTAGCAACTGCTCAGTGGAGTGGAGCTTGAAGATTTTATTTTATCTTTATTTGTATTTTTCTTAATCTTGTCAAAGGCTAATCATGGCATTTCTGATCTACCTCAGTGTACTGACAACAGCGGTAATCACACAGGTAAGATATTTCTCTATATTTACAGAGTGTTTTTTTTTTTTTTTAAAGATTAAGATTAGTTTAATGTGTAATCTGCTCTAGATAGTAGCTATAAATGTGATTAAACTTTGATCTCCAGAGTATGAACAGTATAAACTGGTGTAAACAAATGTGTTTTAGAAAAGCTTTAACACCTTCAACATCAGATTACTGATGTGACTTTATGTCTGTCAGCCTAAAAATTGTAATACAAAGTTTGGTAAATGGGTGGAGTTAGTTATCACTCTGCTTACATAACATTGCACAGGGTTCTTCTGAGGCTGGTTGTCATTTCTGGTAAGCAGCATGCCTACTCATGTCTCCTGTCTTTTAAAGCATGGTGACATGTTGATTCCCTCAGACTGGAACAAGTTGGCTCTAGTACTGAGCGATGACTCAAACCCCGAGTCAGCAGGGAACTGGGCACAAACCCTGAGCTGTCTAGACACTCTGGCCAGCAGTGACTTGACTTAGGCGTATACTGTACTGCAGTGCTTTGTCTGTGGAAGAATTAAAAATCATTCACAAACCCTGAGATGAATCAGAATCAACAGAATCAAACATGACCAGCTCCTCCTCACACTTGGAAGAAAAGCTGGGACTAGAGTACTGATGATGACTTCAGCACCCATACATTGTGTCTCTGTAAAACATGTCAAGAAAGCCCTTTGCAGAAGCTGCACTGTAGATCTCTGATATGGGTTTTTCTTTTCTTTTCTTGGCTGTAGAAAATGTTGCATGACTCGGATCATTTGTCTGAAGATGTGATCTCCACTCTCTGCTCTCTCCCTCATCCCTCCCAGGTGACCGCTAGCTGCCCAGCAGTGTGTGAGTGCCCCGATGAGCCCCTGGTTTGCCCTCCAGGAGTTAGCACTGTGCCAGACGGATGTGGGTGTTGCAAGGTGTGTGCCTCGCAGCTCAACCAGGACTGCAGCCCCATGAGGCCTTGCGACCACCACAAAGGGCTGGAGTGTAATTACGGCAACGATGTGACCATGGCCTGGGGCATCTGTCGAGGTGAGAGAGGAGGGAACAGGGAGGGAATCTCACTCAGGATATAGCTGCCTACTATGGCTATTTGCACTGCTCACCAAATGGAGGGCATAGTGTTAACATGGAAAAAGAATCCTATATTTAAAATGAAGAAGGTGAATGTGCCTTAAAAGCCAAAAGGTCATGATACCTGTGCAGCAATATACAAAAGATGTCAAGGACATGGATGTTAATTGACTCTCCTTTCCATAAAGTCAAAGCCATCACAACTCGGTGATTAAGCAACATGTAACCGTGCACTTCCCGGAACAAGACGGAGGGTATTTTAATGAGTAGTATATGTTTTATGGCAGCAACAGGGGGTTTCAAAGATAAAAATACACCTTCCATCTGCACCATGCCGTTGCTGCCCCACAAACTATGAATAGCTGGTTCCTCCACGCTTCGGAGACAAGGAGTCTGACACTTCCTGTCTCCTTATTTCCACTGACCTTTCCATCTTAGTGGTCCTCTGTGTGATCATTGTGCACTGTTGCCATGTGAAGTCATTGTGTATGAGTTTTGGTCAAGTCAGGAAGAACTTTACTCAACAGCTGTTGAAATAAGAGCACATGGTGAATTCTTCTTAACATACTTAACATCCCTTTAGACTTTAAAGGATGTCCTGTAGGAGCTGAGATACCTAACCTATGGATTGTGCCAGGAATAACCCTGTTTGCCCTTTTGCTTTATTCACAACAACAGCCAGTTTGTGCACATGACCAATCTGCAATTTGCGAGTCATTAAATGTTTGGATTCAGCTGAGTAAAATGTGTCTTTCCAGCAAAATCAGAGGGACGCACGTGCGAGTACAACGGCAGGATATACCAGAACGGCGAGAGCTTCCGTGCCGGCTGTAAACACCAGTGTACCTGCATCGATGGCGCCGTCGGCTGCGCTCCTCTCTGCTCCAACAAGCTGCCGCCGGCCTCTCCATCCTGCCCCTACCCACGGCTGGTCAGGATACCTGGGCAGTGCTGCTTCAGTGTGGACTGCCATAAGGGAATCTGGCGGCTCCCACCTAAGCATCAGGTTTGTTTCTTTTCATGTAATAGCAAAGGACTCTAGTAAGTGTTTGGCACACATGGCACGAATTGGAAACATATTTTATGGATGTATAAAACAAAGGTGATTGGGATGAAAGAGTAATTTCTACAAAACAAAAAAACAATTTAAAGCATTTAAATATGTAGTTTTAATCAAACAAATACCAAAACTGACCAAAACTTCATGATGGAAGATTTTAAGTTTATTATGATCACATAAGATCATAAGAAAAACATCAGATCATCACAATTGAGAAGCTGCAACCAGAGAATATTTGGAACTTAATCGAAAACAAAAGACTCCTACAGGTAGAGAGGAGTAAAGTGTCTCTCCTCTGACCCACTGCCCTGAAGGAAACCCCAGATAATCAGAGCACCATGGTGATAACACTGTGAAAAACACATAACAGATAGCTGGACTGCGGCACAGATGAATCCCCAGTCTCATCTTATCTTATCTCTCATCACAGGTGCCTCCACCACAACAGCACCTGCCCAGACGTCAGCAGCACCATCCTGCCCCACACCAGCCTGAAAACGAGCTGGCTAACGGGCTCGCAGACGCCAAGGCCAGCGGCTGGGAGAGTGAACATGGCTACAAACACCTGCCTGGTGAGAGAAAGGGAGACTGAGAGGGGAATATTTAGTGTTTATTGTCTAACATTTTTGTTTCGTTAGTTTTAAAGAGGACCTATTATGCTTTTGTGCTTTTTTCCCTTTCCTTTAGTGTGTTATATAGTTTTTTTTTGTGCATGTAAAAGGTCTGCAAAGTTACAAAGCCCAAAGTTCAGGCCAAAGGGAGTTACTCTTCCCCACAGAAACACTGCTCCTGAACGACCTGAACGCCTTGCTTGAAGTCCCGCCTTCTCTTCTGTAACGTGGTGATGTCACCAAGTAACATATTTGCATAATACCTGAATGGAAAATTAAGGGGTCACCAAAGTCATTCATCCTCTGGGCATCATGAATGTTAGTACCAAATTTCATGGCTACCCATTCAGTGGTTGTTGAGATGTTTCAGTCCGGACCAGAAGAGAGGACCAACCAACCGACCAACATCCATAGAGCCACACTGCTAACGTAGCTAACAAGTAAAGAGACCACTGGCCTAACTGATGTGTATGATTTTTTTCTTTTTCTCCCACCTTCGTGGTTCCTCAGTGTGGAACCATCTAAAGGAGAAGAAGTGTCTTGTCCAGACCACTGACTGGTCCCAGTGCTCCAGCAGCTGTGGGATGGGCGTTTCCTCTCGCATCACCAACAAGAACCCCGAGTGCAAGCTGGAGAGAGAGACGAGGATCTGCACCGTACGGCCGTGCCACGGCCTGACCGTCCCCGCCAAGGTGAGGCAGACTGAACTTGACATGAACTGACGGAGAGACAGACAGAGAGCGGAGGTCGAATATTCACACGTTACTGCCAAGAGAACTTCTTATCACAACAACTTATCTCTCACACAGTGAAACCTAAACGCCTTGTGATAACAGACATCAGTAAGGAATTGTTTCACCTCTTATCTATCCATGTCAGACTATGCAGGGGAAAACAATACCTGCTCATTTTTGCTCTGCTTCCTTGTTTCCATCTTTAATCTAAAGAGCAGAGGCAGAGAATGAAACGTTTGACCCCCTGCCGCTGAATAAATATGCTGTTAGTGCTAAAGCCATCTTTATCCCGAGTTGAAGAACAGAGATTATCTCGGCGGTACTTTCGGGAAGCTCTGCATCCAGTGGGAACTGGGCAGAGCTGATTTTACTCGGCTGTGTTTTGGTGGCAAGCAGGCGCCTTTTTAAATATAGTCCCCCCCCCCCGGCATTCCTGCCAAGCAACTGTCCATAGCTAGGCCCCGTCTGTGTACTCAGAGTCCAGGGAAGCGGTGTGTCTATATTAATCCTCCATGTTGGACACACACTAAGAGCTCTTTGCTCTGCTCTACCGAGTTAAAAGCTCTGGTGCCAGGAACGATCATAGGTGTCGGTGTGTTTAACAGAAAGGCACACTCAGATGTTAAATAAATGTAAAATTAATCACTTTAATCTAAAAATAATCCCTCCCTCAATCCCTGTTTTGGCACAACAAATTGAAGTCTGGCTCTCTTAATGTGAAACTAATGAGTTTGAGTGTAAAGCTGCTTAAATCTGCTGTTATGTAAAAGGACAGGGCAGATAAAAGTCAGATTTCTTTTATTATGTAAATCTTCATATGACTTGCCACTGAAGCCAATTAGAAACATCAGACTATGACACTTTTACTTTTATCATCCAACCACAGAAAGGGAAGAAGTGCTCCCCGACCCAGAAGGCCCCGGAGCCCGTCCGCCTGTCCTACGGAGAATGTACAAGCGTCCGTCTCTACCGGCCCAACTACTGCGGCGTGTGCACGGACGGACGGTGCTGCTCGCCACGGCGCACACGTACCGTACCCGTGACCTTCGTCTGCCTGGACGGCGAGCGCTTCCAGAGGTCGGCCATGTTCATCCAGTCGTGTAAATGCAGCGACGACTGCGGCCACCTCAACGAAGTGGCCCTCCCTCCGCAGCAGTGGATGTACGGAGACACACACCAGTTCATAGACTAGTGCTGAGGAGGATGTTTTGTTTTATTTTAATGTGATGAGGTCAACTTTCTTGATGAAGGAAGAGACTCGAAGACTAGGGGCCATTTCATTTCTCATCTGGCTCCAAATGAGTGAAGACCACAGGCACCCAAAGGGCCGCCTCGGTTTTATTCTCAATCATAAAGGCAACCCTTAGTTGTGATATTATTGTGTGACCGGAGTGGATTATGCACTTGCCCGCTCCTGTTCAAACAGACATGGGACCTAAATTAAGCGCCCCTGGACTTCCTCCACTCTGGACCGATTGCTGGTTCAGGTGTGGAGGATTTTCTTTATTTTTAGAGACCCTCAGATCAGCCTGAGAGGAGAAACACTACAAGAGCAACAAAGCACTTTGTTTAGCACTGAAACTTAAGAACTAGAACTATGACAGCAGTGCACCAGGATCACCTCACCTGCAACAAGCCTCACATACTGTGAAGGTGGATGACTCCATATCCCACAATGCACTGTGACTACTCAGCGACAAGCAAAAGAATCTTTTGCAGCCCTATGTAGAAAGAAAATGTGGACTTTTTTTATTAAAAATGTATAAAATCAGCACAGCATGTTATGAACATAAGCAGACTGTGCCTTTTTTTGGCATGCTCACATGACAAGCCATTTATATTTACACACTGCAATGAATGACACTGTTCCTGTGTTACTCAGACTGTTGAAATGATAAGGAACGCTATCTGGACCTGACACGAGCGTTCAGCAAGACCTGGACCAACGCCAATTGATTTCTTTTTTAAATGCATTGAATGCAGCTTAGAGAAATGTCTTACACACACGTATTTGAGAATTTATTCTGGATCGCACTATATTCTGTAAATATATTTTCTTTGTTTGGATCCAAGTTTGTGTAATTGTCACATTTATTTACGTCCGTGGATTGAGACACTACAGTGTAGCTGTCACACGTTTGTGTTGGTCCATCCATGTGATAAAACTGGCTGCTGAGCTCAAGTTTCATGAGGTTTTATTTTAACTCAACTTGCACAGTTTCAAACTTGGCGGCCACTTTGGGAAAACAGTGGCTATGTCTTCAAACTACGATGAAGGCGCCCTCTGCTTGTCAAGATAATTAACTACAACACAGTTTGTATTTTATATGATACTGTTGTAACTATTTAACATCCGAAAACTTAAATGTTTAAAAACGACCAACACTGTTAAATAAGGTATAAAAAGTTTATTTCTGCAACCAAAACAATATATCAATGTTTTAACAAGGAAAACAACAAGCACCCTGCAAAGACATAAAATTAAAAAAAAAAAATTGTTTTATCATTATGAACTTGCCAACTTATATGGTAGGAGGGAGACTTTAAAATAAAATGTTGAGGGTTTTTTTTTTCTTCCACCAAAATACAGCAACACCGAGGGTCACACACGATCTTCACTGGAAAGACACTTCAGACTCATCTGGACTGTTCAACTGCAAAGAGAGGAAGGAGTTTTTAAGATGAGAAAGGGCAAAAATATGTGATGTACCTTTGTACACAGGCTATCAAATAGGACGTCACAGATCAATGTAGTTATGTAGTTATGCTTTGCCTTTTTGTGTCATTCCATGTTTTCTACAACCAGATAAAGCCAAATTTTAGCCTCCAGTGGTGCGGTTAGTTACTGTGTAGGGTGACACACACTAATATTCTGATGCCTGATAATATTTTTAAACGCTGCCCCCCACTAAGTTATCCAAATACACTTCATTTAGCTTTGACGTTTTCTCACCAGTAACAGAAGACGAGAGCAAATAGCCTTAATGCAGCCACCATGTTCACAGTGAAGAGATGGTGTATAAATCACTTGCTAAACACCAGGATACACATGTACAAAGACTGGCCAAGTGCAAGACGGCTTGTGAGCAACAACAGAACTTACTGTAGGAGGAGATATCAATCTCCTCTGGTAGCTCTGCTACGTTGACCTCAAAGCGGTCTTGGACGTCGTTCAGGGTCTTGGCGTCGGCCTCGTCAGACACAAAGGTGACAGCCAGGCCTTTGGTCCCAAACCTGCCAGCACGAGCCACCTGAGGTACAGAGAGAGAGGAAGTTTTGGTGAATTTGTTACAAGCTACAGCCCCCCTGTATGTGATAAAATATACAGATCTCTGACATAGAAAACATCAAATTATATTATATCTGGACTGACTCTGTGAAGGTATGTGTCAGAATCCTCTGGCATGTCGTAGTTGAAGACAATGTTGACTCGCTCGATATCCATGCCTCGGCCAAACAGGTTGGTGGCAACCAGGATTCGCCGCTGGAAGTCTTTAAACTGCTGGTACCGGGATAACCTAGGTGGGGGAGGGGTGAGCAACAACAGGAAGATAATATGCCAAAGTGAGACTAAGCACATCTCAAACAACATCATTTCCCACATAAATCTGGTTGTAAATTCCTCGCCAGATACTTGTCTAAAAACAAATTACAGTAATTACAGTTAATTACATCAAATTTTCATGTGAATTTTCAAGCTCATGATATTGAAATTAGGAAAGTTACTGTTGAATTCAAAGTATGAACAAAAAGATGAGAATCAAAGGCACCTACCGCTCCTCCTGCGCCATGCCCCTGTGGATGGCGATGGCGGGGAAATTCTGCTCCACCAGCAGCTGGGACAGAGCCACACAGCGATGTACTGACTTAACAAAGATCACCACCTAAAAAGGAACCAAAAGAAAAGGCTTGCATATGTTTGCTGGGAATGGCAAAGACATCAATGAGATAACAGACACTGAAATCAACACAAATATCACCCTCTAGAGGACAAGAAACACTAACTTTAAAATTGAGTGGCAGCTATACCTGGTTGAATTCGAGGACATCGAGCAGGTCGAAAAGCTTTCGGTTCTTCTCGCTGTCCTTCAACTTGCAGTAATACTGCTGTAAGCCATGGAGCGTCAGCTTGGTCTCGTCATCCACAAACACTTCCATGGGCTACAGAGCAAGAGAGAGGAGCCAAATGTTATTCTCTCAAAGACACAGCTACAGTGCCATACAATTTTCTGAATTTTTGGCTCCCTGAACCTGTTCTCCTGGACTGCAGCAGAGCCAGGAGGACTGACTGTCCTGACCGAGCCAAATCTGCCAAGGAGGATCACTTTGCCCCTCTGATATGGCCACTTATGACACTGACAGCCACAAGTGGGCAAAGCTACGAGGGACTTTGCAACAAACACTGAACTTTAACCAATGTTTATCGTAATGTGTACATGCGTAAAAAAGGAGAAACCAATAAACATTTACAGCTACCTCACTGGTCTTAGCACACGTTGACATTTCGTGTGCTTAGAGTTACCAGCACATTTGAACATGTCTTTGACCGATCAGACGAATGAATCAATATTTTTGTTGTAGAAAGACTAACAAGGCCTATGACCATTTATTTCAATAAAAAAAAATGTAATTCAATTTTCATCTCTGCAAAAAAAACAAAAATAAACTAAACTGTAAAAAATATTGTTTACATAGTGGGTTCAGTGGGTTGAATTTGAAAGATTCATAAATCTTGATGGTAACTCACATCCTGCATGAACTTGCGGCAGACAGGGCGGATGTCTTTGCTTAGCGTTGCACTGAACATCATAACCTGCTTCTCATGAGGTGTCACCCTGAAGATTTCCTGGACGTCGCGCCTCATGTCTGTCAGAGAAAAAATTATAATAATACTCCAAAATTACATTTGGATTCTTCTTTGTACAAGTAAAATAATAGAAAGGTTTTAATCTATGTCTATAAAAACACTTGTGTTCCTCTTACTCACCCAGCTGCTCCAGCATCCTATCACACTCGTCAAGCACAAAGTGTTTGATGTTCTTCACATTGAGGGTCTTGTTGCGAATGAGGGCCAGGGTACGTCCTGGAGTTCCTACGACAATGTGAGGGCAGTTCTTCTTCAGGACCTCCTCGTCCTTCTTGATGGCCAGGCCACCGAAGAACACCGACACCTTGACAGTGGGCATGTACTTGGAGAAGCGCTCGTACTCTTTGCTGATCTGGAAGGCCAACTCTCGCGTGTGGCACATTACAAGGACAGACACCTGGCATACAGGGAACGAAGACATTAGTCTTATTAACTGCCAGCTAGACATCTACCAACATCTGATAGCTACAAAAAGTAATCCAGAGGAGGTAAGACTTAAATAACAGAATCATAAAATTGAAAACACCACCGGGTCAGACTACAAAACTATACGAGCGGCATAGTGAATCTTTAGCATGAAAGACGAGCAAATTCCAATGATGACCAACTCACCTGACCATCCACAGGTTCTATCTGTTGCAGGGTGGCCAACACAAACACTGCTGTTTTTCCCATACCAGACTTGGCCTGACACAGGATGTCCATGCCCAGGATAGCTTGTGGAATACACTCGTGTTGGACTGAAAATAAAACAAATGGCAATTATAGGTAAGTGAAATTTTCAAAAACATCTGTCTGCCGAATAATTCATTATATCAGGATATGATAACAACAACATAAGAAATAGTAGGTGTCTGTGTGGAGGTGTAGGACTTAATTTATTATCTATAGATGTGGCTTTAAACAACGACTGCTTTTCACCTTCTGAGGGATGCTCAAAACCACAGTCGACAATGGCACGGAGCAGCTCTGGTTTGAGGAGAAAGTCTCTGAAGCCAGAGCTGTGAATGGATACGTAGGACCCCTTCACTTCCTTCTTGTTTGCTGGGGTCCCGGTCTCAGGGACTCCCTGGGGCTCCTCATCCTCCTCATAGTCCAGCAGTTCATTATCAACGTCGGTTTCTGCCATCTGCGTGAATGAACAGCATGTAAATCAGTGAATCTATGTTTCACAACTTTTCTAAAACAATACTGTGTAAAAGTCATCTTTAATGTGCAAGCATATATTTGAGATGAGAGCCAGGTGGTCTCTTACAATTCGAATAATTACTAGATTAATAAATATAATCAGAAAGTCTTAAAAGATTATTATATCTGGTAATGCCATATAGATAGATACTTTATTGATCCTGAAGGAAATTTAGGCATCCAGTAGCTTAGACAACAAGTCCCAACGCCAATACACCTTAAAAAAGATACAATCAAATAGAATAAAGTGAAATAAAATAAAAAAATAAGATAACATAAGTAAGTACAGCAGTGAAGTGACAGTGTGCCAATGGTGCAAATAGTAGTGCAAATATGGAAAAGTATATTAATATATAGCAGATTATATTATAATGTATGATATAGTAGTGCAAATTATTATTATTATTATTATTATTATTATATTATCGTTATTAGGCCTATTTATGTCCGAAATTGTATAGTAGCCTACTATAAATAAATTAATCTAGGAATTAACTGTGTTGTGAATTCGCTGTTTTCAAAATATATTTAACAAGAGTAAAATGTTGATACTAGCCCTGATGCTACAATTAGCAAAGTTAGCAGAATCATCGTCGGTCGTGCGTTCATCGTAACGTTAGGAAGGCCACAGCTCACAGCGAAACGAGTGAATGAATTATTGGAAGAATGAAGACAAGTGTGCGAACAATCTCGGACGACAAAACATGATACACAGGTCCCGTTTGGCTACTACAATCACGCCGAGTGGAAATGAAGGCCCACCAGTGCGCTCCTCGTCCTTCTCTTTCATTCAAGCCGGCTAGTTAGCGAGCTAGCAGCTAACAATTAAACGTGAGTCTCGGAAAGTACATTTAACCAACGTTACTATCAAGCCTTATCTAACTATGTAACTTCTCTAGCATAGCATCGTACGGTGCGTGGTATTGTATAGTAGACGAATTGTCAGAAAAACAAAAATAGATAGCTAATGGGCTAACTCAAAACAAAGCTAATGCGGCTAGTGTGTTAGCTACCAAAGCAAATCTCCAAAGCCTCTACTTTAGCTACAAAGTATTCAAAACATTTCTCGGATAAATGCGTCTACATACTGGCGAGTTTGTTGTGAGAAGTACGAAAGCACCGCAACGTTACCTTGCTGTGATATTTTTATGTTTTCCGACGATGTCAATGTGCGTGATAAGAGCTGGTGGAGAACAGAGATACAGCAGAGTGAGCACACATGTATGGTGTGTTCAGGTACACCTCGAAAAAACCATGCGCTCTCTTTGCGGTGTGAACCAATGGCTGTAAAAAAAAAAAAAAAAAGGACGTGTTAAGATGTTTTTGCCCGATAATAACGAAATTTATCCCGCGACACAATTATTAGGATGCTGTTTTATGTTTTTTTTTTATACATCATGTGATACGGGACAAAACCTTGAGCTGTAATTTTGTCACTTAAACTAACAAATATAAAATAAACTTGATTAAATACATAATTGTAACATCAATTGATGGCAGGGCTTTCGGGTTCTACGCCAAGTAGAGTAAACTGACGCATGGGCAACTTTGAAATCATAAATCTCCATGTTCCCGTTATTTGACTGTCCAAATAGCTGTCCAAATAGCATAGATATAAAACAGTTTTATATCTATGCCAGATATATAGATATAATGAAGATATATAGATAAAATGAAGTCAATATTAACATATATCTATGCCAGATATAGATATAAAACTGTATTATATCTATGATATAAAACAGTTTTGTATTTGTAAACTGTATTATATCTATGATATAAAACAGTTCTATATCTATGCCAGATATATAGATATAAAACTGTATTATATCTATGATATAAAACAGTTTTGTATTTGTAAACTGTATTATATCTATGATATAAAACAGTTGTATATCTATGCCAGATATATAGATATAAAACTGTATTATATCTATGATATAAAACAGTTTTGTATTTGTAAACTGTATTATATCTATGATATAAAACAGTTTTATATCTATGCCAGATATATAGATATAAAAGTGTATTATATCTATGATATAAAACTGTTTTGTATTTGTAAACTGTATTATATCTATGATATAAAACAGTTTTATATCTATGCCAGATATATAGATATAAAACTGTATTATATCTATGATATAAAACAGTTTTGTATTTGTAAACTGTATTATATCTTTGATATAAAACAGTTGTATATCTATGCCAGATATATAAAACAGTTTTATATCTATGCCAAATAGTATTCTTTAGCCGTTTTCGCTATTACGTTATTTACGATAACACTTGAAGGCATCTGTCTCCACTTTTCCAAGGCTTTGATTGGTCAGAATCACAGAGGTCAGGGAAAAGGGTCAGGGCCAGAGCCATAGAAATAAAATAATAATGAATATTTGTTATAATTATATGATATATTATGTTTCTATGGTCAGAGCTGTAATATTTAATTAATTATTATTATGCCTTATTATTTCTGTAGATTCATAGATTTTATTTTATGCCGTAATACGTTTAGCGACCAAATTGTTCCTGTAGTTTTTATAATATAGATTCAAGATTCAAGAGTTTTATTTGTCACGTACTGATACAGTACAGACAATATTCTCGTGGGAGATTTTATCCTTTTGTCTTATGATAGGATGTATTATATGGATGAAAGTTTTGTGCCATGACAATTTAAGCCATTAAATTGTCAATCTATAAGTATCTGTATGATATTTCCCATACAGCATTGAGCATTGTGCTTGTTACAAGAGCCTGGGTAGCTGCAGTATCCAATTTGTCCACTTGATGGCAATAAAGTAAAGACATTTGGCCAGGTGTACTTCAATGTATGCTCATGTCTTGTTAAGCCTCAATACAAAGGCTGAGAACATCCCTCAAGGCCTGCCTATGGTAAAAAGCATCGGTATAGGGATCTAATTAGAACTGGATTAAAAGCTGCTCTCTTACCATATAACTAATTTTGTTTCACCTATTGTGGAAGGTCAGGATCAACCTTTATTTACAATTCAAATACAGCCCAATTCTAAAAAAAAGTGGTCACATGCTGGGATTATAATACTGTTTATGTGGATCACAAGACAACACAGGCACATACACAGGGTCTATAACAATTCCTGACCTGTATTTGGAGAAAAAGACACTAGAAGAAAAGGGAGATCTGAAACCGATGTCCAGGCTGAGCTTTTCGTCCAACACACTTTACTTCACAGTTTTTGAGTTACCAGTCATTACATAGGCCTAGGGGTTTTAAAAGCAACCCTTTCACTTATTACAGAAGACAGTTCACATTATGGTATATAGGACCAAGCAGATGAACCTAAAAGGGTTCTGCTTTTCTAATTTTACAGATTGTGTAAAAAATCCCTGTTTCACTACCAGACATAGCCTACTTCCCAAAATGACATACAAATTATTATTCAATACATTTTCCTTATATTATGTATGTTTGCTTAAGTGATTTCTCTCTATGAATCTACAATGTTTGCACACTTTCTTTCTGCCATGCTCTATGGTCATCACCATGTTCCTCCTCTTTTACAGCCTCCTGTTGTTGTATCTCAGGTTGAGAGCTGTTCTGTTTATTCCACTATAGGTCGTCATGCAGCGTCTCATCTCATGCAGTCCAATCATTCTGCAAGCTCATACACTACTGCACTGGAATTGGATTTGTTCAGGTACTGGCCGCACTGGTATTGAAGATGCACAAGCAGGTCTTTCTGTGATGGTTCTTTTGTTTAGGATGTGGTCTGCCCGTGACAAAGATCCAAGGCCTAGAAATGATGACAGCGACAGCAACTTAAACAAGCTCATCTTGAAAATGACTACAGTGGATAACACTTGTCAATTATTTTAGCATAAGTCTACTCCTATTGTAGGCATAGTGGGCTGTAAACCATGAAAACAACGGGTGTTTAAAGGTGCACACTGCATTAATGCAGTGACAGTGGCAGGATTGTAAATTAGCACCAGCCATCAGCCAATATGCAAGTGTCTGCCGGATATGCTTTACTCACCAGTCAAAAAAACAATGGTAATCTATTGAGTGGCTGGTAAAATTTGGAATCCACCAGTCACAGTGGCAGGTAGACAAAAACAGGTCATTTCCAGCCCTGGAAAGTGGTGGAATGTAACTATGTACATTTACCCAAGTAGGTCTACTGTACTTAAATACAATTTTGAGGTACTTGTACTTGACTTGCATTATATTTCCATTTCATGCCACTTTATAGGCTTATACTCCACTACAATTTAGACGGAAACATTGTTCTTTTTACTCCACTTAACTATGTGACAGCTATAGGTACTAGTCACTTTACATATCAAGATTTACATATAGATTTAACGACCCAAGACTTTATACAATAGGCTAGTTAAAATTATACTTATAGGCCTACATTAATAAATCAGCAATAATAATCTAATAATCTAATATATAATACAATTTACTTTTGACACTCTAAGTACATTTTACTGATAATAGCCTAATTATATAGTTTTACTTCAGTAACATATTCAATGCCAGTATTTTTTACAATGTATAGCTATTTTCAGAAATAAATATAATCTCTAATATAGAGTATAGCCTACTCCCTTCCTTCACCACAGTGCAGTGATAGGCTACCTGCTGCCAATCTCAGGACAAGGTCAGTTAACACAGAATAGGTACTTCTAATTTTGACTGTTGGGGAAATCAATGACTGGAGCAACAATGAAAATAGATAAATACCGAATAAATTTGAAAATAGCAATACTGAATACAGGTGCTTGTAGTCATGACAATACTATAGTTGGACAAGATTCAAGATTCAAGATGTTTATTGTCACGCCTGTTATACAGGTACAATCGTAAATGCTTTTTGATGGGAAGCTCCATTAAGAAAAGAAACAGTAGGTTAAGTAGCAAAGAATAAAATAATAAAATAAAGTGAAAATAAAAATAATAGTGTATTTACAATAATATACAGTATAATAATAAAGGGAAAACTTGGTGTATGGTAATATATACAAGTATTGCACAGGCCGAATAATCATAATGCCGAATGGCATAGTCACTCACAGAGCCAGAGATTGGTTGAAACTATTACATATATCGTTTTTGTCACATAATTAATCGTTTAGTTGCCATACACAGAAAATCCGACACCGCTGTATGACACCTGCGGGCCCCGCCCTCCTGCAAAATAAAGCTCTACGCTGATTGGCTGGTCTGTGCTGTCCTTCCAACGGGAATCCCGCAATCCGGACAGCCCATTGGTTCGTGACATGCCAGTCATATCTCGTTCTGCCACCTGATTGGTGCGCCCCACCAGAAGCACAGGACTTCCAGCCACTCTGTGTGATTTTACTCGTAATTATTGATGCTGCTGTTTTATGCCATATCCCCGTTGAACCGCAGGCAACATGGTTATTCTAGTCTAGAAAAATATTCTTCTCCTCTGAATTCAGTTTCTCACACTGTGCCGCCTCCCGGTTCACATCCCCGGTTGCACGGCGGCGGCGGCAGGACGATGGCTCTGCGTCGGACGGTCTCTCTGTGTCTGTCCTCGGTGCTCTATTAAGATTTTTAATTAGCTGATAAACACGCGTTTGACATTTACGACGGACTTGATGTGGGAGCGACCATGAACGCACCGCTGTGATTATGGAAAAGGAGTCCAGGTAGGCATTTTAATGTTTTTATCTGTTTTATTTGAGGTGTGTATATTTTTGAATGGGGATATCAATGTTATCGTGTGGAGCCTCGTTACGGGCCCATTAGCTTATTAATTTGAACGTGAAAACCACACAGGCCCACCTAGCAAACCACTACTGCTCCTGGTGTGTTGAAGCCATCAACAGCATCCGTCTGCTCCATTTATTATCTCTGTGAAAAAATTCCACTGTACGGCATGCCAGCAGAGACACGGCCCATTCATTAGCTTATAAACCATATTTACTGCTAAGGCATAGCATGCTCTCTCTCGCTCTGCGTCCTCTTTTTTTTTTTTAAATGTCGGTACACAATGTGGTGTGTTGCTGTGGGACATTTGGTGCTGCAAAGAGGGGGGATGATGTGTCATTTTGGACACAGATGTTGATCCAGCCGAGCTATGAGTCGACTGCAGAGCATGCAGGCCTGTTGTTCAGGCATCCTCAAGCAACAGCAGGCCGGGGATAATGAGCTGTCATGTCCAAACAACCCAGTGAATAGGATTACAAGTATGAATCAGCAGGACAATGGGTTTGTAGGAGTCACTGTCCTCCTTTAATACATGGCTTTTTTATGTTGTGGATGGATGGCAGAGGGGCTACCATGTTGTATCCACCTGTGTGTTTCTATCCAGATGTTTAAAGCTGCAGTAGGCAGTATATTTTTGGCATCAGTGGGCAAAAATTCCATAATAACCTTTCAGCATATTGTTTTTCAAGTGTTCTGAGAGAAAACTAGACTTCTGCACCTCCTCATGGCTCTGTTTTCAGGCTTTAAAAAAATCTAGCCCGTGACGGGAGACTTTGGACAATCACAGGTCATTTCAGAGAGAGAGCGTTCCTATTGGCTGTGCTCCGGCTGGTGGGCGGTGCTTGGTATTTCCTCAACTGATATCGACATGTCTGCCGGGTCACAAACTTTCTCATCTTACAGCTAAACAGTACACTACAAGATGTTTCTGAAAACATTTTATGTGTGAAATAGGCATTACAGTAACAGAATATTGATTCATATTTGATCAGCGCTGCCTAGTTTGATCGGAGAGTGATTGACAGCTGCTCAGAGACGGCAGGCTCCAGCTCGGCTCTGATTGGTTGTTTTCCTCCGGTCTGTGAAATCTTGCAGATGCCATTAGGAGCATCGGAGGACACCAGAGGCACATGATGTTTTTTCAGATTACCCGTCTCATGCACTACTGTCAGGATATAATGACCGTGTTATAAAAATACCTTTTTAAAATTATATTTCCTCCATTTTTACCCACTGCAGCTCCTTGACACCGAGTCCCTAACTGCCAATACACTGGTGGCCCTATAGGTAAAATTGTCATTTAAATCAATGTTTTTCAGTGTAGTTTTGACCCTTAATCCAGCTGTTTTTACTTTATCCATTTAGTGATCCCATTGAATGTCTGGCTTGTAAGATAGAAAACCAGCACTTCTCTAAGTACTGAGAAAACCACTGCTTTAAATGCTTTAAATCTGGGCCAGACACACATCATCGTGACCTCCCAAGTGGAATAAAAAGTAGGGAACTGACATAGTTCTTGGGGTATGATGTTGAAGGATTAGGGATACCGCTGACTACACAAAATGGAAGAGCTCCCTCAGGCACCTATCTTTTTTTTTTTTTCAGGAGTGGGGAAATTATTGAAGGAATTCATTATCTTGCTCTGTTGATTGTAGTTACGACTTAAGCACCCCATGACTAAGGACACTGTGGGTTCATCGTATCCTTGTATGCGATAGATTATTCTCAGGTTTACCTGTGAAATCCACTCGCCATGCAAAAAAAAAAAAGGGTTCTCACACGTTTCACCGTCAAGGAAACAGGTATCTGATTCTCACATCCTGGTGACCTTGTTTTATGTGACGCAGCCTCGAAACTTCTTCTTTATCTGATTCCACGATCACACACACACACACACACACAAAAGATTGCGTACTACGTCGGTGACACACGAACACAACCCAGCTTATCCCAGCTAACCTTTTCCTGTTCACTCACTGCAGCTGCTGCCACATTATTCATCTGTGTGAGAGAGCGGTAAGCTAATAGGCTCTGGACAGTGTCGTCAGGATAAACAGTCTCTGAGTTGTTTGTACACTTGTGTGTGTGGATTTGAATTTGTGCACGTGTGTGTGTGTGTGTGTGTGTGTGTGTGTGTGTTTGTGTGTGTGTGTGTAGCCTCCAGCCTGAACAGGAGGAGGGATATCATCTCGCAGCTTTCTCCCTGTGCTGTACAGTTTGTCTGCCTGCTGCTGTCCAGGTTTATTATTGTCTGCCGCTGTGTTTGCTTGTTGAACAGGGACATACTGTACAGGAGCCAGATGTGCAGATCATAATTGATCTCCCTCACGCCTAAAACAAGGTTTTGATAAATTGTGCAAATAAGGGTGACGCTGTGTATGTCTTTTCCCTTAGCTTACAATGAGATCTAACATCCACTCCACTAGTGGCTTAATCCAGCAAGAAACCTGAGATGTATAATGAAAGAGGAGCATTATGGCTTTTTAATAAACTAGCATTTGTTGCTGCAGTTGTGTGGGCAACCATTATCACATGGGCATAGGCTCAGTGTCTGTTTGTATGCAACTTTTTTGTTTTCCAGCTTCAAGGATGCTTGAACACATCAACGACCATATCTCAAAATTATAAGATTCAAGGGCTGTCCTCTGCCAAAGAAATTCTTAGTCGACTAACACTCATACAATTTTGGCGACTAATCGATAAGATGATTTAATCGACAGATCTGTAAAACTGATTTTCTCCACATTGAATCGCAAAAATCGCCACTTTAAATCTGGTGTTTACCAGAGATGTGCTTGTAAGTTTCTTGGGTATAAGTCATTCAGCAGGAAAAAGCATTGCTTTTAGTGCAGTAGTGCCCCACTGGCTAGCTTAGGGCCGCTGCTCTGCACTGCTCTCATGCGGCGGTTACAGCTGATAACGCCGCCGTCGTTTCAGAAGCGTAGCACCCACCCTCCGGTTCCCCCTCAGGTTAACGCTGTTATCTCTGTCAGCACTTTCTCCATTGTTTGCATGGTTAGCACTTTTAGCACCGTTAGCTGTGAGTCGCCGGCTTGCCGTCGCCATGTTGAGAGGCCATAGAAATACTCCTAATATTTAGCATTTAGATGTTTTCACTAGTGGTGGCTGGCTGTTTGATGACTAGCGTACAGTCTATGAATGATGTAAGTCCCTTAGAGGAAGTACAAAATTAGGAAAAGATATAGGGCTACAGCTAACAATTGTTTTCAGTATCAATTAATCTGCTAAGTATTTTCTCAATTAAGCGATCAATTGTTTGGTTCATAAAATGTCCCAGAGTCGACGTCTTCAAATGTCTTGTTTTGTGCGACTAATGGTCCAAAAGCCAAACATATATTCAATTTACTATCAGAGGAGACAAATAAAACAAGCAAATATTCACATCTGAGAAACTGGAACCAGAGAATTGTTGCCATTTTTACGTAAAACAATTAATCAGCTATCAAAATTGTTGTCGATAAATTTTCTTTTGCCTAATTTTTTCAACTCTAAGATAGTAAGCGTCTGAGTCGGATGATTGTGCCGTTTTTCTTATCTACACCAAATTTCTTGCCTGTGCTAAATAGCAGCACCATCCCCACAAAAAGGTGGTCAGAGAAGTAAAGTTTAACTGTTTAAAAGGTTGATTTTTAAAAAAAATATTGTCCCTCTGTAGCCTTCTGTACCATCTGTCCTGGCTCTTGCTGGTCTTACTGGCTGGCTTGCTGGTTGACTGTTCTGGTGCTGCTGGCCTGGCCTGGCCTGTGTGCGCTGCACTTCATTTCCTTTGCTGACACATGGAAACATGGAGCAGCTTGATGACCTGGCTGCTGCTGCGGTTCAAACTCACTACGGCTACAGCTCCTCCACAGCTCTCCTCTCTCCTCTCTATTGTTCATGTAGGCTGCAGATTTGTAACTGGATCTGTGCAGCCCTGCAGATTTTACACTCACTGAGTTGTGATCTCATTTTCAGACTGCTGCATGTTGGATTTATGCAAATTCTGTTCAAATAATGAGGCAGAAATATGCATAGGGCCATTACATTATAAATGCTGTAGAGGAACTTCATCTGAGTTATATTGCCTTCAGTTCTATTCAATCACTAGTAGTTTGATCTGCTTCCTTAATCAGAGGTGGAAGAAGAAGTACGATTCCGATACCTGAACTTGCATATCGGCCGATACAGAGTACCAATCAGATGCCAGTGCGTAAAAAAAAAAAAGTGTAACGTCAGCTGTTAGCAGCCGGTAGGCAGCACAGTCCTGCTTGGCTAAATAACGGAGCTAACAGCTAACGTTAATGGAGGTTGCATTGAGTTACATTATGATGAAAAGGTAAAATGTAATGTTGTAAAATTTAGTTTTTGGTGAGAAACTTGAGGCGGCTCATCAGGGATCAATAATAAAGTGTATGTTGAAGTACATGGGATTTATTGTTTTGTTTTAGTATGTTACCGTGGTATCGAACTGGGTATCAAGAATCGTGGAGTTTCACTGTTATTGGTATCGACTACTAAATTTCTGGTATCGTGACAAGTTTGATTATGTAAAAGTTCCTCTTTAAGTTAAATTTAGAATGCAGGACTTTCACCTGTAATGGGATATATAATGTATAATATATACTGTATATATATATACCCTGGTATTGGTACTTTTAAATGATCTTGTACTTTGTCCACCACTGCTCCCTGACCTATTCTACAGTGCGCTGAAGGAACAGTGGTTTATGTTCATGTCTCTGTGTATTGGAAATGTCTACCTATTAACCCATCAGCCCTCCAGCATCATCATTACAGTAACGACGGCCTGTTCTCCAAATAGCCCTCATGTACCAACTGCCCTGTATAGATTATTGAGATGTAATTGGTAACTCTTTTGTGCTGTGCAACAAATGTTTTCTTGGATTTGTCCAATGACAATTAAGTGTGACATTAAGCCTGTGTGAGTAGGAGACATATTTAGGGCAATCGAAACAACATTGACGACGAATGTTTCCCAGACTTGGTTCCCTAAATCTACCGACCACGTTCACTTTATATGACTAATGCTTTCCTCTTCCAAATTTAGTTAGTATCCCTCTCCAGATGATTTGGTTCCCCTGAGTGCCACTGTGAGAGGAAATTGTCTAGAAATAGCCGTCCCCACAACCCATCAATTACTTTCAAGTGCAGGCGACTATTTTGCTCTTGACCACCACTGAACAGTCGGTGCATTAGTACTAATACTGCCCAGATTATTTAATATTTTATAACTAAAAAATGCATGATAAAACAGACTGCAACGTCCACTAATCACGTACTAATCTCAAAACTGGATTACATGAGTGTGCCATGGAGGATAACTACTACAAACCGGGTGCTACCACAGGCACACTGCTTAATGTGATGCTGAAGCAATGACTGACATTAGTCTTCCTGCTGCATACATTATATTATCTTTTAACTTCATACTTTCCCCAGCAGCGGAGTCACGAACACTGATCAGTAGCCGTGCTGCTGTTTAATCACCCGTTCTGATTACAAACATCTGCTGTTTGCATTAGAAATGGCTGTGAGAGGTGGGGGGAGGGGGGGGAACAGTCGCTACAAATCCACAAACAACATCTCAAATATGAGATTAATTTGAGTGTGTTGCTCTTTTCCTTGTATTTCATAACTACCTCGAGCCTCCTGGGCAAATGAGAGAAACTAATCAAATATCAGAATCCTGTTAACTTCCAAATTGTTTACTCCAAAGCACAGACTCATTGACGGCCCATTAGCTGACAGGACACATCACGCTACAGGTGGATTGTGCAAAGGAAGCATCATCAACAGCCCGGTGTGACAGCACAGGTTTCAAAATGCCGAGTCTCTCACTCAGTAACACGTTTGTGTTGTTAATCATACTCCCACAGATTCATCCTGCGGTAAATCATTCCCTCCTGTTCATTTTAAACAATACCTCATCTAAGCTGGTGAAAGAGAATCAGCATGTTTGTACCTGACTGGCCGACTCATAAATCACTCATATCATGGTAATTAAAGCCATACGCATGTTAGAAATGTCACAAGCTTATGAAATATTTGCCTTCACTGTTTAGTAATAGCCACTCAGTTTACCTAACAACAATGGTGGAATGTAACTAAATACATTTACTCAAGTACTATATTTAAGTACAGTTTTGAGGTACTTACTTGAGTATATCCATTTTATGCCACTTCATACTTGTACTCTCACTACATTTCAGAGGGAAATATTGTACTTTTTACTCCACTACATTTATCTGATAGCTTTAGTTACTTTTCAGATTAAGATTTTTAGGGGTGGCAAAAAAATCTTTATCTTTATCTTTTTTTTTTACGATTTTGAAATAGATTTTTTAATGCCAGAATCGATATATTTGCTCCATTTGAGTCTATGCGGAGGTAGGAGGAAGTTACCGCTTTTATTGTTGTAGTCTGAGTAACGTGACGTCATATCCGTTCCAACTCCGTCAACCAAAACAAACCGCAGCGAGCCGAAACGAGGAAGTACAAAACAGCGGAGGGTCCGTGTGGATACGACCTGCACCCTCACATTTTAAATCCAAAGTGGTAAACACTACACATACAGTAAAGTATGGAAACACTTTGGGTTTCACACATTGCAGGAAAAGCAGAGCTAGACATCACGGCTAAAGCTGCATGCTAACTCTGTGATAGACAGGAAACGTTATCGTATTGCGGTAATGTTCAGTCAAGCCAGCCGTCACTCTCGTCTCCGTGGTCAAATCGGCCGACGCTACAACTGCATAGCACCCATATACTGACATTTATGGTAAATAGAGTCAAACAGAGCTGACCATGGATGTTTAAAGAGAATGGAGCTGACGGGAGAGCTAGAGACGGACTTGGCGAAGTTAGCAGAAGTAAACACGTGTGACTACGTCCGGTTTTCAAAATAAGGTGTTAACAAAGGGAACTGTATATACAAAATACATACAGTATATGGACATAAGATTGAAGGATTATATTCACCAGAAATATAAAACATTACATGTCACTTATAAATTAAAAAGAAAATACCACCAATTTGTGAGGGAAATGTCTTCATTCTTTGATTTCTGAGTTGCTGGAAAAAATGTAATAAATAATTCCTGACAATGATTGATATATTGGACATCAAGACATCTTTGACTACATACATGCTGAAAATCAAACATTTTCCAAAGTAAAAGTCCCTAAATGTAAGTGTATGATTCAACTCTTTCCCATGCTCAAGTGTTAAAAAAAGTTCACAAAAATCGCAATAAATTGTAATATCGAATCGCAATACTTAAAAATCGCAATACATATCGAATCGCCACCCAAGTATCGTGATAGTATCAGATCGGGAGATAGGTGAATCGTCCCAGCCCTAATAAAGAGTAACACTACGCATGAAGGCCCTGATCAGACATGCACGTTTTAGCAGCCGGGGCGGCTTTTTATGAATGTTTCCAATCAGAGTGAGGCGTTTTGCTCGCTGCTTTTGCTATAGCTGTTAAATAAATGTCATTAAAATTACACCATTTCCCTCTGAAATGTAGTTAAGTTGAAGTATATAAAGTAGCATACAATGGAAGTACTCAAGTAAAGTACCTCAAAATTGTATTCTCTATAAATACAGTATTTGATCAGATGTTCTTGGATACTTTCCACCCTGTAAGGCAGAGGCTGTGAGGTCATTTAAAAGCCTACTTTCATCATACACAAATTGATTGGTATCTACTTTACACACCATTGCCCTTGTGCACTGTATGTTGAGTGTGTTTAACTTGTCAATATGTCTGCATCAGTGCAGCAAGGACCTAATTCCATGAATTGGTTTTAGCTAATCGAGTCATTCTGATTCCAGTTATGGCTTTCACAAGCACTGAGGGAGAGAGAGCTCTGAGCAGCAATATCAGGATAAAAACACATCCCTCCTTTACAATGAGACACTTTGATCAACGCCGAGCCCAACAGCAGTCACAAGGACAGCGGGTCCAGTAGATGAATAGCGTGTAAATGAACGGTCCACGTGTCAGTAATCAAACATGAGATCATGAGCTGGAACAACAGCGAGGTTAGCAGCTACGGATTAACAAAGAGGTCGGCCTTAATGTCAGGGCTGGAAGGCCCCGAGGGCAAAACACACACACACACACACACACACACTAACACACACATAGATGGACGGGGGGAGGAGAGAGAGGGAGGGTCACACATCAGCAAGGTCGGGATCCCGGTGAAAACTAGCTGATTTTTCTGTTTTTCTTTCATAAAATGCTGGTGAGGTTTTTCCAGGAGATTTTGGACCTCTGGGGAAATAATGTACACCTCAGAATGTCTGTCTGATAGCAAGTAATATTACTGTATGTCTGGAAAATATAGATGGAGCTGTTGTTGGTGGGTGTTGTGAAGCGATCAAAGATATATTTTTTTTTTTTTTTTTTACCCTTCTTATTTTAATTGCCCAAGGCTGGCTCAACGTCGCCAGATGGAGACCGTGAAACGTTTCTTTACACCAATGAAAAGTATTTCGTAAATCGGACGCATGCTGCTCAAGGGTTTGCATTAGCATTACCATTTTTTTGGGCTTTGAAGCTTCGGTGAGAAATATTCGAAGCTTCGAGACAGTGCCGTTGCCGCACTACTGTACACACACACACTTCTACACACAACAAACAGCGATATCCGTCTGAGAATAACTAATAATAATTAATGTTGAATAATGAATAATGTTGTGGGATTATTCCTTATTTCATGGGCTATTTTGGGATTTATACTTTATTATTATATATATATATATATATATCAATCAAATTGCCATTCTGCCGGGAGAAACCGGTAGGCTTACATACTTCTCTTTCAAAGCCCTATATATTTAATTGGTTAGATATGAAATGCTCCGACGTTATCAATTCTGTTTTTGGTAACGGAGAATTTCTCTCCGTAGTTGACGTTAGCTGTGTGCGGGGCGGAGCAGCTCTCACAGACACACACACAGAGCTTCTGCTCTTAGTAACTATGGCGGAGAAAACTAAACTTATAAAGCGTGATTACACTTTACTAGAGTTGATGCTGACAATGCTTGTCATAAGTGCAAGTTTGCGTGTGAGGGCGGAAACACGAGCAATTTGTCGAAACATTTAGCAAAAAGTTCACTTCCTCATTAAACGTCTCTACGGGTCCTTCACAGCCTCTATGACGTCACTGGCCTGTTTGTAGTCCGCAGCAGATATGAGCAGCAGGCTGTGTAATACGAGTGAACAAAGTTATTATTATGTTTTGATCACTTAGATTATGGCCATATATATATATACTGTATGTATACTGTATATAGACACAGAGAAGGCTGCACGGTGGTACAGTGGCTAGCACTGTTGCCTCACAGTAAGAGGCTCGCAGGTTGGAATCCGGCTTGTGGCCCTTCTGTAGGAGGAGGAGTTTGCATGTTCTCCCCGTGTTAGCGTGGGTTTTCTCCGGGTTGTCCGGTTTCCTCCCACAGTCCAAAGACATGCAGGTTAGGTTCATTGTTGACTCTAAATTGCCCGTAGGTGCCATATCAGGAGCCATAACATTAAGACCACTGACAGGTGAAGTGAACAACATTGATTAACTCGTTACCGTGGCACCTGGCAGTGGGGGGGATATATCAGGCAGCAAGTGAACATTTTGAACTTTGAACTTTGTGTTGGAAGCAGAAAAAATGGGCAAGCGTAAGGATGTGAGCGACTTTGACAAGGGCCAAATAGTGATGGCTAGACGACTGGGTCAGAGCATCTCCAGAACTGCAGCTCTTGTGGGATGTTCCCGGTCTGCAGTGGTCAGGACCGACCAAAAGTGGTCCAAGGAAAGAAAACCGTTGAACCGGCGACAGGGTCAGACCCAAGGCTCATTGATGCACGTGGGGAGTGAAGGCTGGCCCGTGTTGTCCGATCCAATAGAAGAGCTACTGGAGCTCAAATTGCTGAAAAAGTTAATGCTAGTTCCGATAGAAAGGTGTCAGAACACACAATGCATCGCAGTTTGTTGCGTATGTGGCTGCGTAGCCGCAGACCGGTCAGGGTGCCCGTGCTGACCTAATGTTATGGCTGATCGGTGTATACATATATATAAACGAAGCATTCGAATACTGATTTGGAGGTCCAATACCAACAACAAACCACGGATACAACATTGAAAACACGGAGGGGAAAAAGAGATGTGGGTTAATTCTGGGTCAGAAGAGGAAACAATAGCACTGTCTGTCCCAGGAGATGGTGAGAGCTCGGAGAGGATGCGTTCAGGCGCAGACTTCACACAATACCATAATTGTGCATGGTGATATCAGTCAAGGAGAGACTAAACATAAACACCCTAAATTGGGCGTACACCTATCTCACACAGCAGGACTCACACACACCCATACATGGCAACACACACACACACACACATACTGAGGTGTAATACAAACTTGGACACACCGAGCATGGAGACATGTCAGTGCACATGCTAAACAGAAACCTTTCATGTAACTCACGCACACTAATCATGCGTGGAAATACAAATTTAAAAGGATTACAATGAAAGCCCCCCCGGACCCCCCTTTCTCTCACAGGCCTCTGCAGTTTCTCCCAAGTACACAATGACATTAGAGGGAGCCTGCTGTCATATACAACAACAGCAACAGCCAAGCTCAGAAAATCTGGCTTTGCTGGTATTGCTTTGTCAGAGACCTTCACAATGTCCTTCCATTAACTAATGTGTCTGCGCGTGCGTGTGTGTGTACTGTAGTCCTGCATGACTCACCTTTTACAGTGTGGTCCGTCCACAGTGACGCAGCTGTACAGCACTCTGTGGTACTGAAACCTCTCTTTTTAGCATCTGCTCCTTTGTACTGTCGTGGCTAATAGGCTGATGCTTAACATGTTTTCATGGCTCTTGTGTTTTTTTTAATTGCAGTTCATCAACCAGATTACAGTTTAATCCAATGACGTCCTTATTAACAAGTTCAGATTTCTGTCCCAACCGAATCCCAGCGCAGTGGAATTTTATAAAGTTTAAATACCATTTGTGTTTTTTTGTTTTTTGTTTTTTTGCAGTATATCGTAGTAGTGTTCAAACCCTACAAGGCTGTGGGAACAATGTTTTGTAATATGGATGCAAGTGCTTGTAGTGAATTCCTGTGATAGTCAGAGGTCTTTGCAGGTAGCTAGCCTGGAAGTTGACAACATTTAGCCATAACTCAAAACTCTCATTGTTGTTTTTTTTCTCCGAGGCCAAGTAGTACCACCTTAACCCTCATCCTACCGACTGGTGTCCCCTCAGACCCCAGAGGTCGACACAGGTGCTTTATTCTATCATTGCAATTTTTCACGACTTTGTCAATCAAATTGTGCCTATTGACTTCATATCATTGTTTTCTGTCTCTGTTTTAATTAGTGCTTTTTGAAAAGACCAATGTAACCTTTAAAACCTTTATTACATTCGTCATATACATACAGGTACATACATGAAATTTGACCTCTGCATTAAACCCATCCTAAGTATTTTAGGATTGGTTTTTAGGAGCAGTGGGCTGCTGTAAGCGCCCGGGGAGCAACTGGGGGTTTAGTGTCTCTTTTAGTGACACTTCGACATGCCGCCAACCTTGTGGTTAAAGGACGATCCACTTTACCCACTGAGCTACAGCAGCCCTGCATGTATTGGGGTCCTATGGGACACCAGTCAAAAGCACCCAATTGCAGCCTATGCAGTTTAATAGATAGAATCCATAGATAAGATATTTGCTTGGGTCCTAATTTAAAGTATCACACACTATCAGGGGGGGTAGGGGCACTCTGTCAGTCATTTTGAAGGAGACAGACACAGATGCAGCAGACACAGATTTTCCAGATTGTCTATTTTCCTTTTACACCATATGCAAATTAACTGTAACTTTCCTAAAATAATAATAATCTGTTTATTTTTCTTCAGATGACATTAATTACATAACTAATAATGTTTTGTGAAGAAATAAGTTAACATTTGCTGTAATGGTTGGTTCTTACAGTAGTTTATTCGTCAGTCGGTAGTCCTTGTACGTTAAATATGTTGGTAGGATGAGGGTTAAACAAGCAAAGTGATCAGTAAGAAGGAGGCTATTATGTTCTTGATTTTAAAGTTAAGATGTAAGGTGAGGATGGTTTGCTGAGATTTGGCTGCTTGTTGGGAGTGACACACAGCTTTGCAGTAACAGCTGCCTGAGAAGAGGTTTGATTTGATTTCATCTGGACTCAACTGACACAGTTGTGTGCTATGATTAGTAAAAATTTAAAAGTATCATCCAGTTCATTGAATGATGCAAGTTCTCAAAAACAATATAGAGATTGGTAGAATCAACTATTACCACAAATGCATGGAGTGTGCCTCTGTATCACTGACAATTACATCCTCCTGAATAAAAAAGGATGGCAGCTGTGTAAAAAATGAATTCACTGTCCACTCATTGAAGGGTCTCTGGGTGTTGAGATCAAGGTAATGTCTGGTACAGTTATAGATTTTGTCAATAATAGATCTCACTTCAGTCTCACTGCTGTAGGATCGAGGTGAAAGTCAGGGCAGACGCATCACTGCCTGAGGCTCACCCATCTGTCAGATGATTTCAGTCTTAGAAGAAAAAGCGGACTGACATTAACAGCTCTGTGACTGTTGTAGTTCAATCACAGAGGGGTAGTTTAGCTTTACTAGATTAACTTGAGTAAATAATTGTATCAGGGAAAGGCCATTATCTTATTTGAGTGGAATTACTCTGCTACGAAAGAGATGTTATTTGTCTTTTTGACCGAGCCCTTTTACAAATGTGATTAGTCTCATTGACTTGTTAATGGCTCTTTTGATTGGGCCGGTTTCTGTGCATGAATGTGGTCCTTGTCTCTTCCCCATGCAGTGTTTTCCCTGTTCAGACTGTTATTATGCTCCTCTCCTCTCCTCCCCTCTCCGGCGGGCTATTTTTCTGCTCTCCTTGCCTTCATCTGTATGTTTCTCTCAACCTTCATGGTCGATTACACGGCCAAAATCAATTCTTCATTGCATTGTTTTTGAGTTTTCCCTGTCTGGGATTTCTCTCCTCTGCATAAGTGCCTTTACGCATTATTCCAGAGTTATTATTAGCTGGTCAGCTGCACCGTGTGTGTGTGTGTGTGGCCAGAAGTCATTTCCACAGGGCTCCCCCAGAAAAAAAGAGCTCCCATCCATAATGCAAAGGAGGGAGAGTCAGGGAAGCTGTAGCTCCACATTTTGCTCTCTATTACAGAGCAGCAGCTCGGCCTTTTGGCTCATTTTCTCCACTGACCATTTTCAACTCCTCGTCCGCTGCCTCTCTGATAGCTGCAGCACAGACGGAAAGAAGCAGAGTTTGCATGTGTATACGGCATGTGTATAGTGTGTGTGTGTTTGTGTGTTAGGGGTGTGAGAAAATGTCGATACACTTGAGTATCGTGATACAGTGGAAACCGCTTAATGTGATCACGTCTGTCCAGGTCAAATTGAAGCGGATGATTATTATAACCAAAGTTGTGTTGTTGTGCATCATTTCTCATGCAGATTAACATCTCATTGACATTTGAATATTTATTACATGAATACAAAGTAATGAAACGTACCGCTTTGCTATTTACTGGCTCGCTTCTTCTGCCTTTACCCTCACCGAGGGATGAGGTATTGCCTTTTTTGGCCGGCTCTTCATTCAGATATGACTTTCTTTTTCTCATCATGATATCAATGTGCACGCAGCATCAGCCTCAGGTATCCAGCCGGAAAGCAGATGGTCCGCGAGGCAAAGTATCAAAGGAGTAAAGTAAAAATAAAACAAAAATTCAACTAACGTCAGTTTAACATAGTTTTAAAATGTTTTTCCATATGTTGTCATGTATGAAAAGATACTGTAAGCGGACTACTACTTGATTACTATAACCAAATTATTTAACAGCGTTTGTATAGGAATGATTCTGTCTCAAGCTTTTTGATCCATATAAGCGGTTGATCACTGTATTCATTTTATTTAGCATAATGCTTTCTACCATTTGTACTCTTAGGTGCCGTTGGAACTATTTGTTTTCTAAAACTTTTCAACCTAAATACTTCAGACCTGTTTGATGGTGATAAACAGAAACACATTTCAGCACTTTGTTTTGCCGCGATATTTAGGGTGCTTTGTAATCAGATGTTGCTTTAGCATGGCCGGCTTCATGGCTATGTTTGCTAGACCCTGAAGACACATGATGGATTTTGATCTCCCGTCGCTGTCTCTCGATGTAACTGTTGTAATATTTTCTCAATTTAGCTAGTTTTAGCGTCACTTGACGATGTGGACTGACTCACATATGTCTCAGAGCTCGCCAGCTAGCTAGCTTGCTAATCAGCTAAACAGCAGCAGGAACGGTTCGTTGCACCCTGAGTGAAGTGACTGATTCATGAGTTTCTATTGGCCCAAAGCTAATGTGGGTGGTAGTAATGGACATAATATGCTTGTTTTATTGGCGCAAATTGTCCCCATCTGTAGATACATTATGTACTTTTTATGTAATTGTGTGTGTGTGTGTGTGTGTGTGTGTGTGTGTGTGTGTGTGTGTGTGTGTGTGTGTGTGTGTGTGTGTGTGTGTGTGTGTGTGTGTGTGTGTGTGTGTGTGTGTGTGTGTGTGTGTGTGTGTGTGTGTGTGTGTGTGTGTGTGTGTGTGTGTGTGTGTGTGTGTGTGTGTGTGTGTGTGTTGAATGAGTCTTCATATATTATTTCTTTTCTAGTAAGAAACTTCAGCAAAGCAAAGCTCTGAGATGTTTGTTTACCTCTTGCATGTGTGAGATCTTCACACTGTCCCCTAATATTCAACCAAGCACGGGGTCTAGATGTGCTGTCTTACATCTAACACGTTAAATGTTGCACTCAAGATATAAATGCCTTTCCCTTGTACGTCCTTAATCACTATCAACAAGAATCTATTCCCAATGCCTTCAGCCCAAACAGTACGGTTGCAGACATTTTCCACTGGCTGAAAAGGCTTTTTCCTTGATGAGGAGGGAAACAATTAGAAGCTCCCCCAACTCTCCTGTTTGTAATCAGTGGCTTCAGCTCATTATAATCTCTGTGACACTCTGTGCTTTATCTCTCTGAACTCACTCCGTTATTCATCTGATTTATTTTTGACCCGATTGATTTATTATCTCTTAATGCAAATTAATCACTCAGGAGGTGTGACCACGGCTCAGTCCTCCTGAAAGCAGTCTGATATTAAGTGATGTATCGGCTCATTATGTGCGTAACACTGCCGACATGTCCGTTCTCTCACTCGTTTTTTACAACGATGAATGAAATGCAACACAGAAGTTATGAGTAACTTTATAGATCACAACAGTTTATGTCCATGTCATTAACAACAACAACATGGTTTCCATATTAGGCATCACTCTCAAACAGCTCTCTGATAGATGAGTGTGTCTGCAGTGACGGACCATGATGCTCTCAGTCAGGATGATGTCATCACAGTGACTAAGGGCCACTCCTTCAAAGCAGTTACTTGAGCCAGGGTGTGGAGGGGCATTTTTGGACCACTATGTTTACTTGTGTTCAGTCCAATAAGCCAAACTTGACCTCTCACATCTTTGAGTGCACAAATTACAATGCAAAGGATTAGGATTTTTGTACATGGGACAACTATGACACCTCCTAATTTATGTTTGTCTGTATGAGGTAGGCACCATTCACCAAAACAATATTGCTGTAATCATCATAGTGTTTAGGTCATTGATCAAGCAAAAATGTGCTTCTCAAATGTGTTTTTTTTTTGCTGCTTTTCTCTGTTTTATATCATTGTAAATTCAATATCTTTGGGTTTAGACTGCTGGTGACACAACAAGATTTGAAGACATCACCTAAAGCTCTGGGAAATGCATTTTAGAGATTAAACGATTAATACAAAAAAAGACCATATTGCATTAATCCATAATTAATCCATTAATCCATAATGAAAATTGTTGTTTGCTAATAGCTAACAAGCTGCGAGCCGAGCACAGCCGCAGCTTGTTAGCGAGAGAGAATCACAGATGTCATGGCGTCTCACCCCCTTTTTATAGCATGAAATAACTAATTAAAACCAAACCTATCAGAAAAATTAACACTTTAACATACATCACCATGATAACAACTAGCTAAAATGACAGAAACCATCTTGTTGGAAAAATGTATTTGACGTGTACTTGTGTACCCTTTTTAGTATGGCTCATGTCCCATCCGCTAACATGGAGGAGGCGGGCTTCATGACCTATACTGCAGCCAGCCACCAGGGGGCGATCCAGATGTTTTGGCTTCACTTTTGGGGAGCTGTTATGTCGTCCATCTTTATATAAAGTCTATAGTGCATGCTTTTATTTATTGTTTTTATCTGTGGTCAGTCATATTCAATGAGCCTTTTTTCTGCATCCATGACAGGTTTGAAGACCTCTGATCATATTGGCTCCACGGCCAGCCCGGTGGCCAATCAGGCGACAGCCAGGCTCACTGAGGAGGGAGACCAACGGTGAGACTGGGAGACCCTCTCACCACGCCCACACTGCTTCACCCATCCCACGCCATCGCCACCGCCATGTCTATACCCAGCGGCAGCCCAGAAAGAGAGGGCTCTAGTGGGGCTCCCCCTCAGCTAGAGTGCCCCTCTTCTCCTCCCGGCATGGACCTAGACCCCCCATCGACGGGCAGCCCAGTGCTCAGCCCAGACTCCTCTTCCCATGATGCATTGCTGTCGGCACCGGCAGCCTCCCCGGCAGACTCAGAGAACCTGAGTCCTGATGAACTGGAGCTGCTGGCCAAACTGGAGGAGCAGAACAGGTGAGACCTGTCCTCATCAAGTTTAACTATTGGAGTGAATACAGGACAGTTATTATAGCTGCACAGTAGCAGGTTCAACCAGTTAATACTGAAGGAGGACGTGTATGTTAAGTTTAGTCTTCCGAATAATTGACCGTTCGCTAAAGTCCTCCCTTTGTCCATGCGTAGCTTAGCATCACAAACTAGGTACAGGAAGACCGTCAAGCTTTGGATTTCTCCACATGTTCGGAGGGGTCGTGTCTTTTGCTTTTCTTTCTTTGGCCTTTCTAAAACCAAAAACACAAGAGCAAAGAGTAAGGAATGGATTTATCTGCTCTAATGAAAGATGCAGCAAATTAGCTAACTACATACAGTAACCAGTTGTTACTTGTATGGCCAAGGAGCACATCAATAACAACCTACTTTAGTTTTTCGGTTTGGTGGTATCGTGATACGTATCCTATCGTGAGATTCTCGGCAATACACAGACCTACTAGTCAGCTATAATCATTAGAAAAGTCAGCAAGAAAACAGCCCTTTTTAGTTTATGGCACTAACGTTAGCTCAGTTAGCTTGCTAGTTACAGATGTCTCTTCAGTGGGCAAAATCGACAGTCATCGGCTAGAAATGAGAAGCCTTCCTTTGTCTATGTATAAAATCACAGACCGATTGTCAAGAAAATTACTATGAATTTTGAGTGGTACATCTGGACTGTTATCACCGTTAACACTAACACTAACACTAACTAAAGGTAGCACTTGAAGTACATCAGCATATTATGATGAAATTGATGAAGTTCATGTGCATGATTCTTGCAATTTTTGGGGTTATACCCACATGGATGAATGCACGTTTTGTAAGCTAAATAAATGTAATGTAATTTAATGTAAAGGGGGTAGGTCTTAGTGGACATCAGTTGTGACTAAAGAAATCACTGTGTCACCTCAGTGTAGTTGTAACCTGTAAGGTAGGGTGAATAAACAATTAAAATAAAAAGAATAATTTAACCAAAGGACCAACGATATCAAAAGTGTCTATAAACTTTAGATAGTTGATGTTTGAGGTAAAATTTCTCGATCAAACCCGAACACAGACACTAGAGTATAGATGAGAGAAGAGACAAATAGGTCAACCTATGAGTGTATTTACAGTTTGACTTCAGCTGCAGAAGTTGAAGTGCAGAAAATAATGAGGGTTGAAGGTAGCGTTAAAACAGCAACTAATTAATGAGATAATTAGGACTTCATTAAAGGGGATATAAAATATGATTTCTAGGGGACGTTTGTAAAATGACGATAGTCGAACAGGTTACCAGCAAGCTAGATAGATTTTCATCATCTTGAAATTTGAAAAGTTTTACCCAGTAACATCATAATGTGTGAGTTGTGATCCCACACGCATGTTAAAAGCCAAATATTGTACAGTAGATATCAACCATTGATATCAGCATACTCAATTAATTAATTATTAATTAATTATTAAATAAACAGAATGCTAAGATGAAGAAGGAAGTCTGTCCTTCAGGCCATGTGAGAGCTTTTAAATGAATCTTTCCTCATTTTAAAGAGCACATGAAAATATCAGAAGCTGCTGTATTTTTGTGAGGCTTAACTTAAGTGTAACTTTTGATTATGAGAAGATTGAGATTGAAAAAAATGTGTTTCGCCCTATGACTAAGCATACAGATGGATAGAGGAGAAGTGAATTATGCAACAGGAGGCCGTGGTCACAGTGATTTCTGGAGAAATAGTGCAATACTGTATTTTGCAGCGTTTAGACACAGACCCCATTGGGCTTGAAAAACTGTCATTGTTCAAGGTGTCTATGTACCCAGTCCAGTGCAGAGGGATTTGAGTAAAATGACCACAAGAAGCCAATGTCAATTTGACCTAGAATCACACGTCTGCTCTACATTTGCAAGAAAACACTAGATAACAAAAAATGGGTGTATAGGGTAGTGTTTTAGAAAAACCCTGAATAAGTGAGGTTAAAAAAAAAACACTAAACCAGGCCTGTGGGCACTATTTCAGTGTTTATCTTTTATAACTTTTCTTTATGTAACATTTACATTTAAGAAGAAGAACACAGACAAATACACAGACAGTTCATTACAGAGGGATTTAGGCTGTGGCCCCTAAACAAAAAGAAAAAATAAAGAAAAGTGGTTAAAAAAAGAGCATTTATCAGTGACTATTTCCTGAGAATGACAATCCCATTTCCTCCAGTGTTTTTCCTACAGTATATATAATTGCAATATCCTTGTCATGATATCACACATGTACCTTGGATGCTACTGTATGTTTCAGGAAGCTCATCATTTAACCTGTTCAGGCATCTGAAACTGTAATGTAATCACCTGGTTTCACACAGTCATGCTTTAGAAAGGGACTCTTCTATTCAAGGGTAAAGTTTAATCCCTGTGTTAGATAAGGTTTAATCCCACTCAATGAAGAGCACCAGATTGCCCGGGGGGGGGGGGATGTCTGTTCACATGTTTGTATCACTGCAGAAAATACATTTAGATTTGATTAGACTTTATTAACCCCAGCAGGGACTCAAAAGACAGCAAATCCCTTTCAAAAGGAAAAGAGTAGCACTGTGTGAGGAGCCACATACTGTGTAGTTCTTCCTGCAGCCATCACATGTTTCAGCAGAGCGGTCAAAGTGCAGGGCGTAGGAGTCAAGTGACTTAAAAGAAGCAGACGTTCGATGTCAAAGAGGGGATGAACCTAACACCCTCTGAGTAAAGAGCAGTCTCTTTAATCACATCATCTCTGCTCCCTGCTGCCCCAGACTCCAAGTAAAACAAGAATTTAAAAAAAAAAAACATTTAAAGGAAATTACATTTTAGAATACGCTTATTTGCTTCCTTGCCAAGAGTTAGATGATCAGATCGATACCACTCTCATATTTATACGTGACATATGAAGCTAGAGCCAGCAGCTGGCTAGCTTAGCTTAGCATAAAGACTGGACAAACAAGCAGTGACTTACTGGCTAAGCTAAAAGGCTGCAGGCTGCAGCTTCGTATTTATTGTGCAGAGAGAGTGGTATCGATCATCTCATCTTACTCTTTTCAAAAAATAATAATAATTAGCTTTTTCCCAAAATGTCGAAATATTCCTTTAATTCAAGTACAGCTCAAGACACTTTCTGACTCGGCTTGAGCTTTTGCTGCTATGTGTCTAAACGCAAGACTTAACATTTTCATCTCAACACCAAAGTCATAAACTTTATTATTATCTTTATACAAACCGACCATTAACATGCTCATATAAGCAGTGGCAAACTGAGTGTTGGAAATGTGGCCCAATCTCAAGTGACCCACAGATGCTCTGTTAACATCCTTGTTTAAAATATGAACTTATTGTACTATTGTAGAACAAAGTATTACTGCGTATTAGATATGAACTAAATTTTAAAGGTACAATGTGTAGGATTTGGCAGCATCTAGTGGTGTGGTTGCAAATTGCAAGTGAGTACCCCTCCACTCACTCCTCCTTTTCCAAGACTACGGTAACATGAGCCGCCGAGTGCAAAACCGTGGTAACGCCGTTTGCCTCACTCAGAGGCCATACTTACCATAATAACACTACTTTAGGAGCAACAGAAGTCAGACGGCAGCTAGCGGTACCATGGCGGCTCAGGTTACCGCAGTTTCACAAGCGTGTCGGAGAACTACGGTGGTCTTCATGTAGCGTAAAAATGTTTTGTCCGTTCTGTGATACTGTAGAAACATGGCGGACTCCGGGAAGAGGACCCGCTCCCCTATGTAGATATGAAGGGCTAATTCTAAGCTTACGAAAACACAACGATTTGTTAACTCTTCCTGCTTCAATCTCCCGACCGTAGTCAGAAGATACAGGGGAGACCGTAGTTTGGTCTCCAGGGCCGGAGTCGGTACCGTACTCGCTCCGGAGTTAACCCCCGTCACTTAACTCAACAGCAGGGAAACAAGACGCTGGAAACCTCCGTTAGTCTTGAGGAGTTGTAGCATTTATTTCTTGTACAAACTGCAATTTCCATCGAACATCCACTTTATATTTGCTAAGCTAAAACCAACACTCTTCGGCGCCCGCTGCTCGCTTACTTTCCACTCATACTCCGCCCCCGTTCTCCCTCGCTCCACCTCTCACATGCACGCACACACACGCTACACACTGACTCTGCTATTCTCCAAATGACCTACGCCACTCTCACAACACTACCCCCACTCTGGATGACAATGATAACATTTTTCCAATCCAGCACAGTAGCATACATCAACATATACATTTCCTCATACAGGTATAGTCCTCATGTGCGTTCAGTCCATTTGAGAGGATTCAATGTAACCAGTAGATTTAAAGTCCATTGCCAGTGGGGCACTAGCAGAAGGTGCAGTTTCTCAGTGCAAATGTAGACATGTAGTAGTCCATTTTTGTTCAGTGTGCTCACTCTATAATAGAGCATAACAAATCCTGAAAGACATTAATAACATCCATTTTACAAGTCATGACTTAATCTGAGCTCTGAAGTGGCGACCTGGGGCAACTAACTTCTCTAAACTTAACTCAAAATATTCCCTTTAACAGAAAAATACAACAGTTTGTCACAGTGCATATGGTAATTAACCCATTACTCCTCAAGTTTTTTTTTTATATATATAAATGAACATATAAAACTAGCAATTAGACAATTAGCCGGAACAATAATAAACAGTATAAAACAGGCCTAGTTTTTAACTGGTTTTCTTCATTTTCAACACTGAATACAGTCCTTTAACTCTGAAAACGGTCCATGAACGGTTCTACTCAGTGAGCCAACCACTCACCATACCAGACACGAGGTCTTTGTTGACGACGGGGTCTTTGAGAACGTTGACTCCGCTGATGTTGCTCTGCCACCCCACCCCCACTATCCTGAGGGTCCTCAGGAACAGAAGAGTCCAGGCGAGGAGAAGTAAAGGGGAGTGAAGCGGCAGTTGTAGGAATGTCTACTGCTGGATCTGATGGAGTGAAACCGAAGGCTTCCTCTGTGTCCGTGTCGGAGAATAGCTGGGACAGACCCACGCCAGGGTCTTCGAGATCCATGTCCAAGGTTGGAGGCGACACCTCCGTAGGTGTCCAGTTCCGAGCCTGCTCCATGACCCAGGTATTGTCCAGTGGGTCGCGGCAGCGATAGGGCTTCAGTTGGTCGTGATGAACCACTTTCACTTTGGTCCTTGGGCCTTTCTGGATGCGATACACCAGATCATCCAAATGTCCCATTACAAAGTATGGTCCTTCGTATGATGGGAGAAACTTCCTGACCTTGTCTTTGACTTTCCGCGTGCCTTTGATGAGGAACCACACAGCATCCCCAATCTTGTACTGTGTGCGGCAGCAGTTCTTGTCATATTTTCTCTTTGCGCGTTTCACAGACTCACCGAGAGCATCTCTGGTGATTTGGTGCGCCAGCTCCAGTCGCTCCCGCAGCTGTCGGACATACTCAGGAGTTGAAGGGACCGTGTCAGGGTCCGGAGGCAGGCCGGTTACCAGATCCACTGGTTCACTCAACTCCCGGCCGAACATCATGAAGTTGGGAGTGAAACCTGTTGCACTGTGCTTTGTCGCTCTGTAGGCCATGATAGCATAGGGGATCATGAGGTCCCAATCCCAGTGGCAACGCTCTGCTGTTGTGGCCAGTATCTTTTGCAGGGTGGCGTTGAACCTTTCAACCTGGCCATCCGACTGAGGTCGGAAAGGTGTGGTGTGTGTTTTATCGATGCCGAACAATGTGCACATCTTCTGGAACACTTCAGACTCGAAGTTCCGGCCTTGGTCGCTATGCAATGTCTGTGGTGCTCCATAACGACACACCCACTCTGATGCCACAACTTCAGCCACAGTTACAGCCTTTTCATTTGGCAGGGGGAACGCTTCCACCCATTTTGTAAAATAGTCCTGTATCACGAGCACATAAGAGTTGTTGCGCTCTGTCTCATTCAGTGGCCCCATGATGTCCAATGCAATGCGTTCCATAGGGGCTCCCACTCTAACAGTTCCCATAGGGGCCTGGGCTTTCTTATGGGGCCTGGCTTTGGATGCACAGTTGGTACAGGTGCTGCACCAGAGGGCGACGTCTTCTCTCATCCGGTACCAGAAGTATCGAGTCTGCAACCGGGCTACAGTGCGCTCCACACCAAAATGTCCCCCAACTTGCCCTTCATGCATTTGTCTCATGATGTCAGGCCGCAAGATGTGAGGCAGCACAACTTGTGGGTAGAACTGGGTGTCATCCAGACAGTAGAACCGTCTAACCAGTATTCCATCTCGGATGTAGAGTCGCTTCCACTGGCTCCAATATGTCTTTGTGGCTGGACTGCATGGTGAGACTGTTACCCATGGAGGGCGCTCTCTGCTGGCCTCTATCCATGCTCTGATAGGGGCAATGTCTGGATCAGCTTCCTGAGCCTGTCGCAGCTCCTCTAGGGACCAGCCGCCAAACAGTTCAGTGTCATTAGTCTTAGTCAGGTAGATTCTCTCAGGAGGCTTTAAGTCGTCCATGTCAGCAGGCAACGTTTCGTCTACCCCCACTAGACTCACTGCTGTGGACGCTGGCCGTCCCTCTACCCCCACTGGACACAGCATCTGGTTGATGTGAGAGTCCATAACGCACTGCACAGCCTGATGACTGACACTCACTGATTGAGGGGAGGGGCCTGGCAGCTTGCACGGACAGGACTGGCGGCAGGGCACCCTGGAGAGGCTGTCTGCGTTGATGTGCAGCCGGCCGGGGCGATGGATGATCTCAAAGTTGTACTCGCCGAGTCTCTCGAGCCACCTGGCAAGCTGTCCCTCAGGCTCCTTCATTTTTGTCAGCCACCGAAGGCTACTGTGGTCGGTGCGTACGGTGAAGGACCGCCCCAGGAGATACTGCCGGAAATGTGATGTGAATTCCACCACGGCTAGCAGTTCTCGCCGTGTGGTGCAGTAATTCTGTTCAGTTTTTGAAAGCTTGCGACTCCCATAGGCCAACACACGTTCCTCGCCATTCTGGATTTGTGAGAGGACGGCGCCGATGCCAACGTCGCTGGCGTCGGTGTCCAGAATCATGTTACCCTGGTCGAGTGGATAACCCAGGACAGGCGCAGTAGTCAGCATGCGCTTGAGTTCGTTAAATGCCGCCTGGCAGCCCTCAGTCCACTGGAATCGGGCGTGTTTCTTTGTCAGGGCATGAAGGGGCTCAGCTATGGAGGCGAAGTCTTTTACGAACCGCCGATAATATGATGCAAGGCCGACGAATCGGCGGAGCTCTTGAAGTGACGTTGGCGTTGGCCACTCCTGCACCTTCTGGACTTTACTGGGGTCAGTGGCCACACCGTCCTCCGAGACAATGTGGCCTAGATAGGCTACTTGGCTGCGAAAGAGGAAACACTTGGCAGGTTTCAGTTTCAGGTTGGCTTGGTGAAGTCGGTCGAAAACCTGGCTAAGCCGCTGCAGCATCTCCGACATATCCCTGCCCAGCACGATGATGTCGTCCAAATAGACCAGGCAAGTCTCCCACTGCAACCCAGCCAACACGCGGTCCATCAGTCGCTGGAATGTCGCCGGAGCGTTACACAGTCCGAATGGCATAACATTCCACTCAAACAGTCCATTTCTGGTGCAAAAGGCAGCTGCTTTGCGCGCCCTTGGGGACAGTTCAACTTGCCAGTAGCCGGAGGCGAGGTCCAGCGTGCTGAACCATTTGGCAGTGGAGAGCGTGTCCAGTGTGTCTTGGATGCGGGGCAACGGGTACGCGTCTTTAATGGTACAGTCATTCAGGGCTCTATAGTCTATGCAGAGACGGTAAGTCCCATCCTTTTTGCGTACCATCACTATGGGCGACGCCCAGCTGCTGTGGCTGCGGCGAGCCACCCCATCCTCCAAACCTTGTTGTATTTGTTGGTCAGCACTCTGTTGTTTCTCCAACGCCATCCGGCGCGGTGGCTGCTTGACTGGGACGCCTGGCCGTGTCATGATGTCATGCTGCACCAGACTGGTGCGGCCAATGTCATTGGGACCAGTGGAGAACACGCTGCCATAGGAGCACAACAGCTGTGCCAGCTGGAGCTGTTCCTCTGTGTTAAGCTCAGCGGAACTCTGGGCATAAAGCTCCTGCAGGTGCTGGGGAACAGTGGGGGGGTTTGTGACTGGCTGTTCTAGGTGGGCAGTGGTGTCTGCCGGCTGCAAGGCTTCCGCAGGCTGGAGAAACCCTGCGATGGCGCCCTTCTTGATGGTTACGGCAGTGTTTCCTGGGTTGAAGATGCGGAGGGGCACAGCTTTAAAGGGGCATGCTTCCACCAGAATTCGTGCGACCAGCACTCTGTGTTTTTCAACAAAACCTTTAGTGGGGCTCAGCACCACCTCCCCTTTAACCTGTCCCTTAAAACGAGTGTGGCCTCGCACAACATACTCCCGTCCGGCCTCCAACACCACAGTCCGGGCAACTCTCACTGCATGTGTTTTTGATTTGCTACGTGGCTGGAAATATGGCACTTCTTCACCAAACAGCACCATGCGCTGGTTTCCAAAATCAAGGCGTGCTCGAGCTTGAGTCAGGAAGGGGTGGCCCAGGAGAGCTTCATCGCCAGCGATGTCAGCAACCAGGAAGTGCACGCTTACCTGGCGGTTGTTGATCCGGACAGGGATGTGAGCTTCCCCCAGTACTGGTACCTCACCAGGCCCGACACCAAGCAGAGTCTTTACACTTGATGGCTGCAGTGGAGGTCGACCATCTGGGTGAATAGTGTTGTAGTGGCACAGCGGTAACACGCTCCTCCGTGCCCCACTGTCCAAAACAGCGCACACTTCCAGTTCATACACGACCATGTGAATGCTCATTTCTTGACCTTGGCCTTTAAGGTGAAGCACAGCAGGCTCTGGGCTTTCGTGGCAGGCTGTCAAAACTTGGGCTGTGGTTGTTTGCCTTGGTGAGGGGCAATCTCTCCTCATGTGACCCAGGCCTGAACAGTTATGACAGCGAATCTCTTCCCCTTTAATGTCTCTATAGCCTCTTTGCTTATACGGTGTGCGGTACTTGGTGTAGTTGGGGTCAGGAGGCTTACTTTTCCAGCTGGCGGCTGGGGGCGTTGCAGCAGTCTCTGCTTCCTCCTCCTTGGTGCCCTCCCGGACCATAGCAGCACGGGGTCTCCGTTCAGCCAAGCTGCGTGCCCCTGATTGCATGAGGCTGGTGACATATGACGCTGCCCGCTTGGTGGTTTCATGGCGGCGAGCGATGTCATAGGCCTGAGACAGTGTGTGGGGCCGCTGTTCTAGCAATTTCTGCACAGTCTCTGCATCTCCTACAGCGGTTGTGAAAACTTCAACGCCTATGGCGTCCTGCTCAGTCTCAGTTCTATCGCTGTAGGCTACTGACACTTTTTCATAAATGTCATCTCTTAAAACATGAAGAGCCTCACCCAACTTGCGGACCCTCTGTCTTAGTTCAAGGGCCACTGCAGTAGCATGCTCTGAAGACGGTCCATGCGCAGTCTCCATCTCCTCTACCAGGCGGCAGTAGTCCCACCGAGCAGACCGTGGATTTTTGTGGATGCTTGCCCCTGCTGTACCCACCAAGCAGAACTTTAACTGGACAGCCATTGTCTTTTCTGACCAGTGATTAGCTGAAGCACAGCTCTCAAACCGGTGTAGAAACTCTCTCCAGGACGTGGTGCCATCAAACTGACCAGGACGTAAGGTGGGGACTCTTTCTCTGTTATCATAGTCTTCCTCACTCTCAGATGAAGCTTGGTAGTGTGCATGAGGTGGCTGGCGTGCTCGTGACTTGAGCCACTCACATTTAGTAGAAGAGTCCTTTAACTGCACAGTCTGACAATATTTCTGTGCTTGTGAATGTCCATTGTGAGTGTCTTTCATGGCGTCACAGCAGGGGGTGTGCAACCCCAGGCATGTGGAACATGAGAGATGACATGGGACTGGTGTGCTCTGGATGAAACTCCCGGGGTGGACAGGGGAAAAGGGGTTAGCATGGGGCGTTGTAACAACAGCTTGTGGTATAACCATGTTGTGCAGCTTTAATGGCTGGTGAGCTTGGTGATTGCGCACATGGAGGCCCCGGCCCTGGTCATCCACACCGAGCACACTGTCTTCCAAACAGTAACTTCTCCCCTCAGCATCAACAAAGGGGTTTGTGCTCGAAAACCTCGGCCGGGTGGCCTCGTATGGCTCTTTAATCACTCCATCTTCACAGAGGAAAGGATTCAAATGTCCACTTTTCCTGTTTCTTCCACTCAAATAGTCTGTATTTGTCTCGATTTCATTTTCATTTATTTCAGTTAGCGTCATGAATGGGTTGGAGTGACTCGTAACTTTTCCACATACATCGTGTGTGTTTTCGGCCGCAGGGCTTTGGCTGGCGGCCGCCATGTTAGCTTAGCTCCTTTGCTAGGTAAACGATGAATGTTTTGGCTAACTGTCCCGGTTTATTTCACCGTTCTTTTGCTCACCACTGCTGTAACTTGTCGAACGTGAGAGGGTCCCTTCGTGGTCGCCAGTGTTAACTCTTCCTGCTTCAATCTCCCGACCGTAGTCAGAAGATACAGGGGAGACCGTAGTTTGGTCTCCAGGGCCGGAGTCGGTACCGTACTCGCTCCGGAGTTAACCCCCGTCACTTAACTCAACAGCAGGGAAACAAGACGCTGGAAACCTCCGTTAGTCTTGAGGAGTTGTAGCATTTATTTCTTGTACAAACTGCAATTTCCATCGAACATCCACTTTATATTTGCTAAGCTAAAACCAACACTCTTCGGCGCCCGCTGCTCGCTTACTTTCCACTCATACTCCGCCCCCGTTCTCCCTCGCTCCACCTCTCACATGCACGCACACACACGCTACACACTGACTCTGCTATTCTCCAAATGACCTACGCCACTCTCACAACAGATTCTTAGCTTCAGGTGATTACACACTAATGAAAACATAGTTATGAATTATTATATTCCACTTCTGCTAATAGATCCCCTGAAATGTTACACACTGTTCCTTTAAACGAACTTGTCAACTGGGATATCATCAAAAAAAAAGACTGACTATCCTCATATTTACACTACTTTTTTGTTTATATTGTTTATGCTTGCTCATAATCTAACTGGATTTCTATGCCCATAAAAGCAGCATGTTGATTGAATTGAATTGAGATTGAGGTTGAAAGAAATGAAAGACAGAATAAGTGGGATGTTTATCTTACTGCTTTGACTTACTGGAAGCTGAGTTAAAGGCCAACTTAGTAGTTAGTCTGACCCTGTATACAAAGGCGTTTTGTTGCTTTTTTTGTCAGTTTAAAATGTAAATAGCCATCCAGCCTCTGACTCTGTACTTTAAGGTAACAAACCCTGAGGCTTCTGGTGCCTCTGCAAGGTTGTGCACAAACTCTACTGATCCTCGCAATGTCACAGTCTGCTGTGACTCCTAATGCTGATCTTAGCTTCCCTGTCACTCTCCGTTGCGTGTGAACCAGCTTGTCTAAGACAAACACGCTGTGTGTAGTCATGTGCCCTCCTGTCCTCATAAACTGTCTCTTCATGCAGGTTACTGGAGGCTGATTCCAAGTCCATGAGGTCGATGAGCGGTTCGCGGCGCAACAGCGGCTCCTCGCTGGTGTCCAGCTCCTCGGCCTCCTCCAACCTGTCACACCTGGAGGAGGACACCTGGATCCTGTGGGGCCGCATCGTCAACGAGTGGGAGGAGTGGAGACGCAAGAAGGACAAACTCCTGAAGGTGGGGGTCGGGGAACGGAGATGGCAAATTAAAGATGATGTTGTCATAGGCAGCAATGAGTCATTGAATATGATTAAAAATGAGAACATCAATAAGAAGATTATCAGCCTCCTCATTTTATATTTTTGCACCCTGTTGGTCAGGTTTCACAGGAAGTTTACTGGAACATAACAGAAAGAGGGCCCCGTAAATCACTGACTCAATGCACTTATATGCTGGATGGCATTTATATTCATCTGTTTTTATTCACAAGGTCACAGTTAGCGTCCTTTTTAACCATATGTGTGTCAGAAACATGTAACTCAGTGTTGTCTGAGAGCCCGGGATTTATTTTCGCTGAAGTTCCCCTACAGCTGCACAGAGTCTTTATGTTACACTAATACGCCTCTCTCTTCATCCTCTTTCTCCCCTCCTTTCCTCATTGTGTCTTTCTGTGTCCTCTGTGACTAAAAGAGGAAACCCAGGGGAAGAGAAGATGGATGAGACAAGGGACAGCAAAATGAGTCAGGGCGAAATGGGAGGGCAGACAAATCGAGCAAAGTGACGCCGGCTGTATGTAAACTCTACATCGGGTTTAGCTTTAATGGGAAAAACACGTGTAGGTGAAGAATTATTGTGACGAGTGAGATAATCATAATGTACCAAGTGGTTGTGATTATGACATGATACTAAATTATCCTTGTAAATATATCCTCTTCTCTCATCTGCCTGCTCTTAACTCTTCAAGAGATGCTTAAAAATCGCATCCCTCACCACATGAAGGAGCGAGGTGTTAATCCTCTCTCTTTGCCCTCCAGGAGTTGATCAGGAAGGGCATCCCTCATCATTTCCGGGCCATCGTCTGGCAGCTGCTGGGCAACGCCACTGACATGCCGGTGAAGAACCAGTACTCGGAGCTGCTGAAGATGTCGTCCCCCTGCGAGAAGCTCATCCGCAGAGACATCGCCCGCACCTACCCCGAGCACGAGTTCTTCAAAGGCCAGGACAGCCTGGGGCAGGAAGTCCTCTTCAATGTCATGAAGGTGAGCAGCGCAGCGTTTCACATCACCTCAAGGTCTGGACTTCTCAGTCCTGATATTTAGTATCTATGAAAAGGTGAGACTTGTGTCTTTTGGAATAAATGTCTTTGTTTTTGCACCTGTATTTGTGTTTAACTGTGGGTACAGTGTTTTAAATAATAGTTATGAAGTCATTTGGCATGCATTCACTCAGTGAGTGACTTGATGGTCGTGGCTCAGATGATGCTTACTTAGTGTAGAAGCAGGTATTGTTCTGCTCCTCTGCTTCTGGACGTAAAGACGGTAAGTTGTTAAAATTGTTAACAATCGGGTGTCCGTGTGGCTTACGAGTTAAAGACACTGACCATGTAATGGCAATGTGGCCATGGACCTTTGTCATTCTTTAATTTCCTGTCAACTCTCAACTATTTCCTATCTAATACAGGCAAAGATAATGCCCCAAAAATATCTTTAAAAAATTTCAGTTACAGTTAACATAGTTTCATTGCTAGCAAGCAAGTAGGGCTGCGTGTAACAATATTTTTTCCTTTTAATAAAAGGTGCCCCACAGAGTTATGTTTACTTTCAGTGTTACTCACCTAAACGCATTGTGTGTGTCCTTGAGGCCTGACAAACGTGTTGAATGCAACAAAGAACATTTGTAAAGCAGATTTTTTTTTATATTTTAAATCGTGCATTGTTACATTCTTGTTTGCTAGCTTGTAGTCTTCTTCATCGCTGCCTTTGTTTCTTTTTTGCGTTAACCGCCACCAACTGTCGATCATCAGAATAGCGTGAAAACGGTGACAAGAATGTGTATTGTACTCTGCCCACATGTTCACACGCCTGCACAATACAAACAAAACGGGACCCACTCATAAATATATTTATCCTCGTAACGCTGTCTTTAATATGCTTTTTTCAATTTTTATTCTTCAATAATTTAGAAAAAATGCCCATCACAGGTTCCCGGAGCCTGAGGTGACACTTGTTTTGTTCAACCAACAGTCCAAAACCTTAAAGATGTTCAATTTATAATAATATATAACAGAGAAAAGCAGTGAATCTCCACATTTGAGAAATTGGAACCAGCATGTGTTGATAATTTGACTTAATGATGAAGTGTCAAAATGATTTGTTTCAGCATGACAGGCAAGTGCTATGTGGTATTAATGGGAAAAAAAAAATCAGTGACATTTTGAAACATTTCTTCCTTCAGTCCTGCAGTAAAAAGATGCATTGAACTGGAAAGATTTGAACGGCTGTGATTAACTTCTCCATTTTGTACGTGCCAGGCTGAGCGTTACCTTCCTAATGAGAAACAATAAAATGTGGAGATTTGTTGTTCGCCGTCGTGGAAACAAGCTTGTAGACGGTCTACACATCAGTCTGGTAGCTCAGCTGTGCAGGAAATGAAGGGACCTCTGGTGACTTTACAATCCTGTTGTTCACAGTCTGAATATTCGGTCTGGATTACAGATGTCATCTTTCTATAAATACAGCACATAATAAAAGTAATGTGTGTGTTTTTCAGGCGTACTCTCTGGTTGATCGAGAGGTGGGCTACTGCCAAGGCAGTGCATTCATCGTTGGTCTGCTGCTGATGCAGGTAATGATCAAATATTTCAGGAAAATGATCCATAATGAGGATATTTTGCCCTTAAGGCTCAGTATAGTATGTCAAAGGCTCATTGTAATCCGTCCCACTAGATTTCTCTGATTACTACCACCAAAAGCAGGTGATTAAGTAGCAGGATTTAGAAAAATTGCAAGGCAATTAAGTCGTCTCTAGAGGTTATCAGTGAAATATGAGAGTCACTGTATAATAAACATAAGCAATGTCTAATTTATACCTAATGAGGGAACTTTCCTCACCCCTCTCACCTCCTACCAGATGCCCGAGGAGGAGGCGTTTTGTGTTTTTGTGCGTCTGATGCAGGAGTACCGTCTGAGGGAGCTCTTCAAACCCAGCATGGCCGAACTGGGCCTCTGCATCTACCAGTTCGAGTATCTGCTTCAGGTAAAGAGGAAGCAAACTTGAGGCCTGCAGTGTAACGCTCATCCACAAGAGGGCAGCAGATCACTTCACTTACATCTTCAGTGCATCACTTTCTTTTTATATGGTATGCAATGTTTTGTTTTTTTTACCTCAGGAGCAACTTCCAGAGCTCAACGTCCATTTTCGATCCCAGAGTTTCCACACATCCATGTACGCCTCGTCCTGGTTCCTCACCCTTTTCCTCACCTTCCTCCCTCTGCCTGTCGCCACGCGCATCTTCGATATTTTCATGTATGAGGTAGGAAACACTTTGAGTGTCTGTTTTTAAAGTATTTTATGTGTTTGACTGTGTATATTTGGTTAACTAATCTGTTCTTTCAGCTTACTGAGCACACATAACAGAATATGTGACCTGTCTGCAGGGCCTGGAGATTATCTTCCGTGTGGGCCTGGCCATCCTGCAGTACAACCAGACTGACCTCATTCAGCTGGACATGGAGGGCATGTCGCAGGTAAGCAGCTGCAGCTTTTGTGCCGCTCGCTGCAGAAATGACTTTCATGTAAAAATCCAGCCATGAGTCAAAAACTCCACGTCCCACTTTCCCCTTTGCACGCGAGCTTCCTGAACTACAGATCTGCTCTGATAAAAACATGGTTATACTAATTTCAAACAGAAACAGAAACCAGGACACGTTAGATGATGGCATAACATGCTTGTATATCAGTGTTTTATATGAGATGAAACACCTGCAAGCTTGCTGTCTAAAACAAAACTGTGTATTTTTCATGATCTGGATGCAGCAGCTGCGTTAACAGTAATTCAGGAGAGAATTTACTGGAAAAACATATCTGTTGCTCCTTTTATAGAAACCCACCAAACCGGTTGATGTTGATTTGTGTTTATTGTGTCTGATCTCTAATTAGAGACAAAATCTCTAGAAAAAGAAAAAAAGCAAATGTTGTACCTGTCAGCAGTTCATTTCTTATTTCTTTTCTTCTTTTGCTTTTGGGATAAAATGCAGTATAAAACAGGGCTGCAACTACCTGTAATTAATATTTTCATCATTGATTAATCTGGTGATTATTATCTTAATTAATTGAACAACCGGTTTGATGATAAAATGTCAGAAAAATAGTGAAAAACGACCATTATGTTTTCCCAAAGCCCATTCTTCAAATCCCTTGTTTTATTTGACCAACAGTCCGAACCCGCAAGGTATTCACTTTATTGTCATATATCACAAAGAAAAGCAGCAAATCTTCACATTTGAGAAGCTGGAAGCAGAGAATGTTAACATTTCTGATTGGAAAATGACTGAAATTAGTAAGTTTCATCATAATTTATGATATATAGTCTGTTTTAAGTCAAAATAAATATGTCTGTAAATTTAATTTCTTCATCTTATTGATTTATTAATATATAAACTTTGCAGTCTGTGAATCTCAGTATGTCAAAACCATTGTGATTCCAAAAATTGCAGCAGCTGCTGGCTCGCCACAACGCAGAGCCTCAGCCGCTCTTCTTCACCCCTCCTAAAATGTGTCGGCCTGCTTCTGCATAAAATATGAATGAGCATCTTTGTCCGTCTTGAGCTCTCTAATCTTGTGATTCCCTCCGGGTCCGCCAGCATTTCCAGAAGATGATCCCCCACCAGTTTGACAGCTGCCCAGACAAGCTGATCCTCAGGGCCTACCAGGTCAAATACAACCCCAAGAGGATGAAGAAGTAAGAGCGCTCATTACTCAACTAACGACTAGTAAGACGCAGGCTGGACGGGCTTCATGTTGCCCAGTAGGATTTGTACTTCTGTCTCACTAATGCTGAGGTTTTTGTTCTGCAGCGCACTCACATCCTGTGTGATGTGTGCTTAAGTGTTAAGTGTGGAAGACGCACTTTTCCTGTTCTATCTCCTTTTGATTTTTGCTGCTTTTTAAGCAACTAGAATTATAATGGACCACCGATCAACCAAGCGTTCTTTAGAAAAAACATTTAAAGGGGACATACAGTATAATGAGAAACTCACTTTTTTAGTGCTTTTGCTCATACATTTGGGTATCTGGAGTGCCTACCAACCCACAAACTGTGAAATGAGACAACCCAGTCAGGTTTTTATTGGACTGTCTAGATCAGAAAACATGTGATTCATATTATCACTGATATTCAGATAGACAGTATGAGGAAAATAATGTGTCTTTTGAACATTAAAGCATGTAAACATGTTCTAAATGTAAAAATACAAGTATGAACCTGAAAATTTGCATGATATGTCCCCTTTAAATGTTGAGGTAACCTTGGATAATCCTGTGTTGTTTTTGTTTATTTATTTTGTTATCAGACTTGAAAAAGAATATACCACAATCAAGAACAAAGAAATGGAGGAACAAATTGAGATCAAGGTGTGTGTATTTAATGCATTTGTGCTGATGATTAGTGGATATTACAATTAACACTTTTAGTAGGATTTAAAAATAAAGAGTCAACATAACTGTAACTGTTCTGTACCTCTCTCTCTCTCTCTCTCTCTCTCTCTCTCTCTCTCTGTTCAGAGGTTACGCACAGAAAACAGGCTGCTGAAGCAGAGGATTGAGACGCTGGAGAAGGTAAGAGATGATTCCAGCTCTATCTAAATGCTAAAATAAAACCGGTTTGTGCAGCATCATTGACACGAAACAGACAGATTGCTCAGCGCGGGACTCTCCACGTTCTGATCAGATCTAATTAAACACTATGACAAGATAACGCTGTGGATATAAATTCGTGAGCTCATTTTTCTGCTGTCGATTTTCTTCTCCTGAGAAGCTTTATTTTTCTTTCTGCTCCGGCACTTTTTAATCTTCTCCTTTCTGAAACACTTTTTTTCTGAGTGATCTCACTGCTGCCTCTCTTTTCTTCTCTACATTTGTTCCAAACGATCGACTCCTCAACCTGTGATCCCGTTTCTTTCTTTTCCTTGAATTTCCTCTTGGGTTTTGTTGTGGTTTATCCTCCCTGGTGTCCCACCGTCTTTCACTTTCTCTTCATCTCTTTTTTTTCACCCTCTTGTTCCTCTCCTTCGCTGCGCTGTAGGAGAGTGCCGCTCTGGCAGACAGACTGATACAGGTAGAGTACTGTGAACCACTTTCCCACTGACCTCGCTGTCCTCTGCCCTACTCACACCTACTTCCTCCTCCTCCTCCTCCTCCTCCTTCTCCTCCTTCTGCTCTCCTGCACTGCTTCTCTCCTTCTTCTTAACAATAACCAGCCAAAAGTGCATGAAAGAATATTGTTGACTATCTGCGCAGTCCACAAGACCGTCCTGTAATCCCTGAATGCATGAACTGTTTATCTATGATAGAAAATCTAATACGGTCTAATAAGGTTGTACAATTCCTGCATGTAGCATGTTAACGTTTATAATTATCACTCACTACTATAACTGTTATGCATTTTCATTATAAATACACCTTACCAACATGTGAATGAAATATCCTACATAGTCAGACATTTATGGAAATGCGCTTATTTGCTTTCTTGCAGAGAGTTAAATAAGAAGTCTGTACGCTACTATAAATATGAAGCTACCACCAGGAGATGGTTAGCTTAGCTTAGCATAAAGACCGGAAACAAGGAGAAACAGCTAGCCTGGCTCTGTTCAAACGTAACAAAATCCACCTACAGTACCAGAACCTCTAAAACTATACAATCAGACTTCTTTTTGCAACCAGAGGAGTCGCCCCCTGCTGGATATTGGAAAGAATGCAAGTTAAAGGCACTTTGGTATTGGCTTCACTTCTCAGACCCAGAGGTTGCCCATTACTTCAGTTTCCAGTCTTTATGCTAAGCTAAGCTAACCAGTTGCTAGCTGTAGCTTTGTATTTATTGGACAGATATGAGAAAAAAATTTCAAACTATTCCTTTAAGGCTAAAAAAATGTTCCCCTTAAGCATAATAATGTTGCTTCCTCTAGATGCCCAGAATGACCTTTTTTCCCTACATTTGTATACAGTCTGCATTTTAAAGGCTGATCTTGACCCTGTGGCCTGCTGTTCCAGGGTCAGGTGACGAGGGCGCAGGAAGCAGAGGAGAACTACGTGATCAAGCGGGAGCTGGCGGTGGTGAGGCAGCAGTGCAACACGGCCAGCGAGAGCCTGGAGAAGGCGCAGGACACCATCAAAGAGCTGCAGCAACAGAAGGTAAACACCAACCCACAATCTGTGCACCAACACAAAAGATTGCTCCAACACAGAAGGTGAAGGCTGGCGAAACGTCATTTTGCCTCACATGTGTTGAACAAGGGATTTATGTAGTAAGATTTTCTCTCGAGGCGGAAGCAGTTAATCTAAATTTCTCTTGAATCGTTTATTAGGTAATGAGCTCAACGGCTAGTGAAATGATTACAACATCAGGGCTGCTTTGGATACCAGGTTGTAAAAAAGACACAACTAAAAATGTACAGATGGGGATTATTACTAATAGTGTTAGTAGAAATAGAGAAAACATGGAAAAACTATTTTTCCCGTCTTAATATACTTAAAGGACACTTGATCACTGATCGACATTTTTCACCATTTTTATCGAGAAAATAATCGACAGATTAATCAACAATCAAAATAATAGTTAGTTGCAGCCCTAAACTTTACATTAAAAGATGTTTATTAATCATGTTCAATGAATTTCCTTTCACATAAAACATTCTCAAAGCTGATTTTTTTTTTTTCTTAAAAGTTTCAAACCTGTTTTGTTTACCACCATGTTTACTAGCCAGCATTCTTCTTCCTACCTGCCTTTTTTTTGGGGCATTTCTGTGTTTCGTTGTGCTTTATCGCCGCCTGTAGATCCACAAAAACAAACAAAACAGGGACCCACACATAAAATCATTGCCCATAGCACTACTAGAGGTCAAAAACTAATTTTAATGTATTTTAGATTATTATTTTGATTGAAATATATCGACAGTAACCGATGGTGTGAGCTCACCTATCATTCTGCTTTTATTGTGTTTTATTTTGCCAACTCTTCGCTTCTTCCGCATTAGTCAAACAACCACACCGTCAGTGGCAAATTCAAAACACACCCACACCAACAACAACGCACGCAGGGTGACGGCACACAACACCAACGGGACATTTTGTTCACCCGTGTGTGAAAATCAGAGGAGAAACAGCTCAGGGTAATTATTTGTCAAACTAGAAGTGTCTGTGTTTATTGCCTGAGTTTGGTTTTGATCTTTTCTTTCTGTATTTGAATTTGTGTTTCTTAATGACAAAGATGCGACTCAAACAGTCATGTCTCCATATGAAGCTCAGAGGAAATGAGTGATTTACTCATGAACTAACCCTGCAAAGCTCACAGCCCCGAGACTGATGATACACTCTGTTACTGTTCAGGTAGTGTTTTGACTCGGGACTCCAACACGCTGAATTTAAAACGAAGCAACTATTAGGTTATAGTGTTGAGTCTCCCTTAAATTGCAGGATGTTTACATCCAGAAAAAGGGTCTACAAGTTCAGTCAGCACTTTAACCTCATAGTCACCATTTCATTTTAAATCCAGCGTGCTGTCTAAATACATATGGCCTGCAACGCAAAGGTTGAAAACGCTGCATCATACTTTTTAAATATTGATTATACATTTAAAATAAGACAAGATCTGAAGTTCTATGATGGTTGATTTGACTTTTTTTTAGACAGTAGTTGAATGTAACTGTAGGTACATTTACTCAAGTACTGTATTTAAGTACCACTTTGATGTACTTTATACTTCTACTCCATTGGAATTCAGAGGGAAATATTGCACTTTTTACTCCACTATATGTATTTGACAGCTGGAGTTTCTAATTACGTTACAAACTAAGATTTTACATTCGAAATATGTAATAAATGTATAAAATATGATGCATTGTTATAAGTTAAACTGCCCAACAGTATATAATGTAGTTAATAGCTCCACCTCGACCAACTACAACAGTAAAATAGTACTTATATGTGAATGCATCAGAAATAATAATATAATATGATCATATTTAATTAGATAATTCTCAATTTCTACGCATTGAGTCTTTAATTTCAGTTGTCAACAATTACATTTTTGATATTTTGATAATTGATTAATCGAGTTTAGTCCTTTTTTTAAGAAAATTAAGTCAAAATTCAATGATTCCAGCCTCTTAAATGTGAATATTTTCTGTTTTCTTTACTCCTCTATGACAGTAAACTGAATATCTTTGAGTTGTGGACAAAACAAGACATTTGAGGACGTCATCTTAAGTTTTGGGAAACACTGATCGACATTTTTCACCATTTTCTGACATTTTATAGACCAAACAACTAATCGATTAATCGAGAAAATAATCAACATTCACACAGACGGAAGAGCAATAAAAACGTATGAATCAAGCAAATCTTAGTACGTCATTGATTTATTATTTAGGTTTTTAACATGGATGTATAAAGAGAACTGGATACAGCGTTGGAGGCGAGGCCCCGTTCATTCCTATGAAAGTGTCTCAGTGGCGCATCAAGCCAAAATGGCTCGATTTCCAACTGGAAAAGTACCCGGAACCCCGGGGATCTTCCGCATCCATTGGGCCCATGGAGCAGGCGCAGTAGCGTCTGCTCGGTTACGGGGTCACAACCGTCACGCTGTCGTCACGGCTTGCCAACTCGGCCTCCCAGCCCTCGCTCCAGCCTCGGTCTGGGTCTCATTCACATGAACAGGAAGGGAAATAACTCTGGATTCAGCTATTAGCGCATTTTACAACTTTTAGGACCTAATGATTTAAATAAGGGCTATTAGAGTGTTCATACTGGGAAGTTGATTCACCTCAAAAAAAATTATCCACTGAGTTACAGACGTCTCTTTCCCAATGTAAGTCTATGGGAAAAAGTATTTTTAGGCTCAATGGCATCACATGACAGACACTGAAGTTGTAGTACCGCCGTTTGGCCACTACGAAAATTGGCATCAACGACCGGCGCTCTTCCTGAGGGCTTGGTTTTTAAACATGGGATCTTGAGCTCTCTAAATGATGTCATTGTGACAGGTAATTTTCTTCCAGCACAGATCGCTGGCACCCGTCACCCAGCCGAGTTCACACACCTCCAGACACTCACAGTCTTCTTTGATAACCAAGACTGAAAGCCACGAGATGACAAATCGAGACTCTTTTACGCACGCTATGTACCCAATTTCAAGCGTTTATATTTTGACTTGTAGGAAAGTATTTTTCCACTCAGCCCTCTCTGTTTTTCTGCCCTAACGTTGTAGTTTCACTTTGATGTGGTGACATGAAAATGTACAGTAGCTTTCTATCCTCTGACATCAGTCTGAGTCACTGGGGCCGCTTGATACCAACTTCATTTTCTTCATCAGCTATTTTGAAGTTTGGTTGCAATAGAGACATTTACTAGGTACTGGGAACACCAACCACAGAAAAAAATCAGCTAACGTTGTTTAAAACAGTTTGAACAGTTTCCATTTTGTTGGCGCATGCAGACTAGTTGTAGATGATCACAGGGGTTAGAGTAGCACGTCATAATAGATGCTCTTGATTTATTTGTGACAGAAATGAGGAATAACACAATAACTTGTATTTGCTTTGTGCAGGGCTCTAACTTTTCTCCCCACCGTCCCGAAATACAATTTAAAACGTCCCGAAGTAAATGCTGGCCAATTATAAAATGTTTTTCTCTAATAGAATTATTTCCATAATAAAAAGGGATGCATGGCATAAATACAACACCATGGAAATTATTAATTTATAAATTAGCTCAGATTTTATAAAAACATTTGTTACATATACATATTCATTGATTTATATCACATTCAATTCATAAATCGACAGTTTTTTTTATCGTAATAACTGTAAACTTTGTGTTACCATTTTGTCACATTTGGAAACACTGTGGGTGCGCACGTGTTTTGCTCGTGAGATGGCCGCCTGTCTGGCGTGCTCGAATGAGAGAAAGAGACACAGAGAGAGTGTGGGTTGAGTTTGTCTTTATCTCTTCCACGATATGTTTTGCTTTTTTAGCCGCCAGTGACACCAGAAAGCGTAAAATCCCACCACCGCTTCAGGGTGTCATTGTAACTGCCTGACAGCCGTGACAGGTACACTCCGTTCAGATGTCACTCTCGCTGTTCTTCTGTGTGCACTGCACACTCTTGAATTGTGTCGCAATTGTACATTGACAACTTTGTCAGTGATTAAAGGACCAATATATACTGTATACTGTAATAAATCATAAAATGACCATGATAAGTCATCAGAGATTAAGGAAACATGCCGAATTGAAATACTGATTCAATACTGGGACGCCCTTAATTTAGAGCCGTGCTTTGTGACTGCAGCCAAGGAATCAAACGTGTTGCTGCAAATTTCCTGCTGTCTTCCCCAAATCTAGAAAACTTTTTTTTTCACCAATATTATCCCTCAGAGCAAAATGGTGAATGCAAGGATTCAGCAGTGCAGGATCGTGTGTGAATACTAAATTTGCTGTTAGATGTATCAGCACAAGAGACAAAAGAAACAGGAAGAGATATAGCAGCAGCTTGTGGCAGAAACTCCTCGTCATGACTACTAACTTTACATCATCTGCAACTAGTCTGCATATGACAATAACACAAACACTGTTGATTTTGAATGAGGCCCAAAAAAGAGCAGTCAACTACTTCGTTCAACTAATGTTCATAGTAGGTGTTAGATATCTGTTTACCAACACAATCTCAAGAAAGCTGATCAACAAATGATTAATGCTGGCATCAGATCCCACTGCCCCGTTACACGATACACCTGTGTGACACCAGCCATGTTTGTTTCAGTACACAGAGCCGTTTGTGACCAATCTGCAGACCCAGCTGGAGCAGACCAGACTGCACGAGGCCGAGCTGCTGGGAGCGCTGAAGGAAATGCAAGACAAGGTCCTCGACCTGGAGAAGGTGAGCTAACAGACGCGCAGCGTTTTAGTGTGTGAGAGAGAACAGAGTGTGAAAGATGAGCAGAGACAGCAGGCGGGTGCTGCTGTGAATGTGTTAAAGATCGTCTTACTGTGAACTTAACTAAGCTGTTAAAGACGTCTTTGTTTAGAACAAATTTACACTTCAAGCTTTCGGTTCTACTTAAGGTGTTGAGACACAACAGCTCTGCTTCCTCTTGATGATGATTTTACTGTAACATAAAACTAGAAAAATAACCCTCTGGCATTGTTTGCTGTTACCATTTTGTAATGTTCCAGTAACTGCTGTGTTTTAGTCACGATAGCGGCTCTGTGTCGATGTCCGTCTGTCGGTGGGTCAGTTGGTCGGTCCACCACTTTGGTCCAGACTGAAATGTCTCAACAACTACTGGATGGATTGCCATGACATTTGGTCCAGACATTCATGTCCCCCTCAGGACAAATTGTAATAAGTGACCCTTTAACATTTCATCTATGGTCATCATCGGGTCAAAACTTTAACTGGTCCAATACTTTGGTTTATGACCAAATACTTGCCAAACTAATGACATTCCCATCAGCCTCAGCTGTACTTTGTTTAGTGCTACTTAGCAAATGTTAGCATGCTAACCTAAGATGATTGAAAAATGCTGTGTTAAAGTGTTATACCGTATTAACATCAGTTAGCATTTAGCTTAAAGCGTCGTTGTGCCTAAGTAAGCCTCAGCGAGCCGTCAGCGTGGCTGTTAGTCTTTTAAAACTGTCAAGTCAAGTCAATTTTATTTGTATAGCCCAAAATCACAAATCACAAATATGCCTCAGTGGGCTTTACAATCTGTACAGGATACGACACCCTCTGTCCTTTACAGTACGACCCTCGCATCAGATAAAATAAAGGAAAAACTCCCCCAGAATGGAAGAAACCTCAGGAAGAGCAACAGAGGAGGGATCCCCCTTCCAGGGCGGACAGACAATAGATGTCGTGTGTCCAGAGTAACAACATAATGAAAATACAACTTAGACAATCCATATGACCAAAATTAATGCATATATTGTGAACATATGTGAGAAGATGGATCCAGGAGGATGTCAAGCAGCTTCCCGGCTAAACAAATAGAGCCAGAGCAACACGACCTCCTCTCCACCATGGCACCTAGAGAGAGGACCAGATTTTTGTTGTAGTTCACAGTTTCTTTGGTGATGTAAACGTATGTTTCCCAAAGTTGACACGTGGTCTTTTTCATCCAGAGAAGCACTTGCCTGCCTGATGAGAACAACATGGCGGCTCTGCAGGAAGAGGTGAAGCAGATGAAGCTGAGGGAGCTGGAGACGCTGCGTTCATTCAGAGAGATGCAGGACACCGTCACTGATCTCAACCAGCGCTGGCAGGTAACACACACAAACTGCTGCTGTTTAAACTACCTGTGTGTGCGTGTCCATGTGCCCCGTCTGTGCTGTCGGCAGGAGAGTTACACCTGTGCTACTCTGTGTTTCTGCAGCATCACATGTCCCGCGGCAGCAGCACAGGCGGTGGGGGCGGCCACTGGAAGGAATCCCCGAAGAAGAACGCCATGAACGAGCTGCAGGACAAACTGATGACGGTCCGACTGAGGGAGGCCCAGGCTCAGGCTGAGCTCCGAGAGGTCAAACTCAAAGCTCTGCAGCTGGAGAGTCAGGTCAGACACACTGTACACACTGTCATTCAGTCATTGAGGGGATACAAACCCTGTCAGTCCTTTTCTTTCATACACAGACACTTGGTGCAAAGGTGAATGCAGTGATTTGTTTCAAGCATTTTATAGGAGCAGTGATGATAAAATGATAAAGGTAGATCATCCCTGCAGGGTTTTTTCTCCTCTCTATTGCTACAATGATTAGTTTATAAGAAAATTAACAGAAAAGCAAGACTAAATGATTCAATAATAATGAATCAAAAACTAAATCAACAATTCCATGATGAAAATAAGAATTTGTTGAAGCCCTCCTCCTCACACTCCTCTCCCATTTCCCTTCCTGCCACTCTAGAACCAGATCCACAGCAAGCTGATTGGTCGCAACGATCAGGAACGCTCCGCCCTGCAGGACCGGCTCCAGATGCTGGCCAATCAGAACAAAGCTCTCCAGACCCAGCTCAGCGAGATGAAGAGGAAACAGTCTGAGTTCGACTGCAAGGTCTGGATGGAGAGGAGAGAGAAAGAGGGGAGAGACGTAACATCAGATAAAGATAGATAGATAGATAGATAGATAGATGTTTATATCTCTGTGTTGTTGTCCTCGTATTGTATTTCTTATTTTTTTTATCTGATATATATGATATTATATATAGATGTGTCTGAAATACAGTTGAATAGATAGGAAAAACAACAAGGAATGAAGACAAAACAGGGATGAAGAGCGTATAAAGAGAGAGGGAACGACAGAGAAGGATGGAAAGTTGAAGGGAGGACCAGATTAGAGGTTTTTTTTCTTGTCAAAAATTGACAAGAAATGATGGAGGGAGTGAGGCAGTTCATGATGCATCGTCAATATCCGTCACTGTAATCCAATATATATCGTTGTCATCCGCAGAGTTCAGCTATTAAGCAGGAAATGTCATCTTCTCTCTCCCCTCGTACATGTAGAGTAAAGAGGAGGTGATGGCGGTGCGACTGAGAGAAGCAGACAGTATGGCTGCCATCGCTGAACTCAGGCAGAAGGTCGCTGATCTCGAGATACAGGTGAGTGTTTATGTGCCTCTGTGTCTGTAAGGATTGTACTTAGGTAGAATTTGTATATGTAGATGTTGACGTCTGTATGCGGATGATTGATTCAACAATATTGAAACAATAAAATGTGTGTTTTCAGAAGGAGGAAGGGCTGATCCAGGGCCAGCTGAACCACTCAGACTCCAGACAGTACATCAACGAGCTCCGGGATCAGATCGCTGAGCTCAAGAACGAGGTTGGACACACACACACACACACACACACACACACACACACACACACACACACACACACACATAGAACTGCACTGTTTACTGGATTTAATTTCATAATAAATAACATCACAATCGAGGATGTTCTCTTACGAATGATTAAATTCGAAGAGACAAACGGCCTATGCAAATGTAGCCGACTAGGCTGCTGCAAAAGTAAAATAGATAACGGCCGATTAATCGTCTATCGGCTTTTTCCTGCTCCAAACTATTGTTATTATATCGGCCTTTAAAAATCCATTCTTGGTCGACCTCTACTTCAGACTGAACTGCCATTTTGTTTCCCTTCACTCATTCAGTCTGAAGTTGTGTTCATGTTGGCTGTTTTTTTGTTGGGAAGGGTGGTTGTTTTGTTTTGTTTTTTAGTCAACATGGAAGCTGCAGGAGTAGTTAACTTAACGTTTTTTATATTGATCAAAGAAATATGTCGATGTTAGGGATGTTACATCTGTAAGTCGACATACAACAACTTGTACATCAGCGTCAATCTCATCCACACCTTCTTAATCCATCCTACTAAACTCTGATTGCTCGACTGTCTCTCCAGCCGGCAGATACAGACGCTAAACGTCACAACACCAGACCTGTTTGACTTCTATCTTCTATCTTTCAGCTTGCAGCCTGAACCAGGTGTTTGTGTCATAAAGCATTTGCAGATTCTGAAATCTGACCCAGTGACAGATGATTTGAAATGTCGTTCAGAGCCTGCAAATGATTGCAAATGACTGATATTTTATAATCTATGTTCCTATGATTTATTAGGGTTTCAGGTGACAAAAGCACAGTTAATAATAATGTTCGCTATATGATTTTGTTGACTGGTGAGTTCGGCTTCATAATGGCAGATATGAGACACGTAGTGTGTGTATACTGATAGATACACGCAGATAGACACCCTGCAGCCTTGCCAACCACCACAGAAGTATCTTGTCATCTACATGCAGCCTCACAACAGACACCACTTCCACCCAGATGCACTCACTCTGTTGTGTCTTTCTTGTAAAAAAAAGAGACCACTGCTCTTCCCCAAACATCATTTGGTTCACAGTGAACTCTGATTCTGAAACATCTGATTCTGAAACATCAATTGAGTTACAAGAAGAATAAGTGCGTGACATTTTTTTTCAAAGCTGTGCGACTTTTGTACACAGTTGTTCGCTCAGTATGACGCTGTCGGGGTTGATGCATTTATTGTAACTGCAGATTTCCACGTTTTTAATTTCACTCGACTTGTAAGTTTTCACCCGACACACACTTTGGGTTTGTTCATTCAGAGAGTGGCAGTGCGTGACTAGGAGTGTTTAAACTTTAGAGTGAGGGGGCGTGATGAGACTGCCCTGCCCTTTACCGCTCCTCTCTTTTCTTCTACTCTCCCCACCTTTTTTTATCAAAGCTGTGGTTTTATAAATGAGATCGAAACTTGCGTGAGTACAGATGAGGAAGCAGTGAACCATTTAGAAAAATCTCAGTATGGTCCTCTCGTTGATCTAATCATACTGATTGAGTCATATTAACAGTACGTGATGACAGATTCTACATAATGCAGATGATTTTACACACTGTGATTCAGCTTGACATGAATTTAGCAATTTGGCAAAGACAACACATTTTGATATAAATTGAGCTGCTTATATTGCAAAAACAAACTGATAGAAAATGACTTGAGTTCTTTCTTTTGCAGTAGTTTGACGAGCAGTCAGACACAGTCAAAACATTTCCATTGGTTAACCACTGGTTTCCCCTCCCCTCCGCCCTACAGCTAGCCTGGGTGTATGATAGGGGGGAAACAAAAACCTCTGAGATTTGTCATGAGTCACTGTGGTACATGCAAGGTTAACATGCAGAAAGCATGCATGTGTAGATAAACTGTGGTTGCGACTCTTCTGTCATGAAAGAACAACCACTGTCATGTGAAAGATGGACAGCAGGGAACACGCAAACACGTCCTTTATATTTTTGGATTTGTTCATTTTTTTTATCTAGTTCTCCCACCTGCCTCTGAGACCTCTGGTGCTCAGATTTAGCTGTAAAGACCCCTCTGCCCTGTTTGTACAACCTCAAATGGTGAGCATGATTCAGGTCAGTGGGTTTCACCGGGGGTTTCTTTTTCACACCCAATAACCTGTTAAAAAAAAATTCCCAGCACCTGACATTTGGTGCTTTTGCAAAGGCTCATCTAACAGATTTAACACGATTTTTAGACTATTAAACCTATGAAACTCAGCTGAGAACGTTTGTTAGTATATTGAGTTTTGCGATATTATGTTTTGTGATACTGTATTGATTTTGAATTAATAGATTACATGCAAAGATTGAGTCAAACTTTATTTCATGGGCAAAGATATGCAGTGTATGTGCCCTCTCAAAGTAGTGCTATGATGTTGGATGTTACAGGGACTGTGATAAATGCAAATGAAGATCCCACTGTTCTGATTGCATAAAAAAAGTCAACTTTTTTTACTCAGATTTTATGTATATGGTGGTGTGTTCTTTATACTGTGACAGTTTTCCTAAAATTTGATAAAAAAAAATGCAATATATCTCCCTGCTTACAGTATCGCAATATATTGAATCGTAACCCCTGTATCGTGATACGTATGGTATCGCCAGATTCTTCAAAACGCATCTTAGAGGAGGGAGTGTACTTTTAACATAACAAACACTTCATCTAATACTGTACACTGCAGCGATATACTGACGTACTACCAAGTTTCCATGGAAACATGGCATCTGCAGTCATTGTATCATCGTCATAGTTACAGATGGGGCAGATGTTTTGCTGGGAATATGAATAACTACATCACTTAAAGTTCCTCACTTTTTATGTTTTCCCTCCTCAACAAATTTTTGTTAACTTAATAATCGACAATCTGAAGTAAACAAAAATGATATAAAACCATCAGATAAGCAATATATATATATATTTTTAACGAGCCTTCATCTGTCCATTTCTCCCTCATTGATATCCAATTGGTTTGATTGTGACTGCAATTTTAACATATCTTTATTATGATGAAATTGATAATAAAAAGCCTGTTACAACTTATTCCCCTGTGCCATAGAGCTCCATTGTTGTACAAAAGCTATTAAAAACACATCAGTGAGCCACACTGTTGCATCTGACGACATGTTCGTTCATTACAGTGAACACGGCACTGTCGTTTATTTCGAGTTGATCGCACATGTATCACTAGAGCACCAACGGTGTATTAATCCACCGTTTCAAATAGTCCCAAACAAAAACACAATTTGCCCAGCTGTTTTAGGAAAAAGGTTCACCTTTTTAATTTTGAAACATTTACATTTTCAGTAGGAATGAATGGGTTAAGTGCCACCGACAGGGTAACTAACACATTGTTGGTCTTTTCTTGGGATTTATTGACAAGAAAAATACACAATAATACCTTTTTAAAATGTAAATACCACTGAAGTATAGACAAAACCTCCCTGCAGGGCCGACTAAAGTAAAACCTTCTCTGTATTCAGCTCAGGCAGTTGCGAGGGCAGAAGGCGACCCCCAGCTCCAGGGTCAGCAGCGGAGGCGGAAGCACCAACTACCAGGATCTCTGTCTGGCCAGCCCCGCCTCCGCCGAGGGGGACTATCTGAGCTCAGACGAAGACCTCCTCCCCAGCCCGCTGCCTCCCAACGCCCTTTACCCCGGCCTGTCCGGCCCGTGTCACCCGTCTGCCCGCCTCGACAGCGAGGGCAGCACAGACAGCGAGCCAGAGGAGCGGGCTCTGACACACCCGGACCCACAGCAGCTGTACGGCAGCATGGTGTGCGCCGAGGCGCTGGATAACTGAGACCTGGAGGGGCTTCATTGGATTTCTTTGAGCTAAAGAGACGCTGGAGCTTTTCAGGACGGGACTACTACTGTAAACTGGGGCTGTATCATCCAATCCAGTCCTCCTCCTCGGCTTTTCCAGTGTTTACCTTTTAACTTGATGCAGACATAGTGGCATTGATTGGACCTCTTCTGATCATCACTACCCGCTGTCTCTCCGCTCCACTACCATGTTCCCCACACTGTCGGACCCTGTGTTCCCTGAAAAAGGGGTAATGTAAAGCCTCTCTCCTTGTTCCCATGTGTAACTGCGCCAGAAACCAGAAACCGGACCAGCAAGACTGTTGTTGCCTCTCGCTGCTCGAGATCGACCACTGGACCTGAACCTGTGACTGTGACGAGGAGCGAAAGCCGGGTAGACAGAAAATAACTCTTCCCCCTCCCTATAAACTGACTGATGGACACTTGACACACTGTATGCTCTGTCTACCCTGATATGAAACCTCCTTCCTGATTGGTTCAGAGTTAAATACATCTTTATCCTCTCTTTCCCTTTTTATGCTCTCGTTAGGAAGACACGCACAAAAAAACTTCTATCAGCCATCCATTTACCTCTCAGTTAAAAAGAAGATGTAACAGGTAGTGTGTATGAGAAGGAGAGGTGCATTGTAGGAATACGTACCCATCAAATTGTAGGGATATCACAAGATGGCATTCATTCATGAAACATGAACACTTTAACATACTAAATGTGTGTGCTGTCTGTGTCTGTGGCTCATGTCAAAGCATATTCATCATAACCCACAGAACAAGGAAGGAAGAAACTCAATGTTGCCAAATATTTTGTTGTTTTTTTTATTTATATGTTGTAATTTATTTTGATATTTTTTAAAATATTTTATATATCTATATGAAACTATAGGAGAGATACCGACAGAGGCCAAACTTTCTACACCGTCCTTTGTGCCAACTAGTCGTCCGTTACAGGTTTGCTGTGACACTGAGTGTTTCAGAGACGGAAAATGTGCTGCTATGATTTGGGATTTATTTCTTCCACTTTGTTCTTTCTGTTGTTCCTTTTTTTGTTTTTTTTTTGTAATCTTTGTGAGGTGAACATGAAACCCTCTGTTCACTAGATTAGGTTGACTGTGTAGACTGATCAAATCTGAAAACTAATTCCTCCCTGGAGCTTCTCGACATTTAGCGATAATGGGAGGTTTTCTTCAAAACCAAGCATTATCAATGTTTATGTGCGAGTTAAAGGAACAGTTTGATAAATTAGTACGTTTATTTGCTTTCCTGAGAGTTTGAGACACCGCTGTCCTATCTGTCTGTTAAATATGAAGCTACAGCCAGGAGATAGTTAGCTTAGCTTAGCTTAGCCGGGTTTAGTAACTTCCTGTGCACAGTCGAGAAAAAGTCCAGCATGTAAACTCGTTTTCACATCGTTTTTGATGGAACTAAGAAACTGAATTGTGGCTCCAAGTGGTATAATGATAAGCGCTAAAGTAACATTAGAGAAGGGTCATAAAGTCAGTGAACTGAATCAGTAATGTCAATTAGAACTACAAACCCAAAGTAAGGTTTGCGAACATTAGCTTAGCATTATAAGCTAATGGGCATACTGGACCAAGGGAGGCTGAAGCAGCTAGTAAAAACCCTGAAAGTATTGAATTGAGCAAAAGTGCATTTAATTGCTTATTAATTAAACTTTTAACTTGGAAAAAGAATAATTTGTTATTTCCCCTTTCAAAAGTGCGATTTTAATCACTTTAAGCAAACAAGATACTTGTTAATTAGTTCAGGCTGTTCTCGTACACTGTTCGTAGCTATAGCTACCTATGAAAAGTAAGGCACTGTAATTCGTATGTTGCCTAATCCACATAATCATGAACCAGGAAGTATAAAGAGCAACAAAGTCTGCGCAGGGAGGAGGTCTGGGTGGATGGGTGGGTCCAAAAACACCGGACTTTCACCGCTGTTCATGTGACGCCACCTCCGTAGTTATTTTAACCCAAAAAAGGATCTTTTCCTAAACCTTACCAAGTAGTTTTATTCCCTAAACCTAACCAAGTAGTTTCCTGTGAAGAAGGAAGTTTATTTTGAAAAGACTGTATGCATGTAACTAGTGGAAATTGACACGTTTTGCTGGACATTTGTAGGAGAACGCATGAAAAATGAGGACTAACTTTTCGTAAGATATCATACGAATCGTTGTATGAGGATACGTTGATTAGTTAGTTGATTAGAGATTTACTCTAACACTAACTAATCAACGTATCCTCATACAACCTTTGGACAGAGCCAGGCTAGCTGTTTCCCCCTGTTCCCAGTCTTTATGCTAAGCTATGCTAACCATCTCCTGGCTGTAGCTTCATATTTAACAGACACACAGTCCTCTCAGTGTATTTCCCAAAATGTCAAACAATTCCTTTAATTATCAGTGTCCCATACAAGCCAAAAGAAATCCAGGTAACAGCGCTGATCTGGAATCACCAGTTCAGGCGCTCATATCACTTTTTTGACAGCTAAAACTGCAGCATGAGGGCCAACGAAAGAGGAGGGAGCCGTTCATATCGTAAGGATGCCAACAGAGAGTGTGTGGGTGGAAAATATTTTACATATCAAAACATTAATATATTCTGTGTAGAAAACTAATGTATGGAGAGATATGAAATATACAGTGTAACAGGAGCAAAAGTATATGGATAAGATTTAAAGCTGTATCACCGTCAGACCAGTCTTACTGAAGTCGGTGAGCGTGTATAGTTTTATCAAACAGGGTGTCATTATGTAGAGCAGTGATCTGCTTTTTGCACTACAGAGAAGGAGGAAGTGTCTGCTCGTGGCATTAAGCAGTGAGAGATGGTGTGGATGAATGGATTCATGGTGGGATCATTTCTTATTATATTCAGCTCTTCAGAGGGACCTTGACGTTATCTAAGTGCTCCAAGATTATCCATCCTGACTTTGTATTGTGCTGTTGAAGCGTTTCTCTAAATTCTCTAAAGGCATCACTACCATTTTTTGTGCAATACAAATGAGGGAATGGTAAAGGAGAGAATTATTACCATCTTCTACGAAATAAGGAAATTGGATCTTCCAGTTTTGGCCATCAAAGAGATAAGAGGATGTTGGTTTGCCCACCATGCTGTTGCAAATAACAGCCTTTTAGTGGTCATCGGTGGGTGTAGCAACTGAAATCTCTACACTGAAATCAGTGTTTGGATATCGTCAGACCAAATGAGCGTTGTACAAACTTGAGTTCCTTCTAGTTCTTAGATTTAGGCCCTTAGATTCATTTACTTTGGGTCATAACTGGCGAAATTTCTCACTTGAAGTTATAATCCTTAAGATCATTCTATCAAACCTCTTTTCTTTTAATCTTATTTATTGATTCAATGCACTTACATTCTGTAATTGCCTTTCTATATTTTCATTGTTACTGGTGGTGTCCGTCTTTCCCTTGTGGGATTCAAAGGATTTACAGGAAAAAGATAGATTCATGTACTGGATATGATGATGAGAAGATATAAGTCTTAGCTAGCGACCTGGTACGGCACCCACCTGTCACTCAAAGTGGCCACGCCCTCAATTATGCCGAACTTTAAGCCTTAATATAATTCAAACGGGTGAGATATATCAAAATTCACCCCCGTGCAGTTGTCATGAACGGGGAAATTAGCTATAGAGACCAAAACCGTTTTTTGTACCAGGCTGTAAACATGTATATTTCTGCTGTAAAGTCGGGCATTTTAACATGAGGGTCTGTGACGATTGACTCGCTCGGAGCCAGCCTCAAGTGGCCACTCGATGAACTGCAGTATTTGGCACTTCTGCATAGGCTTCATTTTTCAGGTTGCCACTTACTTGACCGTCTTCTTTATCAAAACAAGCGATAAATCCTCTCAGCCCATGATTTATTTATGTTCTTCTTCTTCTGTTGCGTTTCTGACAAGAGAGTAGCCACTCAAATGCATGTTTCATCCTGATCTCTGGGAGCCGTTTTATCGTAACGCGTTTGACCATGACCACCACTAACAACGGGTGTTGCCAGACCCACCACGACTGAAATCTTAAGGATCATAACTTTAATATTTCAGTTTGGATTTCAGTCAAGCAAATAAAATGCATAAACTAATAGTAGGGAGCTTTCATTCAGGACTGGAATCAGATTAGTGCTCATTACGTACATGTCCTTCAACACATTATAACACATCTGTACACTGCTGTTCAGTGATGGTGCTCTGTTCTCACCACTGTCTAAATACAACTCTACTGTGACGAAACATTTTGATATGTTTGTAAATTACTTTTGAATATGGTACTAGCTCCCATCCTTAATATTATTTTTATAATTACCAACAGTACTTTGGTTTCTCCTGCTAACAGCATTACATGAGACGATTAAACATCATAATGTGCCATAAAGGTAGGTAGATTTACACACTAGAGCTTCATGACATGTATGTTTAACGAGGGTGTCAGCGACATGTCAGCCACAACAGCCCTTCACTAAACAGCCATGTAATATAAAGTGTGTGGACTGAAACACGACCACACTGTGTTGCTCCAGATTCATCATTTTGAAACTGGAACATCAACACGTTTTGGCTGATTTTAAAGCAGGAAATAAGTGCAAAACAGTGTGTCACATGTGAGTTCTTCCTCACAGACGGTGTTCATCCTGGTTAGTCTGGTGTAGGATTTCTCAGATTTATGTGCTGTATGTGACGACCGTTTGATATCCACAGCATCATACCCAGGAACCCTGCCCACCCTCTCTCTTTCTGTCTTGCAATTCAACTGATGTTGTTATCAAATATATTAAATGACAGTAAAGATTATATAAATTCCAGTATGATGGGGAAAAAATACATTTCAGTGTTCTGTATCCTATGAATGATACAAAATAAACTTTGACATTGCACCTTTGCAAAGGCCTGATTGTGTTGTTGTTGTTTATTACTGGAGAAAAATTAAATAGCCTATTTACTCTAATGTTGAACATTAGCTTAGCGTTAACTTAGCTTTGCTAAGTTTTTTACTACGTCGAGATTCAATCATCACTACATCAATGGTGCTAAAGACGATATCCAGACATGAATATAGCACTTTATTTGCTATGTAAAGATACAGAGGAGTAATGTCTACCTGAGCAGAGAGTGAAGTCGCTCTCCCTCTGTGTGTTTTGTGTTACCGTGACTTTTGAGTTATTTTTGGCAGGTGACGGTACGGTGACTTCCTGTTCATAGTTCGTTGGTAGTGCTGGTGCAGCTCAATTCAGGAGAGCATAGTTTCATCAAAATCTAATATTGTGAGTTTGACAGAAATAAAAGTAAATTATCTTTTTTTCAATAAGTCCATCATCGGGTCAAATCCCTGTCTCCTGTTTTCCTTGTTTCCAGTTTTCAGTTATTATTTCTTGTTTTATTTTGATAGACTCACCTTTGTCCCTCGTTTCAGATACTTCACCTCCTGTCCTTGTGTGAGTACCTACCCCGCCCTGATTAGTTTCACCTGTCCCTCATTACCCTTCCTCCCCTGTGTAGTCTTTGTGCTCGCCTCATCTGTTGCCAGTTTGTCGTAGCGCTCCAGCCTTTTGTTCCTTGTTTTGTGACTTCCAGTTGTGATTTAGCCGTTGCTTCTGTGCATTTAGACTCAGCCTTTAGCCAAGCGTTTCGGATACCTTTGCTTGTTCTTGGACTAAAGACAGAGTCTAGCCTTTTGAGTCCATTGTCTGTTGGCACTACATCTCTCAATGCTTCTGACTCCCCTACTCAAAGTCTTCTACTGAAGATATACTGTATATAAATACATAGTTTAATTTTTTAGATAGACTCAGTACTTTCCTAAAACAGTTGGCCGCTGTAGTTTGTTGTCACTCAAACAGGAGTAAATAGTGCATTTATTGGGAACTACTTTCAGCAGCGGATTGATACACATTTAGTGACCTGTTGAGTATTTCTGGCAGCAGGATGGTGTTTTTGGGGTTGATGCTCAAATTAAGCTGTAGTGCCCATGTTCATCATATTGAAGGAACATGTCAGAGCAGTGATGTGGCTCATTGGTGTGTATTTAATTCACCTTTAACACTTTTTCTACACATTTCCTCTCGCTGTGTCTCTCTCTCATTAAATGCACGGTGTGTTGTCATTGAATACTATAGAAGGGAATCTGCTGTTGCGTCAGCCAGCTTCTTTTTAACTTGACCTCAATGGTTATTTTGAAACACGAGTGTCTCAACATACAGTGTGTCAACACTTTCTGAAGAATTTTCAGCACAATCGTCCTCCCCCGACTCACACTTTATCTGTCTTCCCTAGATTGATCTGATGCTGTGTTTAGTTTGTGCACCGCTGCAACATCCAAAATTTGCACCAAAAATGTTGGTTTTCTTAAGTGGAGCTGGACAGATTTAGTGCTGTTGTGAGTGTGCAGTGTTTGGGTTTGTGTGTGAGGAAGCAGTGTGTGGTTGTCGGCTCAGAGGTGTCAGAGCTGAAGCACTTCCTCGTCCTTCGTTACCCTCATCATCACAACGACCTGCAGAGATCATCAGCGGCTCACAATCCAGACTGACCTCACATGTGACACACTGACTTCACATTGTGTTATAGGGCTACTATCTCAGTTAAATTATTGGTGTGAAGCTGGTGTGTGACGTTAAGAAGAACTGGTTGGATGTAAAAATCTGGTGAGTATTTGTACATTTATTTCTGAAAACTATCTTAATATTTCTGGTTAAATGAAAGCTACAGTTTTGGTTCGCTGATGTTTATGTTTTCCATTTAACATGATTAATTTAAACAAAATGACTAATGTAGATTTGTCCTAACTTAGATGTTTAGGTAAAAATATTAGGCTAAAACAAACTGTGTTGAATTATTTCAGATGTAATGATCTACATTCAACAAACATTTAGATTTTCTTTATGAATTCAGATGATAATCACTTTGTTTGTGTGGCCATGTGGATCTTTCCCTTAATTGTTCCAGTTCAGCAAAAAGAAGCACAAATAACCTGTAACAAGATTGTTTTTAACTTTCAGTTATCAAGTTATCTTGTAGTGAATATCAGAGTTCATAAACACAATTGTTTATGAGCGATCACTGACACAGTTCAAAAGAAATATGAAGCACAAAGCACACTGCAAATTTCCCCGCTGTGGGACTTATAAATGAATATTATCTTATATTATCTTATCTTATCTTATCTTATCTTAAAGAGAGCTGTCGATACTATTGCAACGTGTTCTGTAATGTGCATGTGTCACTAACACATGCACATTACAGAACATTTCCATTTTTTCACATTTTATAGTTTTACAGACTTAATTTAACTTTAACTTGAATTTTTTTGCTACCTGTATACACAAAAACACAAAAAAAACCACAGCAAACAGCTTTTAAAAAGTTTTTTCAGATTGAGCGACAGAAAAATCAAATTTATGGAATGTGTTGTTTCTTTAGTAATCCTTATAAAGTATCTTGATTAGAGCACAAACTCAATTGATTTTTTTGTTGCTGCTTGAGTGAAAACAAAGCCAAAGAGGTCGCTGTAGAAACAAACCACTGAAACTTGTGTCATTATAAAATGAAAGAAGGTCTGAAGCACCTCGACCCTTCCTGAAGATGACCATCCATTCAGACTGAATGTGACGGGGAATATCGGCAACATTTTGATTGACTGTTCACATCGAGTTGTTTGGTTCAATATTCAACACTAGTTTGAACACGACATCCTTCTGAACTAAACGGCACCAAAAAGCAAAAGATGTAATACCCGACATGCTCATGCAAAGAAGTATACGAATGAAATGAATAACTGAACATATGTCATCATCACGCAAACTAAGTTCCTCATAGCAACTTCTTTATTTTAAACTCATATTTATTTAATTTTTTGAATAATAGCTAATATGTATATGTAACTATGTATATGTACAAACAAGCCTTTTGGGGCGACAGTAGCTCAGTCTGTGGGGACTTGGCGTGGTTGCGAGATAATTTCCGGGGGTTGCTGGATGTTTGTGGAGAAAAAAATAAAATGAAATATTGTATTTTAGACTGGGGAATGTTTTTTACATTACATCGCCTGTACCAGTGATATATTTTGCCTCAGCATAGATTTTATTGAGTGTGTTTGTGAGAGTCAAAGTGTGCGTGCACATGAGTTTCTGACGGGGAGTCACGGAAAGCATCAAAAATCTACAGTACCTGGAGCACATTGGACAATCCCTAGCTATTAGTGCTAGCTATTAAAACTAAACAAAACTGTCATCACAAACTAAGCATTATTTATTTAACCTACATTTATTAATCAGAACATTCATAAAAATCACCCAAAATCAGCAGGGGGAGGCGAGTTACACCAGGCGAGGGGTTCAAAATTCACAGGGGCCATTTTTCTGCAGAACGAGTATTTTTACTTGTGATACTAGACTTTTGAATGCAGGACTTGTACTTGTAGCAGAGTACTTCTACATTATTATATTGTTTTTTTTGTATGTGAGTACTTCTTCCACCACTACAGACAACCTTATACAGTACATGTAGCATAACAGAATATCTCTATCTGTGTTCCACATTTGATAAATATATCAGGCATTAAATCAATTTAACAAGGTAACCTCATAATCTGTTCATGTTGGTGTAATTTAAAACAACTGTTTATTGATTGTGTTTGAGCATTTGAACCGATCTCTTACCAATCCTCTGCAGTCATCTCGTCATTTATGTTCACGCAAGCCTTTTATTTTCTGAGTAGACCTGGGAACTGTCCACCATTATTTTGTAATAGCGAGATGTCTGTCCTCTCATGGAGTGATGATGTACTGCCATCTTTTCTAAAGAGGGAGAGCAGGTGAAGATGGAAAACAATTTACAGCAGCTTGTTTTATTCGAGTCTTAAGATTCGTTTTACAGATATTGCACTGAACTCCTCCGCTGCAGCTTCACCTTTGCTCCAGTGTAGCACTGAGTCATGAAATGTGTGACGGTTAAGTGATATATTTGCAATTCTGATATGGCTGTTTGTGTCACATTGTCACACACTAGGTTTGTAGTGAATGTAGGTCTAAATGTCAGTTTCAACCAGACTCTCACCTACAGTGTAAATGTAGCTTAACAGAAACTCCACTCATGGGAGAAACATCACGGCAGTAATGAGGCCTTTAATGTCAAGTAAGCCTCTGCTGACTAAAGAGCATCTGACAGGCAGCTGTAGCTCAGAGGTAGAGCAGGTTGTCCACCAATCGGAAGATCCCCAGCATGTCAAAGTGTCCTTGAGCAAGATACTGAACCCCAAATTGCTCCCGAAGGCTGTGCCATCGGTGTGTGACTGAGTATTTAGATTAGATCCTGATGAGCAAAGTTGGCACCTTGCATGACAGCCTCTGCCATCAGTGTGTGAATGTAGTGTAAAGCGCTTTGAGTGGTCGGAAGACTAGAAAAGCGTTATATAAGTGCAAGTGCATTTACCATTTTAGCTAGAATTTGTCAAACAATATTTAAAAGCCGGAACAAGAAGAAAAAGATTATTTGGTCGGGTGTGGCAAATAATCTTCAGGGGCTGGTAAACTGGCCAAGCATAGGGAACAATGATCAGACCAAAACACAGACAGAGGTCCATGAAGAAAACCTTGTCTCTAGCACCCTGGTATGAAAACATCTGTGCGAGTAAATTCACCGTCGCTCAATAAAGGACCAGATACTTAAAGGTCCAGTGTGTAGGATCTTGCGGCATCTAGCGGTGAGTTGACGAGATGGCAACCAACTGAAGCCTCTCCGGTGTGCCCAGCGTGTTGGTGCGCTACGGTGGCCGACGCGAAAACAAGAATGTCCCTCTCTAGAACCATCTGTAGCAGAGCCAGTACGTAGAGTGTGTGTGTACAGTGAGTGGTGAAGCAAGAGAGAGAGAGCGGCGGCGATGGTAGCAAGTAATCTTATGGTCTCCGGCCCAAGCAGGAAAAGTTAACAGTGTTTGGTTTGTCTGTTCTGGGCTACTGTAGAAACATGACGGTGCAACATGGCAGACTCCATGAAGAGGACCCGCTCCCTATCTAGATATAAACGGCTCATTCTAAGCTAACGAAAACACAACGATTCTTATTTTCAGGTGATTATACACTAAAGAAAACATACTTATTAATATTTTATTATATTTTTGCCAATAAATCTCCCTAATTGTTTCACACTGGTCCTTTAAGGGAATCTCGTATTGTAGGGCAGTGGTTCTCAACCTTTTAGAGTCACGAGCCCCCACAATAATCCGATTTTTGATGCTTTCCTGCCGGAAATCCCTCTCTAGAAAATCATGTGTACGCAAACTTTGACTTTTTTTTTTTAATATGTTATTTTATCTTTTTCTCCACAACCATCTGGCGACCCTCAGAAATGATCTTGCGATCACCTTGGGGGTCCCGACCCCCAGGTTGAGAACCACTGTTTTAGGGTAACTTTATGGGTGATAATTAGCAAGTGACATATTTGAAATTACCCCAATATTTAACACAAGATTTATCAAAAAATACTTTATTATAAAAATTATTTAATAATTATATGCTAAAATAGCATATAGTAGCTGGTAGCTGATGTAATGATTCAGGGAGTTTTTTAAGAAATTTCAAATAAGTTATTTGCTTATTATTATCTATTTATCAGCAGACATGGAAATAAAGCATATCAATTAACTTTGTATTCTTTTCCTGGAAATGTATTAAATAAATTACCAGCTACTTGGAAATAAGGGAATATAATTATTAAACAATGTTTATAATAAAGTAATTTTCCATAAATTTTATCTTTTTAATTGCCATTATATATCTATGCATGTCATGCAAAAAATGGTGGCAAAAAAAAACAACAAAAAAACAATAGCAATGTTATATCATCTGTAACAACGAAATGTAACCAGCTGCTAATCGTGACATTATAATCTACATTTGTCAACACCAAACATCTTCTTATGATCCCATTCTTTCTCTGCTTAATCAACAAATCTACAGTATATGTTAATACACTGATTCAAGCAGGAAACAAACTATTGAATGTACAGTTCTGCTGCCCTCTTTTGGGCAATACTTATATCACGTGTCACCCTTTGGGTCCATCGTTTTAGTGTATCAGGTGGTGCAGTACATGTGAACTATACTGCTGCAGAGAGATACTAAGTTCCACTAGTTTAGTTTTCAAAACTTATACAAATAAGTAACGGAGTGCTTATTTGCACCCAGGTGAGAATAGTCACACAGCAGTTATTTGACTATTTACACCAAGTAATAGTCATATAAAGAGCAACAAAGTACATGCAAAGAGTAGGATGTGGTGGATGAATCGGTCACACTCGGGGCTTTCACTCTTAAGACTGGAGTTTGAGTCCTATGAGAAGCCTATTTGTCACTTAGTTGACTTATTATTTTCTGTTTTTCAAATAATTTTTTTATTTCAGTTTTCAGTCTCAGTTTGGTTGGGTTAAGGCACCAAATCTACATTGTTATGTTTAAGAAAAATATACATACAGTACATATAAACATACAGTAATGTGTGCCCGGGTCGGATGCAAATAGCATTGTTGGCTACGGACACCTGGGTGCTAATAGCATCTGCCAATATTTAATCAGTAAGATTTAGATGAGAGAAGGAAAATGTGAATGATTCATCTGGTCTGTGTAACAAGTGTACATTTGAATGTCATCACTGACACTGACATTCATTTTATTTTTATTTCCAACCCTCTAGATGACTTTGATTTCGGCTGTAGAGCAGTTCTTCCTCCCTATTGAGTGATGCCTCGTTCTTTCTTGGTGAAGCGTGGAGGGCTGCACCACCTTGGAAAAAAGACGGGGTCCTGGGATACGTCCGTGGAGTACTCCACATCAGAAACACCGGATAATAACGCGGTGCCTGTCGCATTACTGCAGCAGGAGCTTCCTGCTGCCAGCGAGCACCTTCAGCCACTCAGTCCCAAATCTCACGGTGGGTGACGGAGCTATTTCATGTTTATTTAGATAGGCCTTCATCGCAAGCATGACTTCACAAAGACAGAAAATATACAAAACACTTCCTTGATAACTTAAAAAAAAAAAAAAGGATTCATAGTAAGCAGCAGTGGTGGGTTGTTGTATGTTGTAACGTGCTATTCAATTTTTCAAAAGTGTGTCAATCCAAAGTTTCAGAAGGTTGCATAAATAGCATCCAGTCAACTTACCTGTGTGTCTTTATACTCAGACTGTAGATCTGCTGAACCCTGCTGTCCTGTCAACTCAGATACGTTTAGCGCCGTGGAAAAAGTGGAGTCTCGCCCTCCCACACCAGCGGTATGGTCCAGACCTCATGTGAGCTCAGGATATCCAGACAAACTGTCTGTGGGACTGGGAGACTTGACCCAGCAGCACCCTCACATCCTGAGGGAGACCAGGAGCAGCGGCTGCTCGAAGACCAGTGCTCTGAGGCAGGAGTGTCCACTCTGTGGCAAAGTATGGCATTCCTCCATTACATTAGATTACATTAAGACACACACCTACTTTATAATGTATATTTGTTCTGAAGACAATTGCTTAAGTGAAAAGGGAAGCTAGAGGATACATTTTGAGTTGGTTTTAATAAACATTATTGCCATTACAAGTGAGCTCACTGTGCAGTACAAGAGTTGTGTAGTCTAAGTGGTTTTCAAAGTGGGGTCCAGGGACCCCCCAGGAGTCCTTCAGGGGGTTCCAGTCCCCAGCAAAAAGGAGAATAATTTATTTTCACTATAATTCCATCCCTAGTTAACACAATGACAGAATGGCATATGCAATATTACTTTTTATTACTTTTTCAATATTATTACCAATATTACTCTTTCAATATCATGCGCAATATTACTTTTCTATTTTAGTTAACTTATTTTACTAAATTTATCTTACTTTTATTGTTATTCTATTTATATTTATGTTGTGTTTTTTATTCTTATCTTTGGCAAAATAATTTCCTCTGGGATTATAAAGTTCTATCTTATCTTATCTTATCTCTCTTATGATTATTTAGGTCATGGGTTTCATAATCTTTTGTAATAAAACATCTAAAAGCAGAAATCCGATCAGATGGAGGAGCCTTGGACAAAATCTTATCAAATGGGGGTCCGTGGTCTAATTTAGGGGTCCTGGATGTGAAAAGGTTTGGGAACCACTGGGTTAACCACTGGGGACAATAAGTATTCAGCACACCATAAACCATCACATAAATAAAGCATATTCAAATATTATGAATATAAAACATAAAGTAAAAAAACAACATACCACATTAAAAACCTACAAAAATGACAAAGTAAACCATTAGCTAACATGACAATCTATGAGACTGAACTAAAAGTGGTGCATTGAGCTGAATGCTGAATGTCAGCGTGTTAACAGGCTTCCAGTGTCAATGCTGCTGTTGCTAAACTGATATAATGATTAGCCTACAGTGTCCGCCATCTTGCAAGCATTTGCTAATTACCACTTAATACAAAGTATAGCTAGCGCAATGTCTGATGGGAGTGTCATTATTTTTCAGCAGGTTTAGTGATTGTTTGTGGCAACTGCAAATTCTCACCATACTGATATGTTAACCATCGGTGTTCCTGCAATTGTTAACAAGCTACTGCAGCAACACACAATGGATGTGGTGGTGTCAGGTCATATAAACTCCCCATGAATGTGGACATGTGGTCCGAGCTTTGAGAAATGTATAGTAGGCTGTGTGAACTGATCAGGACCAAGGCTTTTGATATGAGTTTATAATAGCCTGCTATAGCGACTAGAAGTTAAAAGACAAAACTGGAAATGTAACAAAATTGGCGGTATAAGGTCAAAAGTGTCAATACATGTAAACTTTTAAACATTTAAACTGGTTTCTCAGGTATTTCTAGAGGTAATTTCCCACCTTCCACTCTCCTGAAGTATGAAATTATCTCTTTAGTTTTTAACATGTTAAAAATGTGTTCATCTTGTCTTTGCAGATATTTCCATGTCTGTCAAGTTTGAAGACTCACATATGCAGGAGTCATGGTAGCAGAGCGCCAGCACACATCAAGTCCAGCGGGACAGATACTGAGCGGTCACCATGCAGGGGCAAGGTCAGCATCACATTTCTTTTCTTATATATGGGACTATCTCACACTGATATAATCAATTTCATGCACATAATGAGATACAACGCTCCTGAATCCATAACCACGGTGCCTGGTGTTTTAGGAGAGGACGTTTGGCTGTACAGTGTGTGGGAAAGTGTTCAAGCGCTCCTCCACGCTCTCCACTCATCTGCTCATCCACTCAGACACCCGGCCCTATCCCTGTCAGTACTGCGGCAAACGCTTCCACCAGAAGTCTGACATGAAGAAACACACCTTCATACACACCGGTGGGTTCATGTATCCCCTTTGGCTGTTTTTAATACATCAAACTGGCACATACGGGTACTTCGCAAAAAATCAAGGCCGCGCTCCATTTTGGGTAAAAGAAAACCAAAGATCCCATAAACTTCAATGCGATTTGATGTATTTTTTACGACGTAAAAAGTTAACAATGAACCTAACCTGCATGTCTTTGGACTGTGGGAGGAAACTCCACAACTCCCACAAAGGCGGGTTTGAATCTGCGACCCTCTTGCTGTGAGGCGTCAGTGCTAACCACTGCACCACCGTGCAGCCCCAGAAATTAACATGAATTAATTAATTAAAATAAATTGTGAAAATGTATAAGGGCTTAGAACATTCGGATTAAAGTATATGATGGCGATTATCATGCTCTATGAGGTCTCATAAGTTGTTGCAGCAATTTTGGGGTTGATCCCATTTGTTGCACAGATTTGGTGCTAAATTTAACAATTTTTTTACCACTCGAGAATTGATAAAAATGATCAATAATCCCTCAAAAATACCAAATTAAGACACCAAGACCTTGAGGAACATCATAGAGAAAGCCATGCTAAGATTTGGTTTCAAAAACTTTGGAGATTTCTGCAATGATTGCATTTTTTGGCGATTGGATGGCAAGCACTTCTGTTCTGGAAACTGCTCAGAAACCCCCTTATTGTCAATATAGCTAGATAATTATCTAATGCTCTAGGTCTCTTGTTTGTGATTGTAAAGTTTCATGAGGCTGTGAGTATCCTAGAGGTCACCACAGGTCATTTTATACAGTGAGGTCAAATTTCAAAAAATGGTCTCACTGCAATGAAATAGCGAACCTGCTACAGCCTCTGAAAGACAGTAAAGTCGGTTGGGATCGCCTGCGAGTCTAAGAGTGTTAAGCAAAACATCCATTGGTATGTTTGGGTTTTGAAATGTTGGTTGAACAAAACAAGCGAGTGAATTAAATAAGGTTATATCTTAAATAATTTAAGTGTCATTCCTCTTGTCAGAAATTGTGTAAGGTGACCACTTGGAAAAACATTCAAAACTTCAGAGCAGTGTCTGTTTAATCTACACAGTTTGAACAATCCTGTGCGTTAAAATGACTCGTGCTGTGTTTGTGTGCCAGGCGAGAAGCCCCATGTGTGTCAGATATGTGGGAAGGCGTTCAGCCAGAGCTCCAACCTCATCACCCACAGCCGTAAACACAGGGACGACCGGCCCCACCGCTGCCCTCGCTGCCTCTACGGCTTCCAGCGCAAAGTGGACCTTCGGCAGCACCAGGAGCGCCACTGCACCTACCGCTGACACAGCCGAGTCGACATCTCCCGCCTTTTTTTAATAGGACAGAGAGCTACTGACTGTGTTGACTACTTATTCCCAAAAGCTATTCTGAGTTACTCTTAGGTTTAAAAGAAAAAAACAGTGTTTTATATTTATATACAAGAAGGTTACCTTTTTTCTTTTAATTAACATCATGTCAAGAGCAAAATGACAAATGTGGTTCCTCACAAAACAATGAATGGCATTAGTCGGTTTATAAGAGATGGGAGTTCTTTAGGGAAATGTTGTTTATTTTCCGACATGATTCGTCCATATTCTCTGCAGATCTGTGATCATGTGAGGTCAGAAACCCAAAGTTTACAAAGACTACGGTGAATAGTACTTTCCTCCTTACTTTTCTGCAAATTATCACAGCGAGAGTTCACACTGACCGCAATAAATGGGGATATCATTTGTGGTTTTGCTTTGAATTGTGTTTATTTTGTTTAAGTTTTGGCACAGCACACATTGCAGAGTGTTTCCATCATAATTTGCAGAAGATTTTTCAGAGCTTCAAGTTTTAGTAGCCTTCATTGTTTTTGTACCACTGAGCTCTGGCAACAACATCATTGGAGTAATCTTCACCGGTTGTGTTTTCATCCACGTCTTCATATGAATGGACGTTTCCGTCCCCCATATTGTAGGCTGCTATCCCTCCTGCGGAAACGAATGAGAACAAATATAAGCAAAGAGTGAAGAGAGTTGGTGCATGTGTGAGTCTACTGATTCAGTGAAACCCACCTTTCAGCTGCTGCTCCCTGCACCAGTTAGGAAATTTGCTGCGGATCCGTTCAATAAAATCAACCAAGATCTTGGTGCCTTGACAGAGGTGTTCCTCACTGTCCCAATCACCATCTGGAGTGTGTCCACCTCCGTCTGGATTAACATCAACCTACAGAAAAGGACATGAAATGGGATGAACACTTGTTATTAGGACTGTCAATCGATTAAAATAATTTATCGCGATTAATCACATGATTGTCCATGATTAATCACGACTAATCGCAAATTAAACACACATGTTTTTTATCTGTTCAAAATGTACCTTAAAGGGAGATTTGTCAAGTATTTAGTATCACATGTTGTACTCTTATCAACATGGGAGTGTATATATGCTCAAATCATAACATGGCAGACAGCTGTCAGTGTGCTGACTTGACTACGACTTGCCCCAAACCTCATGTGATTATCATAAAGTGGGCATGTCTGTAAAGGGGAGACTCGTGGGTACCCATAGAACCCATTTTCCTTCACATATCTTGAGGTCAGAGGTCAAGGGACCCCTTTGAAAATGGCCATGCCAGTATTTCCTCGCCAAAATTTAGTGGAAGTTTGGAGCGTTATTTAACCTCCTTCCCAACAAGCTAGTATGACATGGTTGGTACCAATGGATTCCTTATGTTTTCTAGTTTAATATGATACCAGTATCTTCACTCTATTTGCATTAACGAGTTATTATCGTGTTAACTTTGACAGCCCAAGTTGTTATGTGAGTCTCAATTAAGAGGATGTGAGTAAAAAAGTAGTATTTATTACAACCTGCATCAGTCCCCAGGCGTTATACGCTCCTCTCTTTGAGTCATAGTCTCCCCAGCCTCCATGCGATTTAATGGTATTTCCAGCCCTGGACTCTCTGGAGATGATGGCAGCAATGAGAGCTGGAGCAATTTCATATTTTTCTCCCACTCTGTTGATCTCTGACCTGTACTCTTCCATTCTTTCCGCATCAGTCTCTGCCATGGTGCGTGATGCCTTCACACCTTTAGAGAGAATTCAAACAGAGAACAGGATATGGCCTCAGTGCAGCAAACTGTCTGTATGCATCTATCTTCCTGTCAACATATTGATGTAGTTACACTGTAGATGATTATTTACATCGTCAGTAGTTTCTCCACTGCAGTGTTTACCTGCATATTTCAGGCTGTCCTGCTTAGCTGTGTCCCTTGAGGCACCAGTAGTTTCAACCTTCATGATGTCGCCGTAACCTGCTAATGTTCAGTTTAGTACATTAATTTTCATGTACTGTACACACGTACAAAACATGAGGAGCTCAAGGGACTTCACTGTGACATATTTCTAAGCTGACAACGTTGAATCATTTCAAACAAGCTCTCGTTAGTAATTGTATGTTATAACTTAGAAGGTAAATAGCACAGAAACATATATAATATAACATATAACATAATTTTAACCTTTTGTGTCAGAACCACAAAAACACATTTGGAGTACAGGTGACAACAGAACTAGAAAAGTACCATCATGTACAAAAAGGGTTAATAAAGAGACTATTGAGCACCACAGACATAGTCATGATAATAAACACAAATATTCCAGTGTTTCCTCTTCAGGGAAGGCCTGGGTTATGGGTTTATATACCACAAGAGCATTCACAGTTGAAAATCAAGCATCAGCAGAAGTGTAAAACAACACAAGCTTTTACCATTTCCCATTTTCTCCTCGGATAGTCCGCTTGAACCTGAATATGAGAGTCTATTCTTGCTTTATGAGCCTTCCTTCGTCAGGCCTGGATAGTTGTCTGGCAAAGAAAGGTAGGAAAAAAGAACCATCATTTATACGAAATAGCCCCTGTTGACTGTAACAGACACAGGGGGACTTTGACTCATGAAATGCTACTGCAGTGTGATTCATTTGAATAAATTTAGTTACATTTTCTAAGAGAAATGTTCTTATCTTTCCCACATGATTTGTCCATATTCTCTTCAGATCTGTAATCATTTGAGGGCAGAACTCCAAAGATTAACTGAACTGTTACGTTTCCTCTTCAGTAGCCTGCATAGATTTAACATTATAGAAATGTAGCTGTTCACACAGACGGGTGAAGCTGCATGATTTCATTACATCTCTCACTTTGAAAGCAGTTGAAACAAACTGCTAGAATTAATGTGGTGCAGCATCATTAAAGAGTAAATGCTCTAAATACAGTAGTGGCCTCAAGAAAAAGTACTTCAAGTTTATTTTATGAAGTAAGTAAAGTTCAAGTATATTTACCCCAAGTATACTTTCTGTAGTAAGTATACTAACATCAATGTCCTAGTAGTATACTTTTAAGTGTACTACTTCAATAGTTATTGAGACTAAATTGGTCCACTTTTTAGTTTATAAAAGTATACTTTTAAGTCTACTTTAAGTGTAAGAATAGTAAACTCTGAGAACACAACTAGTTTACATCTGAGTTGTTTTTTTTACTGCAACTATACTATGACCTATACTACAAGTGAACTTATATGTATTCTGTTAGTTTACTAGTTAATATACTTGTAGTTCATGAAAGTACACTTTAAAGTATACTCTCAGTAAACTACTAGTTTAATAGTTTTTGAACTATACTACAAGTGAATAGGTATACTGTTAGTTTAACAGTTATATAGTTATAGCCCACTTTTAGTTTAGGAAAGTAAACTTTGTATACTTTAACTTGTAGTACTAGCCAATGATTTATGTATTAAATAAAGAGTATATATATATACTGTATACAAAAATGTAGAAAATTCTTCATGAATTGAAGTAAATTCATATCAAAACATACGTTTACAAACTCTCACACACTACAATAGGGATGTGCATTCCAAGCAAAAATACTATTTGATAATCACTGGGAATTAATCGATTATTTTTCCAATAAACGGCGCGTCCCCCTTTGTCCTTTAACACAGGACGAATAGTTGCATAAACTAATCAATTTTTTTTATAAAATCATGACCCATCCCTACTCTATAATAGACTACTCTATCAAAAAGTAAGCACAACTACAAGCCAAGTATTCCTTTCTGTAGGCCTATAAGGCAAGAATACTGTACTGAATTATAGTTTTCTTAAGTTTCTTAAGTTTCTTAACAACAACTTACAGTATAAGCTAAGTATACCTAAGTATATCTCTGATAAGTACATACAAAGTAAACTGAAAGTATACTCTCTTATTTTAAGTTTAAAATAAGTACTACTTAGCTATACTAATAGCACACTTGAATAAACTTGTATTTGGTAAGCGGCAGTGCAGTTAAGTACACAAGACTACAGTGAATAGCCTATTACTTCTTTCCTTTTCAGCTAATTATCAAACAGAGTATCTACACCTTGGTATTTTTCAACCTGAACCCTATCGTCCCATGTTTTTCTGTCTAACTGACTAATAGGTTCAACAATTGCTTGTTTATTTCCAATTATATTATATTACTATTATAATGACAATTAGGGCCTGTCAACATTATGGAAAGAGTCTTGCTCAAGGATGTTTAATTTTTTTCGCTCAAGGAGAAGTATCGTTCTGAAATCTCGCGAGATGACGTGTTGCCGGAAGTCAATTAACGGATTAACGCGAGTGCCAGCCGGGCAACATTGACAGAGATATTCAGAGAGAGAGGGGCAACAGGCAGAGGAGGGTGAACCAGCTGCTGCAAGGCGAAGCTCGGGAGACTGGTGGTGTTCCTGTGAGGAGGAATGCTGTAAAGAGTGGGACCTGTTGCTGACCGATATTCAGAAAATTTCACAACGAGACTTCGCCTTGAACGGGACTTGGACACGATAACAAGCAGACCGGATCAAGTGAAAGGTAAGAAAAAACGTTTTATTTCTCTGTTGGGTCCTTTCCATGATGTTGTCAGACACTTATAATAACAATCTGAGCCGGTCAGTGAGAGAGGCAGCAACTTGATCACTTAATAAAAATGAATTTATTTTGAATTGCATGCATTGCATTGCATTTTTGCATCCATATTTAGCTTGTAACTTTACATTTTTCTTGTTATAAACTTAAAGTTGAACGTTTCATGTCATTTGCATCCATTTATTTGCAATTTAAATGTTTTCTTGTCAACTAAACTTAAGGATGTTGAACATTTTATTTCATTATTGTATTTCATGAGCTTGTAACTTTACATTTTTTTCTTGTCAACTACACTAAAAGAAGTTGAACATTTTATTCCATTTTTGTATTTAATTTTTTATCTTGTAACTACATTTTTCTTGTCGACTAAACTAAAAGAAGTTGAACATTTAATATATTATATAATAATCTTGCAACAGGACAAACTAGACCGGTATAGCGGAGAGAGACAGGAGTAAGCCCAAATAAGCAACTACACTTCATAAACAAGCCCAAAAAAATGCAACCCGCGACTACCAATATTTGTAAGCGACTTTTCAGGAAAATAAGCCCAAAGTCGCTTATAATAAGTAGACTTGGCAACTCTGCTGGTGTTGTATTTATTTCTGTTACCCCGTTGAATCGTGTTTCCCTCCTAAAGGTTAAAATGACACCGCCCCCTCGGTAGTTACGCTGTAAAAAGCGATTTGATCAGTAAGTCATGGTCACCCTTTTAAAGGGACTATTTGTAACTTATCACACGCATAAATCTTAACGGGTCGGTATCCCATGTGCGCTCGCGTGTGGGTACGCGAGCGCGCAGCAGCTCTGCTCCTGCCTGTTTGCACACCGCGCTCGTTCTCACACGCTCGGCTCGCTCCACCTCCACGTGAACGCGCGCACACTACACACTGCAGAAGAGATAGTTTAGCTCTGAGAATATCTGGTGAATGTGCAGTGGACGTTTTTGCAGAAATAACTGCTGCAGCTCCTCCAGACCAACAGAGGTTTCCCGTGTCTTGTGAAGTGACGGGGCTCCGCAGCGAGTTACGTTATCGTCCCGACCGGGTGTCGGTCTCCCCCCCCCCCCCCCCCGTTCCCTCCGGATCGGGAGGAAAAGCCAACACTAGGATCAGCATTGATTCATGGAGAGACCTTCCTCTGGTCAGCTAACATTACTGCCAAGCAGGTGAAATACAGAGTGATATTGTGTGTTAGCTGACGTTTGTAACCTCACTCTTTAGACCGGTGCTCGTTCATGTCAATGTAGCGCGAGCACAAATTCTATCGCGAGCAACAGGACGCTGACTTTCGTTGACATTGCGGCCACAGGTGTCGCTGTGAACAAGCAATTTCTGATTCTTACATATAGCCCCTTTAAAGGAGCTAAAAATTACATATTTCTTTAATTAGATTAAATTAAAAAAAGAATAAAAGACAGATGAAGTCTAGACTTGTCAGGTTATCTTAACAATAGAAAGCTGAATGTTATCAACAGCAGAATAACACAAGCACCCACCTGTTTCTTCTTCTGATGGTCTCCTTATAACTGTAAAGCCAGTGATGTAACACAGTGTCCCTCTGCACGCTCTGTGGTGCAAACAGGCAGGATGGCTGGATTTATACCGGTCTGTATACTTTCAGTTTCGTTATGACGTCCTGCTCTTGTCCACTATTCTATTTCTGTTTGCCACTGAAGAATGTGGAGGGGAAAAGGGGGAAAGCAGCTGATTTAGTAGAAATAGCCCTCACTGACTGTAACAGGCTCGGGGCATTTATTTGCTCTGTTACAGTGGCAGGCTGTAAACCAGGCAAAGTAGTACATGCAGAAAGCATGTTGCATGATTTGTACAAATTCCACGAGGAAACTATTTTCATTTGAGGAATATTGAGATTTACTCACGTCTACATCTGTTTGTTTTTTTATCCCTACTAGAAGTTAATCAGATTCCTGATATTTTGCAGGTCAGGTACTGAAATCTACTGAGGCAATATTCAATTATTCAGATTCATTTTATTGTCATTCACTATCAGAATAACATTTCACTAGTTTTGAACTTGTATTCAACTTCAGACCAAATAAAAAGTATCTTGACATTATCCAATGACATTCAAAAAAGGAGCCACCAAAGACTATCAGTCATCCGCAAACTGAAAGGACTTTATGTTGCCCCCCCTCTCCTCCTACTGCTGTACCAGAGCATTATCCAACCCATCCTACTGTACTGTTCCAACTGCTTTTTTAACGTGTTATCTGTCACTAACAGGTCAAAACTCACACGCATAACCAACACTGCTGCCAAGATAATTGGTCTCCCCACACCCAACCTCACAGAACTCAACAGCAAAGCCATCGCACGCATTGCAATCTCAATAGCACAGGACATCACACACCCACTCGATCACCACCTCACCATAATGCCCCGCTCCGGGCACTGGTACAGAACACTGAGGTGCAATAGGGCTCGCTTTGGGAAAAGCCTGATACCGGCAGTCATAGCCGCCTTAAACAACAGGCGTCGCTGAATAGGCCTGAGTGTGGACTGCTGTCTGTCATTTTCTGTTGTTGTCACTGTTGTATTGCTGTTGCTGTTACTGTGTGCTGTTGTATGTATTGGTGTCTGACAAATACAGTGCTGTGGAAAAGAATTTCCCCCTGTGGGAAAATAAAGTCTAAAGTCTAAGTCTTACATTTTCATGTTCTGATGATGCAGAGTCATTAATAAAGTTCTGTCTTATCTTCTATCTTTCCTTCCTGTGCAGCACAATAATGAAACTGTAACGCCCACACTTCAGATGTCACCTCTGTTAATGTTTTACTTTGCTAATATCACTGCAGAGCAGATCAGTGATGTGCATCAAATGGGTGTGAACAGATATCCTCCATAAATTCCAGTCTTTCTTTAATAGTTGAGAAAGCAAAATTTACAACAAGCAGTTAAAAGGAAGATTATTTTCTGTAGTTGTATACAGAGTTAAACAAACAATTTCCTATTTTTCAATTGTGAACGAGAGAGACATTTCTATTACACCTGGGCTGTGGGTGGGGGGGTGGTAGGGGTTACTTTGTTAGTTTCCCTATTTGTCTGTATTTCATGTCTATTTATGAATGGGAAAAAATAAAAACATCTTAAAAAAAAAGAATTAAACAACCAATAAAACCAGAAAGGGAGACATAACAATACAGGGTGGGACCCCTTTGAAAATGGCCATGCCAGTTTTTCCTTGCCAAAATTTAGCGTGAGTTTGGAGTGTTATCTAACCACCGTCCCGATAAGTTAGTATGACATGGTTGGTACCAATGGATTCCTTAGTTATTTTAGTTTCGTATGATACCGGTATCTTCACTCTAGCTTTAAAACTGAGCCCGCTACAACCTCTGAAAGATCGATTGCGTTAATTCGTTAAAGAAATTAGTGACGTTCAAACGAATTTGCGTTAATGCGTTATTATCACAGCCCTAATGAAACAATTATACACAAAATAAGAGACATTTGAAGACATTAATGTTCCCCTGTGACCCCTTAACGTTTCATCTTGTGCCATCATCAGGCCAACATTTTAATTTGTCCGATACTTTGGTTTATGATCAGAGACCTGCAAAACATTCCCATCAGCCTCAGCTGTACTGTGTTTAGTGCTAATTAGGTAATGTTAGCATGCTAACACGCTAAATTAGCATGATAAACATTACGGTTTATGTTTTTTACACATTGCACTCATTACAGACATGGTTTTGCTTAATGTTTATTTAGCTTATGTTTTAACATTGAGCACACATTACTGAGTGATTATTTGCAGGAGATTTCTGCAGCTTCAGGTTTTAGTAGCCTTTATTGGTTTTGTACCACTGAGCTCTGGCAACAACGTCACTGGAGTAGTCTTTACCGGTTGTGTGGGCATCCACGTTATCATAGGAATGGACGTTTCCGTCCCCCATATTGTAGGCTGCTATCCCTCCTGCAGAGACCAACACAAATGAGAACAAAGTGAAGCAGTGTGTGAAGACAGTTGGTGGTGCGTCTGTGTGAGTCTACTGGTTGAGTAAAACAAACCTTTCAGCTGCTGCTCCGTGCCCCAGCCAGGAAATTTGTTGCGGATGCGTCCGATAAAATGAACCAAGATCTCGGGGCCTTGACAGAGGTGTTCCTCACTGTCCCAGTCACCACGTGCAGTGTTTCCACCTCCGTCTGGATTAACATCAACCTACAGACATGGATATGAAATGGGATGAACATTTGTTATGTGGGTCTCAATTAAGAAATGTGAGTAAAACAGTAGAATGTTTAACAACCTGCATCAGTCCCCAGGCGTTATACGCTCCTCTGGCTGGGTTCCAGTCTCCCCAGCCATTATGTAACACATTACCAGCCCGGGACTCTCTGGAGATGATGGCAGCAATGAGAGCTGGAGCGATTCCATATTTTTGTCCCACTATGTTGATCTTTGACCTGTACTTTTCCATTCTGCCTGCATCAGTCTCTGCCATGGTGTGTGATGCCTTCACACCTTTAGAGAGAAATCAAACAGAGAACAGGAATATGGCCTCAGTGCAGCAAATGCATGTATTTCCCTGTCAATCAATAGATATAGAAACTAGGGGTGTCGCGTTAGACCGGTATTGACGATAACCGTGGTATTTTGAAAATGAATGTAGGTGCTAAAGAGCACTGTGCGCCAAAACAACCAGACACAAGAACAGAGATGAATTTCACTGATGGCATTATTATTTTCTTTTTTTTTTTTCTTTCAGATTTTCTATAGATATCTTGATATATCGTTATCATGAACTCTTTTGGCCTCGATAATCGTGTAGTGAAAATCTGATATCGTGACAGCCCTAATAGAAACACTGTAGATACACACAGAGATGGTTAGATGAAGGCTACATGATGACTTTTCTAGAATTTGTTTCATAAAATCAGCAGCTGCGTTTCTCTACTATCTGTGTTTACCTGAGTATGACAGCTTATCCTGCTGAGCTGTTTGCCACGAGGCACCAGTCGTTTCAACCTTCATGATGTCTCCATAACCTGCAAATGTTCAGTTTGTTACATTAGTTTTCATCGACATCAGCATATAGTGAGGACTTGATGGGACTTCACAGTTACATAACCAACACATCTTTACAAACAAAAGCCACAGTAACGTGCGTAGGTTATACATAACATGTAAAGTAAAAAAGCTACAAAAGTACATATAAATAAAAGACAGATGCAGCAGTCTAGGCTTGTGGTAAAATATTACACGTTAGGTGAAAGCTTAAAGTTATTAACACAATAACTCACCCATGTTTCCTCTTCTGATGGTCTCTTGAAACTGGAATGCTAGAGCTGGAACACAATTTTCCTCTGTCCACTCCTTAGTGCAAACATGCAGGATATGGTCGTATTTATGCCAGTCTGTGTACTTTCAGTTTCACTATGACTTCCTGGTCGTGTCTGCTATTCTACTTCTCACCTGCAGATGGCCTCATTAAATAGGCCTTGGTTGGTTTGGTAGTGAGGATTGTGGAGGAAATCAGGTTCGAGCAGCTGATTTACAAGAAACAGCCCTCAATGACTGTAACAGACTCTGGGAATTCATTTGTTGTGCTCAGTCAGCAGCTCACTGTGGCAAAGTATGTATACAACTTTCAGAAAGCATGTTACCAAACTCGTCAAACTCGCTGAAAGGCTGTTTCCTTCCTATGCAGCACAATAATGAAACTGTAACGCCCACACTTCAGATGTCACCTCTGTAAATGTTTTACTTTGTTAATATCACTACAGAGCAGATCAGTGATGTGCATCAAATGGGTGTGAACAGATATCCTCCATAAATTCCAGTCTTTCTTTAATACTTGAGAAAGCAAAATTTACAACAAGCAGTTAACAGGAAGATTATTTTCTGTAGTTGTATACAGAGTTAAACAAACAATTTCCTATTTTTCAATTGTGAACGAGAGAGACATTTCTATTTCACCTGGGCTGTAGGTGGGGGGGTGGTAGGGGTTACTTTGTTAGTTTCCCTATTTGTCTGTATTTCATGTCTATTTATGAATGGGAAAAAATAAAAACATCTTAAAAAAAAAGAATTAAACAACCAATAAAACCAGAAAGGGAGACATAACAATACAGGGTGGGACCCCTTTGAAAATGGCCATGCCAGTTTTTCCTTGCCAAAATTTAGCGTGAGTTTGGAGTGTTATCTAACCACCTTCCCGATAAGTTAGTATGACATGGTTGGTACCAATGGATTCCTTAGTTATTTTAGTTTCGTATGATACCGGTATCTTCACTCTAGCTTTAAAACTGAGCCCGCTACAACCTCTGAAAGATCGATTGCGTTAATTCGTTAAAGAAATTAGTGACGTTCAAACGAATTTGCGTTAACGCGTTATTATCACAGCCCTAATGAAACAATTATACACAAAATAAGAGACATTTGAAGACATTAATGTTCCCCTGTGACCCCTTAACGTTTCATCTTGTGCCATCATCAGGCCAACATTTTAATTTGTCCGATACTTTGGTTTATGATCAGAGACCTGCAAAACATTCCCATCAGCCTCAGCTGTACTGTGTTTAGTGCTAATTAGGTAATGTTAGCATGCTAACACGCTAAAATAGCATGATAAACATTACGGTTTATGATTTTTACACATTGCACTCATTACAGACATGGTTTTGCTTAATGTTTATTTAGCTTATGTTTTAACATCGAGCACACATTACTGAGTGATTATTTGCAGGAGATTTCTGCAGCTTCAGGTTTTAGTAGCCTTTATTGGTTTTGTACCACTGAGCTCTGGCAACAACGTCACTGGAGTAGTCTTTACCGGTTGTGTGGGCATCCACGTTATCATAGGAATGGACGTTTCCGTCCCCCATATTGTAGGCTGCTATCCCTCCTGCAGAGACCAACACAAATGAGAACAAAGTGAAGCAGTGTGTGAAGACAGTTGGTGGTGCGTCTGTGTGAGTCTACTGGTTGAGTAAAACAAACCTTTCAGCTGCTGCTCCGTGCTCCAGCCAGGAAATTTGTTGCGGATGCGTCCGATAAAATGAACCAAGATCTCGGTGCCTTGACAGAGGTGTTCCTCACTGTCCCAGTCACCACGTGCAGTGTGTCCACCTCCGTCTGGATTAACATCAACCTACAGACATGGATATGAAATGGGATGAACATTTGTTATGTGGGTCTCAATTAAGAAATGTGAGTAAAACAGTAGAATGTTTAACAACCTGCATCAGTCCCCAGGCGTTATACGCTCCTCTGGCTGGGTTCCAGTCTCCCCAGCCATTATGTAACACATTTCCAGCCCGGGACTCTCTGGAGATGATGGCAGCAATGAGAGCTGGAGCGATTCCATATTTTTGTCCCACTATGTTGATCTTTGACCTGTACTTTTCCATTCTGCCTGCATCAGTCTCTGCCATGGTGTGTGATGCCTTCACACCTTTAGAGAGAAATCAAACAGAGAACAGGAATATGGCCTCAGTGCAGCAAATTCATGTATTTCCCTGTCAATCAATAGATATAGAAACTAGGGGTGTCGCGTTAGACCGGTATTGACGATAACCGTGGTATTTTAAAAATGAATGTAGGTGCTAAAGAGCACTGTACGCCAAAACAACAAGACACAAGAACAGAGATGAATTTCACTGATAGCATTATTATTTTCTTTTTTTTTTTTCTTTCAGATTTTCTATAGATATCTTGATATATCGTTATCATGAACTCTTTTGGCCACGATAATCGTGTAGTGAAAATCTGATATCGTGACAGCCCTAATAGAAACACTGTAGATACACACAGAGATGGTTAGATGAAGGCTACATGATGACTTTTCTAGAATTTGTTTCATAAAATCAGCAGCTGCGTTTCTCTACTATCTGTGTTTACCTGAGTATGACAGCTTATCCTGCTGAGCTGTTTGCCATGAGGCACCAGTCGTTTCAACCTTCATGATGTCTCCATAACCTGCAATTGTTCAGTTTGTTACATTAGTTTTCATCGACATCAGCATATAGTGAGGACTTGATGGGACTTCACAGTTACATAACCAACACATCTTTACAAACAAAAGCCACAGTAACGTGCGTAGGTTATACATAACATGTAAAGTAAAAAAGCTACAAAAAAACATATAAATAAAAGACAGATGCAGCAGTCCAGGCTTGTGGTAAAATATTACACGTTAGGTGAAAGCTTAAAGTTATTAACACAATAACTCACCCATGTTTCCTCTTCTGATGGTCTCTTGAAACTGGAATGCTAGAGCTGGAACACAATTTTCCTCTGTCCACTCCTTAGTGCAAACATGCAGGATATGGTCGTATTTATGCCAGTCTGTGTACTTTCAGTTTCACTATGACTTCCTGGTCGGTCTGCTATTCTACTTCTCACCTGCAGATGTCCTCATTAAATAGGCCTTGGTGGTTTGGTAGTGAGGATTGTGGAGGAAATCAGGTGAGAGCAGCTGATTTACAAGAAACAGCCCTCAATGACTGTAACAGACTCGGGGAATTCATTTGTTGTGCTCAGTCAGCGGCTCACTGTGGCAAAGTATGTATACAACTTTCAGAAAGCATGTTACCAAACTCGTCAAACTCGCTGACAGGGTGTTTCCTTCCAACAATGAAACCGTAACGCCCAGACTTGGCACCTCTGTAAATGAATTATTTTGTTAATATCACTGCAGAGCAGATCAGTGATTTGCATAAAATTGGAGAAAACATAAAACCTCAAATTACATTACTATTACATTACTTGACCACCACCCCCCCACCCCCCGTCGTTTTGCTTTTTTTTTTACTAATAGCTGAATCCAGAGTTATTTCCAGTTCTCTTAATACATCCATGATTAGAAGCACCGGAGGACACAGCAGCACATGATTTTTTTCAGAAAGCTTAGGAGGTTACATTAGTGCAGAAAAAGCACACACATAAATAAAAGGGAATGTGTCACACATCCTGTTTTGTTTTCTTCCTGATTATTTAAAAAAAATGTGTTCAGTGTTAGTAGTTGTGTCTCTGCTTCCTGTGCAAGATGGTTGTGAAACATTAACCACCGGGAAGCTGCAGATGGTGCTGATGTCAAGGAAATTATAACTTACTGTAAAGGCTTACCATGCATCACTGAAATAGGGGTTAAAAAATATAGTCTATAGTGTTGTTTGTGCATGTTTGATGGCTTATTTTATGAGTGAAATAGTACTAATGACTCTCCTGTCTCACCATCCTCACTGTGAAGGTTTGGCTGCTTGTCTGTATAGTATATTTTATTATATTCCTGTTGGGTTCACTGCATCTTCCCATGGTACGATGAACTCTGCAAAGTAAACAGTCTGTTGAGTGTAGCAGCACGGGTCAGGTCAGTTAGTGTTTGCGTGTGTGGAAAAGTCAGTCAGGTTTACGTGCAAAAAGTATGGGGAAACGTTGGGGTCTGTTGACTTGAAACAATTCATCAATTAATGGATGGACAGAAAATGAATCGGCATCTTTTGATATGCAATCAATCAAAAATAATAGAAAAAATAGATCCCCAGTTCCAGCTTAATATATTTGATTTTGGATTGTTGGTCTTATGAAACAAGACGTTTTGAGATTTCACCTTGGCTTTTAAGAGTTTGTTGACGGCAATTTTCACTATTTTCTGAAATTTTATAGACCAAACGATTGATTTATTGAGAAAATGATCTGCAGATTAATCCATAATGAAAATTATCATTAGTTTCAGCCCTTTCTTTGCCACATTGCCATATTATATGCGAATTTGTTGTGTGTAATTTTAAGGGCTTTATTTACTTAATCTAGTAGTTACTGTGTACTTTGACTGAAGCCTTGTTGTCTTTCCTAGTAGCGAGTAGACACAGCAGATTATGTAACAAACCGTCCTGCATGCACTTAAACCCAACTTGCATCGAGTTTTATGCTTTTACTTTGTATGTTTTCTTCTTTTTTACTGCTGGTCTTCAAATCACCTCAATGAGGACAGTAATATCTCACAGTCTGACACACTGGTTAAAGCTTCAGTAAGCAAAAATTCTTTGGCATCATTTGCCAAAAATTCCATAATAACCTTTCAGCATATTGTAATTCAAGTGTTCTGGGAAAAAACTAGACTTCTGCACCTCCTCATGGCTCTGTTTTCAGGCTTTAAAAAATCTAGCCCGTGACGGGAGACTTTGGCCAATCACAGGTCATTTCAGAGAGCAAATGAACAAGACGGGTTTTAGAAACAATCATATTTATTACAGATGTCAGGTCTGTTTATTCTTCTGTTTTTGGACAATCGGTTTCCTGTAAAACCATAAGAGGAGAAATAAGATGATTGTGAAGTAGGACTGAGATTCTTAAAAGTGCTTTTTTTGTATGTGTTTCCCCACTGACTTGGGACTTGGAACAAAAACTATTAGTATTTATATTCATACATGTCTGACAATATACATATGTTAGCCATGCCAAGCCATTATCGTGATCGGACATTTATTGAAAAATGTAAAGGTTTGTAAAAGCTACAGAACCCTCAGTTAGTAATTATTACAATCTAAACAACAACCAGCAAAACTAAAAAAGAAAAACAAATAATCAGAAATACATTTATTTATGCTTTGTTTTCCTGATAAAACTCATCACATAGGATTCATACTGCTTAAATTCATAGTGTCATATTGTTAACATCTGCCAAAAGGTGAATAACTCCAGATATTAAACAGTTGGTAAATCAAGCTGGTTCACTGTACATCGTGATGATCTTTGATGTATGCTGGAGCTAAACACAGTCGTAAGGTCCTTTCAGGAGACCCAATAAGCTCTAATGAGTCTCAGTATTAAACCCATGTGAGGCCATGTTGGCCACCATTTAAAGCAACATTGATTTAAGTTCATTCTGCACTGGACGAGGTGGATTTGAATGACAGCTACATTAAAATGATAAACTAGTCCAGAGTCTGGAGGATTAACTCGAGCCATTTCATACAGTGAAACTATTTAAAAATTAAGAAAAATAAACAGCCGGCAGTGGCAGTTGTCATATCCTCGAGCTGGCAGTGGGGGTCTTGTCATTCCCTGAAGTGTTCCCAGCTTTGTATTTCTGAAAAGAAGGCGTCTCCGGGGCAGTAGGTGTTCACCACCTGTCTGTGGCCGTGGATGGTGAAGTTGGCAGCCAGTCCTCCTCCATCTACTGCACATTTGACTAGACGATGGCGCAGCAGGTCCATGGCATGGCGAGACGGCAGGGTGGCAGTGTAGTTACCGATGATTGACACGCCGTACCCGATGTCATTGTGCCCCCTGGTGTGTGTGCCGAGGAAGTTCCAACCTCTGCCTTCATAGACGTAGCCGTCAGAGCCGACCACAAAGCTGAGGGCACAAAGACGGTACAGCACATGATTAATGATTGAAGTGTACAGTCACTGTCTGAGGTAAACTTAACAAACATTTATGCAAAATATGGAGGGTGATGTTAAGACAGAAATAGTGCGAGATATTTCAAGTTTATTGTATGAGCATAAAAGACATGAAATCAGCAGCATTCTTGGAAATTCTCCCACAAACATTAACTGGATAGAAAATGTCTCTAAAAGGAATAGTTCAACATTTTGATTTTCTTTCCGAGTCGTTCGATACTACTCTCATATCTGGGCTTTCATTATGGAGCTGGAGACAGGGGTGATTAGCCTAGCTTAGCATAAAGACTGGAAGCAGAGGGAAACGTCTAGCCTGGCTGTAAAAAATATAAAGGCCCTGACACACCAAGCTGATGGTCGGCCATCGGACAGTTTGGGGCCGTCGGTGAGCGTCCGTCAGCCTAGTTTTTTTGGTGATTCCTGCACTGTCGACTCTAGTCTGCCCGAGTCGGAGGTTTTTTGGGCCGATTCAGCATGTTGAATTGGCGGCGGCGCCCATCGGTTAGAGAAATCATTCTGCTTGGCGGTTCAGCTTAAACGAATCAGTGCACGAGAAGAGAAACAGACGTGAGGAAAGAAAGTCGACAAGTAAAGTCAAGAGGAAAAACACATTTTCATTTTTTACCTTCATCTCATCTGATCATTCCAATACACGGATATTTTCACAACGACATGGCCATCTGGGATGAAGCTAAGTGGTTAGTGAGAGTGGGGTGAAAATGGTCGGCAAACGCAGCTTTATCTCATGTATGTATCACAACAACGGCTTGTATATCCGCAGTCCTCAGTCTTCCGGTTTCCCTTTTTGAATGACGAATACAGACTACTGCGACCTGCTTGTAGGGAGAATTATTTCATCTCACGCAGGTGCAGAACATACGTGGTAGTTGGCCGTCGGCTGTAGTCCTCGCGATGTGTTCGAGTGCAACTTTTTGGCCAAGACAAAGGCGACGTTAGGCGACGAAACTGGTGGCCTTCGTCGCCGCTAATTGTTTGATGTTGGCATGGTGTGTCAGGGCCTTTAAGAGCCAGGCTAGCTGTTTCCCCCTGCTTCCAGTCTTTTTGCTAAGCTAAGCTAAGCTAGTCACCTCCTGTCTCCATACTTAAGAAAGCAGTATCAATCTTTTCATCTAACTCTCAGCACAAAAAAATGAATACGAGTATTTCCCAAGACAAGATGTCAAACTAACGGTTGGTTACCTGTATCCTATGTCGATCCAACCACGATCTTCCTGGTGAAAACGCTGCATGGCTCTCATGTTGCGAGAGCAGGTTGGGAAGGATAAACAGGGCGAGGATGGCTCATAGGTGTGGTGAACATAGAGAAATTGGAGGGGCAGAGACAGTGGCATCGGTGTACCCTGGTAGGCGTTTGCCCCCCACTGACAACGAGAGATGATTTGAGGGCAGTCTGAGGAGAGGAGGAGAGAGGATGAAGGTTAGGATACTAAAACCACAACAGATTTAACAGTCAAACCCACAAGCTTAAACTGTAAAACTGCTCAAAACATATCTTATCTATAGAAAAAAAAAAATTAAAACCTGCACTGGTTGATTTTGTGACCTCCTAGAGCAGTGAAAAAAACAGTGAACACAACACTGACATATTATCACCCTATAAAGTGGATGTGCTGAACTTCTTAGCAAACCATTGCTTATTTATACATTCAGCAGACAAGTGAGATTAGCATTCATTTGGAGTCGTGTTTGTGTCCATCTGATGAATGTAAGCCTAATATTCACTCTCTTTTAGCTCTGTTTTTGGTCCCTACCGACTGCTTAATGCTCCACCATGTTCACCAGCTAGTCGCTAACTGTGTCCGGCTGCTGTTTGGTGCTGAGCAAGTAGTGTAGCAGGTTTATCAGAGCTTTTTTGCTAATAACAGCTGCCTGCTGAAAGATGCTAAAATGTCCCTTAGAGTTGAAGGGATTCAGGTGGTAATTCTCTATTTATTTTCTTTATCAATTAATCAACTTATTATTCAATAAGTATATTGATTAGAGCAGGTTTAAAGAGCAACTTAACATCCTCTATTTCTGTTTAACTTCGCACTTTGCTGCAGTGACGTAGAAGTGTACTCCTGTGTGTGTCAGTATATCCTGACATCACTTTTTAAGCTACTCTTTCCTTATATTTTCCTTATCAAACATGTTTGTTTATGTAATGTGTCTATGCTAAATGAAGATACAAAGAAAATTGGCTGGTTTATCGGTTATATGATTTTTTGACACTCACAAAATTCAATATTGTGTCAGGCTCAAAAATATAGTATTGGTCGCGCCTTCCAAGAGTCACCAGACTATACAAATTGACAATATAGTCCTGAATAATGAGAGAGACTATTGTACACAGGGTTCTTTAACCATCCCAAGGACTTGCCTTTGTGCTAGAGCTGCAACAATAGTCAATTAAGGTATTAGTTGATCGCCAGAAAAGGTTCCAGCTTCTCGAATGTGAATATATTTCAGTTTTCATATCTTTGAATCTCTTTGGGTTTTGGACTGTTTGCTTGGACAAAACAAGACATTTTAAAAGTCACCATGGGGTTTGGGAACTTGTGGTGGATTTCACAATTTTCCAACGTTTTACTGACCACACGATCAACCGATTAATCGAAAATACAAACGGTAGTTTAAGCGATAATGAAAATAATGGTTAGCTGCAGCCCTACTTTGCGCCCAAGTGCACATTTTCTTTTTGATAATTTCATAGCTCACCCCAGTACTTGTGCACAAATGCCTGTAATCCGTCCTTCACGGCCTTCCCCACTCCAGTGTCCAGAGCAATCCATTCTGTCTTCTCCAACGTCCAGACTAACGCTAGTGTCTCCATCACCTGACTGTGAAGATCAAGTGGCTCCAGAATGGATCTAGAGATCTCTCTTCGCCTCGGGCTGACGTGGCTGGTCACAGCATCAAGACCCTGCCCCTCATGCAGGGTAAAACTATAGTATCCTTTCAACACCTCACTGAGGGCCTGCGGCTGTTCAGATGCAGGTAGGTTGCTGAGGTCCGTGCCCAGTATAGCTCCATCCATGCCCCCATTAATAACAGCATCAGTGGCCAGTGTGGGAGGCCGAGACAGCTTGAACAACTTAGGACGGTCCACGTTGTCCCAGCAACCGTTAGGCCCCAGCCGGCTAGATGGCGGGAAGTCCTGGAGGCTGAGGAAGGACAAGCCCAGCGTCCTGCCTAAGGTGAGAGGGAAGATCCCAACAGCTGGCTCCCCCTCCATTTTGGCTTTCAGTCCCACTTCGATTCCTAGCAGTAAGGGTCCAAGGGCAACAGTGGTGCCATCTTGAAGGAGAACCACCCCTCGTTCCTCTCCGTAATCTGTCACAATGTGGTGGATGGCCTTGTCAAAGAAGCTAAAGGACGAGGCATTGAGAATGGCTGTCTCTAGGAGCTCAGCATCCGTGAGATTATACGAGGCATTGGGAATGGCTGTCTCTAGGAGCTCAGCATCCGTGAGATTATACGAGGCACCCAGAAAATGGATGGTCATCTCGTCATCGTGGCCGGCGGTCCTCCGCAGGGCCCGGACCAGAGCCAGCGGGGACAGACCGGGGTTGGAGTTTTCCACCTGCTGTACGGCTCGGATGAAGCTGTCCATGTTGCGCAGGTGGTCACCTGACAACAATGCAAACAAGGAAGAAAAGAATTGAAGGAAGAACATTGCAGTGCAATAATAATGAGTCAGGGAATGAACTCTTACTTCAAATGACAGTCACACTCTGGCACTTCCTGAATGACATTATAACATCATAAAACACAATTTAACAAAAACTATCAGCTTGGAGAAAGGCGGGAGAAGGACCTTTTGGACCCTCCCTTTGACTTTTGGACACCCTCCTCCCAATATCTCAAAATAAAACATTGTTAAGTTGATACAATTTGTTTCAAAATTAATAACTAAAAGAGGCAAAGCATACAATTGTAAGGTAATGTATCCAAGATTAAACATTGATATCCTTGTAGACCTTTTCAAACTTGACAACATGAGGATTTTAAATGGGCCCCTTTGTATTTCCTGTTGCAACGTTTGTTAATGCAGTAGATGACAGGAAGTAAACTTGGACCAAAGCTGTTGCCCTAGCAACAGAATAGCAATCAAAAGGTCAATAGAGAGCCTAAGTCCCTCTCCTTCCGGTGGACCCCATGGGACCTTATTTCAGAAAAAATATGTATGGTAGTCAATGTCGAGGGTCAAATATTTTTTTTGATACTGTTTGAATTGTGCCATGAATCACACATATGATGTTTGTCAATTTAAAAGATCATTTTGCAAGTCAAGAAAGTCGCAGTTGTCGTAGGTTTGTTGTAGTATCATTTAGTTGTGTGTGAAACCGCTCAGTGAACTACATCTCTCGTCTCGCACAACATACGTCACCAACACTAGCCAGCTAGCTAACTTAGCTATGACCAGGCACAGATGAAACGTTATCTTACTTGATGTGTTTTATCCAGCGACTCCTGGTGTTTTTATCAGCTGGGAAGAGAAAGAACGAGTGAGACCCGTTGCTGCTGTGAGTACGAAACACAAAGGCATCGTAGCTTCAGTGAGAGAGACGTCAGTCACGCGACCTTTGGGTGTGTAGTCTTTCTAATTACGTATTTTTACAGTCTGATACTTCAACAGTTTTACAACAAACTGCAACTTTCTTGACTTACAAAATTATGTTTTAAATTGACAAACATCATACTGTATGTGTGATTCATGGCGCACTTCAAACGGGAGCACAAAACCAACTTTAGGGAAAGATCATGATTTAGTTTGAAATAACTTCTGGTTAAGGTTCGGAAAACATTGTGGTTTGGGTTAAGATGACCTTCGTCGTCATGGTTAACTAAGTGCGTGGTTAAGAGTATGGAACGATCATGATCATGATGGTCAAAAGGAACCAACTCTGGCTGTTAGTAGGAAACAGGAAACAAACAGCCGTCTCCCGAGATAAAGTCTGATGTTTTGTTGATCCACCCACCCACCCGACCTCCTACACACATGGACTTTGCTGCTCTAACAACGTCACACTCCTCTGATACTGACGGACAACTTTCATAATTCCTACAACATCAAGAGGATTTTGTCACTCCGTCACCATTTGCTCAAACAACTGATGCTGTTGTTTTTCTTCGGAGAACAGTCTCAAAAATACATAACCCTCCCCCTTCTCTGAACCCAAACCGTACCCCCATTTTCCCAATCATTTTCCTCCAGTCTCTTAAAGGAGTCTTTTCATAAAACTAGGCCATCTATGCTGTAGAAAGGCACAAATGTTTTTTAAATTGGTGCTACATGACCAGAGAAAAAGGGCCCTTTCGCTCAAAAGGTAGAAAACCTACAACACCCAGAATGCACTGGGCTCATTGCAGCCAGTGAGTAGACGGTCATGTCTAGAAGGTAGCCCACAAGTTGTAAAACTCTCACGAGATGGTTGAGGTTAGGCATTGATCTCAAATGGTTAAGGCTAGGATAGGTCGTCGGGCAGCGAGTCTTGCGAGAGTTTTTGCAAGTTGTCGCAATTTGTGGGTTAGTTATTTGTATCACTTAGAAAATAAGTACAGTGTGACAAACTCAGTGCTGTACAATTCAAGCAAGGATTCCTGTCCAAACCCAAATCATACCTCCTAAGAAAAATGGGTGACACTTAATTTTACAGGTCCACAAAATTCATGGTAATTAGTTGATAATTAGCAAGTAACCTATTTGAAATTTCTTTGGAATTACTGCCAAATTACCGCATATTTACCTCAAAATTTTATCGAAAATTATTTTATTATAAACATTATTTAATTTAAAAAATTATATTCCGCTATTTCCCAATAGCTGGTAATTTATTTAATACATTTCGAGGAAAAGAATACAAAGTTAATTGATATGCTTTATTTCCATGTCTGTATAATAATTAGCAAATAACTTATTTGAAATTTCTTAAAAAACTTCCTGAATCATTACATTAGCCACCAGGTTACATTTGTGTAGACAATAAGTCACACAATGGTGAGATTTGTGCCTGATCAGAAGTGTCTTCTATTAGTTTTGGTTTTTCACCTCCGATGAAGAGCAGCCGCTTCTCAAGCCTAAGGGCCCTATTTTAACCATTATATGCTATTTCAGCATATAATTGTTAAATAATGTTTATTATTAAGTCATTTTTGATACATTTTGAGGTAAATATTAGGGTAATTTGGCAGTAATTCCAAAGAAATTTCAAATAGGTTACTTGATAATTATCACCTAATTACCATGAAATTTGTGGACCGGTAAAATGAGTGTTACCCCAAATTGCTTACAATTTATCCATGATGCACAATTAAACATCAATTACTTATAGGAAATAGGAACAAACTAGTTATTGTTGAACAGAGAAAACAAACAATGAAAATAAATGAAAGAGCCTGTTGTTGTTGTTGTGGTTTGGTTGTACGGAAAGAAGTTGTGGCAGTTTACACAAAGGTTGACATATTTTGATTAACTTACCTGTCGGCCTGCTATAGACAGTAAAGAAGCAGGATGAAGCCAGAACAAAAAACGGCAGTCCAAATAAAGTCATTTTGCATCTCCTGCTTGTTGCTTTTTTAAAAAAGCAATTTTAAGTTAAACTAAAAAAAACAATTTCTCTTCCCTTTCCCCAAGCTAAATGAACAAAAGACAACCTAAACAGGCATGAATAGCACAGATATACTCCCCACAACTTCTGAGAGGAGTTGTGTAGGTGTAAGCATGACTGCAGTGTTGTGTCCTAATAGGGAAGAGTACTCTTTGTACACTGATGGCTCCAAATATTGATTTAGCCTACAATAAGTTAAAGTGTGTCATGAGCAAAACAAAGTCTGGGCCTCACAGTAAGGTTTATTACAAATAACTAATTATTTTGGGTCGTGTCACTCTTTCCCCACATGTCATGCAGCCTTGTACAGCTTCCTATGTATACTGTATGTCATTCAATAAACAAACCGAAGTGAAAGATAAAGCGGCTTTATGGTTAATGTTCACCGTCCCATGTGATGTGTGCTTCTGTGTTGTACTCACCAGTGTCAGGAAACGTTTTAGTCACGGGAGATCGGAAACAGTCATGGACTTTTAATGCAGGGAAGTTATCGGAAACAATATATGACTGTTGTTGTAGTTCGTACATAGTAGGTTGTGGTAATACGAAGGTTAGTGAAATTTAAGATTTTAAGTCATTAAATGTGAATTTGTGTTTTTATGAACCCACAAAGATAAATCAATTAATATAATTTTACTACAGTGCACTAACCAAATGTATGGAAGCCCATTTCTGCCAGTAAAGAAATATAGATATTAGATATAAGAATGAAAAATGGAATGAATGATGGAAATGAAAATACTCACGGTAAGTCCAAATCATGAGATGCTAAGTAAAACTTTTGACTGACTGACAGATTTATCAGTTAACAATCATATTTTTTAATGTCAAAATTATGAGATACTAAATAAAAGATTATGAGATAAGTAAGTCTAAATTCGACAGATGCAAAGTTAAAATTTTGATTTATCTCATATTATTACACGGCTGTGTTGAATACTCTTACAATACCCTTACATGTCTCATCATCGTGACTTACTAGGTTAAAATTTTACTTCCAATCTAGTCAAAATATTGAATTAAAAAGCCGTAACTTTGACTTATCATGGCTAACTTTTCTCTCTGTGTTTTATGTGTTTGGAGCACGTATGTTCCTTTAAAGCTGCAGTAGGTAGAAATGGAGCAAATATGATTAAAAAAAGTTGTTGTTCATGTTAAGGACAATGTGTTACATTCTACATGTGATAAGATGACCTTTGCCATGTCTACAAAAAATACAATAAAAAAGATTTGAAAGTATGTACCTGTTACTCAGACATTTATTATAATTATTATTTATTGATTCTACTCCTTTGCAATGGAAAGTGAGACTTGCCAGGGCAAATTCAGAATAACAACAATACACTTAAATGTTTATTTATCTGGGACATGTTGTTAATCTTGTGCTGAAAATGAGGTTCTCATTTTTTCCACAGCGTATTAGGCTGACACCAACAATTTCCAGGCCAAACAGCTGATGGAAAATCTACCATTTCCTCATGTTACCATATGAGTCAGATAAAACCTGTGACTGCATCTGTATTGACGGGCCTGATGGAATAATAGCTGCCCTCTCAGACTGTCTATACTTGTTTGTATTGTGGCATCACCACAGCACAGGGATCTATGGGGATGTATTACAGAGGTGGGGCAGCTTTACTTGTGTCACACGTTAAGCCTGCAATTAAAGCATTATGTGTAGTTATGCTAAATAATATTTATACCTGTGTTGTGCTCTGATAAATTGTAAATAAATACATGAAGGGATGCTTTATGCTATTTTCTCTCTGGGACTAACAGTGTTTACATTTATCAGAAATCAGGTGTTTTACCATATTGGATTCTGCAACTGGAAAGTTACGAGTTGTGAAAGAAAGGGTGGGGAGGTGAGTCATTTGTCCAAGAGAAGAAAACTTGAGAAAGTGTTCTCCGGCTGGTGGGCGGTGCTTGATATTTCCTCAACTGATCTCAACATGGCGGCCCTGGGTCACATACTTTCTCATTTTACAGTACAGTACATTACAAGATGATTCTGAAAACATTTGAGGCGAGAAATAGGCATTACAGTAACAGAATATTGAGTCATATTTGATCAGCGCTGCCTAGTTTGACCGTTTGATCGGAGTTTGTGAGAGATTGACAGCCGGCTCAGAGACGGAAGGCTCCAGATCAGCTCTGATTGGTTGTTTTACTCCGGTCTGCAGATGCCATTAGGAGCACCGGAGGACAGAGAGGCACATGATTTTTTTCAGATTACCTGTCTCATGCGCTACTGTAAGGATATAGTGACCATTTTATGAAAATAACTTTTCTTAATCATATTTGCTCCAATTCTACCTACTGCTGCTTTAATTATGTTGAGCGGTAGCCTTTTCAATGAGTGACCAGACAAACAAAACCACCTGTACAATGTAATGTTATCCAACACAACAGTTCTGTAATGAATGTTATCTTTATTAAACTTATTTTTAATTCAAGACACTGTGCTAAAATGATAGCCTATTCGAAAGCATTTCTAATGTTTCTATCACCTAATTTACATAAATTAATAGAATAATAAAATATATCTGCCAAGGTTGCTTTCTCGAGGTTTGTTATTTTGATAACAGAAGATATTTAGAAGTTTTTAATTTGCATCTGTCTCTGTCTGTATAAAATACAGTAAACACACATTGAGATAGACAATCATATTCATTTGTGTAGAATAATTAAAACCTGGTGATATTAGGGCTTTTTTTTAAAGGATTAGTTGTGCAAAGTCAGACTCAAGACCTCTGGTCATTTTAAATGTGTGATGTTTAATAACCTTGAGGGTACTTCATGTACCAGATTGGGTTGACATTTTTGATGTTTCTTCTAGGAGTGGGCTTACATCAAGATTCAAGATTCAAGATTCAAGATGTTTATTGTCACGCCGGTTATACAGGTACAATGGTGTGAAATGCTTTTTGCTGGGAAGCTCCATTAAGAAAAGAAACAGTAGGTTAAGTAGCAAAGAATAACATAATAAAATAAAGTGAAAATAAAAATAAAAATAATAGTGTATTTACAATAATATACAGTATAATAATAAAGGGAAAACTTGGTGTATGGTAATATATACAAGTATTGCACAGGCATTTTTGTTTTTTATATTGCATAGAAGTATGCATTGAAGTATTGCACTTTTTATTGCACTTATTTATTGCACAGGCCACATAAGACATCTGTGGACATTTTTTAGGGTTTGTGGATTTTACATAATACAAATAAAGTTGTTCGGCTGCACACTAAGTCATATTACATCCTACCGCACCTTATTTTTCAGATATATCATTTCTTGTAATTTATCTACTGCACTACTGATTCATGTGCAATATATGTACTATTATTACTGTGCAATAACTCACTGCCTCGACCGTACTGTAATTGTATTGTATATATTGTATCATAGGCCAACATTTCTTTTTATATATATATATATATATTTACTTTTCTTTTTAGATATATATATATTTACTTATTTTATAGTAGTTTAGGTTAAACTTCTTTTATACTGTATGTTATGCGTGATTGCACCATCAGGACTGCTTCAAATTTCGCTGTACTCTGTGTAGTGACAATAAAGGAATCTTGAATCTTGAATACCTTGCAAAGAGGACCAACTTAAAAACGCGCCTCCTGGCAGTTCATGTGACTGACGTGGCCACGTGGTGTTAGTCACATGATCTGAGAGACCGGAAGTGTCTTGGAGTCGGACCAGCAGCAGCAGAAGCAGCAGAGCAACTCGGCCCGGCTGCTGTTTCAGGACAGCTGTTCACTCTGTGAGAGCTGTAAACAGTTATTACTACAGTAAAGACACCGGCTACTCTGAGTTTTAGCTTTATGATTTACCTATTTATTGTGTTTTTAAACGGATAACTACATGGCTGAGACAGGACGCAAAGACTCCTCAGGTAAAGTAGTGCCGACATTTCACTCATTTGTCTTTAAATTAATACATAGTCGTGTTGTTTCTGTGTGAGTTTAAGCTATTTTTGTAGCTGCGTTGTGGTGTCTCAAGTGTTGTTGTTGTTGTTTAGAGCCGTTATTGTGTTTCTGCTGAGTCATCTCCTGCTCAGCTGAGGGAGAGATACAGTAACACTAGTCATTTTCATCAAGTGTGTTTTCACCACACAGCTCTGTCAACATCAGGTTTCTGCTGTGATGACTCCCTGTTGTATCTCTTGTTGACAAAGTGTGATTTTCCCTCTCCACTTCTCCAGAAGTGTCTTAAATACAGAAAGCACCATTTAGGCAGGCAAACTCAGTGTCTTCCTTTAAATCTCTTTTTAAGACTCACTTTTATATTATGGCTTTTTCTTAACTGATGGTGCATTGTTGTAGCTATTTATGTGATTTTATTTCATATTTATTTTTGTATTTATATGATATATTCTGTTTAGATTCAAGTTCTGGGTGTTATTTCTTTTATCATGCTTTTACTGGTAAGCACTTTGTAACCTTGTTTCGAAAGGAGCTATATAAATAAAATTATTATTATTATTATGATTATTTAGGCAGAGATGTAATTGTTTTTTTCGTTTTTTTTTGTTTGTTTTTTATCCTTTATTTAACCAGGTAAAAAAACTCATTAAGATTAAAATCTCTTTTCCAAGAGTGACCTGGCCAAGAAGGGCAGCACAGACATTGTTACAAAAATGAAAACAAACAAAACAAGCAGACAAATACAACAGTCACACACCACAAGTCAACGAGCACGACATCCAGTTTGTAAGCAATCAAAAACAATTCAGTGAGAAAATCAAGAGCAATCACATCGACCTATAGTGCCACTTTCTCGATCCTTTAAAATGGACTTAAATTCCCCCATAGTAATCAGCTCTGGCAGTTTCAGGTCCTTCTGTACATTATTCCAGGGAGAAGGAGCAGCGTATTTAAAAGCTTTGTATTGTAATTGTAATTGTAATATAATAACAGAGAGGTTATTAGACATGACCTCCTTTAGATTGTCATACAGCAGTAAACACTAATAAATACCAGACAGAGTTAGGTATCAAATATTATTGTCTCCTAAAAATCCTGCAAAGAATTAGTCATTTTACAAAATGTAAAAAAACCCTCAACTACAGGTATTGTATTTTAATCGTTTGTCTAATGGGACAGAATAGAAATAGGCTGCATTAGAGCTGAAACGATTCGACAGAAAATGTATTATGATGAAAATATATATTCATATATATTATTAAAATACCAAAGATTCACTGTTTCCAGCCTCTTAAATGTGAAGATTTGCTGCTTTTTATCCATTTATATAACACTATACATGAATACATTTGGGTTTTAGACTGTTGGATTGAAAAAAAGGCATTTAACAACATGACATTGTATTCTTTGAGCTTGTGATGGGCAGTTTTCACTATCCCCTGACATTTTTTAGCAAAATAATTGGTTGATCATCATCAATTTTTATTTTCAAGCAAAAATACCAAAGATTCACTGTTTTCCAGCCTCTTAAATGTGAAGATTTACTCACTATAAATTAATACATTTGGGTTTTGAACTTGTGATTTCACTATTCCCTGACATTTGTGGACTTAAACATGGTCAGTTACTCTTAAAAAATAATTGACAGATAAATCAAAATTGGAGAAAAAAAATAGTTGTGTGTTTGGGGGGGTTTACCTTCAACTGCATGTATTGTAGACTACAAGTAATAGTGTGCACCTTTACATTGAATGAGCTGACTTAACATTAGTACTGATGTGGAACTATAGTACTGAAGTACTTGCCCCAGTTTCAGAGGTTGTAGGTTTTCTTGGTCTAAAAGACCCTGTTGGTAAGACTCTCTTCTATAAGGACCCAGATGCTACACCACCACCATCAGCCCCCCTTTCAGCAAATCTACATCTAAACAGCCTGACTCCTTCATGCATAATAATACTTCCAACACCGTTTCATAAGCTTGTCTCACGCATGGTTGAGTCTGCGGTTTTTTTGAAAGATTGTTGATGTGGGTTGGGTGAAGTACGCCTCCACAGATTATAGTTACTCTGTACTGTGAAGGATTTTTGAGTGTGAAAGTTCATTCAAGTAGCTTTTTCCAGATTTTTTAAGACTAAGATGCGATTGACAGCTCTAGAAAAAGCCAGTTAGAAGACCTTGAGTTTTTAAGTATTTTAACACCAGCTTGTGTTTTCCTGGTCTGCTTTAAGGAGCCACACAGATTAAGTCTGCTTCAGGATAATCCGCAGACCTCACTGGGAACATTCAAACAACTTTTTAGCAAAGAATTATGAACCTTGCTTGACTAAAACTATGCTTTTTTTTTGGCAATTTTTCTGAGTAATTTGGGCATATCTAGAAAGACAATTCACTGTTGAGTTTTTCAAACATTTTAGTGCTTTACCTCCTTACTTACAGAGGTGCATATCTCAAAACCTCAGCACATAAAACCAAAACTATCTCCACTAACTACTACCGTTAGTAATTTGGGTACACAGTCCACTTAAAGCCACATTATCATGCCTTTTTTTTCACGTCCTACAAATAACCCAGAACATGATTGTCATTTTTGTTCAAGGTGCTTCCTTTAACTCAGGTATTAGTGGAGGTTTTGGACTCTCGACCTGTGGGTGGCCTCTTGCTGCGGACTGCCAGACTAGATCTATGCACAGATACCGAGTCGTTGACAGATGCTCAGTTACAGTAAGGATTTAGACTGACAGACTTGTAGTTACATGAGCGTTTCTGCCAGCACTCCACAGGCGGCCGTGAACCGGGAGAGCCAGATATTTTCACGGATTTATTCAGTTTGTGTCAAATCTGGTGGCACAGTCAGTGGCCTGCACCCACTTTTGTTTGTCCAATTGCTATCTGCCGTGACGATCGACACACTCCTCCGATCAAAGATACGTGTGCGCTCACGCCTATTGTCTGCATGAAATGTGAGGTGGTTGGATTCTTTCATGGAGGCACGCAACCCCTGTTGTAGCCAGGGCGTTTGTGGTTAATTTTGTTGAAGCCAAGGGCTCGTCTGGATGTTGTTCATCAGCTCATAGTTCTCACAGGTCAACAACAGGTGTTGGATAATGTAGGAAATGATCCCTATGAATGTGGGTTTGGTTAACTGCAGGAAACCACATGTGGTTATCATTAAATCTCAGGTTACGATTTATTTCCTCTTGTGGAATATGCACAGTAAACATTTCAGTCTTAGCTTACAAACATCGAGGAAAAAACAAAGTAAAGACTTGAGATTTAATTGAAGATTTAAACCATACAAGGGTGTGACCAGCTAAAAAGTAAAAAAATACTACATCAATTGCCTCATAGTTTTAAGGATCTTTAAAACTTTGTGCTGGACAGTTAAGGCCTTTACACACCGGGGGATTTTTCCTTCCCGTTAATTCACAAGTCAATTTTTTTTTTTCGAACTGTTGTTTTTGTCATAAGTACTTTCAGACAGAACGCGAATATTATGCTGCAAAAAAGCGGCATCATTTTTTTTTGATTTGATTGAGGTCGATTTCTCTGAGCTTTCGCACTGCGAATAAAGGCACCAACCGATCCCGTTGTGCAGAACGGACATATTCAAGACGTACACTATAGTGTACAACAACACTGAGGCTCCATAGTCTAAACCAAGGTGGCAAACTTACTAAATTACTCCTTTCAGCCTTGACAAAGACTTAAGTGATGTCACTTGAGTTGGCATCGGTTGGGTCTAAAGACTAATACAGTAGTTTGAAAATGAAAAAAATCTAGGGGTGTGTGGAGTTATAAAGAAGAGATGGGAAATCAACATTTTGCCAATTAATCATATTCAGAATAACCGCCTATGAATCCCCTCTTTATTTACAAGTATTAATAAATTCAAAACAGGATTGGAACCTACGATCGCTCCCAAATACATTGACTGTTCTTGTAATGCACACTAGACAAGAGCTTAAACAGTACATCATTACATCAGTAATAGTACTTACTAAATTAGCTGGATAACTGCTTTGAGTAAAACCCAGAGCAGTTTCAGATCCCAAACAAAAAAATTGCTGATTGCACCTTTAACAGTACCAGGAAACATAAATGACTTAGATGTATTATTATGTTGCCACAGAATAACGTGTGACAAGCATTTGGAGTTCTGCCAGTTTGTAACGTTTCCCTGTAATGAACTTTCATCTTGTTCCCAGTTAGTGCTGCTGACTAATATTGAACACCAGTGTTTCATTTGTCCCGTTTCACTTCTCATTCCCATTAGACGACTCTGCTAAGCCGGTGGTTTGCGCTGCTGACATACTGTTACTTACTTTCTGTTGAGTTTGGATTCATCCTAACGCAGCAGTTTATCTGACCTTGCACATGCTCACTTTGACTACCCAACAATCATTTCCTGAATAGAATCTGAGTGACTCCATTCCTCTTTATTTTTCTTGAAAGCTGCCAGGTCCAGCGAGCTAAAAGCATGTGACAAGTATTAGGCATGATTAACCTACTTTCTGATTTGTGGCTTTCCCACGATGTGGACGGTTCCTACAAAGAGCAGCTATGTGTCCGACCCAAAATTTTTTTTTACTCTGTTTAGTCATGTCCAATGTTTATATCGCAAAAAAACATTAGATGCCATTAAAGTCGCCAAGGGGAATGAACAACAAAATGTAGAGGTCAGTTTGCAGGTCATTCCATTTGACAGGCACATACCGTAGCTGAAACCAGTTCTGACAAGATTAGTGTGTACATAACAGTGGAGCTTTATAGATCATTATCATAAGATGCTTTTTTATTACCTGCTTAAATTGGCCTGTTGGTCCGTCTGTCTGTCAATCTGTCTCACTCCAATTTTCTCCTTTTTCTCCTTTTTCTCTCACCACAAATTTCAAAATGTATTCTTTTAAAGGAACAGTGTGTGATCTATTAGCAGAAATTGAATATAATCTTCATAGCTATGTTTTCATTATTGTTTAATCACCTGAAACAAAGAATCGTTGTGTTTTCAGATGCTTAGAATGAGTGTGGGGGCAGACAAATCTATCTATATAAGCCACGCCCATTTGCATCTAGATCTAGATCCAAATCAGATTTTTCGCTGCTACTGCTACACATTTTGAGCAATCGTCACCAGATTTGTGACCTCTGCCTCTCTGGACCTAGCCGAAAAACTTATCTAGATTGTTGATGTTCTAAAAAGAAAGATTAATAATAAAGATTTGCTATAGCTAGCCCTCAAAGTTGCTGTGGGCAGGGCTTATATTACAAAAAATGTCATATATCCTGAACGCTTTGCGCTATTGGACCACATTTGGTGGACATATTATGTAGATATGATGTCTGATTTGGCCAATAGGTAGCATTATATAACTATGAAGGAAGGAATCTCTATGTGTCTGTTTGTGTATGGTTGTATGTATGACTGTTTGCATATCTTGGGAACTGTTCGTCCAATCAACTTCACACTTGGCGGGTGCAAGCAGCCATACCGCGGTTCTCGACAACGCTGCAAGCAGCACTTCCTGGGGCCAAACAATCGGCCCGTTGCGGACGGGCATGCTTTGTCATCACACTTAGGAGAACATTATTGGTAAAGTGGTCGTTGGTAGTGTTTCCCTGTTCTGCCCAAAAGAACATGATGGGTTTATTCCGTGTATCCTCATACCTAAATTTACCAAATCCAGTCAGGCCAGACTTTTAAGATTTGTCAGCTCTGACATAACGTCCCTGGAATCTGCTTCACTTCACACTGATTTCCGGAGTAACTAGCAGACACACTACAGACTCTTTCGGAAAATAGATTTCTCCCTTTCTGGTTGAAACAGCTTTCTACACTTTCGGTAAGACTCGTAAGACAGTTTCTTTTCTGTAAAGGGGACGAAAGAAAGAAGAAAGTATGACTCCTCTCTAAATTTGATAAGATAAGAAGCGTAACAGTTTCCAGAAGTCATTAACACTCTAAATACAACTGTAAAAATCAAATCTTGGCTATTTATGTGTCATGTTCTTTGGAGGACGACCCTCAACAACATTTTTTTCCATTAGTTCTTGTAGCTTTCTGGGTTAAAAGGGTTAAATCACATGTGTCGCGTGTTGAGCACATGTTCAAAGTGCCAGAGGGGACAGAGGGTGAATCCATACACACCGAGAGACAAGGAGAAGTTGTCAGACTGAGGTGAAAGCTGAAGACAGACTGTTAAGGCTCGGGCACACGTGTGGTGCTGACAGGATGCTGTCAGGAAGTAGTCTGTGTCACTGAGGACAAGGTGGAGTCAAGCTTTTGCAGGAAATCACTAGACTTTGGTTTAGCGATTTGTACTCGCTCAATTCATGTGATTGGTGTTTTCCCTCTCAGCAAGTTGCAACTGTCGGACTGCACAATAGGGACTCTTGTCCTGGTGCTCGTCTCCTAGTAAGCGCTTTATTGCCATGGACATTTGATCTATCATCGCCTTGAGCTCTTAAGTGTAACAGCCTTGACCTAGTGCCTTTTATTCATGCTGAGGCATACTTGTGTTTTATAGCAGACATGTGCAGCTTCACCCGAAACAAAGATCCACAAACATGAATAAACAAGACTAAAGACATGCTAGTGAGGCTCTGTGAGGCTGTACTGTACTTAGGCAAAGCACACATTGCTTTGAGCTATGCTAGCATCAGCATGCTAACAAGCTCATATTGACAATGCTAACATGCTGATGTTTGAATATAATGAGGCGGCAAACCAATGTAGAAGTGCCTTAAACTTGCATTCTTTCTAATAGCCAGCAGGGGGCGACTCCTCTGGTTGCAAAAAGAAGTCAGATTGTATAGAAGTCTATGAGAAAATGACCCTACTTCTCACTTGATTTATTACCTCAGTAAACATTGTAAACATGAGTTTATGGTCTCAGTCTCTAGTTTCAAGTCTTCTTCAATACAGCATGATGTTCATTTAGTAAATTATGGTCCCATTTAGAGTCAAATAGACCATAAAGCAGGGTATGCTTTAGGGCGTGGCTACCTTGTGACCGTTACCACGGCGTTGTCCAGTCAAGGAGTTGTCCGTAGTTTCATTTTAGAAATGTAACTCTTTCACAGTGTGTTTTCAATTCATCAAAGTTAATTGTAAACATTTTGGTCATCTAAAAATGTCTTATTCAGCATTTGGTTGAACTTAGCTCCATGCCATGTTAGCTCCGTGTCACTACTGGTTGCAAAAAAACGAGATGGCGACGGCCAAAATGCTTAATGATTATTAAGTGTTTTTTTTTATCGTGTTGTCTGAGATTAAGTTCTTCTAAAATTGCATGAGAAAATAAACGTTCCTTATTTATTTTCTTTCAGCTCAAGAAGGCCTGTCCAGCTCATTGACTCGCTACGGCTCCACAGACAGCAGCGGGGAGCATGAACATCACAAAAACAATCATGGAAACAACCATAGCAACCATCAGTGTCCCTCGGCGGCGGCAGGTCATTGGGTCGCGGCAGATCCAGAAGAGGAGGCCTTTCGCAGGAAGTTGAAATACTTCTTCATGAGTCCCTGTGATAAATATCACGCCAAGGGCCGCAAGCCTTACAAGCTGATCCTGCAGCTGCTCAAGATCATTATTGTCACAGCTCAGGTACGTCAGGTGTTACATCTAAACCCTGTATTGATCTTTTGTCTCGCAACACAAGCTTCTAAGTCAATGGGCTTCTGCATTTACAGTGTGTCTTTGTTTGAACACTTTCTGTCCTGCCCTAATTGGTTCCCAAGTCTTGTCGTATGTTTCATTTTAGGAATATATATATATAAGGTTGAAGTTCTGACTAATACTGTTTGATATCATGAAAGTGTTAACTCTTTCACATATACTCAGATAACCGTTTCCTGAGGAATATCTGTTGTCCCTCTGTCCAGGCTCATTTTGGATCATTTCTTTCTATGCATTCATTTTTGTTAATCCTTACCCCACAGGCATAGATCATTTTTTCAACACAAACTCGGTTATAAGTCATCATTTTGTCAATTTAAATAAATATAAAGCTGCCAGGAAGCTAAAATATAGGAAAAATGACACGGGCGCCTATAAAATTGTACAAATCTTTAGTGATAATCACTCAAAATATTATTACAGAAAGGTTCAAGGTTGTTAAAAAATATTGTTTCACTATTTAGACACACAAATGCATCAGACCATTGTAAGAAATAAAGGTATAATACAGTCTATTCACTTGTAAGGGGATGTTATTCCAACTGCCCCTTTCAGTAAAAGTCTATGTAGGCAAGTACATAATTGAAAATACTAATAATTTACAGGTTGTTACTGCATGATATATAAATAAAGTTGTGTTAGAAGTGGTAGCAATGTTCTCACCTCAACCCCAATTTATTATGTAGACAGAAATGTATACAGTCATCTTTTTTACCTTGTCAGTGCACAACTCTATCTATCTATATTTCCTGTATGGGAGCTGTCATTGTCTACTATTGTATGAATGATTTATGAGGTGCCAAAACACAAAGGGAGCGTTCTGATTAAGTGATAGACGAGCCATGAATTATATCATAAAGCCTGCAGCCTTAGAGGTGCACGTGGAACGTAGCGCCTCAGGGTTTTTCTTTGTCCCCACTCTCCCTCTTCCTCCTCCTCCTCCTCCTCATGATATGTCTGTCTCCTCTCTCTCTTTGCTGCAGTTGGTGCTGTTTGGTCTCAGTAACCAGGTGGTGGTGAACTTCAAGGAGGAGAACACTATGACCTTCAAGCACCTCTTCCTCAAAGACTACGACGAGTCCTCAGACGACTCCTTTGCCGTTTACACGCAGAACGACGTCTACGACCACATCTTCTACGCCGTGGAGCAGGTGAGCCATGAGGAAAACGGAAAAGCTGCTTGAATATAAGAAACTACTTGTACTTGTACATATTTGTTTCCGAATTGAGGTCCCATGGGGTCCACCCCAAGGGACGTGACTTCGGCTCTCTATTGTGGACACACAAAGTCTCTAACCTGAAAATATCTGAGTGATCGGAGATATTCAGGTCGGAGTTAGATGGATGGTGGTGTTAGAGAGCTAAGCTTGTTGTCATGGCCCCACAAAAGCTACTGGGTAGTAATACACCTTCAGTACTTGGCCCCCTACTCAGTTAACCTCTCATCCTCTCCACAGTATCTGGCCTTACCAGAGACCACAGTGGGACGCTACGCATACGTGTACGATGTTGGCGTGAACGGCAGTGCGCTCTCCCTCTGCCAACAGTACTACAAGAAGGGAAGCATCGACCCAGCCAATGACACCTTCACTATAGACCCTCGCATCATCACAGGTACATGAACTACACTGTGCAATATGTAAGGGATAATGTACAGCGAGCCGGTCAATGTTGTGAAATAAACCCCGACAAGGCGATGCGGCACCCCGATGCGGAGCGGAGGGGTGCCGCATCGCCCTGAAGGGGTTTATTTCACAACAATGACCCGCTAGCTGTCCATTATCCCACTTATTACATGACTATTTACGTAAGAAATCAATAATTTGACACAAAAACAGTCCGCCAGAGTCCGACATCAGAACTGTGCCCTGTTATACATAGCAACGGTCTGCTATAAAGAAATAACAGACCGCAGAACGCCATGATTGACAGATCAGAATCGAGTATTCAACACAGCCGTGCAATAAGGATGATGATGATAAGTCCTTTAACATTAATAACAGTACTAGAAGGCTGTGATCGTCTGTTGTTGGTTCTTTGAAACAACAGTTCACATTTAATGGAGGGGTCTGTAATGAGTATGAACAGCACATCAAAGGAGATATGTATTATGTTATGAGTTTAGTTATACCACTTTAATTGTCGCATCACATGAAGTGCACCGTGAGCATTTGTGGCACTGCATGTTATCCAGAGCAGCTGATAACGCGGCTCCTGAAAAACACTTAAACAAACGCATGAAAAAGTGGAGATAGCACTACAGAAGCAGACCACATGTTGTTCTAAAAAGGCTGCTTCATGCATATTTTGCATATAATTTAGTCAAAGGTCAAGCAGAGTATTATTATCTGCAGACTGTCCAGGGGGACAGTTGTTGTCCGAGGGAGCAACACAAGCTTTTTTCTCTTCTATCACTTCAAAAGAGAAAAGTAAAAAAAGCTTCTTTGGTGAGTGCAATGCTCTTCCATAGATTGCACCTTTTGCAGAGGTCCGTGCATTGCAACATCCCTGGATGCATGTTATAGTTATGTATCACTTCATGCATTTAATGTTTGATATATTGGCTTCATATAGGTTTTGTTTTTTGTAGAATAGTTTTTACTATCAAAGAAAGGGTCATTTGCTAAATGGCTGTTTTTTTTGTGGTCCATCTTTCTGTATTATGATATGTTTTTGTCCTAATGGCATTTTATGTTAATTTACCTTTTGAGAACAGAGAAGTTGTTGCTTATCCTCAGTTTCTTACTTCCTCAAATCGTTGTGTTTTTGAGAACACTTTAACCAAATTAAGAGGAAGTAAGAAGAGTGGAAAAAAACCTCATATATCACATGTATATCAAATGCTTCTTTTGATCTGCTACTTCTAATAATTCTGATAAGATTTCAGACTTGTTTTTGTGAGGTTGTGCTCACTATATAGAGAGGAACACAGAAATTCAGTTTTTCTCTCTCTCTCTCTCTCTCTCTCTCCAATATGTCAGTATTTACGCAACACATCTGTCCTCTGTCTGTTCTCCATTAATGTCAGACTGTATAGGCGTGGACCCGCTGGCGGCCCCTCCATCTCCGCTCACCGGCAGCTACAAGAACTTTACACTCAAGTTCCACAAGTAAGGCTTCATTTTTCACATGGCTTCAGCTTTCTCCTTTCTCCGTTGGTGAGATTTATCTCTGTAGTATCTGATGATGACAGTCAACAAGCCGCTTATCTCTGCTGCACACGCACACTCAAGCATTTATATAAGAACACACACGGAGCAACGCAATGTTTCCGGTCGTTTGTAGTCATTCTGGAAACGTGAAACGTCTGCTTCCCCCTGAATTATCATCTGTTTGTTTTTTCTTTTTTTCAAGGCTCATTAACGTCACCATAGCTTTCCAGTTGAAAGCGATCAATATACAGACCATCATCAACAATGAGATCCCGGACTGCTACACTTTCTACATAACGGTGAGTAAAGATCTTCAAGGCAAAAACACACCATTGATGGTTCAGTTCCCAGCACTGCTGAAGACCTACGGCTTGAGATATCCAGGGGCGATGATGCTCACAACCCCACTCAGCCAAGAAATGTTTTTTCAGCCACCAACCAAAGTCTATAAAAATGAAAAGTATATAAGTTTTTTTTATCACAGAATTTCACATTTTATTTACTAATTTAACTGTTCAAGTATATTTTCTGGACATTAGAGCTGCAACGATTAATCGATTAGTTGTCCACTATTAAATTTATCGCCAACTATTTTGATAATCGATTAATCGGTTTGAGTAATTTTTTAAGAAGAAAAAGTCTAAATTCTCTGATTCCAGCTTCTTAAATGTGAATATTTTCTGGTTTCTTTACTCCTCTATGACAGTAAACTGAATATCTTTGAGTTGTTGACAAAACAAGATATTTAAGGACGTCATCTTGGGCTTTGGGAAACAATGATTTACATTTTCTGACATTTTATAGACCAAACAACTAATCTTTTATTTTCTTATTATATAAAAACAGTCAAGCTTTAAAATATTTAGTCTAAAGAAAATAATCAAAATCATCAAAATGTGTTATTGCATATTGTAAGCTCCTCTTCATGACCTCTGTGTTCTCAATAGTAGCTGCAGCCCTGTTTGAGAGAAACAATAAAACCCCCCCTGTCTTGATTTCATTACACAAATGTTTCACAAACAAAGGTTTCAAGGGATATGAATTGTCTGCTGGTCGCCTCTCTCCTCCAGATAGTCCTGGACAACAAGGCTCACAGCGGCAAGGTGAAGATCCGGTTAGAAAACCAGGCGTCAATAAAGGAGTGTAAGGACCCGAGCGTCTCTGGACACGGTGAGATGAGTGGATGGATGGATGGGACTCGTAGTAGCCATAGAAATACTGCAGTAGTAGTAAACTACTGAAAGATGATAATGATCCAGCAGCAAGCTTGCAAAGGTGTTAAAGAACACAGGGAAATCTATATTAAAAGTTGCTTTCAGTTACTTTTACTCAACCAACAGGAAGTTTGATTGTGTGAAGTTATTTATACACCACCACCAGTACTGAGCAGTAGTAGTGGTGTACCACTACTACATTTATCTGAAACACTGCTGACAGCTCTGCTTCCTCCCTTTTTAACCTCCAGCTGAGAACTACACACGTGTAGCGTTTGATGTCGCCGTGTCTCTGGTGTGCATGCTGTCACTGTTGCTGTGTGGACGCTCCATACTGAGAGGCATCACGCTGCAACAGGTACGAAAAGTCGGTCACAGCTTTGAATTACAGCATTACAATCGCCAGTACGTGCAGAATCGTGGTTTACAAGGGAGTTAGCAGACTGAGGAAATCATAATTTTGTGTAAAAGTGTGTTTATTTGTTGTGTTTATTTACTGTATATGAATGTCTAGTCAATAAACCTTTCACTGCATGTGAAGCTCATGCTTCAAGCTAATTCCTCTCTCGTTGTCTCTGTGTGTTCGTCAGGAGTTTGTGGAGTTCTTCAGGGAGAATCTGAATCGTAAAGTGCGCTGGGCAGACCGGATGGAGTTCATTAACGGCTGGTACATCCTCCTTATCATCAGCGACATCTTCACCATCACCGGCAGCATCATTAAAATCGGCATTGAGTCTAAGGTGTGTCCTGCTTACCGTCACCACCCCTTAAGTGACATTATCTGCTATAGTTTTGCACAGAATTCAACCAGCTGTTATCTGATGCCAGTGAGCGCTGTTGTGAGCCCTCTTTAAGTATCTTTTCTTATCTCCTGACAGACTATATCCTCATACGATTTGTGCGGCATCCTGTTGGGAACCTCCACCCTCTTGGTGTGGGTCGGAGTAATTCGCTACCTCACGTTCTTCCAGAAATACAATGTAAGTCGCAGACACACTGGTGGTGTGCATCAACTGATAATGTTGATTTAATAACTTGTCAAAAAGTGAGAAAATGCTCCTCTTAATGGGTTGATGTAATGTAATAAATCCTGTTAATCAACTCTCTGCTCTCTCTCTCTCTCTCTCTCTCTCTCTCTCTCTCTCTCTCTCTCTCTCTCTCTCTCTCTCTCTCTCTCTCTCTCTCTCTCTCTCTCTCTCTCTCTCTCTCTCTCTCTCTCTCTCTCTCTCTCTCTCTCTCACATTGTAATTTGATCTGTCTCTGTGTCTCCCACAGATCTTGATCGTGACACTTCGAGCAGCGTTCCCCAACGTGATTCGTTTCTGCTGCTGCGTGGCCGTCATCTATCTGGGCTACTGCTTCTGTGGCTGGATCGTCCTGGGACCGTACCACGTCAAGGTGAACACAAGCTCTTGTAGACAAGGATGTGACAGTTTGGTGTAGGAAATGTACACTTTGCTCTGTCTGTAATTAACTACACAAACAAGTTGGGATACAATTAAAGAGGACCTATTATGCTTTTGTGCTTTTCCCTTTCCTTTAGTGTGTTATATCGTTTTTCAGGAGCTCAAACAGAGCGTTTCAGACAGAGGGAAGCGTTTTATGAACATTAAAGCATGTAAACATGTTCTAGTAGAAACCCAAAATACAAGTATGCACCTGAAAATAAGCACAATAGGTCCTCTTTAAAAACAAACAGCAAAAAAGGGCATTTAACCCTCAGTACAGTAAGAAAACAATACAACATAGCATTGATTTTCTACACAGGCTGAAGCTACAGCTTATAACACTGACCCTTTTTACAATACATCACTAAGTAACACCAGACACAATTTTACACTGTCCCTACCATACAGATGCCAGCATGCCATTCTGGTGATGCACTCTTTATTTTTATGTTTGTTGTTATTTTAAACATTTTTTAAATGTACAAATTGAGAAACACTTGCTTCAACTGCTCCATAAATTCTCCCATTTAACTGAAATACAAAGGTTTTTTTTTTCATCAGTGCTTACCCTTTTTAATGCACATATTGCAGGTTTTAAACAACTTTTAGATCCTTATAGCAGAGTTAGACGCTAATATTTTTAAGCAGTCTAGCCCCACAGGCCACCAAGCCCCTAAATATGATGGCCCAAGTACATTTTTGGTGGCCTAAATAATAATAATAATCTTTATTTATATAGCACCTTTCAAAACACAGTTACAAAGTGCTTTACAAAAAAAAAAAACACAAGGATAACGAAATGTACTAAAAGCCAATAACTAAACACATAAAAACCCAAAGGGTACAACAACTAAAATGTCATAAAACATAAATAAAATCACAGAAAAGCAATTCTAAAAAAGTGAGTTTTTAAATGTGATTTAAAAGACGTGACAGAGATGTCGTAAACTTATGTGTAAGCTTATGTAAAAACAATACAGAAAAGCCAATTTAGCGCAACTTAACATAGCCTTCCTTAACTGTGACACTTCAATAAATGAAAAGACATTAACAGAATGAAAATGTATTATTATTTATTATTTGTTCTCTCACAGCCTCTTAGTTCACACACTATAAAAGATACAGTCTATCTCTGTTTGTTTTTTTAACCCTGCTTTCAGGTAGCATACATTTTTTTACTTTATACATGATCCGTGCCAATTTTGAAATCTAGAGTTCTTAAAAACATCACTGCGTTCGTTGGTTCTTAATAAGTAGTTTGGTTTCTTATGGCTGTCTTTTGAAATATATGAAAATACACACGTCCTACTGTCCTCAATCACAAAACCAGATTTCAACAGAGAAGAGTGTCCGCGTTCTCAATAACTGAGGTGAAGCCTTGTTCCCGTAAGAAAGTCTGGTTTATTTGTGGACACTTCTCCACCCACAGAAAGTGACTCAGAGAAACTTTAGAGTTAAACCACAGAAACCTGGACTCACTCAGCTGTTGTCCCTCTCTTCCCCTAGTAGGCTTCCTGCGTTGGTGTATTGTGCACATTATTGCTAAAGTCAGAAAGTTACGTCTTACTGTCACATGTGGAGCATTAATTACTGTAACTGAAGGCTTTGCTTACCGTATAAATAATTTCAGTTTGCAGAGGTTTGATTGCTGTTTTCTGTCCCTCAGTTCCGCTCTCTGTCCATGGTGTCAGAGTGCCTCTTCTCCCTCATCAACGGGGACGACATGTTCGTGACGTTCGCGGAGATGCAGGAGAGCAGCACTCTGGTGTGGGTGTTCAGCCAAATTTACCTGTACACCTTTATCTCCCTCTTCATCTACATGGTGCTGTCGCTGTTTATCGCTCTCATCACAGGAGCCTACGAGACCATCAAGGTAGGAAATCACTTCAGCCGGGTTATCGTTTCTGTTTTTCTGACAGCCGGAATGGTAAGGAGAAACACAGGAGAAATAACAATAATGTATACTCGTTGATTTCCACAGCACCAAATCCAGGAACCACTCCACATCACTGACCTGCATGCCTTCATAGCAGAGTGTACGGACGCACCGAACTCTGGGAAGTTCAGAGGGCTGGAGACCTCGCCGTGCTCCTTCTTCTGCTGCTGTGACAGGTGAGGAGGAGATGGCAGAATGATTATACTGAGTGTATCTAAACAACACGTCAGCATGGTTAATTAATAACAGACAGTAGCAGGAAAGGAGAGAAGGGAAAAGACATTACGTGAGCTTTCTGGTTATATCAGGTAACAATATAAATCCATGTATTTTTGAGTTTGGGGACTTATAAAATGGTTTCACCAGACCAGGCCTTTCTGAACCAACAGAAAATCAGTTAAACATTAAACTTAAAATTACAGAGTTCCAAGTCGTCAGGTGGTCTAGTGGTTAAGACGCACACCATATTACTGTCCCCGGTTTGATTCTGTGCGGGTACCATTGTTGCATGTCACACCCCTCTCTCTCTTCTCACATTTTCTGTCTGTATCACTATTAACTTTCCCCAGCAAACTAAAAGTAAAATGCCCCAAAAATGATTTAAACATCATTTTTTGAAGATAACAACATTGGTTTGTAAGTATTGGTGTAGTAGTTGTTGCGTAGTAAGTAAGTAGGTAGAGAGAGCACAGTGAAGATCAGATGTGAAAAATAAAACATTTCTCCAACATGCTTGGGAATTTTTTATCAACATTTAACATACATGACTATAGAACATCTTTCCTTTTTTTAGATTTATAGTTTTTATTATTATTACTAAAGATGCCACATACAACATACGCAATGTAGACACCAGTACAATGCAAAGACAAAACAATACATAAACCGTACTAGAGAACAACCCCCTTAAAAGGATAATGTATTGAATAAAGAAGACTTTTATCTAATGAGAGAAAGGGAGGCATGAGAAAACAAAACATGTTTTTACTATGGTACACAATGAGATGTAGGATAAGAGAGTTTATCCTTATTGTGGGTTTCCCAATTATTCCATTTCAGCATGTAAAGGTCTAATGTATTCATAAGTCCGATAGTCAGCTTTACCAGTGCTGCCAGAGGACCAAGCTGGCTCGACCAGGAGTTCACGAAGGGAGCACCGGGGGCCTTCCATTCACACATGATTAGTTTGCGACCCAGCATGAGGGCCGTTTGAATCCACTCTGCATCTGAGGAACTTAGATCCCTAAGAAAAGAAGGATCACCCAACACAAATAGAGCAGAAGAGAAGTGAACTTTGAATCTCTGGATATGTTCAATATGAAGTCTTGTATGTTAAGACAGTATTTCGTTGCTGTCTCTCCTCCCAGGGTCGCAATTCTCCCGTATTTCTCCCGATTCATGGCAAATTTTCACATCTTTTTTTTTTTCCTATTCGTTATCTTAACCTGTTTCTGGCACAGTACAGCGTGTAAAAGCCAACAGTAGAGAACCACTCGCGACACTAAACGATTTGAGCTTTAACTCTAACTGTTTAGGATGTTAAACTGAATGAGCCTGGTTTTAAGATCTCTTGACATCATGTCTTAATATTAGATTCCTGCTCTCCTTCTGTGAATGATGTGCCCAGATCAGACTCCCACACCACTTCAAGGGCAGAGGCTGAATTATCTGAGCAGCGTAGAGGCATTGAGTAATACAGAGATGCTTTATGTCCGAGCACAAACACCTTCTTACATCTCTCTTTGATTTTCCCCCCAGAACGACGACATATGAGGACGTCCTGCTGGTTAACTGAAGTTGACCTCAGTGACCTCAGAAGCCTCACTACCCCCCCCCCTGCTGACCACAGGGATACACTGCACCCTCCTGACGCCCAGCGTCTCTGTACCAACATGCTGTATCTGGGTCAAACCTCATCACTCATCTGAGGGTTTACCATCAGCTGGACCAGCACTCTGTAGGAGGAAACAGCGGTCTTCTTATTGGACCACTTATCTCTCCTGTCTGTGAAGAAGACGGGACAGGACTCGGCAGCATCATGGATGCACAAACACTTTTGTGTCGATCCTTACTGTTTTTTAAAAGAAAACAGTATATTTTCTAATGCATTTAATGATGCACAAGCCAGGAGCAGGAACTACTGTCAAGATACTAAGTGGGTACAGATGCCAAGATGAGGAGGAGTACAGTAGTGCATACACGGTGCTGACTGTTTTTATTTTTTTGTGTTTTTCCTTTTATAGTATTTCAAAATACCTCCTGAGGACAGGGCACTTATACATCTCACGAAACATATCCAACAACTTTGGAGTCAAATGAATCCACAACAGGACGTGTAAATTCACACAGAATGAGGGAAATCCACCTCATGGTCTTTTTAGAGACAATCAGGGAGATGGCTTCCAGAAAAATGTGTGAAAACGGGACCACAAACGGACGCACAGTGTGAGGTTTCAGGTGTGGAACCGATTTGTTTTCTCTCCCATGAGCTGCAACCTTCAGTATAAAGTTTCAAACAGCTTCTTCAGCTGCAGTCAGTTCTACTGCACACGCATCACGTTGCCTTCAAATGTGGATACTAGTGTACTGCTGTAGTAGGCTGTGTGATGTATTGCATTTATCTGAGTAATGATCAATATAGTATCACTAATGAAGCACTCAACATTGTCTGTGGTTAGCTACAACAAGGACAGCTGTCCTCCAGAGCCTTATGCATGTTTCTAAGTATGTCGAGGAGGAAAGAGTTCATCCATTAGAAGGTAGAAATGTTCTTCATTTCTATACAACACTGATGGCAGTCTACAAACTGTATCTGACATGTTTTTTAAGAGAAACATGACTTGAATCGCCTTACACAGTGGAGCAGGGTCTAGGGTAGATAACAAGACCTTAATGAGAGCAGAAACTTCTGTAATACTGTCCTGTCATACTGAATCATGCTTTTTTAGTCAGTTTGTTGTCTTCATAATGATGTCTTGTCTGTAACCCAGTGACTTGATCTTTAGTAGACGCTTGAATATTCTTTTTGTTTGTACCGCATAAAACACACAATATCTAAAGGAGTCTCACAGTCTGGACTCCAGAGGGTGTTTTTAAGAAAATAGTGTCTTTTATGAAGAGATGGTCCAAGCAGTAATACGTTAATGGGGTGTAAGATGACTGATATTTTCAGTCATCTTGTATTCTGTCTAATAAACCAGGAGTGTCACATTTGAGCTAAATGGACTTTGGATCTAGATGGCAAACGTGTGCTAAATGTATCAATGGCCTTAATTTTAAATGAAATGTCATGCATGTATATATATTATCTAGTATTACCTAGATGTACCTTTCCTACAGTTTGATGTTTTTTTATACAAATGATCTGTAATGTAATAATGCAAAGTTGTCCTGGCGTCATCTATTTGGTGTTATGTGTGCCAATGTACTGATTAACGTTTCCCGGATCATCTTTGATATTAAAACATAGTTTTGTTTCATTTTGTATCGTGACCTAATTTCATCTACAGCAGTGATACTCAACTTAACGGCCCGCTGACCATTTTCCAATTTACAATGAAAATAAATTGACTCACAATAGGTTTTTTTTTACTTTTAATATAAATAAGGTGACAGATTTCATAAAAAATGCATCAAAATAGACTAATAGAGATTGTTTATCAAAAAAAAAGTACCAGGGGAGAATCCCCAGACCCTCCGACAGAGGTCTGAGCTAAACTCTTTCAAAAGTAACCAAAGCATTTGCAACGAAAACGCAGTTGCTGCTATAAATTGTTGTAAAATATCTGATTTATCTGTCATATAGGCTCAGTGACGGCTGGTCCTGGGACAGATCCACGCTGCTCTCCCGGCAGGAACAAAACCACAGCAGGAGAGGCAAGTTAATGTGCCAAGTTAATTTAGTTAATAGGTAAAGTTACTGTAACCCTCTGAGACCTGCAATAAACCCTTTTTTTAGGTATTTAGGGGGAGATATCAGGTCAACAGTAGATGTCACATAGAAGTGGTATACATCATCTGAAAGCTGGGAACCTGAAGATTAATTTGAGATGCTGCTCAGCACTGTGTGACAAGTTGTTCTAGTCATTAATAAAAAATTCATTCATTCATTCATAAATTATGAAAGTGTATAAGGGTTTAGAACATTATGATAGAAGTATATGACGGTCATCCCTATGCTCTTGCCCTATGCTGCTATTTGGAATCAAAAACTTTTGACAATTTGAGATTTCAAAATTATAGGTTAGTGCACTTGCAAGTACACTACTAGTACATTGATATTAGTATACTTACTACATAAAGTATACTTCGGGGAATTTTACTTTAGTATACTTCATAAAATAAACTTGAAGTATACTGCTTTTTCGTAAGGGAAAGCAAGTAGCCTCGAGTATCCCTGATCTACAGTAACTTGACTTCAGTTCCTCTGGATCTCCAGAAGAGGGAGCTCGTGTCTAGATACTGATCAATGCAACACCATACTAATGGACTACAAGTTTATTGTTCTACTATGTAGGCAGGTGAAAAAAGGCACATTAAAACAAACTGATTTCTTGAGTTTTGCAATCTCACACATAGTCGAACCCAGCGGTTGTGAATACCCTGCATGTTTCAGTTGAGACGCTGCAGCAGCACAGAGCTTTCAGAGACAGGAAATTACAACCTTTTTTTTCAGAACGGTCCGATATGATGAGCTCATTTCCTGGTTATTGAACTTCCCCAAGTGAGGCTTGGCAGCTGATGTAGCACATCTTTGCCTTCCACCCACTTAACCTAATATCATCATGCATTATGTACTGCTCTGACGACGTCTCATGTCAGACTGTGTGAGAGGGAAGGAGATGTAGGATTCAGAGTTGAATGCAACTCATAAAAATGTCATTATTCTTAGAATTATCTTTTTATTCACACGATGTGTGTATATGCAGGACTACTTTTACTCTGTACCTTCGATGCACAATGAAAGCCCTGAGGTAATGTCTTGCTCCAGAAGCGGCTGATGGTCTATCCGCTGTAGTTTCATTGTGCTGATGTCAGGCGTGGTGCTTTGTTGATGCCAGTTTGATCTCAAATTGAATTGAAATCCAGTCACTTGTGGCTCACTGTTTGAAGTCGAGGGCCTTTTATATATTAACAAAGCACCTCCGATCAAAACTGCAGGCCTGCAGCAGCAGCAGCAGTTTCCTTTTCCTGTCTTATATCTTATATACTGAGTCACTGTGTTTGGTGTGTCAGTCTGTGTGTGTGCGGGCCTGCAGAGTGTGCAGCTGTCTGCGCTATACGAGGTGTTTGGGCAGATGGGTGAACAGAACACACTAAAGAAACAGATTTAAAAGAAGCCAAATCTGTGTATAAATGCTCTGCAGATTATCAGTCTATCCTAATTCTGTTAAGGATTTCTACCAGAGCCCAGTGCTGAGCCACACCCTTGTGTAACAACATTATGAAGCAATCTGCAATGGATGGGCAGGATGCAGAGAGGATTTAGTAGCTTTTTCAGCTCTGTCATATAATGGTGGACGCCATTTATTCAAATAAAAGAAGGAGCTGGTGGATCCACACCCAGCAGGCAGCTTCCTGTGGCGAGAATTTGGTTTCTGGGTTCAAATTTGCATTAACATTGAAATTACTTTGTAAATATAAATGTTTTAAAGTAGTTTTTTTAATTACGCAGCGGCAAATTTGTTTTAATATTCAAACTGCATGAGTTTAAGTTAGGAATGCACCGATCCCACTTTTTCAGTCCCGATACCGATAGCGATACCTGGGCTTTGGGTATCGGCCGATACCGAGTACCGATCCGATACCAGTGTTTAATTAATAAGCTGTATGCCTCACTGTGTGGAAGTGACTGGGATCATTCTGTTATGCGTAAGGCAACATCAGGCTTGACTTAAACATCACTTTCCTAACTTTGTAAAACAAAATGTAACAAATAAATACATAGATATAAATTTACTGTTAACTGTTCTTTATTATTAAAATAATAAATCATACTCCTGCAACTTGGTAAAAAAAAATCGTCAAAATTACCAATTTTTATTTATTATTAAAATAATAAATCGTACACTGGAGGAACTTGGTAAAAAATCTTAAAAACTAACTTAATTTTTATTTATTATTAAAATAATAAACCGTACATCAGCACCTTGGTATAAAAATCTTCAAAATTAACAGAATTTTCTCAGCAACTTGGTAAACATTTTTTTTTTTAAATGAACAGGAATTACAATTCAACTGTACACCTTTTTAATGCAGCAACAAATTGGTCAAAACTTAAACAGGAATTAAAATTCCAGTATATAATGTACAGTATATGATATATAAACATAGAACTGATTGAATAAATCGGCCCCATTGTCACCGATATCCAATCCAGTTATTTGAGTCAGTATCGGCCCGATATCCGATCCAGTATTGGTGCATCCCTAGTTTAAGTTGAAGAATTAGTGAAACTTTAGGGAGAGTTTGGGTTTTTCCCCTCCCTCTGGCTCGGTGCCCTGGCTCAGAGTCCTGTAAAAAGCAGGGATGGAGACGCAGACATGACTCACACACTCTTCATTGAGGCACATTAAGAACGTGTTCACTGACGAGTCCAATGGTTGATGATCTCTGCTGAGCCTTCATTCCTCCCTTCACTCACAGAGTTTTAGATTTCTCTTTGCCCTTTTCTTCTAAATATCTCCATTCTTCCTCCTCGGCTCTGAGCTTTATTAGAGAAAACAACAGTTAATGTCAGATGTCTTAACCCATTCACTCTTTCCTCTCTCTGTGAGTTGCAATAGTCTTTGTATGTCTTCTCCCTTTTCATTGATTTCTATTGTGGAGCTCGCAGCTGCAGCTCCAAAAAAAAAAAAGCATTCAACTCGCAGCTATTGTGGGCTTGTACCATAGGGAAGTGGACACTGTGCTGAAAATGAAACTTTCTTCATTCTGAAAGAATCCATTTTCTTCAGCCCAACTGTCCAAATCTCAGCAGATAGAAACCCCTTTGTGTTTGTGAAGAAGGAAGAATATCAATTATGCAACCTGGTGTGTCAAATTTTATTTTAAGCACAGTGAATAAACATGTGGGTGGAAGGAAAAAGTTAAGGAGCTATTCATTTCATGCCTACAGCCCTCATGAAGAGATTAATGGGAACCTCTGTTTGATGAGATTGCATTGCTTCTCTATCTTTTTTTTTTTTTTGGTCATTTGGTAGCCTGCAGAATGAGAGAAAGTCATACAATTGACCTGTGCAACCAATGGCAACACAGAAGTGGAAAACCTCATTGCAATTTAGATGTTTTTTGTTGCTGAATATTTAACTTATATAACTGTAAGATCATTTTATCTCTTTAAATGATTTTAAACATAGAATAAAGGAAGTGGTCACTGCTAGCTGTAGTTGCTTCAATTAAATAACAAACACATGACCAACATGCTGCCCTGTTAATGCACTGTATGTATGTAATGTATTTTGTACCTATTGTTGCTGCCGTGATTCAATGTTGTTGTCTTGTTATGTGTTGGATGCTGCTATTTGACCCTGTCTTGGCTAGGTCTCACTCATGTGACTTCCTAGTTAAATAAAGGTTATATATATATGGAATTTGTGACAGTAATATATATACCGGCAGTAGCCTACCAGGACACTAGTGAAACTGTCATACTTACTCTTGTTATCCTGTCTCCTGGAGGCTGAAACAGAAACAGGGTAATCAGGGTTACCTCAGCATGGGCTTTGAGACTTAATATGTATGTGTTGCAAACCAGAGGCAGGAGTTTGAAAGACATGGGCATTTAGGGCTGACCCGAATGCTTCGAAGCTTCGACCGTTGCCACGGTAATTGACCTCCATATCAGTATTCGAATGCTTTGTTTTTTTGTTTTATTATATAATTATGTAATCCATCCATTCATCCATTATCTGTAACCGATTATCCCATTCGGGGTCGCGGGGGGGGGCTAGAGCCGATACCAGCTGACATTGGGGCGAAGGCGGGGTACACCCTGGACAGGTCGCCAGACTATCACAGGGCTGACACATACTGTAGACACAGAGAACCATTCACGCTCACATTCACACCTACAGGCAATTTAGAGTCATGAATGAACCTAACCTGCATGTCTTTGGACTGTGGGAGGAAGCCGGAGAACCCAGAGAAAACCCACGCTAACACGGGGAGAACATGCAAACTCCACACAGAAGGGCCCCAAGCCCTGCAACCCTCTTTCTGTGAGGCGACAGAGCTAACCACTGCACCACCGTGCAGCCACAAGTATGAAATAATAAAGTATATATCCCAAAATAGCCCATGAAATAAGGAATAATCCAACAACATTATTAATTATTCATATTCAACATTAAGTATTATTAGTTATTCTCAGACGGATATCGCTGTTTGTTATGTGTAGAGGTGCATGGTCACTGAAACGGGGGAGATGATGACAGACAGACAGAAGAACATGTCAGCCTGCTGCGCCGCATCGCACTGCAGCGAATACCTTTGAATACCTTTGAATATTTCTCACCGAAGCTTCGAAGCCCAACATTTTTTATTTGTGACAGCACTAGCATTTACTGAGTAAGGAGCATCAAAAGAAATAATGCTATTAGTTGCATTGTGGGAAATGTAGGATCCTGTGTTTTGGGAGTTTGACCCATACTGGGGACAAAAATCAGGACTTTGCCGCTTCAAATTTGTCTCTTGTGAGTCCCCCAACTTTATGAAAGTACAATAGCCTACTACAATTAAACTTACCTTATTATATTCTTCATATAGCCTACATAGTGTACATGAAATTTGACCTCAACCTTAGGAGCAGTGAGCTGCTGTAAGGCGCCCCGGGAATAAATAAATTGCTGGAATACCCCTTTAACCTTTTTTTCACTGGCTTCCTGTTTGACAATAAGAGCTTGAGGATATTTGGCTTATCCTTGTGGAAATAAATTATTCAGGGACTCTTTCTATTAAAAAATACCTTATTGTAACCATGCACTCTACTTTTGTTATTTCTCAGGGGGTTTTTTCTGTTCTGTGTAAGTATTTTAAGGTATAATTAAAAACAAAGCTGTATATCTAAACGCTGTCTGACCTCAATTTTTTAAAACAATTAAATGATCCTAAATCCCCAAGAGGACACTCTTCCCAGCAGCACCCCCTAGGTGACGTCACTCCTGCTTTGCATAAACCCGCCAGTGTCGCGTCGCTGATTGGACCGATTGGATTTAATCTGCATCTTCTTTTATGACGCTCCCGTCTTCTTCTTCAATCTGCCGCCGGGCTCCTCGGTCACTCCCCCCTCCCCGCCCGGGTCCATCCTTCATGAAGGGGAGCAGCCCGCCTGCCGCCGCTCAAACGTGGAGGGAAGGGACACGAAGAGGGACGCTCGCCGCTGACTGCGCGGGGTTTATTGTTCAGTCCGGGTGAAATTTACGGCTCCGTCGACATATTTAGTGCGTTTTTACCGAGAGGGAGGAGACTGTTTGTTTCTCCAGAGTCTTCAAACGGCAGAGCCAACCGGCGGTTGGTTGGAAGGTACGGAGAATGTATTAACGTCTCTCTCTTTAAATTAACGTTACGCTGCATCACCTTTTGGTTTCCTTAGTGACGCTCACATTGTATTGTGACTGTGTGTGTGGATTTTAAATTAAGCAGCCGTTATTTTGTTGTGACGCCCTCTTCTGTGCAATGTGGATGTGATGACGGGATGTGGAACGTTAGCATCGGTTGGTCGCTGGTTTCAAACAGTGTGTTTTACTCTCAAAACGCCATTTATATTGTGGGTATAGGACTCAGCTGGCACTGTCCTAGTTGTATCGGATTCAATGTATTGACTGTGTGTCTCCCAGCAACTACTCCACGCTACACCGCTATTGTTCTGTGAGGGCTAAACTGGGCCTTTTGCTAAACCTGGGCAGAATTCAGCGTGTTTTGTTCTCAGAGACATGTGGTATTATTGAAGCTCCACTTGAGGCTTGAAAAAAAACACCCAGAAACTCTCAAAGCAATTGTGCCAAAACTTGGGGTCCTGGGGACCACCTGGGGGTCCTGGGACCACCTGGGGGTCCTTGACAGGGGCCCAAACAACACAAGGAACAGTTTGATAATGTTGGAAATGTTGGGCACTGATGGTGGGGGCAATAGCATCTGGAAAAAGTATCCCATGTGTTTGAAATAATGTAGGAACTCCTGTTACTGATTTAAAAAAAAATCTAATCTGGGCTTTTAGTTTTTCGGTTTATTTGGGGTTCTGAAATCCAGGAGGATATGTCTTTGTTTATCTATTGAGTTTAGTTGGCGAAAAAAATCAAAATTTTTATCAGCAGCATTGATAGATGTGAAAGTCATTCTGAAGTAGCTTAGCATCCTGGATTTCTTGCCTGCACACCAAAGCCTTTCAGTGCCTCCTCATTGTTGTTTCTTACCAAGATAACCATCATCTCTGTTTTCATATTTGCATCCCTGCACATGGAGTGATCTCATTCTTGATTTGGCAGAGTGACAAGAGAAAAGTGAGGAATACGAGAGAGCTCAGAGGCAGACTATCAGACGGCATCGTCTGCAGATCTCAGTGATAGAGGGATGCTGTTTTGGCTCAGATAGTCTGCATTACATAACCAGTGTGTTTTGGGCTTTCTGGGTGTGGTGGGCAGGCCTTGGTTGGGTGTGGGATCAGCAGTGACTCTCTCTTTGGCTTCAAACTGATATTTGACATGCAGACACTCACTGGGGAGTGTGTAGCCTCCTGAAAACCCTTGTGATACAGCTGCCAGGGGGGTGCACAGTGTTGTTGCAGGGGAGTTTGTCACCTGGGTGTGAAACCAAGTGTGACACCTTTTCTGACTTTATTGCTAAACTTCAAGAGCTCATTGGAGGGTCACTTATGCTGTGTTTGCCTGAATTTGAACTGGTGTGTCATTTTGGCCCTCAGTGACCAACAATCCAGTGTGCACTGGTCCCAATAAAGTTGGGAAATATCATGCGACCATGTTACATTTATCAGTTATTTGCACTTAGCTGGTCATCATTTACTGGTGCCAGTACAACATTACGTGTTCAAGTGAAATCTTAGAACTTCTTCTACTTACTCTTTTAGCTCTTTTAACCAAAGTGTTTTGTTGAGATTGGCTTCACATTGTTTGGAGTCCCGCAGACAAGATGTGTAAATAGGGATGCACCAATCCGACTTTTTCAGTCCCAATACCGATAGCGATACCTGGGCTTTGGGTATCAGCTGATACCGAGTACCGATCTGATACCAATGTTTAATTAAGACAGCTGCGTACCTCTCTGTGTGGAAGTAACTGGGATCATTCTGTTATGCGTAAGGCAACATCAGGCTTGACTTAAACATCACTTTCCTAACTTTGTAAAACAAAATGTAACAAATAAATACATAGATATAAATTTACTGAACTGTTCTTTATTATTAAAATAATAAATCATACTCCTGCAACTTGGTAAAAAAAATCGTCAAAATTACCAATTTTTATTTAAGACAGCTGCGTACCTCTCTGTGTGGAAATAACTGGGATCATTCTTTTATGTGTAAGACAACATCAGTTTGGACTTAAACATTGCAAAACAAAATGTAAAAAAATAAATACATGGATATAAATTTATTTTTCTTTATTGGTAAAATAATAAATCGCACACCAGCAACTTGATAAAATTTGTCAAAATTAACAGGAATTACAATTCAAGTGTAAACCTTTTTAATGCAGCAACAAATAGGTCAAAACTTAAACAGGAATTAAAATTACAATATATAATGAATATAGTATATAAACATAAAATTGAATTTAATAGATCTGCCCCATTGTCACCGATCCAGCTTTTGGGTCAGTATCGGTCCGGTATCGTTGCATCCCTATGTGTAAATAATGATCATTTCCTTTTTAAATATTTTTCCATTTTTTGCTTTTTGTAACCCCATGTGAAGAAAAATGTCGAATTGGTAACCTTTGCTAAAAACTGTGCCTTTGATAAAGTATTTAATTTGTTTAGATGTTGTATGGGCTATACATGAACAAATGCGTATTCCTCTTGTTTGCCAAAAATTCTTTTACAGGCAGAGATATTTATACAGTATTTTATTCTACGTCATGACACATATGTTTGGGATCAATTCCCGGCACAGAGAGATCTAACTTCCTGTTAGACCTGTTATGGGATTTGGGAGAGGGAGTGCTGAGTAAGCATTACTGTCAACGCCACTCACCGATATAGAGCATACAAACTTCTATTGTATTTAACCATGTTTGGCAGCTAGTGTCTCTGAGACCCCAAACAGAAGTAATTTTCGATGGCAGACGTGTGAAACATGTCGTTAGTTCAAAATCCTGTTTATTAGTAGAGCTGTGCTGATTAATTGATTAAATGCCAACTATTTTGATAATCGGTTTGTGTCTGATCACTGATAGACATTTTTCACCATTTTATGACATTTTATAGACCAAAAAACGAATTGATTAATCAAGGAAACAATCCACAGGTTAATCGACAATAAAAATAATTGTTAGTTGCAGCCCTATTTATTAGCATCAAATCCGGTGTCTCCAGGACCCTAAGCAGAACATTAAGGTTCAGGGAAGCATCTTAGCCCATCCAAATGAACCGTTAGTTTTGGTGTCTCGTTGAATCTAGACTAGAGGATCAAGAACAGGTTCTGCCCGCCCTTCAGGTTCTGTGAAATACCCACACACCTCCAGCCTCTGAATTGGGACACAGACTGTGTTAATTCTGCACAGCCACTTCCGCTGTCAACACCTCTGTTTCCTCTTCCTCTTCCCAAAGGCCAAAGCAAACCAGAAGAGGCGCTCAAAATAGTTACTTCATTTCACTGCATCCTATAACCTTGAGAGAAGTCTCAAGGGGTCGGATAAGTTGGTTTAAGAAGAGGAAACTGCAAGCATTGTGAGAAAAATAATTTGTTTTCATGTTTAATCATGACAAACATTTACTATTTCTTCATCTGTTAGTTCACTTGGAAGCTTCAAGTTCATCGTCAACTTCAAATTGCCTACTTTTATGACCGAGGCAGATCTGTGGTGCCTAACGGGGTGGCTGCAGTTGTTTATTTCAGGCATGACAGAAATGCAGGTGGTTGACATTGCACCATTTGTGGTAGCATGACTGTTTAAAATGCAACACATTGGGAAACAAATCAAGGCTGAGGCTCTGTGACTGACTGAGTGAAATGCCTGTTCTGTGTCGTCACCTTCAACACCCTGAATACTTTCTTCTCAACTACTTGGGAGCTTTTCTCAAGCTTGTAGTCAGATTTCAGCATCCTTAGCCCGTCTGCCGAGAAGTAGATTTTATCTGAGATGACAGGCCTGTGAACAAAAACTAGCTACTGTCTGTGGTGTCAACTTCACCCTGTTAAATGGTGTGATATGCTGTTGGATTAATACATCTAGGGGCTGATGATTTGTGCTGTTTATTCAGCTTGGCGTGGGTTCATGTGCAGCAGCTGTGAGAGGTTATGGATGTTGGGGTCAAGGGTTCAGATCTATTCTCCACCATGATCCGGCAGTGTGAGAACAGAATGTACTTACCAATCACTCTCTTCCTTATCAAAAAGCATCAGTGTTTTTAGAGTCATTTTGAAGACTATTTTAAAGCTAAAATCATTCATTGAAGAGCTAATAAAAACTGCTGCCTTTAAAATAAAGGAAGGTCAGTTCAGTATTATCTGAATTGATCTTCCTCTAGCTCATGCAGAATTAATGCAAAACTGGCCTAGCAATATGCATTTAAGCATGCAATTGCCTGAAATTTTACTTTAGGGCTGTTTCTGACGATTATTCTCATTATCAATTATTCTGCTGATTATTTTATAGATTAATCTTTTGTCTCATAAAATTCCCGTCATAATCGCAAAAGCAAGTCTGACTCGAAACTGATGCTTTATGTTGGTATTTACAGCATGAATTGTGTACCTTTTTTTTTTTTTTTTAATGCCATGATTTTGCAGTGAAATGGATGGGACTGCAGCTGCAGGTCTCTGAATGGAAAGTACAGATTAACCTGTGACAGACTAGCAGTTCTTAATGAACAGTTTGGTTCATAAAATGCCCATCACAATTTCTGAGAGCCCGGTGACAGGTTAAAATGTCTTGTTTTGTATGACCATTAGTCCAAAACCAAAAGATAATACATTTACTATAATGTATGACAAGGAAAAGCAGTGAATCTTCACATTTAAGAAACCATCCAATGTTTGACATTTTTGCTTAAAAAATTACCAAACTATCAAAGTAGTTGCAGATTTAATTTTCTGTCAGTTGACTAATTGTTGCAGCTTTATTTTACTGGTTGTGGGTTGCAAATATTGATTATTTTCATTATCGATTAATCAATTAAATCAAGTAATGGTTTCAAAGTAAAGAGTTGACACATTTAAATGTCTTTATTATGTTTGACCAACCATCCTAAACCCGAAGATATTCAGTTTACTATCACAGGACTAAGAAAACCCGACAATATTCACATTTGAGAAGTTGGAACCAGTAACTGTTTGTACTTGAAAAACTTAATTGATTGTCAAAGTTGTCGCCGATTAATTGACTAATTGTTTTAGGTCTTATTGATAACATTTTTATGTAGACAAATATTTCAAAAAAAAAAAAAATATATATATACATACATCCACAGAGCCTTTAGAAAGGTGCCTAATAAAAGTATGGCTTTTCCTGAAAATTATTATCATTGTGAATTAATCATTTTAAAAAATTTGGCGGGTCCAAAATGAATGTTTTATTTATCTGACGTTTGATTTCCACTTCTAACAAGACTTGTGAGCCACTAGTAAAACGTCATGTTTAGTGAATTTCTAAAAGCTATAATGTACCACAGGGATATTGGTACTTTTCAGTTTGTACCTCTGGGAACTCACTCAAAAATCAGGGCAGCTGAGTGAAAAGCACAACTCTTGTACAGGGCAGAGCATTTGTATCTGCTTGGAAGTCAGCTGCTTTTACAGCCTCAGCCTGCGACCAGCGTCCGTCTTAGGCCCACGCCCATTGAAATTCAACTCCTGTCTGCTTTACTGCATCTGTTTAGGGTGGCATTCAGGGTTAAACTATATTTCATCGTTCACCCTTAAGGTTTCTAGTGCATATCCTGTGTTGCTCTTGGCTCTTCCGCTGTGGGACGGCGAGGAGGTGTGGTGCTGCAACTCTCGTCACTGTGGTTTGGAGGCTGGCACTCTCCTGCCCATTAGGATAAAGTGGTGGATGCTTGCGCTGCATTTTTAGGCACTCAGTCTGTCTGGACTGTGAAGCTGGGCTCAGTACACTGTAATTATTTAAAGAGTAATTCAGCACTTTTGTAGTCTGTTTGTTAGCTCACTTTGGTAGCCTTAAATGCCATCCCAAAGACGTTCTGTTGTGTCGTACCAATATAGAGTTTTTTTAATGACTGATTTACAGGGAGCATTTGCATTAGTATTTGCACTGCTACATATTGCAGCATGTATAGACCTGTTATATTTGCAGCTAATGAGAGAAAGAGGTGGAGATGATGGGGAGAACTGTGTATATAGTAACTGTATTAAAGGAAAGGAGCATAAGTATATTATACGACGAGGATGCCCCAATTGCCTCGTGTAGCAGCTGTCTCTACTGATGCAAAGCTGTATATTTTGATCTATTTAGTTATTGATCCAAGTCTGTCTGAGGTGAATCAAAGTGAACAGCAGCTATAAGGGTGTGTTTGTTTGTGTTGAGCAGGCTAGGCATATCCTGTTATCATCCTCTGCCTCTTGATATGCAATCCTGTGTATTCAGTAATGGGTTTGTGTGTGTTTAGATGTGTGTGGTTCACTCAGGGGTGTGGCTGTGGGTGGCTGTCAGAGAGGCAGGCAGGCGAGGCGTGGGATCACTGTCCATCTGGCCTCAGCTGACCCTTCCCAGTCAACTGATCTGGCCCTCGGGGTCTCCAGCATTATATCGACTATCTGCCTGCCTGTCTATAGCCAGTTGGCTGGTGCGCAGTAGAGTAGCCGCTGGCTGACTTTAAATACGGCAAAACTGATGTCAGCTCTGGCTTCTTTACATCCAACCTTCCTTGACAGAATCTCTTAATTTGATTCTTTTGTTTTCATGCAGAATTCAAGTTACTGAAAATGTCAAAAGCTTTTAACTAGGGTTGTCAATCGATTAAAATATTGAATCGTGATTGATCGCAAATTAATGTACCGTGTACTGTTCAAAATGTACCTTTTAAAGGGCGATTTGTTTAATTTAATACTCTTATCAACATGGGAGTGGACAAATATGCTTGCTTTATGCAAATGTATGTATATATTTATTATTGGAAATCCATTAACAACACTAAATAACAACAAATATTGTCCAGAAACCCTCACGGGTACTGCATTTAGCATAAGAAATATGCTCAAATCATAACATAGCAAACTCAAGCCCAACAGGCAACAACAGCTGTCAGTGTGCTGACTTGACTGTGACTTGCCCAAAACTGCATGTGATTATCATAAAGTGGGCATGTCTGTAAAGGGGAGACTCATGGGTATACATAGAACCCATTTCATTCACATCTTGAGGTCAGAGATCGAGGGACCCCTTTGAAAATGGCCATGCCTCGCCAAAGTTTAGCGTAACCTTGGAGCTGTATTTCGCGTACTTTGCGACAAGCTAGTATGACATGGTTGGTACCAATGGATTCCTGAGGTTTTCTAGTTTCATATGATGTCAGTATCTTCACTCTACTGAGCCCGCTATAACCTAAAAATGTTGCAAGTTGTGTTAATGCGTTAAAGAAATTAGTGACTTTAAAACGACACTATTATCACGTTAACTTTGACAGCCCTACTTTTAAAACAAAATAATGAAATAATGTGTGGTAGTGTTCCAGCGTTTCTTCTCCAGCCCCCTCCTTCTACTTTTATTAGTTAGTTTATAATGTTAGTTGACATTGGAAAGCAACAGGGCATGGAAAAAGAGAAGGAGATAACATGGGACAAAGGTCCTTGGCAGGAAGCTGGTAGTGGTATGAGTTTTATACTGCAGTATGCCTGGTCTAAATCTATTTTATAGGCATGACATCATTCTATAACTCCCTCCCTACCTTTTCTAGCAATCCCTCTGCAGCCTTTCTACTAATTTCTGCCACACATCCTCTTTTAAATGAGTTGAAACTTGAGTTGTGTGAACAGGTGTGTCTATAAGGGGGTCTATTATAGGGATATGTTGGTAATTTAACAACATTTAACTAACTTGAATGATCAAACAATGAGAGAGAGAGATAGAGAGAGAGAGCAAGTGAGCAAAAGCCTGCCTGACCCGAAACTGATGTTTTATGTTACAACTGGAAACGTGTACCTTTTTAATGCCATCATTTATCAGTGATTGGGACTAGCAGCTACAGATGTAGGTCTCTGAATGTAAAGTAAAGATTAACCTGTGACAGACTAGCAGTCCTTAATGAACGGGCTGAATGTGCATTCAGTTCATCCATGTGATATACATATCTACTGTATGAAAGTGGTGTCATCCATTTATCCCTCTTTCACCCCGCAGCCTATTCGATATCCCTGGGTTCTTTTGGGTGAAGATACCCGCGCCAGCTGCTCCCCCCCTGTCCCGTTGCACCAGTTAATCCACTCAAAACCCACCCCCACTCCCCTCGGCACCGTGCCTGAGGGGGGTTACGGGGTGCACGCAGTGCAGACAATAAGGCTTGTCTGCCCCCCTTCCCCTAATGTTATACCCCATTATGCACGCAAACACTTGAGATGATCATGGTGGGTGTTGTTGTTGTTGTTGTTGTTGTTGTTGTTGTTGTTGTTGTTGTTTTTGACCAGATCTGCTTACATAGACTCACTTCCCCTCCTTGGTTGATGATGACACCCTATTGACTTTACTCGCCCTACTGTCAGCCTGCCCTGGTGGCAGCGGGGACTGGCCCGGTGCTTTTTGAAAACCCTGCCAGGTTTGTGACAGATTGTAACCCATTTCCCTGCAGCCTTTCAGACCACTCCGCTGCCAGTAGCCTCTAGTCCATCCCGTTTTGACTGCCACTCCCTTAAAGGCTAACTGGCTCAGTCCATTTAACTTGTAGCCACATTTAACCACCTGCTCCTAATGGCCTTATTGAGTAGCTTACAGTCACTTAGCACATGTTAGTGTCCCGTATGGAATTGATTAGAATAAGCTGCATGCTTAACGTCAAGCCCAGGCCCCCCCTGTGATGAAAGTGGGTTTTTTTTCTGCTAAGGGCATTGGCTTTTTTTTGTCAGTGCTATCATCTTGTCAGTAGTTTTATAATCCGTTTTATTTTTTCTATATCTGTGCAGTGAACAGAATATTATAATGCTATAGAACTCTAATTTCCTCCACTAATCTACTGAAAGGTATAGTTATAAACCATAACCCCATGCCGTTGTCTACTGTATGTATCCGCTAGTTTGATCAGATCATAGTTGTCTTAGGCCCATGCTTTGGATAAATTACTGCCCAGTAATACAGCAGGGATTCATGACAAAGAGATACTTTGGAGAATGCAATATGTAGACGACAAGTGGGCTTATTCAGAACAAGCATTCGTTGTGCGAATGCAGTCTTGGGATGAAATACGACGATGTAGAGCTTGTCAACGCTTGCACACAATCTTATTATTTGGACAGATCAAAGAGAAGTCAGTCAGTCGGTAAAACCATTGAGGGTTAATGCGTTTCTTTGTCTGCAGATAACGAGGTGCATGGAGTGCCATTCATCTTCTTGATAGTTTTTCTGCAAGGGGTGAGGAGCCTCTGTAGGCGGCCCTGCCCACCACACACAAAAAATAAAAGCTCCATCCAAAGGGATCAACGGAGACTGGGTGGGGAAGGTGTCAACGAACAGCTTTAGTGGTTGTCAGGACCTGGTGGTGCGGCAAATAATAGAAACTCTTCTGACAGCTATGGGATGGTGCATCTTCGTTAATGGTTCATCTATTTTCTTGGCTTTTTTTTACGTTTTTATCCTTGTGTCAATATTTGTTTTTGTGGTCACACCACCCACAGCTGCTGAAATTGGTTTACTGTAAAATATACATGCTTTGGATGATTTTCTTTTCTTAGATTGCATGAGTGCTTCCTCCACTATACAGGATGTTGACAACAGAAGTTGAAACAGATACCTAATGTGGTAATGCTTCCTTTTTCTTTGGCATAATGCGGACATTTCCCTTTGTTTCATTTTCATTCCTACAGATCTGCGTTGATAGTATAGCTGTAGACTCACAAGTCAGTCTCCAAACACTTTGCTCAACTAGAGACTGAAGACAGTCTCCCTGGTTTCATTTCTAAACTGGGTGGAAACAATTGGAGATTAAAAAAACCCTGCATAGCAGAACCAATCTCAATTCTTTAGGACGGCCCTTCATATTGGGGCGGTGACATGCAGAAGTCCTACTCTTGTAAACAGTCGTACCAGAAACGCATGCACAGATCTGACGTTGCTACAGCTGCTCTGCTAACGTGCTAACAGACACACACACACTCAATGTGGCTGCTGTTGAAAGTTTGAAAAATAAAAATAATCTCTGAGCTCTCCTCCCGTCAGTAAACGGCTCCAGAATGTGACTCCAGAAGTAGATTTTGGTGGATTGTTTGGACGGAATAACAGAAAGTTTACCAGCAGGCCGCCATGTTGTTTCCTGTTTGAAATGGCCAGCAGAAAACGAGGGACCAACCAGGTGCATTTCCCAATAGTCACCGCTTGAATGGCCAGTTGCGTGGAGCAGCGCGTCCCCTTGTGTCCTCACTGGACCTGGTGGACATGTACCGCTGGATTTGACATTGTAGACATTTGTGACTATTCACTGACTATTTGTGTAACAGTTTAGCCACAAATTCACAGACTGACCGTACACGGCCATATAGTCTGTTTTGTCCAAGTCTCGTTTATATAGTGCTCAGACAAAGATGGTCTAAAGAACCATGGCCCGCAGTAGCTCTCATTGTCCCTCCACCACAAACATTTTAAGCTTAAATTGAGAAGAGCTGGTGTGATCTTTACTAAATGGATCGTACAGACAGTCTGCATTTCTGTATTTTTGTTAAATGAGACATTCCTTACTCCATCATCCCTCAGTGCCCCACAAGTAATGGGGTTGTTTTGCTTTCTGGGTGTGTTTTCTTGCCTCGCCTGCTGAGGAATGCATCTAGTGTGTAATAATGGGTGTTGTAATGTTGACACTTGACAGTCTACCACCTTGGCCATGTGTTGTCTCTGTGGTAGAACAGGTGGAGTACTGTTAGGTAAAATATTCTGGATAGCTGACATTTGTGTGGTTATTTTCAAAGACGATCTCTGTCTTTCTTTTTCAACAGTTTAACATTGCACATGTCTGGGATGACCATAAGTTTTGCTAGACTACTGCAGAGATGCATAAATCCTTTCTGAACTGATGAATCCTCTTGGATGAAGACAACTTCCATACCTATGACAGGACAGGATTTTCATAGATACAAGGAATTTCCATTTGAACACGTCTGTGCTCTTCTCAGCCAGCGGGACACTGTGCCAAAAGTCAATAATCCAGTGGCTGTATTGCACGCACACTGATAGTAGCTGACAAGCTACATCATCCTTCATTGACTTGATGCTTATTGGTTGTTTCTAACCTGGTGCAAGCTGTCAGCATCATTTTAAGATGATGTTGGATCACTTTGCGGGAGAGAACACGGGTATTTCACATACAGTGAGCTTTAAGCAAAAAGATAGACTTATATTGCTCACTATCCGTGCCATGAAGGCCAGATACATTACTGTTTGCAAATCATGTCTCAACCGCAACGTATCACTTCCTGTTACTGAAACTCTGCAGCATTTCCTAACTGATGTAGAAGTGCAAGTTGTCACGAAATAACCAAAGTCATAACATATTTTTAATTCATTAAATCGTTTCTTATATTTTCTGTTTTGTAGCAATTAGAAAAATAGGGGTTGACCAGTATATTAATGATGAAGGAGAAAAAAAAGTGAGAGTTGAGTAGAGAGTGCAGTCTGGTCATGTTGCCAAAATCACAGATTTTAATTCAATCTAAGCAAAATCTACAGTCGTTTTTGTCTGTGTGAATAAATTACTGTAGGCCTAACTTCGTTATTGATGCCCCCAGGAATCAGTTATTCTGCGACGAAACATTTTTTCTTGTTGAGAGAAATGTAAATTAAAAACCAACATAGCATGTTGTAGCAAGGAGAGCAGATTTTATTCCCATTTGAGCAAAATCGTTGTACTGAGATTACTTTAGGTCTAACTTTGGTGTAGATAACGACTAAAAATGATGGCCGAGCTGCATCTCTGGCTTTGTTGGACAATGTTGTTGCCTTTTTTGGTTATCATCATAGCTTCATAAAACTACATTATCATCTAACCATGGAGAACACAGTGCATTCTTGTTTAGTGCCTTCTGCTTTTGATGATGCATTCCTTTACTTAACCTGCTTTTTAACTGACGTCATTAGTCCTAAATGGAGAAGTCACAAGTTGTGATACTGATCAAAGCCAGAACACAGAGTCACTCTTATTCAAGAGAGGAATACAATGAAATTGATAAATATCCCTTTTCTTGGCCTTGTTTGTGAATAACCCTCCAAGGACTCATTATGTACCATATTTGTTTTTGTGTGTCAGAGCGAGAGGGAGCTGCAAAGACTCGTGGTGTGCAGAGATGGAGGCGACTATTCAGCAATGTGCTCTGTAGGGCACTATATATTCACAAACGATTGGCTCATATATGCACTCTGCCTCTCCTTTCAGCATGCTTTGAGACGTATGTGTGTGTTCCAACAGCAGATTGAATTTCTCTTCTGTCTCTCTTGTCACTCTCTCTGTGTGTGTGTGTGTGTGTGTGTGTGTGTGTGTGTGTGTGTGTGTGTGTGTGTGTGTGTGTGTGTGTGTGTGTGTGAACTAAACACTAAACAGCACTACTGCCTTGTATGGTCAGATAGAGAAACGGGAGGCTGTGTGTGTCAAGACCTGCTGCTCCGAGTGAATTTACCGTCCCACTTTTAACATGAATGTGTTTTTAGTAGGGCTGTCAAAGTTAACACGATAATAAAGCGTTAATGCAAATTTGTTTTAATGCCACTAATTTCTTTAACGCATTAATCGATCTTTCGGAGGTTGTAACGGGCTCTAAGTTAGTTATGAAATATTTTAATTGATTGACAGCCCCAGTTTTTAGATTCTTCACCTCTCATTGAAGACTGGTTCTGTAAATTTTGATGGTTTTTGGAGTGGTGGTAGTGGAAGTAGTATTAGTATTAGTAGTCCAGGGTTTGAGGTGAAAGTGAGCAGTTTTCCCTGCATCTGATCTGTTACTCTGAGACTGAAGCTTGAGCCCAAAGTTAGGAAAGCCCCCTTCCTTTCCCAAACACGATTAAAACTCTTGTTTTGTTTTTTTCATTCCACTGCATAAGCCGACCACCCTCTTCCTCTTAGCCTTTTCATTCACATACATTTGTGTCCACACACAGACTGAATACTGCCTGTGTTTCTTCCTGTGTTCATGCCTTGAACACACACACCAGAGGAAAGCTAATGAGCAAAGAGACAGACGGGCTTCATATCTCATTTGTGAACACTGTCATACTTCACTCTACATACACTGACACTCCCAGACCTGTAACCACGGTCAAGTTCACCAGGCCAGCTTTTGTTTGTTTTATCCGTCTAAAGGTGCGGTTCTAGTAGGAACGGAGAGATCAGTCAAATGTGCCTGTGGAATTGAAAGAATGCAGGAATTGACAGGCCACTAAATTCTAGTTTTCTTTTTGTGTCTGCATGCATGTAAATTTGTGCAAATGACATTTTCACATCATGCACACTTTCATCCTCCACATTTTTTGCTCACTCTCATCACACACTGCCTCATTTGATGTATACACAGCACACACACATTCATTGGACTTCCTATGACTCCCTACTCGTACACACACACACACACACACACACATACACACATACACACACACGGACAGCTGTCACTGTGTAGCCCCGAGGAGTCTTGAGGAAGTCAGCAGAGCTGGAATGTGGATGGGTCAGATGTGCTCTTGATACCGATGCTGCTTCAGGCATTCACTCTCTACCATTAATCATCTTGCAGCAGATGCAGCGTTGACATGGAAGTAGTAACTCAACATCAGGCAACTGAAGAGGCTAGTTTAATATCCAAAATAGGGCCGCAACTCAAGATTATTTTCATCAATTCATCTGACTATTTTCTTGATAAACCTTATAATCGTTTGGATTAATACGTATTTGTGAAAAATCACTGTCACAATTTCTCAGAAACTTTAAGTGATGTCTTCAAATATCTTGTTTTGTCGGACAGTCTAAAACCTCAAAGATCTTCAGTTTACTATATAGGCTTACTTAAGACAAAGAAAAGCATCACATTTGAGAAGCTGGAACTAGAGCTGCAACGATTAATCAATTCATCCATTAGTTGTCAACTATTAGATTAATCGCCAACTATTTTTGATAATCGATTAATCGCGTAATTTTTTAAGTTAAAATTCTCTGATTCCAGCTTCTTAAATGTGATTATTTTCTGGTTTCTTTACTCTTCTATGACCGTAAACTGAATATCTTTGACTTGTGTACAAAGCAAGATATTTGAGGACGTCATCTTGGGCTTTGGGAAACACCGATCAACATTTTTCACCATTTTCTGACATTTTATAAACCAAACTACTAATTTATTAAACGAGAAAAAATTCAACAGATTAATCGACAACGAAAATAATCGTTAGTTACAGCCCTAGCTGGAAGAACAGAATATTTATTATGTTTGCTTGAATCATGACCTAAAGGATTTATCGATAATCGAAATGGTTGCAGATTATTAATCTGTTGATCAGATAATTGATTCAGCTGTAATACAAAAAGGCACCATAGGAAAGTTAGACATTGAAATGGCTGAAGTATGTTCCCAATTTTCCTTCACTGGCTTGTCTTTAGACACGCAATCCATCTGTTTCAGTCCTAATGTGTAATGGGTCTCTTCTGTTTTGCATTTACAAGATTGTAACAGCAGTCTGGGGTAAATCTACAGATGACATTAAGCCCCGGCATCAGTATCAACAGCCCCTTCATCCATCGCCACCTCCAGCAGTCTGCACAATGCATTCCAAACCCCTGCCATGCTCTCAACACCGCTAAATCCCCCTCTGCTTGTATTAGACACAGCATTAAAAATGACCCATTTTTGTCAGGCACCACTTGTAATGTCTGGACGAGCACAGCAAGAGACTGGGAGATGGGGTACGACAGATGTAATTAAACTGCCTCAAGACAGAGGTCAGGAGTAAGATTTAATGACACACACAAAGCCATATTTCTGTATTAGAAGAAGTGGAATGTAAATACCACCGAGGCCCTTTCTCCGTCTGGGCAGACCCCCTCTAACAAACTTACAAAGTGATGGCTGCATTTATAAACACACTCTTCTCCCGCTTTGGCTGAACACAGCCTTTGGGCCTTTTGTCTTCACATCACAATACTTGCAACACATTGTAATTATCACTGGGGGTATCGAGCTAATTGTGATATTAGCCATGTGGAGCTGGCTAGAAAGAAGGCATGCTGGTTCTGAATATGGTTTTAAATCTTCAGTGAACTAGGATTTGTTATGCAAATGTGGATTGAGAGAATGGCTGACAATGAAGGCTGTCTTGTATTTCATTAAAATGCATGAGGCTGTAGATCTTGACCAGGCAGACCATTTTAAAAATGCTGAAGGTGTTGTTGTGCCGTCATCTTTCTGAACATAAAATCAAGAGCTCTGACTCAACATGTTCTCAGCCAAGTGTCAACAGCTTGAAGAATCCCAAAATAGTGTTAAGTATTGGCGGCCTGATGGATATGAAAACGAGTACCGGCTTTGCAGAGCAGTCTAGCTGTAATTTAGTAAATCATCCTTTATCCGTGCGTGTGTGGATGGGATTTTAATGATCCATTCACTCCCTCTCTGCGCTGCGTCACACGGTGTCAGCTGGTTAGAGATGATGCCTTTACTTACCCAGAAGGGGGTCATCACAGGAGGAATGTGATTCACTCTGCTATCTGCTAAGCCGCTGGCATTAGTTGCTGAACTGGCAAAACTATGCCAATGCACGTCACAGTGCCAGTCAAATTCCCTGTCTGAATAAACCGGGTGGCTTTTATTTACTTTTTTTAATGCAAATATGCCAACCCATGAAGATTAAAATCTAGAAGAACTGGTGGTGTGTCTCTGCCTCGCTAACCACTTCTCTAGGTTCCCAATTTGCAAATAGCTGGATTGACAATGGATTCGATTTGCACAACACGGTCCCAAAGGCTCTGCTCATTATCTAATTGACTTTCATTTTATGGCTTGATTTTCCAAAAGAGGGGACAATACAAACTCTGTTGGTAGAGAGGTTACTCTCCACTACTTGGCTTCCTTTCTGTGTGAGATTCGTAACCACAGAGACCAGAGTGGAACAAGAAAGACAACAGAAGGCAGCAGGAGGGAAACAGTTTTAAAGCGAGCACCGAGTCCAGGTTGTGACTTTTCCACGGCTGAACCAAATAAATTTTTTTTATACAAGAGATTAGAGGGTTTCAGTGGCTGTATGTACAGGTGTGTGTGTTTTGTGTGAGGTGTATTCAGTGGTTATCAGCACTAAACTGGCCAAACAAGTTATTCCAAAACTGGCAACAAATGGTCCATTTATGCCTTTTTCTCGATTGCTGAAGCATTGTTGCTGCACGGCTAACCCAGAGTACATTGATACCGAAGAGTTGAGGCTTACAGAAACCTTTTTACCTCGTAAACAGGAGTGTAAAAGTATCAACATTTTGGGATCTGGGAGAAAGGAGCCACAGTATTGTGTTACCTCTGATGTTAATGTGTAACTGGTGAGGAAACAAATGTTTCCTGACCTTTGGACAACAATAAGTGCGGCTTCTTCAAAAGACCTCTAAATGTCTGTTGGAAATTTGTCAGATGGAATTGAATACATATGCTCAGGCAAATGTTTGTAGACTTTGTAGACACACAAACCCAACATCAAAGAACTAGAGGTGACGAAGGCCACCAGTTGCCTCACGTCGCCTTTTTCTCGTCCAAAAAGTTGCACTCGAACACACCACAAAGACTACAGCCGACGGCCAACTACCACGTACGTTCTGCGCCTGAGTGAGATTAAATAACTCTCCACACCAGCAGGTCGCGATACACTGTATTTGTCATTCAAAAGGGAAACTGGAAGACCGAGGACTGCGGATATACAAGCCGTTATGATGCATACATGAGATATCCGTGTATTGGAATGAGCAGACGAGATGCAGATGAAAAATGAGAAGAGCCTTCTGTGTTTTTCCTCTCGACTTTACTCGTTGGCTTGCTCTCCTCACTTCCGTTTCTCTTCTTGTGCACTGATTCGTTTAAGCTGAACCGCCAATCAGAGCTTTTTCTTTCATCAACAAGCGGCGCCGCCGATTCGACATGCTGAATCGGCTGAAAAACTCTGGCACGGGCAGACTAGAGCCGACGGTGCACCGAAAAATACTAGGCCTACGGACGTTCACTGACAGCCCCAAACTGTCTGATGGCTAACCGGCGGCTTGGTGTGTCGGGGCCTTTATTCTTCACTGTGAGGCTGTATGAATGCTCTCAGTATCGCATGTCTGTGGAAAACCTTGCTCATTGGAACTTCTCCATTTTCCAAGATGTTTTCAGTCATCTGGCTTAATGGCTTGCATATCATAAATCGTCTACGGCCATGACCTTATTAGTTTGCACTGAAAGGGCAGTCTGCTCTCTTTCTGGATTGCTGTCATGGTTTGTCCATTCTTATTTTTTCCACTGCCTTTCCTGCCTAGCAGGAAGAACCTATTCTCTTTTACTCTCCCTTTTATTGTTCCATTACTTTGTCATATTCTAGTACGTCTTTGCTCTTTTCCTATCCCTTTTAATCTGTTTTTATTTCCTCTTAAATCCACCTCTTGCACAGCTTGTTTCCTGGGCCATACAGACCTTCTACTGGCTAGACCATATGTGTAGCAATTTACTGGAAGCAGATCTATTAGCAGTGGGAGGAGGGGAGGAACAAGTGGCTATAGGAAAAAGAGGAGTAATCAGGAGGGGGTGGGGTGAAGCTACTGTGGTCAGAGGGGCAAAGGAATGGGGAGTGTGGGTGGAGGGGACGATTGAGGGGGAAATAAACCCATAACGGATCCGGGAAGAGCTCTGTCCAGCCGGAGCAAGAGAAAACTTGACTAATATGGAGGAGGATGTGTCTGAGTAGATTCATATATAGGTCTTGAACTCATCAATATCTTGCCCCTTCCTTTTCTCCAACCTCACCACAGCTTCTTCTCCTCTACATTGATTTCAAGTTTTCCACTAGTGCTGTCAATTAGGGAATCTCCCAGTCTCTGTTAAGCAATCTCATGATAATGTGACGATTACCATCTGCATCTGCTCTACAGAGAGGAAGACAATCGTTGTCAAGTGGGCCATTTGGTGCTTGTTTTCAACCTCCTCCCTCTCCTCGTCAGCTGTGGGCTGTGTGTCATGAAGCCTCTCTTGGCTTTCAGCTCTCCAAACCACAGCTTTTTTCCTTTCAATTTCAAGATGCTTGAAGCCATTTGGAGTCACAAGTCATCATTTTTTTTTTATATTTCTGGCCCATAAAATGCGGAATTAAAACAATCCACTGTTCCTTTTATTGTGGTATTTTAATAGTGATTACTAAGTTGATTTTGGTACCGCACACATTATGATGCATTATTCCCATGGTAGTTCTGTTAGATGGGCGGACTAGTCACTGTGGTTTAGAAAACAGATTTGTTGGCATCTCTCACAGCTCACTTCCTGTTTTTCTGACTCCCCCAAATTCCTTGGAGGCCCCTTACCATAAACGGCATTTCCTTTGGCTGAAAGTGACATGTGTATCACATGACTTCATGAGTAGTGCAGCATGGTTCAATTCTGCATTCAAGAGGAGGTGTGTAATAAAAGATAAAACATTAATATCCTTGTGATGATGTTTTTGTTGTTCTTCTACAGGACATCAAAGTGTGAGAGGAACTGGCCAATCTAGACGGGTGTGAGCCCCTGGACCTTGGAAGCAAGCAGCAACGTCGGCGTCCACACCTTTTAGGAGGAGGGGATGAAACCGGATGGGGATACCATGGAAACCCCAGAGCCCACTGAAGCTGCAGCCGTAGCAGAGCCCTCCTCATCGCAGGACAACATAACAGAGCAAGCCCCATCGCAACCAGAGGAGGCTGCAAATGATGCAGCACCCGGGGCTGCTCCGAAGGCCACCGTCAAGCCGGTGGCAGCAGACCCCAAAGTCAAACCAAAAGGTGTTGCAACTAAAACACAGCCCACTGCCAAATCTGCAGGGGCCTCCGGGTCACGGCCAGGTACCGCCTCGCACCGCACGGCGAATGATGTCAAATCCTCTAACAATGTCTCTGCAGCTGCAGTCAGGAGAACGGCAACTGCAGCGAAAACATCAGTAGCGGGGGCTGTACCTAAAAGACCGATGGGTGCAGCAGCAGCTTCCTCCATGGTCAAGAACCAATCTAGAGTGCCTGACAAGAAGCCTGTTGGACCGGCCAGGACTTCCTCTGTCGCTGCTGCCACAGCAACAAATAGTACCAAACCAACAACAGTGAATGGCATTTCTAAGAAGAGACCAGTAGCTGAGACTGTTAATGTAGCTAGACCCAAAACCACAGGTAAATACTGAATTGAAATGAATAATACTCAGTAAGTTATTTCATGTTGTCTTTGACAACCTGTGCTTAAACATCTTTTCTTTTTCTTTTTCTGATTTCTATGCGGTCTCATTTTCATGTTCTTCCATTTTTTTTTGTAGCTACTGCCAGCAGAGCAGCGGCGTCCACTGCCCCGAAACCCAGCACTTCGACCACAACAAAAGCTGGTGGTGCCGCCATTTCAAAGACCACCACCAGGTATGCATAATGCACAAACGGGCAGGAGGGGTAATAAAGTAATACAAACAGCCAATGGTGCAGTGTCCATAGAGCGATCAAACACAGCCATTTCAATAAAGTTATGCGGTTGGGAAACTTAACTGACAATAACACTCTTCCCCCGCTTTCTTTCTCCCTGCTCTGCATTGTGTTTCTTTCCCGTCATTCACACACACATCTTCCCCCCTCTCTGAGATCTGAACTTTTTAATCCCCCTTACAAACTGGATGAGGGGGTGACTTTGTTTATCTTGATGCCCTGAAAGAGAGCAGTGGAGAACGATGTCCATTGTGGTGTTTGGGCCGTTATTGAGTCAGATTTCGCTTCAAGAGTGTGAGTCATGTTAGCAGAAATAACCTGAGACAGAGGGCCTAAACAGAGGCAGCGATACTGAAGAACTACTGCTTTGTCCAAAACAGACCCCCTGGCAGAAACCATCCCCACCTCCCCAGGGCAGAGAGCTATTGACTTGGATCATAATCCCTCTCATACTGAGCTGGAGGTTTGGCTAGAGTGGGCTCTAGTTGGACTAAACTTGCTCAAATGATCATTTTGGATGCTGCAGAATTTCATAGTTGACCCGATCATTTAGTGCCATTTCAACTAGAAAGCTTTTGTTAGCAAAGACTTTTTAACAGGTGAAATACAGCCTTATATAGTGTTACCAAACATAATTATCAGCTGGTGGTTTCTTCAAATTAGAATTATGTGATTACAAGTTTTGAACTTTATTAATGCGATAGACATTTGTGTAAATTAAGTGATCTGTCTCTAAATTTTATAGAGCGTCAGATGTATAATACACCACTCTTCCACAGGATGTAGTGTTCTGTACTGAGTGGCCTGATTAGATTCTCTCTCAACTTGTCTTCCCTTAATGATCCCTTATTAAATAAGGAGCAATGTTCTGCCCTGTGCTGCGTCATTCTGTTTTCTGAAGCAGCACAGCGTCATTGCATTCTCTCTTTCCTATAAGAAATAAAATAACGGTACCAATTTCTATACCTCAACTTATCTCTCTCTGTTGTATATGTAGAAGTCCCAATTTTCTATTTTCCACGGAGGACAATGTTCGGGCTGAAACCAACATATATTTCTGTAATCCTTTTTTTTTCTTCTATTAATCAACTTATTGCTTAGTCTATAAAATGCAAAGTTCCTAGATTCAGTTTACAATCTAACTATAAAGCAAGGAATCTCTGTCTGTCTGTCTGTCGGTATTTCCTTCGCATAGCTCAAGAACCATTCATCCAATGTTCTTCACACTTAGGTGTAGTGTCGAAGGGGGTGCAATTTGGACGTGTTAATAAACAAGCGAACAAGCGGTCTTCAGGGCTCTGCAGAATGAGTCGAGCATGTCGTCCACAGAGGGCCGTTACAGGCCGCAGCTCGTTGACTGCAGTTCACTTTTGCTGGTGGATGCTAGATAATGTTACAACCGAACTCTTCTTCACTTCCCTGGAGTCAGCGAGAGTTGAGCGGTTCTCGACAACGCTGCGAGCAGCAATACCGGGAGCCAATCGGCCAGTTCCGAACGGGCACAAGCTTCGAACAGCCACGTCCCAAAACCGACACTGCACCAGTTATGTAAAGCAGAGAGAGAGAAAATCAGCAAGTTTGCATAATGTAGAAGCTGGAACCAGAGAATGGTGTTGTAGATTTTGCTTGATAAATTACTTAATCGAATGATCGTTTCAGCACTAGACAATGGTATTATTATCGGGAGGATTTGGATCGTCTTCTACGTTAAAAGAGGGACCACGATCAGTTTGACGAAGTATTTAATACCGTGGCACCATGTTGACTTTGTGGTGATCGGTCAGGCAAGGAGTGGTTGCTTTTGATGTTTAATAGTGTACGTGTGTTTCTCTGTGTTTGTGTGGAAGGGTGTGTACACTGAGAAGCTCGTCCTGAATTAATCAGATGAGGCATTTCAAGCGTTGGACTCAGATTACAGTAGCACATCATCCCTGTGTCACTGTTTCCTGGCCCGTTCCCCGGTACGTGACATCGGGCACTCGCCTCTCGGCTTGAGACGCAGAGAGGACAACAGGAGAACAGCAGCAGGTGTCTGTCCTGGTGACAGTTGAAGCGTGTTGCATTTCGTGCCACCTGCATGTGATGTCAAAGTCGGTGGCGTGTCATCCTTTGTGTAGCAACAGTAGTAGTGGTGTGCCTTTCAGTCAGTGGTGGTGTTCGTGCTGGCTCTCTTGGCAGCAACACCAACAGACCTTCTCTCAGCTCAAGCGGTGACTTGCATTAGTCATGACACTGAGAACGATAGCACCAATAATCCATAGCAACACATGCAACACAATATAATGGTGTTAAAGGATTTGGCTAATGAGAGATTATTTAGCTCATTAGCTTAACATAGCTTCTTCCTTTCTGCAGTCACTTCTCTAATTCCAGCCCTGCCATGTTGTTTCTCCTATTGCTGAGACAACAGCAGTCATTGTTGCCCAAACTGTCACACAGGAATGCACATTTTTCAAGTACCTGCAGGTGAATCTCTTTCACGTAGATCTATTGAGGTAAACAGTATAGACCGTAAAGGACGCCAACATACACAACAGAGTAGCACAAACTGCCTGTGGCCAATGTAAAGACCCGCCTCCCTCATGAAGTATTCATATTAATTGGCCCAAAGGGAGGAATGGAAACATATTGGGTTTTTAAAAATGGTTTTACTTTTACCCGAGCCTCATTCGTGAAGGGCAAATAAGATTTGCTGATAGCGTTCAGCTCCTGGATATACGATTTGTGCTCAGGTATGATGGGAATAAGATTTGATAGAAGGCTATGATGGAAAAGGCAGTAAAAGTACCCAGTAATGTGGCAGGGCTGTTTCAGCCATGTGTTGACATTTATTTCTTACTTACAGTATGTAACTAAGAAAGGTATGCATGTCTATACACAATTCATACATTTTCTTCATTTTTTTCCAATGCAATTTAGATTTCTTATACAATTCCATTAACTAAGGCTGTGTATTGGCAAGAATCTGGCAATATGATACGTATCATGATACAGAGGTAACGATTCAATATATTGTTATATATTGCAATACTGTAAGCAAGGGGATGTAATGCGATTTATTTTTTTTTAAATCTAATTTCAGGAAAACTATCGTAGTATAAAGAACAAACCAGCATATGTATAAAATCAGTTAAAAAAGTCACTATGTGAAATTGCTACTACGGGGCCTAACATCATTACACATGAATATAATTGGACTAATTGGATCCACAAGAGTCTCAGCTTTTAACGTAATTCCTAGACTGTTTATGGACCCCAGTTTGCAGATATATTCAAAGACATAATTTTTAGAATAGGCGAAAATAACACATTTATACTGCATGCAAAAAACTGCATGGTTTTTGCCCAAAGTGCATGTGATTATCATAAAGTGGGCATGTCTGTAAAGGGGAGACTCGTGGGTACCCATAGAACCCATTTTCATTCACATACTTTATGTTGAGGTCAGAGGTCAAGGGACACCTCTGAAAATGGCCATGCCAGTTTTTCCTCTCCAAAATTTAGCGTAACTTTGGAGTGTTATTTAACTCCTTCGCAACAAGCTAGTATGACATGGTTGGTACCAATGGATTCCTTAGGTTTTCTGAGACCAGTATCTTCACTCTAGTTTTAAAACTGAGCCCACTAGAGCCTCTGCCAGGTCCACCGGCGGGCCGTCGGATTTTTATGAGGTTAATTAAAAATCGGTACGCCGTTTTGGAGAATTGATACAGTATCGCAAAACATAATATTGCGATACCCGTGTATTGATATTTTTTTTACACCCCTACTATTAACAGTAGAATCCCATTGTCCCTTTCCCTCCCCGTCACACACATACAACATCATCCCCCAACCCAAGCAATCCTTGGGCCAGTAGGAGGATGTCTCAGTGGTCGATGAGGACCCTTGATAACTGGAGTAGAAGCCAAATGATGTAAAATCTGGCACCTGCTTTGCTCTCCTCTCCTCTCCTCCTCCAAAGTTGGGTTATGGTGTCCTTGTACTGACTGAGCAATCAGTCTTTGTCCACCCCACCCCCTCTTTCAATCTCCCTTCTCTTCCCCCTCATCCCTTTTTTTTTTTTTTTCCTGCCGTCTGTGCATGTACAGTGCTGGGCATCTGGCCAGGATCTCCTCAAGCCCGACTTCAATCGAGCTGTCCCCATATTTCTAACTCATTCATCATTTAGCTGCATACATAGACTGTGAGATTTAGAGTGGAGTTGTGTAACATGAGAAGGACGGTGATTATGTTGCTGAACAATCGGTAAGATGATTTATGTTGAAAGGCTCCCCATTGGGAATGGACAGAATTGCTGGTGGATAGTACTTTTGGTCTCTCGGATACAAAATGTTCCCTCATTATTCAAAAACCGAATAGGCTGTTATTGAGAATTTATCAAAATGACACCAAAACCATTGCACTGGCCTTAAAAGAATGACTTTCTTCTAACTTTTATCCTGATATTTTGTCCGTATCTCTCCCGATCTCCTCTCCCGATTACTTCGGTCTTGTCCCATTGGAGATAAAACTATCACTTCTCACCGACTTGGTAGGGCGCAGGATTACTGTCCTAACAAAAAAGGCCGATGGCATCTATCACAATAACAGCGGGTGCCCATGGCCTCATAAGAGCCAACACTGTCTGCCATGCTGTTGCTTGGCTGCAACACTTCATCTCAACTTTCCACCGAGCTGATTCAGGCCTCGACTCTGTATTGTCAAGGAGATAACCGTAGGCCCACACAAACCCTAGGAATGTGTGCTCCTCTCAGGACGGAGTAAAGCAGCTGGTTTTGGACAGCCTACAAGCCAAACAAGGTATTGTTAGGGTGCTCCATTTCCATTTGTTGTCCTGGAGGGGGGCCCTTGAAGTGATGAGGGGGGGGAAAGGGTGAGGACAGAAAAATGTGTGCTTTGGCTGCATTTTATTTGTAGGATGAGCTTAGTGCGACAGAGATAAAGTATGCCTCCTGGCGCAGCCCTCTCCTTTCTCTTTGGCTTGATTAAAGCAGAATAATTTAATCTACAGGAGCGGGTATGCCAAGCGAGACTAGCCTCCCAGCTGTGTTTTTAGAAGAAACAAGAGGGGAAGAGGGATTAATGGATGGATGGGGTAGGTGTGGCTTCAACAAAAAACTCTGGCTCATGTGTACACTTTGATTTTTGGCCAAACAGATGTTGCAGCTGCTCAGTATGTTAATACCATGGGCGTGTTGTTGCATCTGTCGTAAACATTTGTGAGTATCGTCTATAAAGTGCATCAGTGACTTGTCCCTTTGCTGACCTTTGTCCTTAAGAGGACCTCGTGTTTGGTCATTAACATCCTGTAGATCGCTGTGTAGTACCTCTCATCCTCCCTTTGGACTGCCATTTGTATTGATTTCAACCCTCTGTTGGCGATGTAATCCATACTAACACACCAACAACAGAACCACCACCCACAGTCAGTGTGGAGCACAGGCTTTAGTGGGTCTGTCTGTTCCTCTCTGTGTCGTCCCTCTAGATCAAATATTTGTATGAGTTATGACTCATTATAAAACAATGGAGGGAGTGGTTGGGGTTATATTGTGTCTGTGACCTCCCCTCACCCTCTTCATTCCCATCCCTTAACTCTTATCTTCATTTCTGTCTCTCGGTCTAATTCCATCCTTCAGTCTTCCCTTGGAGAAAGTCATTCACTCAATATGTCCGCCTTGATTCCTGCTATAATTGAGTGGGGCTGTCAATTCATATTTCGCTTGCAGGCAGGAGTAGATATGAAAACGGCCTCAATTAATGCACCTTTTCCTGCCTCCCCCCCCCCCATTATGCTATTGTTTTCTGCTCAAAAGTTAAGACGTGCCCCTTTCTCCTGTTTTATGTATCTCCTTGTTTGTTTTTCCTTCTGTTGTGCATCATTACCCAACATTCACTCAGGGCAGATTTCATCTCAGTGTCTGACACACTTCCCAGTGTTTGGGCTGCACTTCACATTACAAATCTTTTGTCTGATAGCGGCTAATTACAACATGAGTCCATGTCTGTGCAGTGGTTGTCTGCTGTTGGTGAAACAAATGGTCATTGTAATGGTTATTGTAATGTGGGAGCGGCATCTGTGTGCAGGCATGCTACTACGCTGGAAGCCATCAAAGTCTCTGTCAGTTCATGTCCACATCAAGTCCAAAAGAAGACGTTATGGAGATTGTTGTAATTGGTGGTGGGGTCACACAGTTCCTCAAGACAGTTACATTCGATTATTGAGCTCTTGGTTGTTAAAGTTAATCACTTTTATTAGAAACAGATGTCCTACAAATGATGTACCGTGCTGAGGTTTTGCATTGTTTTTGCACACCGGTGTTCAAGTGTAGAAATGATGGCTAGTACTGCCTGCGGCTGGCGACTCGCTTATTCAACCGACTGACTTTGTAGGTTAGCCAACGCAGCGGTGCATTGCAGCACAGACTACGTCAAACTCTAGGAGCCTGACAAGACAAATGTATTGTGGGGAGATTTCACAGAGCCCAGTATAGCACAGCATAAGCAACATTCAGATTGTTATGTAGGTTACTGCTGCACGTATCACTACACCTTTTAGTCCGGTGCACAGATTTCACTGACGAATCCTGTAACAGGGTGTGTTGGTACATGGAAATACTTCAGAATTGCTTGTTTCAGTTGATCTGCTCAGCAGGACTGTTTGTAGAACAGGACTTGCCTATCGGGCCTTCATGTAAGTAAGGCTCTGAAAAACATAACTGAATGATATCACAATGTAGTCTTGCCTCTGTAACATATGATCCCTACAACTATATTACTATTTGTGCTACATTGCTTAATACTAGGCGTGTAAATCAGTTTCATCACGGTACAATATTATATTGATTATTTGGACAACGATACAATATTTCCTTATATCACAAAGTCTGCCACAATACAATTTTGATTCAATTCAGGGGCCTGCGATCGATATGAGACAATATCATATGACCAGGCATTAACACAATCAGTTATATTTATATCGACTCACAAAAAGCAACTAACATATGATTTGACAATTTTATTACTGGGCTCTGGAGGAAAGAGGATGGAAATGGTGACAGACGTGACAAGGGAATTTCTAAACGAAGGTGTATCTTATTAAAGATGATGATATGTATTTCACTTTGCGTCAAAGATATTGGATTGTTAATCATTGAATCAATATATCGATCCAGATAGATATATCGTTACACCCCTACTTAATACTACAAAGAAACTGGCTATTAATTGAAAAGGTTGGCAGCTTCCACCGCCCTCTATACCCCATTTTATTTTATCTGCCATAGGGTCAAATTTTGGGGGGGGAAATCTGCTGGAATGCGCTGTTCTTCCAGTGCAGGCAGTTGCATATTCACAAGTTTCTCATATGGAAAATGATGGAGCAAGTAAAAACTGCTGGAAGAATTACAATATATTTATTTTCCTTTAGTAAAGCAAAAGAGAAAATGTATGGCCACGGATCCAACACTTCATAAGGAAACAATAGGCTTTAAGTCAAATGTCATTTTAATAGTTACCAACCAGCTCCACCGCTACTGCTGGCATGAGATTGTGGTTTGACCTCCAGTTCTGCTTCCAGACCCAAACCTGATGAGCCACGGCGAAAGAATCAAGGTTCGGGTTCAGGCCATTTTGTTTCATAATCTTTAGGGCTTGGATGGGCTTTGGATATTTTCCAATGTGCTTTTCCAAGAATTTTCTTTCTCTCTCTGACTGTGCCAATCAACTGAGCCCATGCGTATCATGTGTAACAAGCAGATTTGAATTGGCAATGCCCAGTGGAGAAAGATGGTGCATCCCTAGCCAGCGTAAGCATTTGCTAGGGATGCCGACACCGGATCGGATATCGGGCCGATACTGACTCAAATAGCTGGATCGGATATCGGTGACAATGGGGCCGATCTATTAAATTCAATTTAATGTTTGTATATTGTATACATTATAGACTGGAATTTAAAATTCCCGTTTACATTTCGACCAATTTGTTGCTGCATTAAAAAGGTTTATACTTGAGTTGTAATTCTTTGCATTGGATCCTTTTGCTTGTCTAGGAGAGGAGCCTGATGGAAGAAGAGAGGAAGTGGGGAAAGGAGTTTTGGCTTGTTGTCGCTGCAGTTGTAGTGATTGAGTGGATTAATGCAGTGTCACATAAGAACTCCTCCAGACAGAGTAGTAGCAGCTTAAAACGGGATTGATTTTAAGAGCGTTTTCTTCCCTCCTCCCCCACCTGCATGTGTTCTTAGTTAATATCTCTCCCTCTCCTCCTCTTTTTAACCATATTCTTTCACTGTCCTCGATTTCCTTCCTGCCACCTTCATACTTTTTTCTTGTTAGTCTGTTCCCACAACTCTTTCCCTCTCTGCTCCTGTCACTGTTCGTTGCCTCAGTTCTCATCTCCTCTACCTCTGCATTACCTATTTATTTCTTTATCATTCGTCCCCAGTTCAAGCTTTCTATTCCCCTTCCATCTTTGTATTTTTTTCCTGTCATCCTCCTCCTCATTACACCCTGTCCTCGCCTCTTGGAAGTAGCTGGAGAATGAAGGAGGCATTACAGTGTGACAACAGATGGATGGTGCTGTGTGTTAATGGCTTCCCATTGTCGAAATTGCTTTTGTGGTTTACATTTGGACAGGTCATTCATTTATGCTTGTAAATGCATGTAGAGGCAGAGCATCAGATTTCACGTTTGGATCTTTGCCAATGAAGTGAATGGGCCACAAAAATGATGCTGCTGCTACAACTTGTTTTTGTTGTTCAGTTGTTTTTTCTTCAGTGTTTGTGTGCCACTTGAACATGTCTTTGTTTCTCTTCCTCCAGGACTGCTACAGGTCCCTCGACATCTCGACCTGCATCCACCGCATCTCGACCTGCATCCAACACATCCAGGCCCACCACATCTATGATCAAGCCCTCCACCACTGCAACTGCCAAAACCGCTGCCTCTAGAGTTACCACAGCACCCTCTACTGGCAGGACCACAGCGGCACAGCCTCCCAAAACTGTTGCTGCTAAGAAAGGTAAGGAGTTACGCCTTGTTCTGATCAGGAGATACTCCTCTGAAACCATGTGCCATTTACATTTGGATTGCATAAACACATCTGATGGATTTGGTTCGACAGTTTCAAGTTGTCAGCCTAAAATGTCTACAATAAATTTGCACGAAGTGGTTCCACTAAGTCCCAGCAATACAATAATAATGTTAACCAGATTGAGTTGACGTTTGTCGTCTCTCTCTTTGCACCAGATGTCAGTCGACCACCTTCTGCTGCGGTGGCAAAGAAACCTACAACAGCTACAACATCCGCTGCGACCAAAAAACCTGAGCCCTCTAGACCCGCAGCCACCGTAAAGCTCAACTCTGCCTCCAAATGGTCCACAACAGCGAAGGCAGCAGAGCCCAAGGTGCCACAGTCCAAAACTCTACAACCTGCGAAAGCTACGCCCACAAAGAAACCTGTAGCTGCTGTTCGGTCTATTGCCAATAACAAACAGCTCCTTGGTCGAACCCCACCCGCCTCTCCAGCGAACAAACCTATAAACAGCAGCACCCCTCAGGCAAAACATGGAACCAAACCCACTCAGGCTGTCCCACCTTTCACTGCTGCCAAGAAGACGGGGGCTTCAAATATTACCACACCTGCTGTAGAAGCAGTGAGTGCTGCTGGTGCAGCAGTAGCAGCTGCCACAGCAGCGGCTGTGCTAGCAGATTCCCAAACAGAGGCTACAGAGTCATTCCCACAAGGATCATCCCTTGCTGCCTCTGCACCAGAGGAGGTCCCTCCCCCAGTCTTGGCCCAGGATACCAGATCAGACGTGATACCTCAGGAGACTGCAGCTGCTTCCTCACCTCCACAAAGCCCTGTCAGGACAGCCTTACCACAAGCCTCTCCACCCCAGGAGCAGCTAGAGAGCAGTGCTCCCCTACTAACAACACAGGAGCAGATCCCTGCCCCAGCTGAGCCTACATTACCACCAGTGGCCTGTCCTCCAGATCTGTCCGAGGAGCCTGTTTACCTGTTAACCGACCAAACCCCCTCCACATCTAAAGCCCTCCCAGCAGCAGCAGCAGCTAATACCATCCCTCTGACAGGTCCTCCCACCAATCTAAATGAGGAGGAGGATGAAGAGGAGAGGGAGGGAAGCCAGCTGGTCTCTCTGTCTGAAATGAGTGGAACCACGCAGCCCACAGAGGAGTCTCGTCCCGGATCGGCTGGACCAGTAGGAGGGTCTGCTTGGAGGGCCGGTGGCGCCTTGCTTTCTGAGCTGGACTCCGAAGAAGTAAGCGGCAGCCAGCAGGGTGCGTCTGAACTGAGCGCCCCTGGTGTCCTGGAGGGCACAGAGAGCATGGACGATCTGGGAGACGGCAGTCTCAAAGGAGCCATCGACATGGAAGGAGCCTCAGCAGGTTCACCCGACTTTGAGAAGGTTCCCGACATACCAGTTAATGACTTCGACGATGAAGATGAGGACGATTACGACGATCGGGTGTGTGACATGGATGTGGGATCAGAGCGGGCGGATGAACCGCAGAGACCCAGGCATGACAACGATGTGGATGATGAGGAGGAGGAGGAGGATGAAGATGAAGATGTGGAGATGGCTAGTGAGGGGGTGACAGAGAGTGGGCTGGAAAGCTACGGGAATGCAGATGAGGATGACTTTGCAGAGGATGAAAGACTGGACAACTTAAACAGAGCGGTCGAGCCCCCGCCTCCCCCTCCTCTGCTGCCTTCTGCCCCAGGTGCTCAATGGGACCAGCCCAACCCCTTTGCTGATCCCTGGGCAGAACCTCTTCAGCCACAGCAGGTTCTTGAGCACGTCTCCCAGCCCGCACTGGTGGCAGGAGCGGCTGCAGCAAGCCCTTTGGCAGACCCCTGGCAAGCAGACTCTGAGACCCCAACTCAGACCCCAGCCCAACCTTGGCTAGAACTAGGCTCTGCTCCTTTTGTTCCCGAAGACGTTCTCCATCATTCTTTGGTCAAAAATGAGCCACAAAATCTAGAGGCCCAAATGTACATGGATCAGTCCAGCCCAGCCCCGATGCAGACCCTGGCCCCGGCTCTTCTCTCTGCCCCAGGAATGTCTCTGTCGAGCACCCTGAGCAGTGAGACCAGCACGCCCGAGGAACTCTGCGACTACAATCGAGACGGGAAGCTCCAGCCTCAAGATGTGCAGGCGCCGGTGCTTTCCTCACAGCCTGACCTGGACCGGGAGGGTGAAGAGGAAGCTGAGGCAGAGACCCTGCCTGCTGACGAAGTCCTGGGAGGCCCCGCAACTGCCCCCACTTCCAACCCCTCCTCAACCTCGGTAACAGAAGACGAGGCCAGCGACACAGAGGGAGAGGCTCAGCTGGACGATTCCTTAGAGAGTCCAGCGGTCAGAAACATAACCTTTGAGAGCCAGTCTCCAGCCCAGCGCCTTTTGTCCACTGTGGAAGAGGGAGAGGAGGCAGAGGGCGGCGCAGGCGAAGACTCCACCCCACCTTCTGCTACATCGTTGGCGTCTTACGGCTTTGACACCATGACCACAGCTTCAAACTCCAACGCCCAGTCCACGGGGGAGAGCTGCATCAAGAGCCCCGGCATCTTCTCCCTGGAGGAGCTGCCTGAGGAGGCCAAGGAGCCCTGTCTGATCCCACAGCCTCACACCCAGCCATGCCTTGCAGAGCAGCAGTACATCGAATGTGGAAAGCAGGAAGCGGAGTCTGCTGAGCACCTCGGGGATGAAGTGCCGGGGCCAGAGCAAGCCCCAGACCCTTCGTCAACTCTGAGCACTTTGCAGCAACCGGAGGAAAACCCAGATGACATCCAGCCTCCCTACTATTCTGCTATCTGTGAAAAGACTGAGAACTCTTTTGCAGGTAATGTATAGTTAATCATCTCCCTAACAGCCCAAGTAATGTCCCTTAACACCCTCTGGCCCCCCGCTCCAGCCTCCCCACAATATCTCACTGTTGTAGCTCTTGTCGTCAGTGTTTGTCCTGAAATCTCTGGGGGTGGACGTAATCAAAGTTAAACAAAAAAAAAAAAAAAAAAAAAACAGAGAGCAAAAAAAGGGAAGACATTATAAGAGGACAGCAGTGGCACTTCCCTCTGATATAACATTTCCATGATGAGTATATGGCTTAAATTCCTGTATGTGCAATAGCTACTACTATTTACTCCTAATGTGTGAGCGTGCCTGGGTTTTTGGTTTCTGTTTTGCTTAACACAGAATTATGTGGTTGCCCTGAACTGGCATGGATTTGACTCGTCTGTTTACAGCTCTTAAAGAGGGAAAACAAGAAAAATTGAACATAACAAAAGAAATGTGGAATGAACTGTCTAACATATCTTCATGTGTATATTTATCCTAATACTTTTTACTGAACAAAACTGATAACTGACAATGAGTTTTGATTGTGTATCCCTGTTTTGATTTCGCTCTCCTACCTTACGATACTGGCAATCTTCCTTCTCCCCGATCACTCCTCATCTCTTCTTGCACTTTAAATTGTACCCCAGCTTTTTTTTCTTGTGTTTGTCCATCTTTTTGGAGTAATGAACCTTTAAAACTTTAAATAAAGATTAGATTTTTACCATGATGTACTCTCTCGCCGTACAGTTTTATTGAAATGGGCGCTTGGGGAGTGGCGTAATTATGGTCTTGTGTGCGAGACGAGTCATCCAACACCACCGGCATTCATTTCAAGGTCTCCAGTTATGTACTCTAAACATCTCATTATATTGCAGACACTTCCACTCAGCCAACCATCACTGCTTTACTCTTGCCATACACTCACACAGACACTCATACATATATTGTGGCCTTTTCTTTGAAAACTGGAGACGATGAACAGTGGAAGTCGTGCCCTTCCTCAAAGACTTCACCGGTCTGAAAAGCCACATACCCGGAAGGAATCTGCCATGAGTTGATCATCACCACCAGACCTTCTCATCCATGGATCAACTTCTCAAGCAGCAAAAGAAGAAGTTTGACATCTCATCGCCTCAAGAACACCAACCCTGCTCATTCTGCTGCTACTTTAATTTCCCTCCAGTCCACTGTGGGTGTGTTGCTGTTTTAGCTCTTTTCTACTACCTTTTTTTGCTGCACTGTTCTACAGCACTGTATTAATGTTAACTCATGCATGTCACTGTTGCACAATGACTTTCATTACATTACTTTGGATTGGTTTGTTCAGGGTCAGCCAAATAGCTTGGCTCTAGGACTTGATTTCTTTGACTTCCTTCTAAAGCCAAGCTATTGCTTTAGTTTTTTTATTGTGATGCTGGATGTCTATAAATGCATGGAGAGCTTTTGCATGTATCACTGGTTGACTAACTATAAACTCCATTCACGGGTGACGACGGTTTAAGCTCGCTTTTCTGTGGTTGTTTATGTCTCACCATAGTTGATAGTGATTGCATATACAGGAAGTTGGCTGCTTTTTTTTTGCACACAAAAAATCTTTCTTTTCTGGGTATTATTTTTTAAAAATGTTAAAAAAAAGGGGAAAAAATCACGATAAGTATGCACATTTGCTCTCTGCACAAATTTCTCCACCCTTGCCCCAGTCACTTCACCTTAGGTCAGTATTTTCTGGTGTGTTCACCATTTTTACACAAATACTGTGGCTCCACCCCTCTGAATACTTAGCAGGCTGTATCTGTCACTGCTGCACAGCTTCCAAACAATGTCCCACTGTCACTTGTTCAAAGTACAAAACCACAAATAATTGCCGGTCAGTTTGGTGCTGTAGGCTACTGGCAGACCTTTGGGCTTGGCTTCACAATGCTTCCACTATTCCTTCAGCAAGTACGAGCCTCTTTCGGCCACCCCCTTCCCTCAACACCCTTCTGCTTGTACTCACACTGCACTGCTGTCACTGTCCTGCTGCCTGTGACCTGTTTTTATAACATCACGCTACTGTAATCTTCCTTCCCGCTTCCTCTCACACACAGGCTTCACTGCGCTACCGCACCCTCACCGCCGCGATCACTCGGCGTACCCCAGAACCTACTGCGACCTCGTCAAACCTCTCGCCGCCGCCGCCGCCCCGCCGAGGCTGACCTGCGCCGACCTCCCGCCCAGGAGCCTCGGCCAGCAGGCGCTGAGCCCCCAGCTCCGCAGGCTGGAGCAGCACCAGAGGCAGCTGCTGGAGATGCAGCAACGCAGGGACCAACAGAGCAGACCGCTAGAGGAGGCGGAGCAGGAGAGGAAGAGGAGGGAGGAGGAGGAGCAGAGGAAGAAGAAGGAGGAGGCCGAAGAGGAAATAAAGAGGAACAAAGAGGAGCTAGAAAGGAAGACGCTAGAGCAGGCGGAGGTGACGAAGAGGGAAGAGGAGGACAAGTTGAGGAAAGAACGGGAGCTGCAGCAGAGGAGAGACCTGGAACTGCAGCTGCAGCAGCAACAACAGGAACTGAAGGAAAGACAGCAGATCATGCAGTGGCAACAAGAGCTGCAACAGTCTAATAAAGGTCAGACAGTGCTGCTGTCTCCGTCCTCTGGCCTCTGCACCATCTATGAAGCGCTGGAGAATAGTGATGAAGAGGAAGAGGGAATAAAGGAGCTCAACCCCACTAAAGGGAAGACCAGACAAGAGACAAATGAAGAGATGGACGACTGTGAAAGGACGACATCAGATAAAGACGAACATCGAGACTCTTCGCCGTCCACCGAGAGCCCTCCTCCTCTCCGGGACTCCCCTCAGACATCCAGCAACCCCTCCCAGGACGGAGACAGCTCCTCCCCCTGCCTCCCCGAGTCTCCGGAGCGACCTCCACCCCTGGACCTGGACTGGGGGAAGAAAGTGGACATAGTCCAGCAGCTGATCAATCAGACCCTGCTGCTGAACAGAGACGGCTGCTCCTCCCTGCTGCTGCTGCCGGGGGGGGCAGGAGGCACCCTGAGCCCCCTGGAGAGCAGCCTGTGGCCCAGCCTGCTGCCTCCGCTCACCCCCCCCTCTGCCACCGTCACCTCCGTGAGCAGCTTCTCCCCAGAGGCCACCGGGAGCTCCCCGCAGGGAGAGTGGACCGTGGTAGAGCTGGAGACGCATCACTGAGGGGACGCAAGTGTGTGATTTCACTCGCACACCTGCAGTACTGTTAAACATTAACAACACTCATACAGGGAAGATGACACAAGTGCTGTCTATTTTTAGCACACGTACACATGGGAATTCAAGACTGAAAGGTGATATACACACGTATGCAGAGCGGCCCCGTACACACAATTCATATTTACTTAAGAGAACAGCTGTACAGATGGCTTGAAGTAAATATTTGGGTTGGGCAATGTGAGAAAAAAATTGCAATAACTAATAGAAATTCTTTGACGTTGATATTCATCAAAATATCTGTTAAGGAAGATAAACTAGATCACTTTGTTGATGTCCATCACATTGTACTAAAGGGTTGTTTTAAACTGTCAATCCCAAGTATTTTAGAAAGATGACCTGGGAGAAATTGAGTAAAATCCATGATAGATGGACAATAAATTATATTTATATACTGCCCAGCCCTGGAGGTAGACCCATAAACTCGTGGTGCTATAGATCAGTAGTTCCCAACCAACAAGGTGTTACAAGTTAAAAAAAACATGATTCTGCTACACAATGTTAATTTGTTTTTACTTGTTTTCTCTTTTAAACTACTGAATTATTTAAGTATTCAATCTGAGAGGGAATAATCACTCTTTAGTTGATCTGGTCACAAACTGTAAAAATGTTGGGAACCACTGCTATAGATTCACATGAAAGAGAAAGGGATTTCTAACTGTACTGTTAAATACAAGCACATCCGACACAGATACGAATGCTTGGTGGTGCTGCAGTTCAGTTGTTGGCTGTTTCTCCAAGCAAGTATGCTGTTTATTGATGCAAAAAAGGTAAATGACTTTCTTGCCCTGAATCCAGACTCTCTGGTAGTGCTTGCCCCCAGTCTAGCTACCACTCCCAATCACAACTAAGTAAATGATTAGATTTAGGACATAGAAAGTTGAGGATTGGATTATGGTTGCGGTCGAGGTAAATCAAGTCCGTGAAGCAGGTCCAATTTGTATGTAGACCAAGAGCAGGGTCGGGATTTAAAAAAATGCAGAGGTCATTAGTCCAAGTTCTCCCCAAATTGGATTTTTTTAATTTATTCAGTTAACTGAATGCACATTTTATTTACCAATATACCAAAATACTAAATGCTTTTTCGAAGCCCTTTTTACACATCTAGGAATAAAACTCCGTATGCAGCCTCAATCCAGTACCAACCGAAACGTGTCCGTAGTGTTTAGTCATACTCTTCAATTAGATATTTCCTGACTTAAAGGGGCTCTATGGAAGAATCACAAATTGCTTGTTAACAGTGACATCTGTGGCCGTTAAGTCAACGACAGTCAGCGTCCTGTCGCTCGCGCTTGTGCTCACACTACGTAGACGTGAGCAAGCATCGGTCATAACAGTGAGGCGACACACGCGAGACCGAACGTGATTGACAGCTAAAACCACAATATCACTGTATATTTCCCATTCTTAGCAGTAATGTTAGCTTATCTGTCCAATAGGAATTTTTCCAGCTCAGGGTCCGTTTTGGTACCTAAAACCAAACAAAGGGTCCCTCCATGAACTGAAGGACCCACCAATGTTGATCCTAGTTTTTCCCCGACGTCGGTCACATTTCTGTTTTAACAGTTTTGACGGGCTTCACTAGATATTAACTTTATTTTTCTGTTGTACTTCTGGGGAGTTGTGGTGGAGGCTGGTCGTTGGTTTGCGTTTGCAGACTCCATTTTCTAACCGAACGTTAACTATCGTTGCACACTGTTAGCACTGTAAGTGGAGCTGAAGAGAGTAAAGGCACTTGCGAGCGCGCATGATGTCACATCCGTTGGATATTCCCGGAAAGAACGTCCCACATCCTTCACATTAAAAGCAGTCTACAGGCTGATAGAGGAGACCCAGAAAGTCGCGGAAGGTCTCATTTTTGTAGGTTAGGTTACAACCTGTCAACGCATTGCCAATAAAAAAAACATTTAATACATGTAAAAACGTACATACAGACCCTTTAAAAACAAACTTTGGACTGTGTAGGCACCACTTTTTAGAAACTAGGTTATAGACGGGTATGCAGATAAATATATATATACTGAAACTTATAATTTACTATTTTTTGTTGGCCTTAAAGTAGTAGACAATACGTATATTGAGTGTACATTAAACATACTGGAATCAGCCTTTTTTTAATCCTAGAATGTAAACTACCTACAGGTTGCTAAAGCTCCCAAATTCACAAAAATGCACAACAAAATTACCAAGGACATGACCTCAGTAGCATCTATGACGCTGCTTAGGAGTCCGTACTCGGGGTGAGAAAGTCTCTAGTGCTGCCGACGAAGAACCTGCGTCTCATCTCTGCCACAGAAACACGAGTTGACGAAAACAAACACCACATCACACATGACACCACACTGAAACTCAGCACCTCTCTCACCTCACACTCGACATCCTACACCACTGCAAACACAAACTCTACACTGACTATTATATTACATGTCAGTCCTTTTAAACTCACACACCTGAAACCATGTGATTACTGACTGAATCCCATGATGCATCACTGCTACCGACTAACAGGGTTGGAACTGGACTGTTTTCATTATGCCAAATCTCTGTGCCACGCCGACGGTGCCAAATGGCCACTATCAATCGAAGGTAAACTGACTGATAGATCAGGTTGTTTTACTTTGTGTTCTTCACCTACTGTAGCCCTTTTTAAGTGAAGCCATAACTGTTTATACACACATCCTTATCACCTTATTTTAAAATGAGAATACACTGGAGATGTCTCGCTACTGAATAGTGATAAAAGATTCTGAGATTGCACTTAATCAGATTCAGTCTTGTATCAATTAAATAATAGATAATAGAGGCTTGGACACTGTGGCTGGTTAAGTCCAACTTACTTTTGTTATGATGTATTTGCAAACTGAGGTCAAAGAAATGTATTGATTAGAGATGATTTTACTACGTGGTCTCAGTCTGAGCTGTTTGGATCTTCTTTACCAAAGGTCAGTAGGACGTGTAAGCATTTCCCTTTGAAACACTGGAGTCACGCACTAATGAGGTTTAAGTTATGCGCATATATCTGTGACGAGATTTGTTGGTTGGATACTGCTGAGGGCTTGTTTTTGCCTTTTTATGGTCACTGTTCTGGAGCCACATATTAACTTCTTCCATATGTGTAGTCTCCCTTCGGTTCTCATGCTAGATGATGTTATTTCAGCCACAGATTCCAGACAGATGATAGCTGGTTATTATACAAGACTGGTTGGTAACACTTCATTTTACAGGTCCGCAAATTTCATGGTGATAATTAGCAAGTGACCTATTTGAAATTTCTTTGGAATTACTGCCAAATTACCCCAAAATTTACCTCGAAAATTACTTTATTATAAGCATTATTTAATAATTATATTCCGCTATTTTCCAATAGCTGATGATAATTAGCAAATAACTTATTTGAAATTTCTTTAAAAAAACTCCTTGAATCATTACATTAGCTACCAAGTTACATTTGTGTAGACAATAAGTCACACAATGGTGAGATTTGTGCCTGATCAGATTAGTTTTAGTTTTCCACCTCCGATGAAGAGCAGCACACAGCCGCTTCTCAATCCTAAGGGCCCTATTTTAACCATTATATGCTATTATTAAATAATGTTTATAATGAAGTAATTTTCTATCCATGTTGAGGTAAATATTGGGGTAATTTGGCAGTAATTCTAAAGAAATTTCAAATAGGTCACTCGCTAATTATCACCTAATTACAATGAAATTTGCTGACCTGTAAAATGAAGTGTTACCGACAAACTCTGGGGTTTAACCGATACTGCTGTGAAGGTCAGGGGTCACTGTATTGTGTGACATGAATGAAGGTTATTAAAAGGGAGGTGTTGAATATCAGGTTATTCTGGGTATTAACTGTGCATTGTTGTTGAAACTGTGATGGTACGGAAGAAGTGTGTGTTGTAAACGTTCATATCTGTGTTGTGTGTTGTTGTCAGTCTGTTGTCTGGATGCTGTGTGTTTGTCAGTCAGTCATTGAGCCTTACTGTTATTTCACAGGTTTAAAGACGAGGACATTTTTTAGGACTCATTTAGTAATTTTCTGACTGTTTCTTGGACTATAAATCTAAATGGAGGACACAGAAATACCATCAGAAAATGTTATTTATTTCCACTGGTGTCCGTTTGAATCAGCTATTGTATTCGTTCGGTTCTTGGCTTTCTGCTCTCCGGTGTCAAATAGCAAAATGCTGATTTTTCTTTAATGACTGAATTGAAAGCAGTGAGCCGAGTATGAATATGCATCCAGTGTTTTAACCTTTGCCCTTTGCCACTGTGGATTCCACTAACCACTAATTTGTCCCCTTTCTTATCAAAGCCTATGTGTAGCAGCTGAGAAGCAAGCAGGTGTTAACGCTCATGTATGTTTGCTTCCTCGTCCTCCAGGTAGGACGTATTACGCTCACTGCATTCTTTGACAAAGCTGGACTTTTTAAATGTGCTTTCTTCGACATATCTGTGTAGTGTTTTTGTCAGCATTTGTGTCTATTGTTTAAAAACGACTGCTCACTGTAATGAAGGGAAACCCCACTTTACTTTTGTACTTTAGAGATTTAGAAGTATAGAAGCCCTTTAAGAGTCATATATAGATTTTTATTGAATAGAGAATGAAGGATGTTGGTTGTAAATGGTAGATTTTATTCTTTGTTGTAAGTAATTAACCTTCTTCTTCTTTATGTCCAGTCAACAGAACTGATGAGCTGAATGATTACAAGGTCAAACTGAACACAGTCGAGTGAACAAACATCAGGCTCAAAGTTATTAAATCTCACATTTTAGATATTAATTTATTGAAAATGAAGTGAGGCCTTTGAGGACTAATTTAAACGGCTTGATGAACCTGTTGAAGTAAATGGGAACTCTCGCTTTGTGGAGCCCAAATCATGGCAGCTTGTTTTAAATTGTAAAGTTTTCCTTGTTTATTTGAACTTTCTGAAAGACAGAAATCTGTGATTGTGTGTAATTATTTCAATGCAATGTTTCATGTAAATAAAATGTTTTTTTTAATAACTCTTCTGGACTTCTTTACAACACAACAAAAGACTCTTAAAATGTGTAAAACTGTTGTAAAACCTAAAAATATTTACAATCTCTTATAAAATCTTTTCACACACACAGAACAAAATAAAGTGACAAAATAGTGTGCAGCAAACAACAAGAGTTAAACACTCACAGTAAACAGCATTACAACTATTATTTACATAACTTTACTATAAAACTTTGTCACAGTGTATTATGAAAACAGAAGCCTCTTCAGCTTTAAACGTGGAAAAACCCAACAGGTCCTGAATGCACCACGCCACTCTGGCTTTTAGTCATGTGATGTGCTTGTGATTTCAGCTCGGGTGTTTCTGCTCAGACATCCAGATGCATATGAAACCAGATGTTCAATCTTAGAACCTCCCATAAACTCAACGACACATATTTGCTTAATAACTAGCGTGAGGATTTCCAGTCTCTTTTCACATGCTGTTTATCCAGAGGCAGATGTCCCATGTGTGCTAACACACACCATCACTAGCATCACTCTGTCTGGTGTGACGACAGCAGCTGCTGCAGGCAGTCTGTAGAACTGCAGCTAGACGGCTCCTCGCTGCCCAGAAACAGCAGCCGGTGGTAGCTGCCCCGAGGAACCTCACACAGGATCCTGACAGGAACACAAAGGAACATACAGTATATGAGTCAAAGTTATCAGACATGAGATATAAGACACAGACATGTGCTCAGCTCTATTTACGTTTTACACAACATGCAAATTAACTGTAACGTTCCTAAAATAATAATTATCTGTTGATTTTCCTCAGATTACATTATTATATAACTAATAATGCTTTGAAAAGAAATAAGTTAACATTTTAGTATGATGGTTGTTTCTTATTCAGTCGGTAGTCCCAGTGTGTTAGTTTTTCTCAATCATTTTGGCTCGTTTTTTGAAACGGTCTTAACTTTCTCTAAACTGTAAGTGCAATTAACTCTATTGCATGTCTGCAAAAGCTAGTAACTCACCCAAAACACTTCATTCCTGCTTCAAAACGTAGTTATTGTGTCAGTAAGTTGGGCACCAAAATGAAAAATTGTCAACATGTGAGCCGTACTGGTCAAAATGATTAGAGTTTTTTTCACCACGACAGTCCCTGGAAATGTTTCTGATATACAAATCTCAGTTCTGTTCTACTTTTTGTTGACACTGACTGCTTACTGTACGATACCAGAATGTCAGTTTTATCTAGCTGAAGGCTGTTGTGAATCGAATAATGTTAGGAATGTCTTGCTTTGGCTGGATCTATCTTATCTTTTCCACACATTTTTACTCCCCCAGAGACCACTGAGCATTGAAATGTCTCTTAAAGTAAAAGCAGCTACAGAGCAACGAATGAAGGAATGTAAATCAGTATACCAGTCTTGGATGTCGTCCGTGTAGGGGATCACCTGCACCCACTGACCGATGGACCACATCCTCACAACGTTACCGTGAGAGGCGCTTTGGCTATCCCCGCCAGCCTCTGCGTGTGCGTTGGGAATGTCCTCGTAGCACAGGAAGTAACTAAACGGGACATAAAAGATTAATAACAGATGTATATTAGCAGTGAGATGGGTGTGTCGAAATGTAGAAACAGAGAAAGTACAACACGAGGGTAGAGATATCATCCAGGCTCACTACTCTGTGTCGCCGACTATTTCTTCCTCGCTCTCCTCGTCTGTCTGCTGCTCGTCTCGGAGTCTCTCCACGTTCCAGCGCATGCGTTTGTAGAGGCCGGTGTCGACCCGGGCCAGGTACGGCGTGGGCTTACAGTAGCGGAACGTGGTCATCCTCAGCGGACCGAGCTGACTCTGACCGATGCAGAAGGGAGACACGCTGGGAATGCAAACAGGAGATTTGGGAGAGTTAGACAGTGAGAGGATATGAAAGTGGATCGGTTCCTGCGGGGAAATTAGATGTTATAGCGGCAACAGTCCCAGGAATCAGCTGTTAGAAACAAGAAGGAAGAAGTTTCCATAGCATACTGAAACCCGTACAGTATGAAGCACAGCACAAGTTTCCCCTTCTACAACCTTCTCTGTTAAATGAAAGGTTTTACTGTTACCTTAGTAGGGACTGAAATTAGTAAACACAACTGTGCTGTGAGGTACTTAGAGGAAGCTGTATGAGGAAGAGACAGATAAATGGCTAGAAGCTATATCAACAAACTGGCGTGAAGCTAATCCTCCAGGAAAAGAGCAACGGTTTGATATTGTTATGGAAGTGTATTCAGTGGAAAAGTTTAATGACGCTTAAACCAAATGCTGCTTCGAGTAAATTAACCGGACCTGTGGCCCGATTAATAACCCTTATAGCACCTATTGAAAACATGACAGCTGAAGACACCTAATCCAGTTTAGCTTGAGATTCAATTTCAATTCAAATATTTCATATTTGAAGGGGCGGCTGTTCAAAATCTCAAACCTCCAGACTGTCAATTCTGTGAGACCAGGTAGTAACAGGTGCAGATTCACCTTCATCATCCAGGGGAGGAGTCTAGAGGAGGGGAGGTTATATAAAGGCTGGGTGTGATCTGTTCAGATCCCTTTGTCTGAGACCATGCTGCCACCAGAGTTGCCAAGTCCACTTATTATAAGCGCTTGTTTTCCTGATTAGGCGCTGACAAATATTGGTAGTCGCGGGTTGCGTTTTTTTGGGGATTGTCTCTAAAGAGTAGTTGCTTATGTGGGCTCCTGTCTCTCTCCGACGATTCGCAGGCAGTTTGCCGTAATTATAAGTGTGACATACGAGCACATCATGCCGATCTGGTTCAACATGCTATCAGAAACGCAGCACCATTCTCTTTAATGAGGCTTACCGATATTGGATTCACGGTCTTTGCAAAAATGAAACAAAATGCAAAAATTAAATTAAATGTTCAACTTGTTTTAAGTTTAGTTGACAAGAAAAATGTAAAGTTACAAGCTAAAAATTGATACAAAAATGCAATCCAAAATAAATTCATACATATATATGAAGTGATCAAGTGGCCGCCGCTCTCTCTCATATTGTGGTAGGTAAGGTCGCTTGTTTTGGGCTTTTTTGGGGGGAGATTCGGCGAGATCTGGCAACACTGTTTGAGACCATGCTGCCACCCCAGTAAGTTTGATTCTGATAATTTGTTTTACACAACATTTGGTTTATATTCTTTTGAGTTATGTCTACATGTTCTCTGTCCTAATTTAATGTGTGTATCCAACTCCTTAATACATCGTGGTGTCGTTCTGGAGCTGTGTGAGCTTACCTGTGAGCTAAAGTCAGACCCAGTAAGTAAGACAATCCGTTTCATTTTAGAAGAAAGTGGTTGTATATTTTGTTAATTGGTACTGACTTGTGTTTGTTATAATTAGGATCCGGATGGAGAATGTTAAAAGTATTTCATCCTTAAGAAGTTGATGCATTAATAATGTAAGATAACTTATGTACCTCTTGTTTATTATTTCTAATTGTGGTAAGCATGGCAATATGGTGATTGAATTTGTTTTTTCTACAGAAAAATCATCAACATCGTCATCCATTATCCGTCCTTCAACTGTAAAATAATAATGGTTAAATGGCTCTTGGATCCTGGTGTTTTAACGTGCATGTACCTGTTAGGCTCGGTCTCGTCCAAACAGAGGAGATTGTGGCTGGCGTAGGTCAACACCAGTTGCTCCAACCTGTCACACAGCTGCTGAGAGAAGTCCAACAGCTGCATACGCTGCTACACACACACACACACACACACACACACACACACACAAAGAGTAGAAATTTAGACTCAACTTGTAGCTGTTTAACTATTTTTTCCTACAGTGAAAACAAATGTCTGTCTCATTCATCAGACACAGTATGCCCCCCCTCGTTGCATTGCAGCAGTTTGTATCATGATTATGTTGAAGTGATAAATCACAGCCTAATTTAGTAATTCCCAGGATGCCATCAGTATGCAACTTATACTTTACTCTTATCCATCAGAATATAACATATGTCCATCCTTTGCACCTTAACAGCAATCTATATATATATATATATATATATATATATACAGTATACACCACATATATCCTCATTTGTATATATTGTCTTAATCAGCACTTTACTAGTTTGCACTCTGGTTAGATGCAAACTGCATTTCGTTGTACTTGTACTTGTACTATGTGCATTGACAATAACGTTGGATCTTATCTAATACCACTGGTGAGAAATGTCATAATAAATTGTGTGAACCAGCCCATTAAGAGAACATGTACCCTTGTGTAGGTGTCAAAAGGCAGAGGGGTGTGCTGGGACAGGGTGCTTGTGGATTCCAGGTGGTTAAAGTACGGCTGACAGGTGTATAGGAAACTTGTCACTGCAGCAGCAAGAGCGTCTCTGTCCAGATGACCCTGTCTGCAAAAACACAAAAAAAGGATCATAAAATAGCAGAAAAACCCAGGTTACATTAGTGCTTTATGACTAGCTCGAGCCCTACCTGTTGACCAGGCAGTCCTGTAACTCATCTGCTTTGTTCAGGAGGAACTGGAGCTGCAGATCCAGGGACTGGATGCTCCTCTCCATCCATCTGACCCCCAGACAGCTGCAGGCCTCACAGTCACAGCCACAGGGAGGCGCCAGAGCCGCGACAGCCAACAACGACAGAGGCTCCTCCACCTCTGAAACAAATGAATGTACATCATAGCAACAGAAACGACAGAATTATACTCCATCTCTCTCCATTATTCCCATTTCTAAATGAATTTAAAGCGGTGGTGCCTGGGAGGATCATGGTTATTTGGTTGTTTTAACAAAAAACAAGGTAACACTTCATTTTACAGGTCCGCAAATTTCCTGGTAATTAGGTGATAATTAGCAAGTAACCTATTTGAAATTTCTTTGGAATTACTGCCAAATTACCCCAATATTCACCTCAAAATATATCGAAAATTACTTTATTATAAACATGATTTCATAATTATATTCTACTATTTTCCAATAGCTGGTAATTTATTTAATACATTTCCAGGAAAAGAATGCAAAGTTAAATGATATGCTTTATTTCCATGTCTGCTGATGAATACATAATTATTAGCAAATAACTTATTTGAAATTTCTTTAAAAAACTCCCTGAATCATTACATTAGCTACCAGGTTACATTTGTGTAGACAATAAGTCACAAATGGTGAGAATTGTTCCAGATCAGAAGTGTCTTGTATTAGTTTAGGTTCTATTATTTTAACAATTATATGCTGTTTTAACATATAATTATTAAATAATGTGTATAATAGTCATTTTCAATAGATTTTGAGGTAAATATTGGGGTAATTTGGCAGTAATTCCAAAAACATTTCAGATAGGTTACTTGCTAATTATCAAGTGTTACAAAAATCAGCAGTGAATGAGAGATAAAATTGAGTATAATAAGTTAATAATGACACACCCATGTTTCCATTGCATGTGGGGGACAGTATTTGACCTCCTGGTCCGGTGTTTAGAAGACTCTCCTCCGGGCAGTCTGGCTCCCTCTCACCCATCATGTCCTCCTGCAGACCCCCAAACTCAAGCTGTCCAGACGGCGAGCTGGAGGTGAGCTGGACCTCCAACTCAACTTCAATATCTGTCATGTTTTCTGTAGTTAATAAGTTGGTATTTCTGAGGAAACCTGTTAAAAATACAAGGCCACATTAACCGATAGCTACATACACTGAATGACCTGTCAACCGTTTATCAACTGTTATTACACGGCTGTGTTGAATACTCGATTCTGATTGGTCAATCACATAATTGGTCTGTTATTTCTGTATTACAGACCGTTGTTATGTATAGCAGACCGTTGCTATGTATAGCGGACCGTTGTTATGTATAGCCGAACGTTGTTATGTATAGCGGACCGTTGCTATGTATTACAGACCGTTGTTATGTATAGCGGACCGTTGTTATGTATAGCGGACCGTTGTTATGTATAGCGGACCGTTGCTATGTATTACAGACCGTTGTTATGTATAGCAGACCGTTGTTATGTATAGCGGACCGTTGCTATGTATAGCGGACTGTTGTTATGTATAGCAGACCGTTGTTATGTATAGCAGACCGTTGTTATGTATAGCGGACTGTTGCTATGTATAGCCGACCGTTGTTATGTATAGCGGACCGTTGCTATGTATTACAGACCGTTGTTATGTATAGCAGACCGTTGTTATGTATAGCGGACCGTTGTTATGTATAGCGGACCGTTGTTATGTATAGCGGACCGTTGTTATGTATAGCGGACCGTTGCTATGTATAGCAGACCGTTGTTATGTATAGCGGACCGTTGTTATGTATAGCAGACGTTGCTATGTATAGCAGACTGTTGTTATGTATAGCGGACCGTCGTTATGTATAGCGGACCGTCGCTATGTATAGCGGACCGTTGTTATGTATAGCAGACCGTTGTGTTGCTATGTATAGCAGACCGTTGTTATGTATAGCAGACCGTTGCTATGTATAACAGACCGTTGTTATGTATAGCAGACCGTTGCTATGTATAACGGACCGTTGTTATGTATAGCGGACCGTTGCTATGTATAGCAGACCGTTGCTATGGGCGCAGTTCTGATGTCGGACTCTGGCGGACCGTTTTTGCGTCAAAATATTGATTTCTTCAGTAAGTAGCCGTGTAATAAGCGGGATAATGTACAGCTAGCGGGTCATTGTTGTGAAAGAATCCCCTTCAGGGTGTCGGGGATTCTTTCACAACAATGACCGGCTCGCTGTACATTATCCCTTAACGTTACTTATCTAACGTTAGCCTAACTGTTATCTAACTAACTGTCTCACAAATGAATGCTAACGAGCTAGCTAGCTAGCCGTCGCGATGCTAAGCTAAACACTCAAGTACTTTTAGCAAAGTAACAACCTGAGATAACGACTGTATATCCGTCGGCCAATTGGGGGTTTTGACCTAGTTAATCCACGATATCATTAAATATCTGATCACGCTGCAGTTAATTATAACGTTGTAATAACAGACGAGCTAAGCTACACAGCTAGCGGCTAAGCTAACCGTTACCTTCTTCCCATGTTTCCATCGTCACTGCGTCTCTCTGGTTGAAGGTCGACGGGGGTGCAGGGGGTCAAAGGTCAAAGGTCTATGCGTCTCAGAAAGAATTAATAAAGCATAATTAAAAGCATTGTTTTTTTTATTTTCTAATGTTTGCTTTTGTTGGGTTCTCTAGAGCACATAAAATATCAACACAAATATTTTTGAACAAAATTACTTTTCTTGTTTTTAATGTTTATGTTTTTTTGTTATGTTATGCTAGCTCGATTAATCGTCAGGGGGAAAAAAATAGCTACTTTTCTCTATTTTATATCAGTAAATTGAACAATTGAACAATAACTAAGTTGTAACTGTAAAAAAAGTGTTGTTAATTTTGTTTATTACACAGCTTCGTTGAATACTTGATTCTGATTGGTCAATCACAACGTTCTACTATAAAGAAATAACAGACCGTTGTATAGCAGACCGTTGCTATGGGTGCAGTTCTGATCTCGGACTCTGGCGGACCGTTTTTGTGCCAAATTATTGCATCGCCTGACAACACGTGAATGTAATATCATTTAGGAAGAATATTAAAGTTATGAAATTACTTTTCTTGTTTTTTATGTTTTTTTTGTCATGTTATGCTAGCAGAAAAAATGCTACTTTTCTGTATTTTATATCAGTAAATTGAACACATTTCTCACAAACCAAGTTTTAACTGTAAAAACGTTGTAACTATAAAGTACCACATCTAATACGTTAATTTTGTTTATTACACAGCTTTGTTGAATACTTGATTCTGATTGGTCAATCACAACGCTCTACGGTCTGTTATTTCTTTATAGCAGACCGTTGCTATGTATAGAGGACCGTTGCTATGGGTGCAGTTCTGATGTTGGACTCTGGCGGACCATTTTTGTGTCAAATTATTGATTTCTTAAGTTAGTAGCCGTGTAATAAGCGGGATAATGTACAGCTAGCGTACATCGCCTGACAACACGTGAATGTAATATCATTTAGGAAGAATATTAAAGTTATGAAATTACTTTTCTTGTTTTTTATGTTTTTTTGTTATGTTATGCTACCTTGATTAATCGGCAGAAAAAAATGCGACTTTTCTCTATTTTATATCAGTAAATTGAACACATTTCTCACAAACCAAGTTTTAACTGTAAAATGTTGTAACTATAAGTAAGTTGTATAAGTACAACATCTAATACGTTAATTTTGTGTATTGTTTGTCTTTCAGTTTTGCTCGCCTGACATGATGATAACATGTGGATGCAAACTTTCCACTTATGAGGTCGTGAATACCACAAGAGGGGGGCGTTCATATGGACTCTTCTCGTGAACACGGTAAACCCCATTTGAAGGCACCATAATATAATTTAGGAAGAATATTGAAGTTATGAAATCCTCAGCAGAAAAAGACCAAAAATTATCATTTAACACAGCCATTTATAGACCTTTAACATTTGCATAATTCACTTTTTGACATGCAAAATGTTTTATGACGCAGTTTGTTGTCACAACAATGTTTTTTGTAACCAGTAAAGGAAAACAGGACAAAGAGGCAAATGTTTGAATATTGTTATCAGGCATCCTATCATGAATCATCACTTTCTCAACACTTGACATTCACAGATTGAATCAATTGTTTGTGGATAAATTTGTAATATTCTCACAATCTCATCTTCTTTTTTTATTCACTCACAGCAAGTTGAATCATACTCCGTGCTGACTCAACATTTGTAATTGTATTCTCAGTACAGATTGTCATGTTATGTCTATATATGATATCTAGTGTATCCTGGAGCACTGGGGTCACTCTCTGCACCTGTGTCCTTCCTAACTTTCTGCTGCCTAATTTTCATCATGCAAATCCGTTATGCAAATGTGGTCCAGTTCAACTTCCCTATCAAATCTACAAAAGACACCCACTCACGCCACCATAACATCACCTAACCCTATTATGAGCTTTTCTCTCTCTGCCTCTCTTTCTATTTCTCTCCCTCTCACACCACCAACACACACAGGCTTTGTAATAATATATTATTACTGTTTCTGTTGAATGAGATAAACTTCAGTTGTGTTCTGGAGCCTTTTTATTGACGCAGACTGTGGCAGACTTTAGACTTGAAACTTGGATTCAAGTCAGATTCAACATCCTTTTTGAAAATGACCACAGTGGCTGAAAAGTCTGCATTACATGTTCATATTCAGGTACATTTTTAGAGTAGTAGCAGTCGGTAAAAGTAGAGGATTACATCACAAATATGAGGATTTGAGACACGAATTAACTGCAGTGAGCCTTGACTTGCTTGAGACTTGAAAGGACAAAAAAAAGACAGCAACAGGTACAGTAGGCCTCACATAGCTGTAGTATTTGGTATACCTGTTCATTGAGAGAATTTGCTGTCACCAATGTAAAAGTCAGCATTGAAAGCAAAAAGTTTAAATGATGTGTCATTTGAAATGATGATATATTACTATAGGTTAAGCTACCCGGCAGTGTATAAGTAATTAAGTAATTAAAATTAGCCCCACCTTTACCAGCTGCAACATTAAACATTACACATTAAAGCTTCAGTAGGCAACAAGTTTTTGGCATCATTGGGCAAAAATTCCATAATAACCTTTCAGCATATTGTAATTCAAGTGTTCTGAGAGAAAAGAGAAAACTAGACTTCTGCACCTCCTCATGGCTCTGTTTTCAGGCTTTAGAAAATATAGCCCGTGACGGGAGACTTTGGCCAATCACAGAGAGAGCGTTCCTATTGGCTGTGCTCCGGCTGGTGGGCAGTGCTTGGTATTTCCTCAACTGTTCTCAACATAGCTGCCGGGTCACAAACTTTCTCATTCTATAGCTAAACAGTACACTACAAGATGTTTCTGAAAACATTTTATGCGAAAAAATAGGCATTACAGTAACAGAATATTTATTCATATTTGATCAGCGCTGCGTAGTCTAACCGTTTGATCAGAGTTTGTGAGTGATTGACAGCTGCTCAGAGACAGCAGGCTCCAGCTCAGCTCTGATTGGTTGTTTTCCAACGGTCTGTGAAATCATGGTGAAATTTTGCAGATACCATTAGGAGCCCCGGAGGACACCAGAGGACAACGGAGGATACATATACTGTCACGATATAGCGACCGTTATATAAAAATATTTTTTTTTAATAATATTTGCTCCAATCGCGCCTATTTCAGCTTTAATGCATCACTGATTATAATCCAATAGCATAATATTATTATTATAATTATGAAAAGGGCATAATGAGTACTTTAAATTTTGGCAAGTTAAAGATCAGAATACTTCTTCCACCACTGTGTTGTTCTCATTAAAGCTGCAGTATGCGATATTGGCGCAAATATGATTTAAAAAAGTTATTTTTAGAAAACGGCCGCTATATCGTGACAGCAGTACATGAAACAGGTAACCTGAAAAAAATCCTGTTCCTCTGTGTCCTACTGTGTCCTCCTGTGCTCCTAACGGCATCTGAAGGATTTCACTTAACGGAGGAAAACAAGGTCCGCTGCCAGCTGCCGTCTACGCGAGCCAGCTGTCAATCACTCGCAAATTCCGACCAAACGGTCAAACTAGGCAGCGCTGATCAAATATGAATCAATATTCTGTTACTGTAATGCCTATTTCTCACCTCAAATGTTTTCAGAATCATCTTGTAGTTACTGTTTAGCTGTAAAATGAGAAAGTTTGTGACGCGGCCGCCATTGTAAAATCTGTTGAAGGAAGCCAAGTTCTGGTCACATGACCGGAGCTCAGCCAATAGGCTCTCTCTCTCTGAAATGACCTGTGATTGATCAAAATCTGCCGTCACGGGCTAGATTTTTCTAAAGCCTGAAAACAGAGCCATGAGGAGGAGCAGAAGTCTAGTTATCTCTCAGAACACTTAAATTACAATATGCTGAAAGGTTATTATGGAATTTTTTCCCAAATTATGCCAAAAATTGTTACATACTGCCACTTTAACATGTTCAACAGATAGTTCATTAGAAGTTACAGTTGACAACGGTGGCTTCGCGCATGTCACATGACACATCCAGGCGCGCCCCCGCCGCCCAGCCCACCAATGAGCGCCCGGGCGGCATTGCCGGAGCGTCGGGGGCGCGCAGCAGCAGGGTTCTAGCAGTACAAGTGGTTATGTGCCGCTCTCCCGTCAGTTACCCGCTGTTTGAATGTGATGAGACGGTGTCTTCAATCATCCCGTGTACCGTAACGAGGGACCGGTTTTTTTTTAAATAATGTTTGCGCGTTTTTGACCTGAGCCAGCGGGATATTTAACGGACAGATTAGCTCCCTCGTTTAGACTGACAGGCGGCTTTTTATTGTGATAGAGAAAAGAGACTGAGGCGTGTTCACGGTCCACGGATGTTACCGGGAAAAAGAAGAGAGAGAAGAAGGGGCTTTCTTGTTGCCCGTGGATGTGACTTTATCTCCGCCCGGTTTCAGCAGGACATGGCGGAGGAAGCGCTGCCCGGTGGATTTTACTATGCTAGCTGTTGAATGGCAAGATGAACAATGACTGTTGAGCTTAATAGTTTTGTTTGGATGCGAACGTGTTTTGTTTTAAACGTGCGGACAGTGAACGCATTTGTATGTTAGTGAGCTAACGTTGGTTAAACAGCACAGCGCAGGGAGGATCCATTCAGGCGCGGCCAGGGCAGGCAAACAATGCGGATTACCTCTTTGACTGTTTGCCTTTGTGTCAATACAGACTGTTTGTATAAAGTTTGAGATAACACTCGCAGGACGCATACCCCACTGCTTTTTTTTTTTTTTTTTTAATATTTTATTGTCTTGGAAAGGAGACGTGGACGTGAGGTTACAAATCCCACATGTGCACAGGTTGTCTGTGAAACTGCAAAACTGGCTGACAACAGAGCAACAGGGACAACGATGGCGAACGACTCTATACAAGTAAGTTGATGAAGGAACCATGCCCTGCAAACCTGCTTGCGTTAATTTAACTAAATGACCTGCAACCTTTTGATTTTGAACAGGAATTTGGGACTCTTCTTCCCCAAATGAATACTTTAAACCAGTGGTTTCCAACATTTTTGGGGGGTCTTGATCCCCCTTAAAATGAAGTCATCCGGCTTGTGACCCCTCATCACATGGCCTTAATTGTGAGCAACCAGAGTGATTTTCCCTCCTCAGATTTCTATTGGCCAATGAGATAAAAGTATTAAGTATGCAAAAACAGAGAATTATCAGACAAAATTAGCAATTATATAGATAGATAGATAGATACATGGATGTACTTTATTGATTCCCAAATTGGGAAATTACTGTGTTACAGCAGCAGGTTATCCAAGCAATGCACAGGAACAGTACATAAAATGTCGCAAGTCAGCATAAGAGAAATATATCCATAGAATACAAAATATAAAGAATATTGGAATACACTATAATTATACCTGACTACTACAACTAGCATAAAAAATCTAAATTATAAACATAAAATAACCACTATATGCATTAGCAAGTGTGCAGTAACATACTATATACACAAGCAAAATGTGCAAGATACTATATACATTAGCAATGCGTGCAAGTTACAATGTTTTGTTCTTTAATAAAAAAATAATTGAGGTAGTAAATGTGCAAATGTAGATGTGTAGATTTAATAGTAATGTTTTTTTTCTCCCTTAAACATCTTGCTACTCCTCAGATTTATCTGGGGTCCAGACCCCCCAAGTTGAGAACCACTGGTTTAAACCACAAAATACGAATCCATTAGGGAACAGGTGTGTATTGAAATATAACTGTACAAAATCACTTGTACGGTGGTCAAGTAACCTCAGTGATGAGATTCAAACAACTTAGGACAAGCATCATTAACAGAGCTGCCTGTCTGGGGGAAATATTCCTGATTTGGTGGGGGGGGCTCCCTGGAGGCTTCTCGGGGACCTTTGGTGGCCCCTTGGACCCCACTGTGAGGAAACACCACCAACCACTCTGTTGAATTGGAAATGGATAGTTTGTCTCTTGTTCATAATGTATGATGGGGCGCTTTCTGGTTTTGGAGAGAGCTCCAGCAGTGGCTGTGACTGTGTTGTACTGTGTATTATTGTACTGTATGTGCCATGATGTGGGTCTACCTTCAGAGTGTTGTGTGTGGAGATACCGAGGGTAAAGGCAGGTGCATGCTGGCATAATAGTGGTGTGTTGTTATAAAACAACACACATTACACCAGGACTGGGAAATATATTGATATTATATCGATATTGTGACATGAGACTAGATATCATCTTAGTTTTTGGATATCGTAATGTGGCATATGTGTTGTCTTTTCCTGGTTTTACAGGCTGCATTAGATTAAGTGATTTAATTTTCTGAACTTTAGAGCTGTGTATTGGCAAGAATCTGGCCATACAATGCGTATCAGGGGTAATGATTCGATATATTGCGATTTTTTTTAATTTAATTTTAGGAAAACTGTCACAGTATAAAAAACACACCAAAAATAAACTATTTTAGAAAAGGCAAAAATAAAAAGCACTGCATGGTTTTTGCCCCAAACTGCATGTGATTATCATAAAGTGGGCATGTCTGTAAAGGGGAGACTCGTGGGTACTCATAGAACCAATTTTCATTCACATATCTTGAGGTCAGAGGTCAGAGGTCAAGGGATCCCTATGAATATGACCATGCCAGTTTTTCCTCGCCAAAATAAATTGGAGCGTTATTTAACGTCCTTCTTGACAAGCTAGTATGACGTGGTTGGTACCACTGGATTCATTAGGTTTTCTAGTTTCATATGATGCCAGTATCGTCACTCTAGCTTTAAGACTGAGCTCGCTACAACCAGGAAGGCTGCTTGCTTTGCATTTTACTGGTAATAGTTGTGTGCTGAGGTGAAACACCCACAATTTTCCTGTATTTCTATTTGATCTTTGCTTCAGAGTCACTAAGCTTAGAGTGACACTAAGTAAAACGTCTACATTAATTTTGAAATCCTTACAACAAAGAGCGCGAGGAAACAGATGCATTATGAAATGCATACCACTGAACTTAGTGAGCCATTGTTCCACTAGAGCTTGACTCACTCACTGTGACATTTAAGTCTAAGCAAGTGTTGTGACTCGTGTATCAGTTGGCATGCAAGTGTGGAGTTTAGAAATACAGGTGCTAGCGCTGGCAGGTGTATGTGCCTCACAGTGCCTGTTTGTTCTGCAATCACACAGTCCTGTTTGCAATTTAGGAACTCTGATGTCAGTCAATTGTGAAGGAAGGCAGTGAAACATGAGACAAGTCAGCATTGATATACACTATAATTAGAAGTAGCCCACTTGGAAATGCAGAAGTGGGACAATAGTGGGGATCAGTTTCAGGATGACTAAGAACATGCAGAGTAAAAAGGGCTGTTTGCAATGATAAAATGATAGTTGGCTGAAGATTTGACATTTACAACCAATGTTCCTCTTATTGTGTATTTGTGTGTGAGAGTCACTGACGTCATAAAATGCTGACTAAACTTAACAGTCTTTGTTTGGCTACTTCTCCTCTATCAACCATTTGACCCTTATTTGGCCTTTTCCTCCATTGCACTATACATGAGCAAGGTGTGCTATTTAATGATTATTATATTCTATTGTAGTTTATTGTGTTTTGATACAGACCCACGTGAGAGTTAATGTTCTCACAGGATTTAGAGGGGGTTTCCTGGTGATATGACGTGTAGTCTACCTGTTGCTTAGTCCACTATTTACTCAATTGTTCAGTAGGTGTTCCTTTCTTAATCTCTGAAGACTTTTATTGTTGGTGGAAATCAGTCATTGTGTTTGGTTGAGGTATTTGTCCTCGGGTCTGTTTACAGCTTTAGTCCAGTATGTAATTCAACATCTTAGAGCTGAAACAATCCAGATTAGTTGACCATCAGAAAATTAACCAGCAGCTATTTTGATAAATCGCTTTTCAAGCAAAAATGCCAAACAGTTGATCGATTACAGGAGAGAATAATCTGCATTTTAAATTTGTTTACAGCCTGATAACATTTATCTTTGACATGTCTCCGTACACATGGACCATGTCTCCACACTGACTGCTCCTCCTTTATTCGTTTTTTTCCTCTTTAATTAGCTTCAGGAAGTCATGAACTCCAGCACGTGTCAGTAATGAGCCACAGTCTGTGTTTAATTACGCTACTTTAAGTGCAGCGTGTTCTCTTTTAAATGCTTTGTGCCGGGTTAGTTTGCCACATCAACCAGGATTAATTCTAGCTTCGGTGCCTTAATGTGCCCAGGCCAGACAGCTTAGTTATAAAACAGATGTAAACGTGCCTTTTCACTCGCTCTGTGTCAGAAATCCTCATATGGTAAACAACTAGGGTTTGAAAATCTGTGCCAAACAGATACAGCTAAATTTGGCCGTGCCTCATTAGTTTGCCTGCTCCAGTGACCAGTTTGGGAGATTCGTCATTGATTAAATGAAGCACCCAATAAGGCTGCTGGAGCTTCACAATGTTAAAGCTGCTCACACCATGAAGCCAGCTGATTTTGCTGAGGCCCAAAAGAACTACTGGTGATGTCTTTTTCCTAAAAACACTGAACGACTGCGATCATCAGCAGACAAACAGTTCTGACATTTCTCTTTTTTCCATACGAGGTGCTGTTTCAGTTTGTTTTGGCCATGCCCCGGTGATGCTCACATACAATAGGTGGTCAGTGAAAGAAGAAGGAAAGACGGAGATGGACAGACCTTAAGGTCTCCCTTTGATCTGTGACGTAAGACGGGAAACAAGAGATGTTGCTTAAACAGTGGCTGCTGGAAACCATAATGTCCCGCTTTGTTCACACAACCTTTCTTGCTAGTCCAGAAACAAGAGCAAAGAATTAGCCTAGTCGTCACACCACCAGAGTTTTTCAGTGGGTATCTTTAAAGCATAAGTTGAATTTTGCTATATTTTGAGTTAAAGTGGCAGTAGGCAGTATATTTTTGGCATCATTGGGCAAAAATTACATAATAACCTTTCAGCATATTATAATTCAAGTGTTCTGAGAGATAAGACTTCTGCACCTCCTCATGGCTCTGTTTTCAGGCTTTAAAAAAATCTTGCCCGTGACGGAAGATTTTGACCAACCACAGGTCATTTCAGAGAGAGAGAGCGTTCCTATTGGCTGTGCTCCGGTCTTGTGACCGGTGCTTGGCGTTCCTTCTAGAGGTCTCAACATGGCTGACGGGTCACAAACTTTCTAATTTTACAGCTAATCCATGCACTACAAGATGATTCTGAAAACATTTGAGGTGAGAAATAGGCATTACAGTAACAGAATATTGATTCGTATGTGATCAGCGCTGCCTAGTTTGACCGTTTGGTCGGAGTTCGCGAGTGATTGACAGCTGGCTCTCAGACGGTTGCTGGACAGCAGATCCCAGGTCAGCTCTGACTGCTTGCTTTCCTCCAGTCTGTGAAATCTTGCAGATGTCGTTAGGAGCACCGGAGGACACAGAGAAACATGATTTTTTTCAGGTTACCTGTTTCATGTACTCACTGTCGCTGGATACAGCGACCGTTTTATAAAAATAACTTTTTTTTAATCATATTTGCTCCAATCTCGCCTACTTCAGCTTTAAGAAGATGCTGTGGCATTTCAGGGTTTCTGCCAGAAAAGTTGTCGAGCAAAACTCGGAGTAGAGGCTTATCATAATGAGAATAGCGCTGGTCCACCTTAAACGGTCAGCCCACCATAAGCGAGCCTGAGCCAAAGATGGGGGCTAACCCCTTCAGTAAACCGACTGTGGCAAGCAAGACACGGGAACTTGTCTTGAGGAGTTTGTAGCATTTATTCACCGACAGCCTAAACTGTACACACACTGCACTGCTACGTTCACAGCTGTAACGTTACTGCCGTACTCGCCATCAGTCCGTCTCACACGCACACGTTCCCTAGCTCTCACCAACATATACCGACACTGGCTGACGTTAATCACACAACCTACGCACAGAGTTATTCCTTAAAGGAGTTCGCTACTTGTAAAACACATTTTAGTTTAAAAAACATTTCAAAAATACATAATTCCCCAATGATTAGGCCCGGCGGGGAGTCAATGTAGGCTTGACATCTCCCTTTTATAGGTTTTAAGGACTAGAGACCAAGATTCATGCTTTGAAAAGAGGACTGTTCATAGGTGTTTTTTTTTTTTTTTTTTTTAAAGGATCAAAATCGATGCAGCAGAAGTGACATCACTTGAGGCAATTTATCAAGCAGCTCCCTCTGGAGCCACAAAAGGCTTTATGCAATTTTTTTTCACATATGCAGTAGTACTCCCCAACACCTGTAAACAGACTTTCATACATGAAATGGGTGGAGTTTCCCTTTAAGCTTCCATTATTGTAGATATGAAGCAGGCAGCGGAGCTCTCCTGTTTGCCCCCACAGGAAGACGATATTAAACAGCCCCAATAGGAGTCTGAACCCAACTGCGTCACACTTCCTGATAAAGGTTAGAGGGGAGACAAGAAAGGAATGGAGGGGGGGGGATGTGTTGCTGCTCTGTACAGTATACTGAGGGATCTGAGGCGGTTTCTGCTTATTTGGCATGTTTTGCACTTTGTATGTTCACTGGTGAAGCCCAGACAACTGAGACGCACTCCAGTGATTTCACAAAACGTACACGAGCACAAATGCTCTTGTTCGCAAGTGCGCACGCTCACAAACACACACAGATGTAACAGCTGACACACACATACAGAGTCAGACACTCCAGGGAATGCATAGGAGTGCTTCCTCCCATAAGCCTTAGCATGACGTAAGGAGACAGTTATGTGCACAAAGTAGGCTTTTCTCAGCGCTGCCCTGTGGCCATGTAGGCAGACAGAATTCACAATAATGCACCGAGGAACAGTCGAGCAACTGGAGACTTAGAGAGTCTCATTCATTTTCATGTCAGGCATCTCAGTTTAATAAAACAATGTAGTCTAACAGGACTCCCTATCATATGATACAGTCTGTCTCACATGAATAATGCTATACTTAGGCTTGTAACACATGATCATAACCTCATATTGGCTCTACTGACTGTGTGCTTTATGTTGTCTTAGCCTCGAGGATATTATAGCATTCACCAACACACGTGTATAATGGATTATTAAAGCTACTGAGCACATAGAGGAATACCATCCCACAGTGCTTACCCGCAAAGTTAGCTATTGAAACCAATTTGAGGCTTAATATAGCTAAGAGGGGCATGCTCTCTCTCACTTCTATCTCCATGTTGGAATCAAAATTGATCACAAGTGACCACTCAAGACGCATGTGGAGACGCATGTTAATGCCACATCTGAATGGGGCCTAAGATGTACTTGCTAGGGGGCAACTCAGTGTTGATATCATGGTTGTGTTTGTTTGTGTATTTTCACATTGTCATTTTATGTAAGGGATAATGTACAGCGAGCCGGTCATTGTTGTGAAAGAAACGATGCTGCATCCCGATGCGTAGGTCTCTCATCGCCCTGAAGGGGATTCTTTCACAACAATGACCCGCTAGCTGTACATTATCCCGCTTATTACACGGCTACTTACTGAAGAAATCAATATTTTGACCGCCAGAGTCCGACATCAGATCTGCGCCCATAGCAACGGTCTGCTATACATAGCAACGGTCTGCTATAAAGAAATAATAGACCATAGAATGCCGTGATTGACCAATCAGAATCGAGTATTCAACAAAGCCATGTAATAGACATTGTTATCACAACAAATATTGATTAAGCTGCTTTAAAGTGCCATTAAAAATTGATATTTGAATGTTTACTTCCTTGACTCTTCGGCAGCTCCATCTGCTGAGGAAGATCATATGATATGATCAAAAGCTCCTGAACAGCTTCTGAATTAACCGTATGGTAGAATTGTTTTGCAACAACAAACCTTTTTAAGAGGAAGTTTGCCGACACGGTTTACAGTTGGCTACCGTCTTTGATCCTGTAGACCAGCTGTGTTCAGACATCTTTCCCTGACACTTTCATTCTCTCATGAGTGAAATGCAGTTGTGTTTCCCATTTTGTAGAGCACTGCTGTGCCGTAGCTGCGTCATTGCTGCTCTTATGGGAGCAGTTCAGATGTGGTGGGTAAGGCTTTGCTTGGGCCCGCTGGTGGAGGGTTGAGGGAAGGGGAGGTCTAAAGGGCATTATGCTGATGATGAGGCTCTACAGCCGCAGCGGGACAATAGCTTGTATTGTCTGACACCAGCAGCCCAGATCACATTCAGTTCACTGTGAGTTCATTTTCCTCATCCTGGCTGGAGCATGTTGGTGACCACACCCTCACCAACCAACCAACCAACCCGTCCAGCTGGCCACCCTCAGGCTGGGTAGTAAAGCCCTATATATCAAGTTTGGTTGATGGTGTGTGGGGTGCATTAAACAGCGTTTCTGCTTCATAGTTGGCCCCAGCAGCTGTTCTGAGCTGATGTTTCTCTTCATCGGTTTCTTTATCTCTCATTCACATCTTGCCTTCACTCTGTGCAAACATCCCATAATTCTCATGACCTCATAGCGATGTACCCCTACATTCCTGCTTCAGTTGGACCCCTCCTTCTCCCTAGACACACACACACACACTCAGGCCAGCAACACTGAGCTCACACACTGTCATGACATCACCGATCACCCTCGGCCAGTGAACCCCACCAGCTTTCTGTGAGAGCACTGGGAGGACTGGAAAAAGCAGGAGTTTTTAGGAGGATGTACAGGAGCAAGTAGGTCAGGGTGGGACACTCAGCCAAAACATAAATGTAACAGACATATTAGTGTTTTTCTTCCTGTGAGGCAGAATAGTTTACAGATGCTGTAATGAAGTTGTGTCTTCATTGCCACATCGGTACAAAACTTTTTTATGTTTTTGTCTTTGAAGTTTCATTATATAACGGCAGTAATTCCTCACTTTCCCTCTCACATGGCTTGTCAACACCAGCAGCCTTGCGCTCTGACATACCTTGACCCTTGACCCCTCCTCATTATGGCAGTGCCCAGGGCCCCTGGGCCACATGTATCGACCTCTCAGCCCCATCGCTCAGCGCTACTGTTGTGCTGTTTAAACAGCCACTCAGCTAGGTTAACCCTCTGAGACCCGCGATCCCGGCCGACTTTACTGTCTTTGAGAGGCTGTAGCGGGTTCAGTTTTAGAGCTAGACCGAAGGTACAGGTATCATATGAAACTAGAAAACCCAAAGAATCCATTGGTACCAACCATGTTAACTACGCTCCAAAGTTGGACTGAATTTTGCCGAGGATATACTGGCATTAGCATTTTCAAAGGGGTCCCTTGACCTCTGACCTCAAGATATGTGAATGAAAATGGGTTCTATGGGTACCCACGAGTCTCCCCTTTACAGACATGCCCACTTTATGATAATCACATGCAGTTTTTTGACTGCAGTATAAATGTTATTTTCGCCTTTTCTAAAATGGTGTGTTTGAATATTTCTGCATACTGGGGTCCCTAAACAGTCTTGGAATTACATAAATTGGGTATCACTGTAAAGCTGAGACTCTTGTGGATCCAATGAGCCCAACTGTATTCATGTGTGATGATGTTAGTCCCCAAAGTAGCCATTTCATTGTAGTAAGACCATTTTTTGAAATTTGACCTCACTGTATAAAATGACCTGTGGTGACCTCTAGGGTAATCACAGCCTCATGAAACTTTACAGCCACAAACTATAGACATAGGGCTTTCAGAGGATGGATGGCTTTCCTAGGTAGATTCTCAATAAGGGGGTTTCTGAGCAGTTTCCAGAACAGAAGTGCTCGCCATCCAATCGCCGAAAAACGCAGAAATATCCAAACGTCTAAAGTTTTTGAAACTAAATCTCAGCATGGCTTTTTCTAGGGTATTCCTCAAGGTCTTGGTGTCTTAATGTGGTATTCTGGAGGGATTATGGATCATTTTTATCAATTCTTGATTGGTAAAAAAATGGTTAAATTTAGCACCACATCTGTGTAACAAATGGTATCCACCCAAAAATTGCTGCAACAACTTATGAGACGTAATAGAGCATGAGAATGGAAATCATATACTTCAATCATAATGTTCTAAACTCTTATACACTTTCACAATTTATTTTAAGTAATTAATTCATGAATTAATTCATGTTTATTTCTGATTTATGACTAGAACAACTTGACACACAGTGCTGAGCTGCATCTCAAATTAATCTTCAGGTTTCCAGCTTTCAGCTGATGTACACCACTTCTATGTGACATCTACTGTTGACCTGCTAAATCCCCCTAAAGACCCCCTGTACCCCCCTAAAAAAGACAAAAACAGGATCAATTGTGGGTCTCAGAGGGTTAACTATCTCTGGAGCTGCTGGAGGATTTCTGCATAAACTGACAGCTTAAAATGCGTGTTGAGGAATTTAGAAAGAGTGATTTAAAGGGTCGTTATATCGTGTTCCTTTCTTTAACTAGAAAATTAGACGAACAGGATGAAGAATTTATTAAATGCATAGTTGTTGTTCTGGTGAACCTCCCGGCAAATAAACAAAATAGTTTAGTCTGCCTCGAAATACTGTGCATTTAAAACCCAACATTGAGCTGTCACATGCTTTCAGTTGTCAGAAAAAAATCAACAGAGAGAGAGCATTATGTTGTAATCCCTGGGAGGGTTTTCCCTTCGGGGAAATGTCCCCTAATAGGACAAGATCTTTGAGGACATATAAGCTGATGCAATATTAGAGCTACGGTGAGTTTACTGGAGAAATAATCAGGAAACGGCATGTTTTGACAGGGATTTAGCTTAAAGCTTGTGTATTGACATCTGTATTTCATTGCTTTGATAGAGTGTTGTTGAACAATATGTGCAGGACTTGTCCAATAAAATGTTTTTCCCCCCTCATAGCTTAAATGTATTTTTTAGTTTTTGACCACCTCCCACCCTGCCGCCCCTGAAGTGTACAATGCTCTCATCCTTTTGCACACAAAATGGTGATTCACGCATGGCGATTTTCCCCCACAGCAGGGGGTCGGCTGGTAAACAGTTCACGAACAAAGCAATATCGGCCAACTTAATGGGATAAACTAGGCATGGTTCCCCAGAGCTCACACTGCAACGAGAAAGCACAAGCGTTGATATGTAAGCCTCATTAGGCAGTCAGGGGGATCCCTCCATATATTCAACTTAAAGGTAACTCATCAAAATTAAATCAGGATACTTTGCTTCAGGGCTGCACAATTATGGCCAAAATGATAATCACGATTATTTTGATCAATATTGAGATCGTGATTATTTATCACGATTATTTATCACCATTATTCATTGATTTTAGCGACAATATATTTTCATTACTGCACTTTCACATTAAAGTAAACGGAGCACTGCTTTCACTTCAATGCTGTGCTACGTTCCTGCTAATGTATAAATTAATGCTGCACAATGTTGGAAAAAAACTGATAATTTTTTTTCTGCAATATGAAAAAATACAGAAATATTCACCCTACCCCTTTGTTAGCTACATTTTAAATTTAAATGCATCAATCTGGTGCACTTTGAGAGCAAATTTAGCAACATTAAGAGCTTGATAAACAATTTTATGCTCTCAATTTTATCATAAACACATTGGTTGTAATAGATAATATCTATACCCAAAAGTGAAGCCAAAACATCTTGATCACCGGCTGGTGGCTGGCTGTTAGTTTAGGAAGCACTTTATTTGATATGCTGCAGCGTTTTCTATGAGAAGAACACGCATTTTAAACATCAATATCGCAGGCGATCATGTTCATTTAATTGTGTGAAGCCAAAATCGTGATCGCGATAAATATTCGATTAATTGTGCAGCCCTACTTTGCTCCCAAATTTGTCACCGGTCAACTCCACATGTGGTTGTTAAGCCTTATTACTTTACCATCCGATTTAACAGGTAACAAACCATAATTTCAGGCTCCATTTTCCGTTCTAAAAAATAACCTCACAGCCTTTAAACCGAGTCAGTTAGTGTGGCCAGTGGGGAAATACTTTATCTTGCTGGCCATGTCGCCATGGATTCAGAGGGAATTTAAATACAGTTTTTTCCCTTGCAGAGTATGAGGATGGTTGCCAACAGTAGTCTCTAAATAATATGCCGACGCTCTGTTCCCAGGTTTAACCAAGCTCACTGTCAGTTATACCACAGAAAGCCCCTGGTGGACTGGGCAGACTGAGCATGATTTGACATAAACATTTGGTTTTGTGTGGGGAAAGTCATTATTGTTAAATGACGCTCTACAGTCTTCAGTGACTCCATATGAAAAGATGACAGACTGGTGGTGGTGGAGTTTCCCAATGCCGTGTTGTGGGCTCCAAAGAATTTTCTGTCAAATTTTAGAAATTCCATGGCTTAACCATGTAGTGTGTCAGGATGTGGTGACCAATTACAATGACAAAAAATTGGTGCATTTAATGTAAGTAAATGGTGGAAGCAAGGCGGAAGCAAGGCGGAAGCAAGGCGGAAGCAAGGCGGAAGCAAGGCGGAAGCAAGGCGTTTTAGGCAGTTCAGGAGCAGTGTTTCTGTGGGGGAAAGTAACTCCCTTTGGTGTTGACTTTGGGCTTTGTAACTTTGCAGACATTTTACATGCACAAAAAACTATATAACACACTAAAGGAAAGTGGAAAGCATAATTGGTCTTCTTTAATTAACAGATCTGTAAAACTGATTATCACCATAGGGATTCACACCACTTTTAATCTTGTGTTTACCAGAGATGTGTTCATAAGTTTAATGGAAATAAGTCGTTCGACATGAAAAAAGGCATAAAAATTGACTCATCGACTAAAGAAACATTAGTCGACTAACACCAAAACTGCAGATTAGTCAACTAATTGACTAAGAGGGGGCAGCTCTAAAGATTAATATACAGTATGTGTCAGCATAATGCTGCATCACACATAATCTGGTAATGATGTAAACACATCAGATAATCAAAGTCACACAATCTGTAGCATGCTTAAATCAAGCCTGTTAAGCCAGTAAATATAGATGTAGTCAGCAGGCTGACAACCGGCTTTCAGCTTTTGTTGCCAAGGTTGGCAGAATGGCTGTTTTCTTTTTTTATGTTGAGTTAAAGTAATAATGCTCTTATGCAATTATACCCAGATTTTTAATGACCACATTAGTCAGTTAATGGGTGTAAATGGACTAGAAATTGACACGGATGTGTAAGCGTGTCTGCATATACTGTAACCGAGTGAACTGGTTACAATGGTCCAAGTCTAGTTACCGGGGGCAACAGGGCAGTTTCTCCTGTCAAGCCCTGTATGTAGTGTAATAAAAACCCACTAATTAATTTAAGAGTTGCTCAGCAATCCTCACACATGGCCGTCACTGAATCATTGGCAGTTGTAGTTGTTTGCTGGCTGATCTTTATGGTACCAGAAACCTCACAGTGACGATGGGTTGGAGGGAGTTTTACATTTACTAACACTTGCCAGACGTTGTAGTACTGAGTTACATCAGTGTGAAAGATGCTGCCACTGCTTTTCATTGGTCATATTCAGTGTAGTACCATAGTTTTCTTACTTCCACAGCTACATAAAGCTGGGCAGACACTGTACGGTTTTAGTTTATTTTTTTTACAGTTATCAGAGCTTCATAGCTATTAAGATAACAATGTAGGCTACAATAGATATAGCTAGGAAAACGTAGCTAGCTTACCTCCAATTCTGTCTGCAAAATGGACAGTACAATCCATACTGTTCACGTCTTCTAGCCACCTGTGAGTCCATATACACCGGCGCCTCTTTTTAGACATTTCAGCAGACAGGATGGCACAGACGATTAAGGCAGCGTGTTTCTGCCTTGTTAGCATCGTGACCCGTACAGACCTCTGCTAGCAAACAAACTTTACCTGCCTCGGAGCTTTCAAACAAATATTAATTGACAACGATCAACAGCCAGAACGTCCCTCGGGAGCCGACGGGACGTGTTTTTATTCTATTTTACACGCACAGTGTGAGCACTCAGGCCGTGGCTGACGATCGGACCGTACAGTGTGAGCACATAAGTCATGAGCTTTGGCTTTACATCGCAAACATTCTACTCGTACAGTAGGAGTAGGAAGAACACAGCAACATTTCTAAAATTGTACAGTGTAAGTCCGGCTTAAAGGAACATTTTGTGGCCTCTGTAGTGCAGCCTGACCAAACTGCCTCTGATGAATGGTTCTGGACCAGCCGTGAGTGTAAAGTGATCTACCATGTTGCCCTTCTGTTATCTTACTCCCCCCCCTCCTCCTCCTCCTCTCTCTTCTACCCTCTCCTGCTATCTCTCCCTCCCTCCTAACCAGACTTCACACCAGCTGCTCTCCTCCTCCTCTTCCTCCTCCTCTTCTCCCTACAGCCCTCCCTCTTGTTTTCCCATTTGGGAATGGTCGGACCTCCAGAGCCGTCTTCCACGAGGGATAATTAGAAGGAAAAGACTTTTGCTTTTATGTGATGCTGTTAACCAGCCTGCACCAATATGCTACACACTCTCAGGCTAAACATGGTTAGGTTACCTCACTGAATAAGTTATTACTGTTTGCATGATGCCATTGGTGTCGAGCACAAACCTGGTCTGTGAGTATATATCAATGAAGATTGTTGGTGGTTTGGCGTATTTCCAGTCAGAAAACATTGTATGCATGTTGGAGCCGTCTACAAATAATAAATACAGTAGATTACTGTATGATTGTTTAAGTCAACAGTTAAATTTAAAATGCATGTGTGTATTTCATATTTGTTTTGACTGAGTAAAGTAGGCAAGCATTTGCCTGCATGATTTTGATAAGATCTTCCATTGCAGTACAGACGGTCTTTGTCAAAGTTGTGTGTGTGTGTGTTTTTGTGCGTCATACACAGAGGGTGTGACTTATAAGATATAAATAGGCTATGGGAGTTATTAAAGTCTCCCCACAAACAATCCCTCTCATTAGATTTGGTTGGAGATCGAGTTACACTGATAACATTCGGCCCACTGGGAGGTTCAGCGGCTCGGGTCTGGATGTATGGTTGGGTAGCTGGGTGGAGTTCAAACCAGCTCAAAATGTAAAAAAAGAGGTGTTATTATTTATTTACCATTAGTAGTGCCTCATTGCTATCGGTATTATACTGGATATGTTGAGCTTCTGTTACCAGAAAGAAATTGAACTGAGAAGTGAACCAAACCCAGATAAAAGAATGGTGTCTGTTTACACCACTCCATCTTTTACTGTTGTAAAAGTACAGCATTATTTGAAATTGCGTCAGGTATCATATGGGGCCTTCAAATGGGGTCGTGTTTACCGTGTTCATGAGAAGAGTCCATATGAATGCCCCCCTCTTGTGATATTCACAACCTCGTAAGTGGAAAGCTTCTGAACGCTCCGAATTTACGGCATGTGACGTGTTTGTTGACGTTGTCAGAAATGGCGGAGGCCATGGAAGTTCATTTTTCGGTGCATAATAAGTTAATATATTGTGATTTTAGTCATATATTGTTTTTCTTGGTAATTCTATAATACGTCTGAGGGAAATGTTGATATTCCCAACGGCTTCATCTTTTTCCTCTGTCATTATGCCTTTGCTTTTCCTGCATTATGTTACTAGCTTGCTAAATTGTTAGCCTCTGTGGCTTCTAGACGCCGACAGTAACGTTAATATTGCTGTTGCTTAGCAGCGGTGTTCTCACGACTTAACCACTTGAACGCCAAGTATATCGTGTACAAGACTTCCCATGTTGTAAACGCAAGCTCACGAGTTTCATTTGAAGGCACCAATAGTCAGACATCAGTCAGAAGAGTAGGAGGGGAAGACAAAGATACAGACACAAATTAGTTTTTCTGAAAACTCCATAGACTTCCATGGGGAACTTCACCGATTTTACTCATCAAAGTCGGTTTCAGGTCTCGGGGAGCACTACTGAATATGTGAAGATGTTGGATAAAGCATTTTGCGGCTGTGCAAAATCTGATAAATTGCCTCAGGTGATGTCACTTGAGGCACATCTCTGCTTTAGGCAATCAGCTCGAGGCTCCGCAGCCCCAACGAAGAGCGCCGGTCGTTTATGCCAATTTCCGTAGTGGCCAAACGGTGGTACTACAACGTCTGTGTCCGTCACGTGATGCCATTGGGCACAAAAAGGCTTTTTCCCAAATTTTTCAAATTTTAACAAATATTGCACCTCCTGCGATTTGAATATTACAGTAGGCCATATTGCAATTTTGATAAAAAATTTCAATTAATTTTGCAGCCCTGGTCTGGGACTGTGAGTTGACTTCTTTGTAGCCAAAGCTCCCGCAGCATGGGTCACTTGAGTTATTTAACACTCAGTCGGTATGACATCCGGCTCTGCCTTCAGCTCCTGCTCATTCAAATGTCGGCAAGCCTGAACGCAGCGGAATCGTTAGACAAATAGACAGCTGAGGAAAAGGAGGGGACAGGTGTTTCCTGGTGTGTTACTAGAGGCTGAGCTGTCATAGAAACAGCTGGAAACAGGATGAGGTCATAGTTTTTCTATCTAATGATTTATGCACCTTTGCCCTCCACACATGCACACACACCTGGCTATTTCCAGTAAGTCTTATTTAGGAAGTCCTCCCTATTGAGAGTCATTCAGTGTTTTTGCACAAAATGTTGATGAGACGGAGCGTTCTCCTCCGAACACCATTTACATATCGCCACTTTTTTTTGGAAGCTTTAATGAGAGTTGATTCTCTCAGAGGACAATTAACTAAGCGTAGGCTCTAAAATGTATATTTGGCTATGTAATTAGAGATTGGATTGAAATGCTTTCTCCCTTCCCACTTGATTAAACTGTTGCTTGCATTAAGCTGTGGTTACTCAATCAGGTCCATTATCACTAAATACTTTATGTAACCTGATTCAAACCCAACCAAAACCTCCTCTACTTTCAATTCAGTTTGATGGCTTCTACTTGACTTATCAGTTTTATCCGTTTTATCCACTGTCTCAAGTAATGTGTCGCTCTCATCCACATGTTTGTCGTTCCACATTTGCCTCCTGATAATATGCCCTTAAGCCAAACCTTTTGTTTATATCTCTGCTTGGGCCTCTGCAAAGCTATGTGCTTTCAACGATATTAACCATGGGGATGTTGACAGATTTAACAGATTAAACAAAACTTATGTAACAGGTAAAACTTAATGTGATTATAGTACCCGAAACTGCTCTTACGCAACCTAGATGACAGATGCTGAATTAAGTCACCTGGTAAATTTGACAGATTTATAAAAAAAAAAAAAAAAAGGTCTAATTTATTCACTAATACTGTATTACTTATGCCAGCTGGGACATTACCAGGCCATTCAGAATTATTGCTAGTATTTGCTACCTAACTGAGATTCAGGGTCTGAAATTAGCACCCACCAAATGCGGGTAAATTGTTGGCAGTGGCAGATAAAATCGTCAGGCTATCCGCCACTGTGGCAGGCAGGGAAAACGCTAGAGATGAGAATAGAGGATCCTCCAATGAAGAGCAGCGCACAGCCGCTTCTCGCTTAAGGGCTCTATTTTAACGATTATGTGCTATTTTAGCATATAACTATTAAATCACGTTTATAATAAAGTAATTTGATACATTTTGAGGTAAATATTGGGACAATTTGCCAGTAATTCCAAAGAAATTTCAAATAGGTTACTTGCTAATTATCACCTAATTACCATGAAATTTGCGGACCTGTAAATTGAAGTGTTACCGTTATTCCTTCATTTAGCGCATAGTTTTCAAAAGTGGCAAATATAATTTCTGAGTGGCAGACAAAAGAAAACTACTTGCCTGCCACAGTGGCAGACAGTGAAAAAAGATCATTTCAGACCCTGCTGAGATTTAATACGTTATTATCATTTCTGTTCCATTTTCTTTATCTATGGACAAAATATATAGAGATTCTTACAATGAAAACATGTTTCCCTTTGATTTATGACTCGATGCAGAAGTGTTCAGTGTGTAGTGAGCCAAAGACCACTACCTTGTAATCTCTAATCAGTAATGCTCACTGTTGGTGAGCTGAACTTGTTCCTGCAGGTCCTGTAAACACACACACACACACACACACACACACACACACACACACACACACACACACACACAGACCTGCTGCGCTGGTCTCTGCTGCTGCTGCCACACCTGAGCCCAACTGTCAAAACCGTTAACGCTGCCACACACACACAAACGCGCTAAAGGCAGTGACTCCCCAGGGTGCTCTCGAGGCACATTAATGTGCTCCTCCACGCTCCGTCTTTCTCTGTTAGGTTCACCGTGTACAGCCACGCAGTCTCCCATGGGTGCTCTCAAGACACAAATGTGATGTAGTCGTAGCCAGTTTCTGTCTCTCTACCCACATGCTGTCACACAGTTCTTCTCACACACACTGTGGCAAACACACACAATGTAACTCGAAGGTGTGCCTTGCTCGCAGTCAGCTGTTAGTCACGGCTCAGCTCAACCAACTAATACTAGCAACCAGCTTTTTGAAGAATTAAAACTCGATCATCCTCACTACTGAAAAATCTTAGTTTTTTAATCATATTCGGAATGGAAAAACTTTTCAAGATTTTCAAGGGTTATCTTTTAGCTTTTTGTCTACAATTTATAAAATAGCCACAAGTTTGTGTGAAGTAGGGCAGTACCAATTATACAGTAATATTTACTTTAATTAATTAAAGTACATTGTTATGTGATATCGTCTAACATTACCTCACTGTCAACAGTTTTCATTTGAACTACTTTCAGATGAGGGACTGGTCCCGATGTAATTGCACTATTTTCTGTGGATTATCCAAAATAACAGGGACATGTGGTGCCTTCAAATGGGGTCGTGTTTACCGTGTTCACGAGAAGAGTCCATATGAACGCCCCCCTCTTGTGGTATTCGCGATCTCGTAAGTGGAAAGTTTCTGAAAGCTCCGAGTTGTGACGTGTTTGTTGACGTTGTCAGAAATGGCGGAGGCCATGGAAGTTAATTTTTTGGTGCATAATAAGTTAATATATTGTAATTTTTAGTTTTTCTTCATAATTTTATAAAATGTCTGAGAAAAATGTTGATATTCCCAACGGCCTCATCTTTTTCCACTGTCATTATGCCTTTGCATTTCCTGCATCATGTTACCCGCTTGCTAGCTTTCTTGCCTTTCGCTCTTTGTTTGTTATTGTGTCATGTGACTTGTTGCCAGAAGAGAAAACAGTTTAAAAATGAGTGAGAATTGGACAAAGGAGTGCCACGGGACACCGGTGTTGTCAGAGTTTGTTGTGTTGGACTACAGAAAGTGCAGCTTAGTGTTATCTGAAAGATTTTCATGTCATGGCAGAATATTTAGCTGACAATGTGGATGCGACGTGAGATTTCAGAACGAGACTTCTCCTTGAGCGGGACACAGAATAACAAACAGACCGGATTAAGCGAAAGATAAAGAGAAACGTTCCACTTAGGGTCCTTTCCATAATGCTGTCAGACTCTTATAATGACAACCTGAGCCTGTCAGTGGCAACAACAAGCACTTTTAGTGGATGTAAAGTAATGGTGAGTAGTTGCCTCAAGCGATTACATTATAGCCTGTTTAGCGGATGGCGGCTGCAGCGTTTTTCCCTCAATACTGGATCGGTTTCAAAAATTGTTGTCCCCATTCGTTACTTAGATACAAAAACATGGGGAAATAGAGTCCAGGTTGAAAAATATCAAAGTTACCCTTTAACATGGCTGTAGACTAAGTATAACTTTGGCTAAGTATAACCTTTATTGATCAAAACCATTGCTACTTCCTGCCAGTCCCAGACTGTCACTCCTCTCCCCACTGATATCATACAGAACACTGTAGGAGAAATTACACATGCAGCGTGTGACACTATACAAGAGACTTTCTTCTCCCCACAGAAACTGCTATAAGCTAGAGATGAAGCATAACTACGTACATCAGAAGATGAATATCGGGGCAGCTTGTCACATGATTTGCACTCAGTGTTTGTTAGGAAGTGGTTAGAGTCTGTGTGTCTGGCCATCAGACAGCTTAGAGTGTTAATCTCTTCAGTTAAACCCACCGCTTCACCGCCAGCACTCCAACTTCTCACACACACACGGTCATCTACTTCCCCCCCATGCCGTTTAAACATGTTTGATCCATTTCAACTGCTTAATTTGAGAAAAACAAAAAGCCACCCAAAATACAAAAAACATTACCATGCATACCAGAGTTTTGGTGGGAGATGGCAGTTACAGTTGTAAGTGATTTAACCCCTTTAACGATCTTTCGAAGGTTGTAGCGGGCTCAGTTTTAAAGCTAGAGTGAAGATACTGACATCATATGCACCAGAAAACCTAATGAATCAATCGGTACCAACCATGTCATACTAGGTTGTCGTGAAGGAGGTTAAATAACGCTCCAATCTTGCGCTCCAAGTTTTGGCGAGGAAAAACTGGCATGGCCATTTTCAAAGGGGTCCCTTGACCTCTGACCTCAAGATATGTGAATGGAAATGGGTTCTATGGGTACCCACGAGTCTCCCCTTTACAGACATGCCCACTTTATGATAATCACATGTTATGATTTGAGCACATTTTTTATTCTAAATGCAGTACCTGTGAGGGTTTCTGGACAATATTTGTCATTGTTTTGTGTTGTTAATTGATTTCAGATAATAATAAATATATACATACATTTGCATAAAGCAGCATATTTGTCCACTCCCATGTTGATAAGAGTATTAAATACTTGACAAATCTCCCTTTAAGGTTTTGAACAGATAAAAAAGGTGGGATTAATCATGATTAATCGCGATTCAATATTTGAATCAATTGACAGCCCTAGTATGAACACTTTAACATGTGTATACATACTGGAAACTGCAAAGGCCACACTAACATTAAGCTCCGTGTCCAGCTAAATATCCGACATATGCCTCTGTATGAACCCCTGCCTCTTTTCCTCCTTATTCCTCCTCTCAGGGCTTCTTCCCATCCTCCCTTCCTCCCTCTCTCGTTCCCACCCTGGCTATCACACTCACCCCTGCTTTCCAACACATACGCAGTGTGACTTAGAGATGCAGGATGTCTGGAGGCATAAGTCATACGTGTGTTTTTTTAAAAACACAATATTGTGATAATGAATTGCGTGTTAGAAAGATTAGTCAAGCCTTCAAAATAGGTCAAAAACAAATCCGGGTCGAGAGAAAAGAAAACTACAGCGCTTTTTGTATTTGTTTTTTGGGAAGTTGTTTTAATGTGTATTGTGTGTGTTAGACACGTTTACAGCAGTAGCTCTCTGCCAAATGTGCTCTGAATGAACTCTCCTCCACCCATGAACACAAGCTCCCTCTCTCATCCTCCTCCTTCCCCTCGTGTGTCTGTGTGTTTGGCAGTGAGTCTGGCCTCCCAGCAGGCTCTCACATGCTCTTTTATCCATCGGTCGCCTCTGGCGCAGCGGGTCGACCACCCCCCCTTTCTCCTCCACCTGCTTCTTTATCACGGTTTGGCTGACCATCCCTCTGTCACCCCTCTCTCTCTCTTTCTTCCTCTCTTCTCCTCCCTCCGGTCTGTTTTTTTTCAGGCTGCCTTGGCTTTTGTCTGTCTCGTGGGGAAGGGTGGTGTCTGTCTCTCTTCTCCTCCTCCTTGCAGTCTCATCCCTCCCTCTGCTTGCAGAGAAAGAGATGAAAAGGAGGAGTGTCAGTCAGCAAGGGAACGGAGGTGCCGTGAAACTGAATGGGCAAAATTTCCCTCCCAAAGGCAGTTTTAGTATTAGTCAGTGGCAGGAGCACAGAGAGAGCAGCGTAAAGGAACTGAGTTTTGTATTTAGCTGGGTCCTAATGTGATCATTTGCATCGCCCTGACCTAAATTATCGTGATATGCAATATTATCTTGATAATTATAAGGGGTGTCAATCTATTAAAATATTGAATCGCATGATTTTCCATAGTTAATCACGATTAATCGCAAATTAATCACATAATTTTTCATCTGTACAAAATGTACCTTAAAGGGAGATTTGTCAGATATTTAATAATCTTATCAAAATGGGAGTGGGCAAATATGCTTGCTTTGTGCAAATGTATGTATATATTTATTATTGGAAATCAATAACACAAAACAATGACAAACATCTCAAAAAAAATCTCAAGGGACCCCTTTGAAAATGGCCATGCCAGTTTTTCCTCACCAAAATTTAGCTTAAGTTTGGAGCGTTATTTAGCCTCCTTCGTGACCAGCTAGTATGACATGGTTGGTACCAATTGATTCTTTAGGTTTAAGCATTGCTGTGCCTACGTATACAACCTCACGGAGCCGCAAACATGGCTGCACTCTTAGTCTTGTTACTAAAACACATACATCTCGGAAGATGTGAGGTTTTCCACCTGGGAGTGCAGTGAAGCCAGTTAAAGCCCAGTGACTTTAACGCTTTACTACACTACCTCTCCACGTCTCCCCCTGCTCTTCCTTTACCTTTCCCTTCATCCCTCCCTCTCTCCTCGCCGTCTTTCCTGCCAGGTCGGCTGTTGTCACCGCTCAGGCGTCTCAGGAATGCCTCCAGATGTTTTCTTTATAGGCTATGACTCAGCCACACACACACACACACACACACACACACACACACACACACAGTCTCTTGGACACATTTCCTTTCTTGTGCACATAAACAGCCTGAAGCAAGCATTGTTTTGACTTCAGGTGGAAGTCTGTATCTAACCTTTGCACTCCGATCCCTTCGCAGTGAACAGATCCAGGAACAGCTCACGTCTCCCTATATTTTCATGCTTTTCACAAAGAGCGTCAAACCCAAACTGACATCAGATCCACTGCGAATCAGCCATGCAGACCTATTTCTATCTCTTTGCCTTAGAGTTAACACACACACACACACACACACACACACACACACACACACACACACACACACAGAGAGAGAGAGAGAGGAGTAAAATACAGTGATATCAGTGTTGTTCGTGCAGCTCTGCAGAGCTGTCTTTCCATGAAGTTCATCTAAGCAGATACCCCAGACCTGTCAGAGCAATTACCCAGACATCTCTACTTGCACAGAGACGTTCATGTAGTCTAATAACACACATGCAGTGTGCAGTGACATTTCTCACAGAAACAAGTACAGCACCAATATCCTGTGCTACTTTATTCATCTCTAACTTGTGTGATTTATCTTTTTCATACTGACTAACATTTACCGTTATCATTTTGTCGTTGAGCTAACCTCTGTTATTCAGCTACTTAACCATAAACTCTGCAAGACTACTGATGATCATATCTGCATGCTGTTAGCGTGTGTGCATCAGCAAAGTACAGAGGCTGACGTGCTGCTGCTGCTGGAAAGACCCGGTAGTTTCGCTTCCTTGATTTAAAGATATAAATACAAGTTTTTACATTTTTTAAAAAAAGCAACATTGTAGGTCAGTATGTTGTTTTTGTTCCTGTCCCAAAATCAGAAACATTTGAAATGATTTTAGATGATTTAATTCTGAGTAATGTTACTGAATCAGACATAACCGAAAGACCTGACGACCCAAGCAGAGGCAAAATGTGAATCATTGTTTTTGTGTGTGTGGTTACTGTGCAGCTAAAGGCCATTTTAGAATATTAACTCTTGTTTATGGGGAGGTTGAATCCACTTATTTTAAACCACTTTGAGGCAAAACTGTTTTGCCAAATTAATGTAATGTGTTACTTGCATGAGTGAAGGTGTAAATTTGTTGTCCTCCTCGCTGCTTCCCCGTGTTCATCTGTAAGTGAACGACACGGTGTGAAAGCTCGTGTTACTACTAGATATCATTAAACTACATAATGAGGATTATCACAGTTTAGCAGCAGTTAACAGCTAGCCTGCAGCTGGACTGTGATGAGACACTGTAATTTATTTATTGTTGAGACATCATCTAACTTTGGAAAATGTTTTTCTACAATCTGATTAGAGCTGCGACTATTGATTATTTTCAGTTTGCTGTTGTAATTCATCAGATGATGCCTTGTTTTGTCCAACCAACAGTCCAAATTAAAAAGATATTAATTTCACTATGATCATATACATAATAACACATTCGATGAGCTGAAACCAGCAAATGTTTGGCATTATTTTCAGATTTTGGTCATAGGTCAAAGGTCAAGGTCACAGTGACCTTAAATCCGTCTCATTCTTGCAAACGCGATATCTCTGGAACGCTGAAAGGGAATTTCTTCAAATTTGGTACAGGGTTTATGCCAGACTTTTGTTTTGACAGCCAATATGTGGCCATATAGAACAACTACCGGACATATGATTTAAATAGCCATGTAATAGCCTACATTTGACATAACTTGAAAATAAGTTAAATGAAGAAGAGGTGTAAAAAATAAAATAATAGGCTGGTTGGTCCGATTTCATGCAGTCCACCTTCTCTTTCCCTCGCTGTCTCTCTCTCAAACACACACACACACACACACACACACACACACACACACACACACACACACACACACACACACACGCACACAAACTCCTTGTCTCTATTATGGTCTCAGTCCAAAGTATAGCGCTCCGCGTGTCCTTTCGTCCGTCCGTTCGCATGTCACACTTTAGTTTCCGGAGCAGAACTTGAAAACTATAAACTTAGGAACTTCTAATTTGGTACGATGGTTGACAGTGTGGTCTAGTTGTTAGAAGTCCAGGGTGCCCAAAATTTTAGAAATTTTTCCAAAAGGGCAAAACCTTTGGCCCTACTTAAGCAGGGTTCAAGCAGTGAGCGGGGTATGTTTTACTTATTTGGCATATTTCCCAACGGACATTTTGGCCGTTGATCATTTAATCTGTCGGACACCTTCACGTGATATCGGCTAAAAAAAAAGCCGGCATATGCCCAACATCCACTTGGACTCGATGATGAACTGATTAGAACTTGGAGGTCAAAGTTTACCTTCAAGACAAAGTTGTAATTTAAAGGTCCTGCACCATGGTAAACCCACTGAGGTCATTTCAAGTATTTCAGCTGATTAGACCTCTCAAGACTGTGTGGGTTTGCAGCACCTTTAATAGACGTGTATGTCTTCAGCCTGTCTTCATGCTCCTCTCCCTCCCTGTTTAAACAACATACAGGATGTACCAGTTTTCACCGACAGCTACAGTCAACATGATCAGAATGACTAAACCTGCTTCATTCATTCAACGTTTGACTGACGGCTCCTTTCCTTTCCTTTGTGCTGTTCTGGTGTTCATCGGCTCACAGAGGTGTATGTGAAGAACCAGTGTTATGAGAAGCAGGGTGTTTCTGACAAACCCTCAGAAATAGATCTTCAAAAAATGCAGCCATGTCGTGAAGCCAAATAGTCCACTTGAGGCCGGCGTGCGTGTGTTTACATTCCCACCTGGATTCATTAAAAAACTATTACTGAAAAGGTTGCATCTGTGTTCTCTCTACTCATCAAAACAGTTTATCTGTCCGCTCCTCCCACGGCGTGTTGTGTACTAGCCGGAGGATGATTGACAGCAGTAGGGACATCCTCCTTGACTCAGCAGGGCAGGGATTGGATAATGATTGATGTGTGTCTGGACCGCTCACTAAGCACGTCTGGAGCACACGGTGATTGACAGATGGCCTGCAGAGCTGAGGGTCGTCCCCCTGCTGCTGATGAGGAACATTAATGCCTCTCTGTGTGTTTGTTCTCGGGAGAATAGAGCAGCAGAGGAGCTGTTTGTTCCTTTCCTTTCTCTCTCTATTCCAGGAAGGGTTCACTGGTTATGGATATGGAGCCAGTTCACCCTGCACAGACTGTGTTTACATTCCCACCTGAGGATGTTTGTCATTTAAACATCTACCTCTTTATGATTGATCCTTTGCTCTTCCTCTCTAAACATTTTCAGGCTCCCTGGGTTTGACATTATCCCAGAGACCATGGCGATGTCTTCAAATGTCTTGTTTTGTCCGACCAGCTGACCTAAATCCATAGATATTAACTTCACTAACATACCACAAAGAACAGGAAGCAAATGTTTAGCATCTTTCTTTAAAAATGACTCAAACGATCAGAAAAATAGTTGTTTTTCAATCAAATCATCTAGTTGCGTCTGTTGCACAGTTTACGACTATGTCAATGTGTGTCTGTTATGGATAATATGTATGCAGGAGTAGAGACAGGTTGATGTAGCGGCCAATATTCGTTTATTGCAGCAGCCAGTATTGACATACAGTCTGCGGATAAGTCCAAAGAAATTGCAGAACCGAAATGCCAAATATATGTTTGACGAAACTTGAAAGCTCTGGAAAAAGCTAGTAATTGAACCTTGTGCTAAGTTTTATTTCTGTGTTCTCAAATGTTTGATCTAGTTTAGAAACCGTGTGGGTGTATCATAGTTTTTCCACCAGAGAGCACTGAAATGTTTATATCCCACTCGGTACTTCGCCATAATTCTTTTAATAACCAGATTTACAGGATCTTTATCAAACATGTGTTATGTTTTGTGTTGTTGTTCAAAAATTGATATTGGCGGTGCAGACAGGGCCGGGGCAACCGACAAACTAATAGAGAAGCTGCTCCAGTTTGCATTGGTGATGTCTGCTCAGCGTGCAGACTTAAAGACAGTGTAGGAGCCAAATTCCTCATTTCAGAATATGGTGAATTGTATCTTTGTTGCCCCATTAGATATTCAGTTTTATAAATTCTTTGTGCTTTAGTAAAGGGGTTTATCATTATATTTAACTATGGAAATCCAATATGTAGCTTTGTCTGTGGTTACTCCCCTATCCCATGTTTCCCCTCTACCACTTCTATATTAGGGCAGGGAGCCAGAGCTCTGATGGGCCCCAGGGAGAGCGGTAATATACAGTTTTTGACCTCACTGAATTGTCAGTCTATTAGCTTATTTATAGAACCTTTTGAGATAGCTATTGGGGCTGTTGTACAAAATATAATTTGCTTTCAAATTAAATGTTGCTTATCGTTTAAACACGCGGGTCTCTGTAATCTAAGCGCGTCTAACTGCATGCATCACACCTGGAGCCTCAAGGCAAGTTTGGATTGCTTTTATAGACGGAGTGAAATGAGAAATACATTTTCCCAGTTTTAATCCTGTGTCCCTGTGTTAATTGATCATTTATCTCTTGTTATATGCCAAATATATGTCAAAATCCCCATCAAATCCCCGTCTTTTCTCTTCTGTAAAACGGTTCAAAATGTTTGATGACTCATCCTGCACTCAGGGGCGTTTACAAAAAAATCATCGAATCAAATGAGACTTTTGGCGACTCACTGCAGCACGGGGCAGAACATGCAGATGAACGTCCGCCGGATGACGCGAAACGATCGTCAGAGTTTTGCTGGCGGGTGAGTGAGCGGGCCTGAGCTGGAGGGAGGGAGTTCATCTGCATGTACTGCCCGCGCTGTAGTGACACAGAGCTGGTTGAAAATCGTCAAAGTTTCCCTTTCCTCTCGACCTCCTCCTGATCTAACAACCGGTGAGGGAGGTGTGTGTGTGGAGCCAACAGTCCTCTGTAGCTCTGTATAGCGCTAAGCTCACTCATTTTTAGCGAAGGATTTGATTTAAATCCCTCTTGTGACTGTACATTGCTCAAATATTACGTTTCACTGTGAAATATGGCACAGTAGAGAAGCTAAAGATGCTCTAACTTCCGTTTCACTGGGACTTTTAAAGAGGGCAACTTTGGGCGGCACATTTGATTGCTGTCGATGAAAATATAAAGTTTGATAATGATTGGGCCCAGTTGAGGGTCAGGAGGATCATGGGAGGGCAGATGGACAGGTGCTAAAAATGTTTCTGGAGTTTGTCTGAGACTTTGTTTAACCAGACTTGTTATCTAGTGTGTACCTGGCTTAAGATAGTCAATAAGCTTGCTCTGGTACTTATTGCTAGTATGAAGCCATTTACATGCTTTGGAACAAAACATATTGTAATGTTTAACGTGCAGGACTGATTGATTGTAGTCGTATATCGAACTGATGTTTTACATATGGGACAAACACAGGCAGCAGATTCCAAACTTTTTACCAGACCATTTATACTGACTTTGAGAAAATCTGATAAATATTTTCTCTGGAATGTTTTGCACCTGATGCTGCAAACACGCTATTTGATGAGTTTCTGTGGTGGCTTTGTTTGTGTGTGTTGTGGCGTGTGAGCAATAATCCAGGTGAGCATCAAGCACTAACCCGCCCAACGTTTGCATAACAAAACAGCAGCTTCTTGACTTGTGGTTCAACACATGCGGGAGGGAAAGAGATGAGGGAAGAGATTTTGAAAGGAAGCCTCCCCGTTTTCTCCCTTCAGGCCAGAGGAAATGATGCAATTGAACACATTTGCACCCTGGATCAGCAACTCTCAGCTATTGTCTCTTGACTACTTCTACGATTGGACACGGCCGGTGTGTGTTGCACTTTAGCCCTTTTTTTGATTTGTTTGTGTGAGATGAATGAGTTTGGCAATCACGTTTGTCCTGTCACTAAAGAGCTGGATGCAGCTCAAAGAGAATAAAGTTTCCTCCACATCTGCCAAGCTGTCAGGCTCATACGGACCTGAATCAAAGAAGTGAAGTGGCCAATAGGTGGTGAAAACAATGGCTGCCAGGTTGAGCCAAGTTTATGAATAGCATGCTATTAAAAATGACAGATCCAGCTACTGTAATAGAGGCAACGGACATTGTTGAATTCAGTGTTTTCTGCCCAAAGTGTTGTTTGTTGTTGTTTTGCATTTTAGTTTTTAGTTGGTGTTTTTTGTGTAAGTAGAGAGGGGAGATAGAGCTGGAGGTGGTTAACATGGCCACAGGGGTTAAAGGTCAAACGCTGCCTGTTCCCGCCCTCATTCTCATGAGAGTGTTTGTGTATGTGGGTGTTTGCAAAGGATCAGGTCACCTTGTCCCAGTTTTAGCCATCGCAGCCATGTCTTTCTCCTGTTGTCTTCTTTTCTGCCTCCTCTTACTTCTGGTAACTTCTGGTATGTTGTGTAGAGCTGAAACAATTAGACGATTAAAGGTGCCTCTGTACATCCATGTTTTCTAGCTAACGGTGTTTTTCGTCCCTTCCTTTTTTGGTGCATTGCTTTGTTTCTCGACAAGTTACCGCCATCAGCTGTCAATCATCAGAAATGCCAAACATCTGATGTCTCCAGCCTCTCATATATGAGCATTTGATGCTTTACTTTGTTGAGCATGATAATAAATTGAATATCTTTGTTAGTTTTGTCCTGTTGGTTTATATAAATCAAGCAATTTGCATACATCGCGTTGGCCTTTGGGAACTTATAAAGTGTATTTTTTGGTTGAATTGAAAAAATAATCTGCAGATTAATTGATAATGAAAATAATCATTAGTAGCAGCCCTAATATCATACGGTAATGTCCAAATTTTTTTTATTTTTTTTATTTTTTTTTTTATATATATTCCCATGAGTCTCCAATTAGCCTCTTGTTTTTGGTGCTTATGTGAAAAGTATACAGTAGTATAGTAAGTAGTATGCATGTAGTACACCTGAAGACAGACTGGAGAAACACTGAAAAATACTGTTTATTGCCATAAATACATAAAGAAGTCAGTCAGTAAGCATTTTTCTCTCATTCATGAGCTGTGTTGATGAACACTTGAACTGGCACAGTTGTTTCACATTGTAGTTGCAGTGCGGTTGCTGTTCTTTGCCCCAAATTTTATCTCCTTTTTTCTTTCTCTGCTTACTTGTCTGCTTCAGTCCTGTGACCCTCTCAGCTGTGCCTCACCCGTCTCTCTCCTCCCTCTCTTCCTGTCCCCATGCTTCTCTCGCTTTGTTCGCCTCGTCTGTCGTTCTCTCACTCTCTCTCTCTCTCTCTCGCTCTCTCTCTCTCTCTCTCTCTCTCTCTCCGTCTTTTTCATGAGCGTGACTGGACAAACTGGCTTTTGCCGCCCGGCAGTGTGTTTTTTTTCCAGTCTCTGTTGCAGATGGTCCAGTTGCTGAGGATTGTCCATTTGTATACAAGTATTACTGTGCTGCTCCTAGCAACAGACTTGTACTGTAGCTACTGTACCCTCAGCAATACTGTGTTAAAGGCCCGTGTTAAACCAACCTTTCCTTTGAAGGAAACCGTAAATGTTTGGTTTGCTTTTTATTTCCTTCTTCCTCCTTGTCCACTCGGTTTCTGTGTTATTTCGCCGTGCTCCCTCTCCCTTTCTCTCTGCCATCATGCTGTCAGTCAGTTTGACAAGAATAGGAAAGGGTATTTCCCTGCAGGTTTGTTTTTTCAGCAGAACAACACAAAGTGGCCCATGTGGCAACAGAAGACATCTACAGGAAGTGATGTGCCAGTTACTGTAGAAAAACTGTTTGCAGACTCATGCTTCTGTCATACTGTACGTGCTAGTGTGTGTGTGGTTGTAAGAGAAACCTGATGACTTCAGCATTCTCAGCTGCAGTACATGCAGTTTTTTACATGACATAACTAAGTATGCACATGTGTTTTCCTAAACATCAAATGGCCTTTGTCGCCACAGCCTGTTCAGAACAGACAAGAAGAACTTTCCACATTTTCAGCTAGCCAATCCCATGTTGTCTGCTTCTGACATGCATGTCTTAATGATAGGTTGAAGTTAAAGGGGAACTCCACTGATTTTACACATTAAAGTCTGTACACAGGTCATGGGTAGTACTCCTGCCTATTTGTAAAAAAGCTGTATAAAGCCTTTTGTTTTAAGTCTTATAAATTGTCTCAAGTGATGTCACTTCAGTCAGCGTGGGGTCAGTTTGGGCTGAATGTTTTAAAAGTGCAATGCTAAATGCTAAATCAATGGAGTGCTCTTTAAAATTGAGTCTAAAAATATTTGTACCTTGGTTTGTACAGTCATAGGGTGATTACTGTGCTGGTATTATAAATTCTTTAAAGAGCAACTTGTAGGTTTGAGACCCTAGTGAATCAATGTGTAGGAAAATGATGTAGAAACTACATTTTGAAAAAATGTATACATAAATATACACTACAGTAACATCTGGAGTCGTTTTGTAAGGAAATCTTTATTGCCGCATCAAAAAAGACCAACTTGACGTGACATAACAGGAGGGAGACAGTGAGAAATATAAATCACAATGCTAGTTTTGACACAGTAGAGGTTGAAAACGTATATATTCATATGGAATTCATAAGAAAATGTCTTTATTTTTTCAAGCTGGGTTTTATTCTCATACATAATTATGTGTATTCTAACCATCAGTCATGCTAACTTTGCATGTGCAACCTCCGATGTAGAGATTTAGGAGTAAATGTGGACTACAGCAAAACAAGTACTATATGTGCTTTCAAAATTATTTCAAATAGGGATGACACGAGAACCGATACTTCGGTATAAAGTCGATGCCAAAATTCTGAAAATGACCGTACTCGTTTTCTACAGTACCGCAGGTAAAGTCAGGGCTCGAGACTAACGATGTCCTGTCGTCACGGGGCCGATGGAAAGTGTGTTTGGGACACAGTAAACTCTCTACTGACGTGTCCAGAGGACGCAGCCTATTTTTTTCCCTGATAATGCGACATTAATAACAATAAATCTGTGTTGAAATCGGCAGGAGGAGAGTTAGTTAACTAACATTAACTAGCTCTTGTACTGCCGATTTCAACACAGGAGGTGCCATGTGCCCTATGATGAGTTCAGGCTCTATTCAGTAAAAATGAGTATTGGGCGAATGTTATCATGATGTAGGATAGAAAAAATACTGTAATTTTCCTCTAAAAATATTATCTGAAAGCACCTGATCAGTACCTTTCAGGTAGCCTAGATTAGGGGAGAAGTGCAGGTCACTTTAAGTAGGTTTACTATGTACAGACAACTACAATTATAATATGTTTGGGTCTGAAACATGGCGCACATATAAAATACAAAATACGCCAAAGTGTAACATTTATTCATTTCTTAGAAAACAAAATATAAATGACATGATGATGGGAGTAGATTTCTAATGACACTGGTCACTTTGAGAGATCATCAAACCAGCAGGAACTCATTTTCCCCCTCATCAATACAATATACTCCTCATCTGTTGCTGGAAAAGAGTCATTTCCATCCATCTTGTCTCCTTGTTGAGTATAGAGAGGACATTACCAGCATGGTCGATTTTCATGATTGAGAAAGCTTTTTTGTCTTCTTCCTCTTCTATTGTTTTCTGTGACTTTGAGCCCTTTCCTTCCTTCTCTCGTGGTAGAACGAGTCACAGTTATAATGGCATTTTCACCTACTAGTGTCATATTCAGAGATTTTGGGGTGATTATACTGGAGCTGTAGGAGCACACAGATCACACCCTTTATAATAACACGGGCTTCAGTCAGAAATGGGCTGAGCTCTGTGTCCTCATGTTTCACTGGAAAGTGAGTGTGTGTGCGTCTGTGTATCAGTGTGTGCATTCATTAAAAGTGAATATCGGTCCTCCTATTTTTGTCCACTTCATGTGCGCTTGCACGACCACGCCTTTCCATGACCTCTGTGTGGACACCATCTCTGTACCGAGTGGTCATTATCACTCAGTAGGAAAACTCCAGGCATTGTCCTCACAGTGGAGGACATGCTAATACACAAACACACTTTACCCACGCTCTATCTTGTCCCTCTCCGCCCAGCCCTGGGCTCCACTACGCTGCTCACACAGTCTGATTGAATTATCCTCGCCTGCCGCCGTTATCTACTGAATTAGCCCGGGATGAGTCATTCATGCCCGTTAGCTGTCTGTCGCCATCTTTGCAGTGTTTCACACCGGGTCAACCGTAGACATATATACATAGACGCCGCATCGGACGATAAAACCCGTTGCAGCGATACGCCAACTTGGGCGCCATATTGGACCTGGCAAGACTGGCCTGTAACCCTATACAAGTGAACGGGGGAGCTGCTGTTTTCTGCATAAAAAGCACTATAACGTCTGCACTTCTCAACCGATTTCAACGAGTCGTTATTACATTAAAGGGTTTATGATCTACGTGGAGTAGAATAATAAAGTTTTGTCTCCAGTTACTCGGAGACAGAATCTCGATAGTTAAGTTATAATCGCTGCTAGGCGCTCAGGAGACGAGCGTGTACCGTAGCCTGACATGAACTGAATTACTTACGTGATAGAAAATATTCATTTATCATAATGAATTGTTAAAACTCACGTTTGTCAAGTATGGCTTTGGCTTATTTTCCTTGTTTAAGGTTAATACTTGTAGAGAGGTTCCTGTATAATATAACAAAATATAATTTTAATATAATATAATGTACAATGAAATGTCTTCCTCGGTTTTTAGTGATCATGATTTCAATCTATAGGCTACCCCTAACAGGTTAACAAAGATCCTAAATCAAAGAGCCTTAAGGTTGAGTTTTAAATCAAAATATCTAAATGTCTTATTTCTTTATTGTATCGCACTGTACCTGATTGTATGAATGACATGGAAAAACTATGTGGTGGCATATAATAATGTTGATAATTATTCTAAAGGATACCAGACTTTGGCAAGTTAGTCAGTAAATGAACTGTTTTCAGCTACAACAGACATGCTAAATGAAAAGTCATTATAAGTCATTATTGCAGCTTTCACCACAGGATGTAAACAATGATTCTCCATATTTCACTCTAATGTAGAGTGACATCTGCCGTGGACTTACAGTACTGGTGTCTGTTTGCTCATAGTAAGTAAATTACGCACTCTGGTCGGCTCAGTCTAACGTTTCAGATTACAGGAAGTAAAACTCCCCGTCTTAAGTCGGTGTCACCTTCCTTTTCTTATCTAGACTCACACAGATCTACTGAGGAGTCGAGAGACATGAGTCAATTTATGTGGAAAGCCGGACAAACCACAGAATGACCCCACTGTTACAGACATAATTAGTCCACTCTTTGTGCACTCAAATTCCTCTCCTATGACAAGAAAACATATTAATCATTTTCCACTAAACCGGACTGTTTTCCCAAAGCTCAAAAGTTGTCAGTGGTCACACTGTAAAGGCAAAATTGAAATAAAATCCCACCACTAATGAAGACTGTGTGTGGAAATTATTAAAGGCCTGTCATGGAAGGCCTGTCATTGATGGCTTCCTGTCTTTGGTCAACTCCGGTGATGTCACTGACCACTCCTTCATCGTCTCCCCCTGTTGGATGTATTAACAGAGCTGGATACAGCGCCAGTGGCCACTCGCAGTACTGTGACCCAAAAAGCATTTTCCCCATTCAGTAGACAGGCATTATAAAAGAGTTATCTGTAAAACTGTTGACAGGACGCTTCCAACTGAAAACAAGGTAATTTATAGTCTTAATATTATGATTTCATGGAGGTTTAATATTTGCTAAACTTTCCCAAAGCCTAGAGAAGCTGTTTTTATGTGCATGATATAATTTATCAGTGTGTACAATGTGAAAGCCCACCAGGAAGAGAAAAACTTTTTTTTTTGGCTGATGTGTTTGGCGAGAATTTTCATTAAGTGAATGGGCACCATTTTCAAGGCTGTTATCCACTTCTTATATTACAGCCATGTTTGGGCAGCCATCAGGCAAGCTGCCAGATAACTGCTAATGTTTTTACCATAGACTGTATATAAGAAGTGCACGTAGTAGTAGTAGACTGATGTTTTGAAGCCTCGAGTTTGGTATTTTGGCCGTCGCCATCTTGGATTTTTGCAACCAGAAGTGACATGAGAGTACGGAGCACAACCAAACACTGAATAAGACATTTTTAGGCAACCAAAAGGTTAATATTAACTTTCATGAACTGAAAACACACAGTGAAAGGGTTAAAATTATAAGATGAAAACATGGACAACTCCCAAACTGGACAACGCCGTGGTAGCGACCTGTCAATCACAAGGTAGCCACGCCCTAAAGCATACCCTGCTTTATGGTCTTTATTTGACTCTAAATGGGACCATAATTTACTAAATGAACATCATGCTGTATTGAAGAAGACTTGAAACGAGCGATCGAGACCATAAACTCATGTTTACAATGTTTACTGAGGTAATAAATCAAGTGAGAAGTAGGGTCATTTTCTCACAGACTTCTGTACAATCAGACTTCTTTTTTGCAACCAGAGGAGTCGCCTCCTTCTGGCTATTAGAAAGAATACAAGTTTAAGGCACTTCAGCATCGGCTTCACTTTTCAGACCCGGAGGTTGCCCACTAGGTTTTTACCCTCTGAAACCTGATCAACTGGCTGGATTCATTTGTAGGTAGCTGTAGCACAGTGCTAGCTGCTAGCTGTTAACTTCTTCCTGCCTGCAATTTCCTCTTCTCTCTCTCGATTGTGTGACATCTATGAATGATTAAATATACTGTATGGAGAAAATTTCTAATTTTACATAAGATGGACTAAGTAAAGCCCCCTTCACACTGCGATTTTGGGCTGTCACAGATGAAAGTTGACAATCGTGAGCAGAAACGTGGTGAAATCTTTGGTTGTCAAACTGTATTTGATCGCACTGCGAGTCATGTCCACTGACGGCGAAAAGATTATGTGGGTCAGTTGACAGTTTCTTAATTTTGGACCAAATTCTGGTTGGTTTGTAGATGTGGGTTGTAACAGCAATCATAATACAGCATAAAATGAAGCAGACTAGATTCTAAACACCATTTTAGAATGAAGGCGTAGCGCAGTAGCCAATTTTCAAAACATAAGAGTTGCACAAGTTTATGTTTAGGGCTGTGTATTGGCAAGAATCTGGCGATACGATGCGTGTCATGATACAGGGGTAATTGTGAGATCGCTGTGCCGTTTAGAGGGGGCCCTTAAACCGTATGCTCAATTTCCAATTTGGAGGCTGATGTTGGAGGTTAGCTTCAGGGCGCTAACTCCACCCATCACTATTTTCAAACGAGGCTGTGACTGAATCCCATCGTCTTTCTATAGGGGACGGGGAATCACCACTGTGGTTTGTAGATGCGGAGCCCAAAGGAAACAAGAGGTCAAGCAGGCAGCAGAAACGCGTCCCAATCTTACTCTCTGGCTTTGATCCAATAATACTTAGAAAACGCATCCTTCCCTTGTTTCCGCTCTCTAGATCATATCACCCACCCAAGTGAGAGCAAAAAAAAAAGCTGTCACAAATTCACTCAAAGCCAGATCTGATTAATTGACGTGCATAAGCAGCTGATGAAGACTTTACATTGTACAAGCTTACTGCCGCAGATCCAGGAGTGAAAAGTTTGTGTCCTTGATGTATAGAGTTTCTGTCCCTCTTTTCTCCGCGTCCCGCTCTGCTCCCACTGACAGCAGCAAAACCGCAGAGGAAACAGGAAAGGCCTGAGCAGCTTGGTGTTGGGACGGATATCCTCTCTCGGAGGCGTTCCCCCTCCTCCCTCACTTAACTCTCCCTCTCTTTATCTCTTTTTATCGTTTTTTTTTTCTCCCCCCCCAAACCCATTTTGCTCTCAGTGTGGCATTAGCTGTTTGGCCGAGCTCAGGAGCTTATCGAAGACTTCTGTTCATCTGTAGTTTTTCAGGTCATTTATATATCTGAGTGAACTATGTGTTGGCATGGTGACGAGGAGGACGAGGACAGCTCGGAGGTGAAGTGTTGTTGGCTTGTTTGGTTGAATTGTGTGTTCCTGTAATAGTGGCTGAGTGGCTGTGATGTCTAGTGATTAACGCTGCTGTGTTCCTGATTGTGTGTCTGGCTTGTTGAGTCTCTGCTAGAAGGGATTTTTTTTGAGAAGACACAGGAAGTAAGTAGAAACTTGTGGAGCCCAATTATTTACTGGTACTACAAAGTGTGTTTTTCATTTAAGTAGAGAAGGACCAGTTCATGAGAAAAGGTTGAAAGAGGACAATGGACAGCACAAGTCATGGGACAGATTTCACTTAAATGTCGAGTTTTAGCCCGTTTGGCAGTCAGACTATCTTGAAAATGGCATTTCTAATGGTATTCCTGAACTGTAGTGACCCTAAAGCTCGTCTTGTAAGCAGGTTGGACATTGGAGATTTGTTTTGAAATATTATAAACAACAAGATTTTTGTCATTCCTCGCTGCTCCTCCTGCTTCCTTTTCTAGCATTTTCATTTTTACCCAACTTTGCCCTTTCCCCCCCCCCACCCTCCATCATCACTATCGTCTCTCCCTCTCTATCTCTTTCCTCCCATTACCGCCTTATCCTGCTCACCATCTCTTCCTCTGCTGTCTACCTCACTCTCAACACCTCCTCTTACCAGGCGGACTGTGCTGTAAAGTAAGCCTTGTATTGTCATCATGACAGTTGCCTAACTTCTTTATCCTCTCTCTCTCTTTCCTTTCACCCGTCCAGAGTGACCCAGGTGAGCTGTCGGTTCTGGAGCAGCTCGGCCTGGACCAGAACTCTGATTTCTCCGATTCCAGTGTGCAGCAGCTTCTGGACGAGCAGCGTGAAAGGATCCGCAGAGAGATTCGTAAGGAACTGAAAATCAAGGAGGGAGCGGAGAACCTACGGAGGGCGACGACTGACAAGAGGAACGTACAGCAGGTCAGCCACAGTTACCCTCAGATCCTCTCACAGCCTTCATCCACCAGCACCTGTGTAGGGACAATTAGCTTGTTTTGGGGAAAATGGAACTAATTAATCTAGAATTATTAAGCAGCTAAACACTTTAACTATTCGTCCACCGATATAACCTCAGTGTCAGCATAATAATATTAATAAAACGTTTCTCTTGGTGATCAATCAAGAGGGTTTGTAACGTAATTAATTAACTGAAACTCAAATAGAGCAAAGAAAAAGTAATGAGGTAGGCTATGCATAAAGTGTCTGAAAGTAAGTTATAGAAACCAAAGCAACAACTTTATATTTTAAACATTTATTACTTACACTACTCACAAAGAAAGACACAGTAAAACACTAAACACACACAAACTACAACGCTACGGTGAAAGAATATGAATACGACAGGGGAAAGTGATTAAATTAATAAACCAAAGGAAAATATTGACCGTCACTGGAAGCAACTTGTTTAAAAGATCTTGTAGATCATAAACCCTTTAATATAATAATGACTCATTGAAATCGGTTGACTGCTTTTTATCCAGAGAAACGGCAGCTCCCCCATTCACTTGTATAGGGTTAAAGGCCAGCATTACTAGTTCCAATATGGCGCCCATGATGACGTATCGCCGCAACAGGCTGAAGCACCCAATGCAGCGTCTATGTATATACAGTATATCTATGTGTCAACCAGCCAGAGCTAAAGGGGGCAGGACGGGGTGGAGACCAAAGCAACGGAGCAGCAGCTAGGTGTATGGCGGAAACTATGGCGGAAAATCCTAAGAAGTGTCCAAGAAAATGCTCCAGATAAAATAGAAACTCTGCGTTCAGAGGAAGGATTAAAGGATAAATGTCTTGTAGCCAGTAGAACTGGTTCAAAGTCAAAAGTGTGCTCTCTAGCTGTGTGTTGATGATGTTTATGTCCACACATTGTCCAAAGTTTCATAACCAGAAATGACGTTCTACTGTATTTGCCCAGGTGGACAGCCAGCTGCGTTCTTCTAACCGCAAGCTGGACAACCTTCACGCTCAGCTGCAAGAACTGGATGCTCACATTGTGGTGAAGGGAGGAGAGGAGAACAAAGGTATGTATGTGAGAAAATGTTACACCTATTGTTAAATCTACCCTTGTCATTTTAAACGAGAAAGTTTCAGATTAGTGAGCGGAACTGCTTCGTGGCCGGAGTTTTGTATTAAATCCACTGATACCGTTATTGTATCAGTATTTGTCGTAGGGAAAACAGGTAAGTTCCAGTCTGATTCAAGTTAAGTCAATTTTATTTGTATAGCCCAAAATCACAAATTTGCCTCAGGGGGCTTTACAATCTGTACAGGATGCGACACCCTCTGTCCTTTACAGTACGACCCTCTCATCGGATAAGGAAAAACTCCCCCCAAAAAAACACTTTTAACAGGGAAAAAATAAAAAATGCAAGAAACCTCAGGAAGAGCAACAGAGGAGGGATCCCCCTTCCAGGATGGACAGATGTGCAATAGATGTCGTATGTACAGAGTAACAACATAATAAGAATACAACATAGACAATCCATATGACAAAAAATAATACATATAATATGAACATATGTGAGAAGATGGATCCAGGAGGATGTCAAGCAGCTTCCCGGCGTCGCCAAACAGATAGAGACAGAGCAACACAACCTCATCTCCAAGCCAAATAGATAGAGCCAGAGCAACACGACCTTCTCTCCACGCCAAATAGATAGAGCCAGAGCAGCACGTCCTCCTCTCCACCATGGAACCTAGAGAGAGGACCAGATTTTTGTTTTTAATTCACAGTTGCTTGGTAATGTAAACGTATGTTACCCATGCCAATAAGCCCCTTTGACTGAATTAAATTGATAGAAAAGCTACATCTCCTGGAGAACGGAGGTCCAGGTCCCTCATTTGGAATGAGGAACTACCATCCAGAAGAAGCAGAGAGACGTCCAAAAACGGTCCAGCACAGAGAAGCCTGAATAAAAGGAGAGAGAGAGATGTGAACCCCCATCTTGTTCCTTTTTATATCCTCTCCAACCTTTTCCTTCCCTCCACAGATGAGTGTCCTCAGTCTCCCGGGGCCGAGAGTCGAACGTCAGCCCACAAGCAACGCATCGCTGCCCTGGAGAGACAGCTCAACATCGAGCTCAAAGTCAAACAGGGAGTTGAAAACATGATCCCCATCTACGCTAATGGATCCACCAAGGTACAGGACATTGACTTAATCCATACACACACACATTCACACACCTGAACACAGCTCAGATAGCATTGACAACACACGAGGGTGCAGAAGTGTATTAATACTGACGCGCATTAATGTAAAGAGCATTTTGTAGGCCGATAGTACACGTTGTACCTCTCCCCAAGCTGGCTGATGACTGACAGTGTGTGTGCATCTTCATGATCCACAACCTTGTAATCTGCTGACTCAGATGATCTCTAAATGGACCTGTGACACACAAAACCCCTTCCCTTATGCACACACCTCATCTCTTGATTGCTTCAAAAATCCCCTCCCCCTCTTTTATGCAGCTGTTTTCACCTTCCCATTTGACCTTGCTCTCATATCTCCACTTCTCTTTCTGTTTCACTGCTTTAAAATACAAATCTAACGCCTATACGAATCAATCAACAGAAAGACAAAAGGAATTAAGGAGTTCTCTCTGTTGCTCAAAGTTTTCTCGCATTATAATAATTACGGTCATGTGATTTGCTCCTCGTCTCGACTCCATTCAGGATAAGAAGATGCTGCAGACGGCCCAGCAGATGCTGCAGGACAGTAAGACCAAAATTGACATCATCCGCATGCAAATCCGCAAGGCTGTGCAGGCCACCGAGCACAATGACGACACACAGGGTGAGTTTGATTTGCTGACTAAATGAGTGTATAGTTATACCTACTTATAGGTTATAATGCGGTACCAGTGACGCAAAACACACTTGTGGCTGTTTGGGCAAACACCTTTAAAGTTCCAAATGCTAGAAAACATATTTATTTATTATTTCATTAATATATCAATAAGGGTTGCTCGCCTTGGTTGACTGCTACATTTTGGAGATAATAACATTTAAGGGTGATTTCACATCTAACCTGTTCAGTTAAAACGTACTCGGGGCTGTTTGCCCGGTTATTATGGTTCATTTTGGGCTGATGTGAAAGCTGTCACTCAAACCCTGGTGCGGACCAAACAACCAGACTGAGACCGCTCTAAAAGGTGGGTCTCGGTTTGCTTCCAAGCGGGTTCGTTTGTGGTGTGAAAGCTAGCAAACCAACCACCAGCATAGATGTGTTTTTAGCATGATTTCAAAAGTTAAACTACTAATAAATCCATCTGATCGTGAAATCTGTTCAGGAAGCGATCTTATAATTGATCTGTATAAGGCCATGTATACAACCTATTAATGCAAATCGTATGGCAACTATGGTAACGCATATGCACGTCAGCGCAGGTATTGTCCCTGATTAATAGGTCAAAAGCTGTTAAAACCGCTGCGGTTGTGTCCGATTCTGTGTACTTTGTCAATTGATTTCATCTAAGTAAGTACATTTACTTAAATACTGCACTTAAGTACAATTTTGAGGTACTTTACTTGAATATTTCCATTTTCTACTACTTTCTACTTCTCCTCCACTACATCTCAGAGGCAAATATTGTACTTTTACTCCACTACATTTATCTGACAGCTTTAGTTACTTTGCAGATTCAGATTATTAAAACAAAATACAATCAACTCATAAATGATAATGCATTATTATAGATTAAACTATCCAGCAGTATATAAAGTAATTAAAATGAGCTCCACCTTTACAAGCTGCGACATTAAAGTGATGAACACATTAATGCATCAATAATTATAATCCAATAATATGATATAGATTATTCTGCAGAATGACTATTTTTACTTTTGGTACTTTAAGTATATGTTGATGCTGATACTTTTGTACTTTAATTAAGTAAAGATTTGAATGCAGTGTGGTATAAGTACTTTTACTGAGGTAAAAGAGTGAGTACTTATTCCATCACTGCAAGACGGCTCATACGCTTGTCCGTGTTCTCCCCGACGTTCGCATAAGTCATCTGGGAGCGCGCAAAGGGGCTTTTGTACAGTCCTGTCTCTACCGGTTATTCAATATTCATTAAATCCGGTCGAGTCTACTAATATTAATAATGGTTATAATCAGTTATTTCTTGGTGAGTTCTTTGTGACACCAAAGAACATAAATATACACATCAGAAGTGCTGCTTAAACTTCAGTCACCACAGTGGGTCCTGATGATGCGGGATGACAATCGGCAAAACTGTCCAATCAACGAGTTACCTGTCAGTCTGTATAACTTCATGTTTACTCCTCTTGGTTCATTTGTAAAAGATCAGTTTAAACAGGAACCAGACCAGAACTAAAATACAACCATGCATCATTTATTCCCCTTGGTCCGGACCAAATGAACCCAACTACAGGTGTGAAAGCACCCTAAATGTTGACATAAAACATAAACATACATAGTAATGATGTCGACGCAACATGCTGTAATTATTCCTATCTGAACATCTTTAGTTCACCTGTCAGAGGAAAAGTGAGCTAAAACCGTTAATTTCAGACGCTGTCTGTGGTTTATAACAACGGTCAGCCGGCACTGACGGGATGCTTTTCATCTCTCTATCCTCTATCAGCTGCTCCAGACAGCAGACACACTGTAGCATCAACAGATCAATAAAGAGCCCGCTCAGTGTTTTCTCTCCACCTTTAGTTTTGTGATGAAGAAGATGAAGAGGACTGATACACAATACACTGTGTTGTGTGTGTGTGTGTGTGTGTGTGTGTGTGTGTGTGTGTGTGTGTGTGTGTGTGTGTGTGTGTGTGTGTGTGTGTGTGTGTGTGTGTGTGTGTGTGTGTGTGTGTGTTGGGTGGACAAATATGTGAGTGAGTGAGTGATACAAAGCCTGTGAAATGGCCCACCTGGCACATTACCACAATCAATCAAATTCACACACAGATGCACTCATAAAAATAATCCAACCCTCCAACAAAAGGACCGGCAGATGAAAAGTCTCTTTCACACACAAACACTCGCTCACATTATTATTTTTCTGTGTGTCGAGATGGAGCACAGACATTGCATGTGTTATATGTGCATAAGTGTGGTTGTGCACTTTAAGGTACAATCAAATGTGATGTCCTGTTCTCTCTGCCATGATGTGGCAGAGCGATCAATGCTGTTTCAGGGCAGGTGAATGAGTTTCTTTGGGGCAGTGAGTGCTGTGGACCATTATGGCTCCTTTGCTGGGAAAAATGGGCCGATTGATTACGGTGACGAGAGGTGGACGGTTTGGTAAAATGCAGCAGGGTCAGGGAGAGAGCAAAGGGAGGGGGGGTAGAAGTAAAATACAGATTTTAAAGATGGTGCACTCCCCTTTGGGGCCATGTTTTCGTTTATGCTCAGGTCAGACCGAGGCAGCCGATGGCTGTTGAGAAAGTGGGCTTTTAAGGCGAAGAAGATAATGGGCATTTGGAAGGATTTTAAGGGCCGTGCTTTATCCCTCTGTGTCCTCTATGTGGAAAACCTAGTGGGTTTTTAATGAATTGAACTTCATTCCACTGCTGTAACATGATAAAGATGGTATTATACTGAACATGTTAATGATCAGACTGATGAGCAGCTATGATTGTTTTACTTAAAGAGGATTTTACACATAAAGCTGGGCATATACTACGGTTTTAGCCCGTTTCTTGCCCGAATTTTGAGCCATACGACTCATTTTAGAGTCGGACCAAATTTCAGCTTCGTCGGGCGTCGTTTGCTGTGCAGTGTACAGGGAGGGACCGAGGACCGATTAACTCTCTTTGCCCCGAGCGAGGGAGTTCAAGTATCTCGGGGTCTAGTTCATGAGTGAGGGTAAAATGGAGCGGGAGATGGACAGGCGGTTGGGTGCAGCGTCTGCAGTTATGCGGGCTTTGTACCGGACTATTGTGGTGAAGAGGGAGCTGAGCCGGAAGGCAAAGCTCTTGATTTACCAGTCCATCTACGTTCCAACCTTCACCGATGGTCATGAGCTTTGGGTAGTGACCGAAAGAATGAGATCAAGGATACAAGCGGCCGAAATGAGCTTCCTTCGTAGGGTGGCTGGGCTCAGCCTTAGAGATAGGGTGAGGAGCTCAGACATCCGGAGGGAGCTCGGAGTAGAGCCGCTGCTCCTTCGCGTCAAAAGGGGCCAGCTGAGGTGGTTCGGGCATCTGATCAGGATGCCTCCTGGACGCCTACCTTTTGAGGTTTTCCGGGCACGTCCAACTGGTAAGAGGCCCCGGGGTAGACCCAGATCACGCTGGAGAGATTATATATCTCGGCTGGCCTGGGAACGCCTCGGGGTCCCCCCAGGAAGAGCTGGAAAACGTTGCTGGGGAGAGGGACGTCTGGAATTCCCTGCCCCCGCGACCCGGCCCCGGATAAGTGGAAGAAAATGGACGGATGGATGGACTTTCTCAATTAATCGATTAGTTGTTTGGTCTATAAAATGTCAGAAAATGGTGAAAAATGTTGATCAGTGTTTCCGAAAGCCCGAGACTACGTCCTCAACTGTCTTGTTTTGTCCACAACTCAAAGATATTCAGTTTACCGTCATAGAGGAGTAAAGAAACCAGAAAATATTCACATTTAAGAAGCTGGAATCAGAGAATTTTGACTTTTTTTTTCTTTTTTTTTATTACTCAAACCGATTAATCCTTTGTCGAAATAGTTGTCGATTAATTTATTAGTTGACAACTAATCGATTGATTGTTGCAGCTCTAATGGTAACCTGAACATAGCTCTCTTATTAACTTCAACACTTGAATTATCTTCTTTTGTGCTGGTGTCCCACACAGTCTCTGGATCTTTCTAGGTTGTTCTCTCTCTCCTTTAAATCACACACACACATTGGGGTTGTGTGTATAGTGTACACAGACAGACAGTCTCCAGGCACCACACCCGGTGGAGGGGTCATCTAGCAGGGTCTGGGCTCCAGGCAGAACACCTTATTAGGAGATAAAAGCATCCACATCCATCTCCACCCCTGCCTCCCCCTTTTCCTTTCTTTCTCCTCCTGTCTCACGCAGACGAGCTTTCAACAGCTCATAAGTCATAAAAATCATTTTTAATCACTCCTCTGTGTCCTTTTGTCCTTCCTCTTCACTGACCTGACATTTGAAAGTCGAATGCACCTTTTCTTGAATGCAATTTTCCTTTTCCTTATCTCACTCCTCCTCTCCTCTCCTCATATCTGTGTTTGTTGCCCACTGTGAGAGGCTGCTGCTACTGGGCCATTAAGCTAACCACTTAGCTGTAATTGTGCTTCACGGGAGTGACCCCATGTCTGTTTTTCTAAGTGAGGGTGATCGAGTATGTTTTTCCCATTTAACTGATAGCATTGCACCTAATTTTCTGCTTTGACCTAGCTACCGTTACCAGACATTTCTATTTAAGGGGTGAAATAACCAATAGTCAGTGTTTTATCAGTGGTGTTGGTTGCATTTTGAAGTGGCACTTAGTCTACAGTGGAGAATCACACCTACTAGTGTATATAATGGCAAAAAATATACATTTGTTCAGTTTTAGTAGTTTATTTTGTCAGTTTATGATTTGGTTTAAGGTTATTCATATAATCTCTGCTCTGGCCTTCCATATTTAATGTCTCTCCTCCGAAGGCATGTAAGCAGGTCTTGATTTATTAAACCAATTGTAATGATAGCAGTTTTTCTATTAAATTTGTCACATCATGATCAGATAGGACGCTTTTTCACCATCTTATTCATGTTATAATATTATTATTATATCATAAATTTTCCATTCCAAACATCTCTCTAATTAGGGGTAGCTGTAACTTGTGGCAACAACAGGAAGTATTACAAATATTGGTCAACAAGCTGTTATTACTATGAAATCTTATCTATTTAAGATATCACTCATTTGTTTGTTTTTGCTGTGGCTTATCAAACTTGTAACTTAATGCCAATATAGTTTTAATTTAAATCACAACATCAAATCTAAAAAAAAGTAAAAAAAAAAATAAAATAAAATGGACGGAAACAAAAAGATAAAATGGACAAGAGGGTTTTGGTTAGCTCTGTTTGCTTTTAAAGATGGGAATGAGAAAGCCATTTGGAACTAAAGTTAATGTTGTTTACTGGGGAACACTCAGAGGCTGCTCACCTCCCTGCGGGCGCTGCTAATGTTGTCTTTGTCTGACTCTTGTGTAATGCATGTCATGCATTAAGGCATTAACCTAACTTAGTGTGCCCAGGGGATTTCTCTAGCTATAACACGCTGCTGCCAAAACAAAAGTCTGTCCTCTCAACGTGCACCTGCCAAGACTGAACTATAGAGTATAACTGAGTAAAAGTTGCAGGAGGGATTAAAGCAGTGTCCTGTTGTATAACAGCCTGAGTTGCAGTCTGTAAAATCCTCTACTCTGATGCACAGTAATATAATTTGTCTGTCCCAACGCTGCAGGTAACCAGGACCTCTGTGGGATGGAGCTGCGTCTGGAGGAGCTGAGGCATCACTACAGGGTCGAGCACGCTGTCGCTGAGGGTGCCAAAAACGTGCTCCGGCTCCTGGGGGCCAGCAAGGTCCAGGACAAGAAAGCCCTGTCTGAGGTTAGACTGGAAACACACACACACGCACACACACACACACACACACACACACACACTAGGGATGTCGCGAGAACCAATACTTTGGTACCAAGTTGATACCAAAATTATGAAAACGTGACAGTAGGCCTACTTGTTTTCCTATCGCCAGGGCTCGAAACTAACGGTGTCTAAAATCCGAAGGGCGCAGTAAACTCTCTATCGACGTACTAGGGAGGTGACGGTGAGGACATTTTCCCACCGGTTAATAAACGTTTGACAACACCGGTGTTACCGATTACACCGGACATTTTACAAGAAAAGACGGCGCTCAATATATGTAGCGCGCTTACTTTGATCTTTACCGACGGGTGTCTGTGGCTGTGTGTCTGGTCTCTCCGGTCGAGCTTTCGCTGCGAGGTCGCAGGTTTCCACCTTGCGCCACGCACAGCGGCTGTGACCACTCAATTCTCCTTGCGGCGATTGCCTCATTAACATCATGGTTCCCTTATAGCGTTGGGTTTAAATCTGAAATAAGCGTGTTTGCTTTTCGCTTCGACACCAAATCCTCCGCCATCACTCGGTCTGTAAACTGTCTCTCGTCCCGTGTGTGTGAAATATGAATCCTGCTACTCTGAGCTGAGACTCCATATGGAGCAGATGCATTCACTTTCAGTTTGTAGCGTCCGTCGTCCGACTATCTATTAATAACATGCTGCTGATACGCCAAAATGAACTAAACAGGTTTTATTTCTGTAAAAAAAGCTAAACGATGGTGGGGGTGGTGGGTACGTAATGTAATCGTATGTGCCCGACCACCGTGTAACACCGGTAACACCAACTACCACGACAAGCCTAGGACGCACCCTATTTTTTCCCTGATAATGCTACATTGTGAACAACAAATCCATGTTGAAGTCGGCAGGAGAGCTAGTTAACGTTAGCTGTTGGTGTAAACAGCCAAGTCCTGCAGCTTAAGTTAACGGGAGGTTGCATTATGATGCGTTCAAGCTCTATTCAGTAAAAAATGAATATTAGGCGAAGGTAAATTGTAATGTTATCATGATGTGTTCAAATGTAATCTTGTAAAATGTAGTTTTTGGCGAGAAACTTGAATAAATCCAGTTGTTTGAAGGAGATGTTTTCACAGCAATATAAAATAGATAATAGAGAGAGAATTATGACTTCCTGTTTAACTTCCTTAAAAAAGACAGTATGCAAACGGCAATAAGGGAGTGTATGTTGAAGTACATGGGATTTATTGTTTTGTTTTTGTTTTTCACCGTGGTAGTCATGGAATTTCACTGGTACTGGTATCGACTACTAAATTTCACATACCTCTCACACATCCTGCAACCGTAAACCCTTCCTCAAACTCACATTTTCTTAGTGGAAAGCTTTGAGACACTTCTTTCATTCTATCTCTACCTCGAGACAAACACATTTTATCTCCTTTAATGTTCCGATCTTTTCTCCAGCCTGTAAACCATCATACTTTCATGTTCAACATTTTTTACAGCATCATGACATTATAAGGTGTCTGAATGTGATCAGCTTTCTCTTTATGGGTCCGACATAGATAGAAGACACTAAAAGAAACGTAGCACCATAAAGCCTCTCAAGTCAGATATTTCACAGAGCAGCTTCAATTACTGTACGATCTCTTTTCTAAATAACATTTGAGACACATTTTCACAACAGCAACTGCAGAATCATATATGACCTAACAACTCAAAATAACCATAAATTGTACACTGTGTATCTGTGCTGCTGGTGTTGGAAGGGTTTTCGATCAGTGACTCATTGGTTCCTTCACCATGTGTTGAGATTTCCAGGTGACAGAAACCCATTACTCACACACACACAGTCTGGAAGCATGGCGTTACAAGCCAAAATTGAAAACTGTTTCAAATGCAAAGGCTAAAAAGCAAATATCAAAGCTGTATTCTTTTGCAATATATTGTGGTATAGAGCCTCTTTACTGGACATTTCTAATGGAAAATGTGACTAAAATATGATAGGAGGGATGGATTGTGTGGTAATCGTTTACTTAAAGTCACCCGTTGTATTAAAGCTGTCCCGTGTCGATGCTCTGTAGGCGCAGTCTCGGCTGAGCGAGGCGTCTCAGCGGTTAGACCTGCTGAGGGACTCTCTGGACCAGCGTCTGGCGGAGCTGCCCGAGGACCATCCCAAGGCCAGTGTCATCAAAGAGGAGCTAGTCCTGGCCTCCTCCCCCGTCTTCAGCTCTCGCCACGGCGCCCCCTACCTCCACAACCAGTACAGCACCCTCAACAAGCCCTCGCCTCTCACTGGTACGTAATACAAAACAAAGCTACGCAGGACAAAGTCGAGCACGATCACACCACGAGAAGACCACATGTAAAGAACAGTATTCCATAGTTTAGATGATGTACAAGAGCCTAGAGTAGATGGATAGATAGATAGATGGATAGATAGATAGATAGATAGATAGATAGATAGATAGATAGATAGATAGATAGATAGATAGTCGTACCTGAATTGTCCCCCTCTGTCTTCAGGTACCTTACAGGTGCAGGTGCTGGGCTGCGTAGGGCTGTTGGAGGTGGTTCCAGGTCGCAATAAAGGGACCGCCGTCATGCTGCCCTGCTACAGTCCCGGAGACACCAGGTCCTTCATGAGAGGCAGCAAGGGGCTCTACGGACGCAGCGGCTCAGTCAGCGGGAAGACGCCCAGCAAGACAGACGAGCTCTCCTGTAAGTGGCTGTATGAATGTATGTCTGTGTGTGTGTGTGGGGGGGGGGCTTGGTTTCATCTGAAAATGTTTTTTTAAGAGCGTTCAGTGCTAATAAATACTTGATTATATAAAATGTAGTTCAAACAGTTTAAATAGAAACAAGCTTTTTCAACATTGTGCTCTTTTTTGTGCCTCATCAGGTTTAAGATGATGTATATGGATTATTTTTTTAGGGGTGTAACGATACGTTTTTACGATACGATACGTATCACTTTTTATGGTTCCGATACGATTCAGGGACGATATTTGGCTCATCTAGAGCAATACGATACGATTCAATTATTTGAAATCCATACAGTTACCTTTTTTTTGCCAAATATTCAATCAGTGTGACTGTGAAATAAATAGCTGGATACTGGACAGTACAGGTCAGGATTCCTCAAAGTTTTTCTTGTAAGGGAATCAGGGAAAAATTAATTATGGATATAAACAAGTAAACAACGATTAATGGCAAATACATACACCTTTTATTTGAAAATAATTTTTAAAAAGTGCAACTTCAGGACCCGCTGCTCCAGTTCTCAAGATACAAGGCAGTGCAATGTTTGACAAAAAATATAATAAACCAACTTCTATTCAAATTAGATGAACAGTGATTTAACCTGCTGTCTACGGTAGAGCAATAATACAGTGATCAACGGCTTCTAGTGATCAAACAGGTTGGGAAAAAATCATTCCTATACAAACACTGTTTAAATAATTTGCTTATAGTCATCAAGTAGTCCGCTTACAATGTTCATTTTGGGTCTTTTCATACATGACAACATATGGAAAAACATTTTAAAACTATGTTAGACTAACGTTAGTTGAATTTCTATTCATCACAAATAGTGTAACACAAACTGTCAGCGAAATGTAGCAAATATATATATATATATATATATATATATTTAGTACATTAACTCACAGTTACTTTGGGTAGGTGAGGTTAGATACTGTGGGTCATTGCTCTGCTCACACATAATGGAATCAGCAACTTCAGCACATTTAGCTGAATTACTTTAATACCCTGAGCAGACAATTCACTCACAGCCAGCTAGTTTAAGGTCTTGCACTTTCTGCAGCGTCTCCGAGGAAATTAATGACAATCATTAATCAGTACTTCAGCTGTATTGTTGAAGCGTGAGCATACGGTAGCTTTCATTTTTATAGTGGTCAGGGCTGTATAGTAATGTAACTTATGGAAAATATGAAATGTGCTGATTGTGTATGTGTGTGTGTTTAGCTGAGGTGAGTGCCGTGCTGAAGCTGGATAACAGCGTGGTGGGCCAGACACCGTGGAAGACTGTGGGAGAACAGGCTTGGGACCAGACCTTCACTGTGGAGCTGGAAAGGGTCAGTACATATACTGTACTGTACACACATAAACGTATCCAAGTGCATTTAATTATCCATTTAGTAAAACTACTGTTGCTGTTACCACCGTTTTTGTGTGTGTGTGTGTGTGTGTGTGTGTGTGTGTGTGTGTGTGTGTGTGTGTGTGTGTGTGTGTGTGTGTGTGTGTGTGTGTGTGTGTGTGTGTGTGTGTGTTTTAGACGAGGGAGATGGAGATCGCGGTCTACTGGAAGGACTACCGCTCGTTGTGTGCTCTGAAGTACCTGAAGCTGGAGGAGTTCCTGGACAACCAGAAACACCGAGTTCAGCTGGAGCTGGAGCCTCAGGGCCTGCTGCTGGCCGAGGTATGCACACACACACACATACACACACACACACCAGTGTCGGCACCAGAGCATTAGGAACAGACGGGCAATCAACTTTTCACCTCTCATAGCCTTTATTAAGTGTATAATCAACATTATCATGTTTTATGTAAGAAATAAACTATGACAGAGAGGCGTAAACATCACTTACGTGCACAGGCGCGCATGCATACACATGCTATTACGTCCACAAAAACAGAGGTTATAAACTAAGATGCACGGCGGGAAATCCGTTAAATGTTTTGCATATAGTAAACCTATACCACCTTCACATTATCATGTGTCACCAAAGAAATAAACTATGACAGAGAGGCTCAGGCGCTCACCTTCATAGTGTCACTTGTTATGCGCACAAGCGCGCACTCCCACAGATGTTATACGTCCACAAAACCAGAGGTTATAAACTCGGATACACAGCGGGAAATCTGTTAAATGTTTTGCATTAATAAAGCTGTAACATGGGCCACTTTCACCGGTTACACAACTAATTAAAGGATAAACAACATCTTCAAGCCACATCAAGAACCAGTATGCAATAACAACCACATGCGCGCTCATCCAGAAACATAGCCACAATTACAAACGTGCAAATAATACCACTCTCAGTGTAGCCGACTACATGAGTGGATTTATGAACTCGCCACTAGAACAGCTGGATTCTCCGACTGTGAGTGCAGAATCTCCTCAACACAACTTCTTTCCATTCATATCGCAATTTTCAAGTGAGATTGTGCCCATTGGCTGGTCATACAATGCAGGTATGTTAGTTGTTTTTAATTGGCTAGGGAGGGGGAGTGTTTTATAGGCTAGTACAATAAGAAATTACTTCCATTACCAAACTGTATGACTTAATTTTA